>JAENHJ010000119.1:0-746666 GCA_025330945.1 Mucuna pruriens
AAAAATTCAAGCCTTTGTTTCACATTTATATTAAGTGGATAAATATTTATTATTCCAAAAAAAAATGGAAGAAAAAGGAAATAAAATAAAATAAAGCAAAGGAAAAGAAACAAATTTTCACTTGCCTTTAGCATGTTGCTCCTGCCTGTTTCTTTAATACTAGGAAGATCAAACTTAAGTAATCCACATATAAATAGTATTCATGTATTATTTTCTTTCCATCCAACCAATCACTTCTAAGTCTGAATATCTGTGGCTTACTGTTCCATTTAGTTACTAGCATTCAGCTGCCTTGTCAATGTCATACATTAGAAACAGTTGTTACATGCATTAATTTTTGTTTGATAGTGAAACCTGTATTATGTATTAGGAAAGTATTGAATTGCGACACTTCAGATGAGTAAAGTCATAGACTAAGATGGACGCAAGCTCTTAAATGATTTTTTTTTCTCATGTTATTTCGTAATTTTAACTTTTTGTCTTTTAGGTACTGCAACTGGAAATGGTTCTCATTCACCATTCACTTTTAAGAATCCCATCTCCCTCAGGGCAGGGAAAAATGAAATTGCTTTGCTGTGCTTGACTGTTGGCTTACAGGCGAGTTACTCTGTTTAGAATTAGGCGCATGCTTTTTCATGATTTATTTATTTTGTGCTGAATGGAGCTACACCAGTAGCAATTTTTCTTAAGAAATTAAGCACTTGTTATAACTCTTAAGAAATACAAATTTCCCACCACCCTGTGGGCCTAACAAGTGGCATGAGTTCAAATGTGGGATATTTAAGTTTATATTGAACCCTTTGCTGGTAATAGAATTTTATTTTCCAACGACATCACTCCCATCTGCAAATTACTGTCTAGGTATATGGTGCCATCTAGGCCCATATCTTATCTAGATTTTTGAATGATTTTATTTCATAATATTAAACCCCATATATGAAATAATAATTTATTTTTATATTTCCCAGTATATTCTTTTACCTGGTTTTTTATGATGTATTCTGTCATTAGTCACTACCCTTCACAGTGTGCGTGTATTTCATTATCTGAGGTCCAGATTATAAAAGGCTTATAATTGACCTCTGGTATTTGAAACTAAACTGAATTCTGTTAACCCCATACCGAATGCATGAAACCTCAAGATATGTTTATTTTAAGTTATCTTAATCTGATATTGTCCCTCGTCTTTAAAAATGTGCTGAGCTATATTGTGGTTAATGATGGGCAATTTGAAAATTAAACTTAATGCTGCTGAAGTGATTTAAATTGATTTGTGCTTTGTGGTTTTTATTTGATACCTATCAGAAGTGAAATTCAATGAAAAATGTTGAAAACATTCAGCACATGAAGGTCATTCAATGCATTTTACCGAAAACAGTTTCTAACGATCTAGATTGTCTAAATTCAGCACTAAAACAAACAGTTCTTTTAAATGTACAAATTCAGTGTGTAATTCTTGTTACTGAAAAATTCAGCACTAAGTTTTCAATTTTATCAAACACATTTGGACAAAGTGCATAACAATATTTTCAAAATTGTATTTTTTTCTGAGCTCCAAGTCAAATTTATATTTTTCCCCCTAGTACATGTAATTGTTAAAAATGACCATAGAAATTCAAGGAATTTAATTGATTTGAAAGGTTTTCAGAAGATGAATACAGATGCCCTCACTGGCTTGAGACATTAGTTGTTAAACCAGAGATTTGAGAATGATTTGATGTAAGGAGTCTGTTTTTCTCATTACTATTTTTTTTTCATTATGTTTAGACAGCTGGACCATTTTATGACTTCATAGGGGCAGGACTAACGAGTGTGGAGATTAAGGGACTGAGCAATGGGACAATAAACTTGTCTTCTAATGCCTGGACTTACAAGGTACTTTCTCTTGCTGCTCAGTTTTTTATAGATCCTTGTTGGAAATATTTTGTGAGAAATGTTGAAATTTACATAATAAATGAGAGATTAAAATTGAAGAAGGAAAATTGACATATAAATTCATAAAAGATAATGCCTATAAATAGGCTTACAACCAATCTGAAATTCCTAAGATATCCCATCTACCATCACAATTATTGAGATTTTATTAGCTACCTAAAAATAAAATATAAATGATAAAATCTACAACAATAATAAAATCTAAACTAAAACTTATTCAAATTTCAAATAAGGAAAATCTCACTACCCTAACACTCCTCCTTGAGATTTTCCATGAACTATGTCAAACTTTAGCTTCAAGAACTCCAAACTTGATTTCGGAAGTGCTTTAGTCACTATGTCAACAAATTGCACATCAATTTTTTAGCTTATATCATTATCATCATAATTAATTAAATTAACTCCTCCTGTCTCCGGTTGTCAAAATTTGTTATTTCAAATACCTCTTGCATGAGCTTTAATGACTTCAAGTTGGTGTGACCAAATCTTCCATGCGAAACATTATTTCCATTAATAAAATCATGACCCTCAGCTAAATCAGACTTCAAATGAAAACTTTTTCCAATCGTTTAGTTTTCTTTAAAAGAAACTCCATAATCATCTCTTAGCATTTATGCAACACTTAGAAGATTTCGATCTAGTTCTAGAATGTATAGAAAATCGGTAACAATTATCATACATTTCTTAGTTGATATATTTTCCTTTGGCTTGCACAATTTCACCATTTCTCAACTTAACTTTTGGTTGAATGGATCTATCAATGGAGGTAAAAAATGAGAGAAATTTGATCATGTGGTTGGTACAATCACCGTGAATGAGCCAAGTATTCAATTCATGTGAATTGAGTTCTTATGATGCCATAAACATTCGCATCTTCATTGTTGTCTTCTTCAATCACATTTGTCTGTTTTTCTGGTTATTGCTCGGACTATTTCTTCTTGACTCTACAATACCTTCCACTATGACTATGTTTATTGCAAAAATTACAATAAAAAATAGGTTTATCTTTGTACCAACAAACCTCTTCAACATGGTGGTTCTTTGGCAATGAGAATAAGGAGAAAATTTTTCTTATCTTAAAGAATCTTCAACTTTCCCTTTGTTTGAAAACATACAATTTTCAAAATGCCTTTCATTGTGCTTTGCTTGAAATGTACCTTAAACAACTTCATTTCTCATTGAGACTATTTGTTCTTGTGCATGAAGCTTGGTTAATTCTATAATTTTGAGTTTATAAATCAAAGACTCTTCAATTGAAAATATCTTGACTTCAAACTGAAACCATGATTTTTTCTACAACTTTTTGATCTGTAAATGTCTGACCAAGAAACCGCATTTGATTCACAACATCCATTAGTCTGCCAAAATAATCTTTGACAAATTCATTGTCCTTCATCTTTATCAATTCAAATTCTTTTCTCTTCAACATGAGGAGCCTAATGAATTTGACCTTGTTACTGCCTAAAATTCATCTTGGTTCTTGTTCCATACCTGTTTATGTGTTTCCAAGTCCATGATTTTGGTGAAAATGTGATCCGCAAGTACTGAATTTAGAAAAATGATGGCTTTGTCTTTTTTCAGCTTATCCTCCATAAGCTTTCATCTGAACCATTCAATGGTGGTGGATCAGCTTCAGAGATCACAACATTCCATAAATCTTGAGACCTTAAGATAAATTTCATCTTGACTGTCTAAATGTAATAGTTAGACATTAGAGTAAAAGATGAAGCATTGTTGGAAGTAGGCATTTTGTAGCACCATTGCTTGTCACTCAACTCAATGGTATTTACACTCAAACTCAATTTGTTTATCAATAAAATTTTTGCCTCACAGCCCCTGAGAAGATAGTTCTGGCACCACTTGTTGGAAATATTGTGAGAAATATTAAAACTTGCATTGTAAATGATAAATTAAAATTAAAGAAGGAAAATTGACATAAATTCATAAAAATAATGCCTATAAATAGGCTTACAACCAATTTGAAATTCCTAAGATATCTCATCTACCATCACAATTATTGAGATTTTATTAACTATCTAAAAATAAAATATAAAAGATAAAATCTACAACAATAATAAAATTTAAACTAAAACTCGTTAAAATTTCAAATAAGAAGAATCATACAACTCTAACAATCCTTGATGGTGGTACTAAGGAAATTTATTTTGTCATTCTTTCTCAGATTGGAGTGCAGGGAGAACATCTAAGGATATACCAGAGAGATGGGTTGAGTAACGTGAACTGGACATCTACTTCAGAACCACCAAAAATGCAGCCATTGACATGGTACAAGGTAATGAATGGCCTTTCTTGTTTTTTCCATCGTTTATGGAAATTATTAATACATCTTTCATTTTAGTTTGTGTTTTATGTTGAAGTATCTTTTTAAATTCTTGGCCTTGCAGGCTATTGTGGATGCTCCACCTGGGGATGAACCAGTTGGATTGGATATGTTACATATGGGCAAAGGGCTAGCCTGGTTAAATGGAGAAGAAATAGGACGATACTGGCCTAGATTAAGTGAATTCAAAAGTGAAGACTGTGTTAAAGAATGTGATTACAGAGGCAAATTTAATCCTGACAAATGTGACACTGGTTGTGGAGAACCTACACAGAAATGGTATAACTAAGGACAGTAATGATTTCCATGAAAATGATGAATTAAAATGAACACTGTCTTTTCCTTTTTTCATATGCAGAAAAATTTTACCTTCGATATGTCAACTAGTATAAAAGTGGTTGAAAGAGTTTTATGCCAGCCTTCATCATAACCAGCAGAAATAGGCAAAGTAAAATACTAAAGTAAGATTTTGTGTACAAATAGATGCAGTTGATGGTGCAGGATTGATCCCTGGCCGATTCTTTATTTTACAACAAAAAATGACAAGGATTGTTCATATTATCTGAAAGAAGTGTATATTTGAAGGCTTAGTAGGTTCTGTAGGTTATGCTTCATTTCTCATGAGGCTGTCCTCAATTTCTATAATGAATTCTAGAACCCATAGTACATTTTTACAATTATGATAGATTTACTTTCTTTTGTAGTTCCTTTTACATCAATTGCAAATCTGACAAGTTGTCTAGAGTAGAGGCATTCATTATTCATCATAATTGGAAAGAACTAAATTTATTTCGTAGATCTGACAGTTTGTACCATTCTTGTTCTAATAAAAATTTCTATATTTCCTATGTATCAGGTACCATGTTCCACGATCTTGGTTCAAGCCATCTGGAAATATTCTTGTTATTTTTGAGGAGAAAGGTGGTGATCCAGAAAAGATTAGGTTTGTGAGACGAAAAATATCTGGAACGTGTGCCCTTGTTGCTGAGGATTACCCCTCAGTTGGACTCCTTTCTGAGAGTGAAGATAAAATACAGAATAACAAAAACATTCCTTTTGCTCGTTTGACGTGCCCCAGTAACACTCTTATATCTGCTGTGAAGTTTGCTAGCTTTGGAACCCCCTCTGGATCATGTGGGTCTTACCTCAAGGGAGATTGCCATGATCCCAATTCTAGCCTAGTTGTTGAGAAGGTATGTATTATTGTAATTTATTTGTATTGCATTTGAATTATTCTCTCCAAGTAGCTATCAATATTTTCATTTTCACAATGAACTGAATTAAGGGATGTCCTGATTCTTGTGGGCTTGTGATTGACTGTGAAAGCAATCCTGTTAGTTTCTGTGTATATTGTTAAAGATATGTTTAGATAAATTTTTTCATAAATACTTAAAAAATAGTAAAAATAAAATTATTTTTTTATAAGCTAAAGTTAGCTTATTTAATGTGTAAAAATCCTCTCATATTAATTTTTTTCAAAGCTGATTTTTAACTTATGCCCGGTAATCATCTTTCATTTCTCCTCATCTGCCATGTTTTCAGTAAGAGGTTGAACCATGAACCTCATTCATACCAAAGTGACATCATGAATCACACATTGGATTCAATGTTTCCAGCATTTCAAATAATTGTGACATGAATTTATTATATCCATAATTACTTTTATCTAAATGGGTCATTCCTTGTTTATTGCTTTGATATATAAAGTGAAAAATTAACTCATGCAAGTCACCCTCAGCTATCTGTCTTTTTCTTTTATAGAAAGATATACTTCATGTAATGTTTCCTTAATTGTTTTTTCTTTTATTTTGAAAGATTATAGTACTATAGATCTTTATAAACTTTGTTGTTCCTGCAGGCGTGCCTAAACAAAAACGACTGTGTCATAAAATTAACTGAAGAGAATTTCAAAACCAACTTGTGTCCTGGTTTATCAAGGAAACTTGCAGTGGAAGCTGTCTGTAGTTGATTAATATTTACTATCAATTCCAGAGGAACATTGCATTGCACCATCTATTTTACCAGCTTGGCTACATCAAAAAAGAAGATGAAAATTTTGCGTGTATTAATATTAATATTGACAGCAAAGTCTGATGTATAATTTATGGCAGGGAAGTCTGCTGTAAATGCGTTATCTATTACTAATTAATTTGGCTTTCATATGGGGTGTTAGCCATTGAGAATCAATGCATTTTATTCACATGAGGTTCTGAAACTGTACTTTTGTGCTAACATTTTGATTTATTATTCATGTGAAAGGAGTTAGTTCATTTTAGATTTTGCTTACACGTTTTATGCGAAAATCTAAGTAAGCTGGTGAAACATGAATGAGTACAAGTGATGAGTTCCATATGAAATTCACAACAGTCGAAAATACCTTTTGCGTTCTTATAATATTATTGTTCTGATGAAAAAAAAAAAATTGACTGTAAATTTCTTGTGCTATACTTTTACGTTATCTATTTTCTTATAATTTATGTATTTTGTAAAACATACCTTTTTCTTGTCATTTGAAACAAAACTATCAAGTGATAAGTTTTTTTTCTCATAAATATTTATAAAAAATAAAAAAATTATAAATTATAAAATTAAAATTAATTTATGCATAAACAAGTAAAAGATATGTTCCTTCTTTCTTATTTTTTTTTCTCAATCAAACATATCCGTAATCTATATAGATTCCTTTTGCGTCTTGCATTTGGGAGTGGTAATAAACTCTAACAAGTTAGTTAACTTAGTACAATTTTGACTCATGAATTAATAAAACTATAGTTCATAAGTTATCATGACTCACTTAAGTTGTGAGGAACTAATCTTGGGTTTATTCTTTTTTTTTTTTTTTTAGTTATGAATATCTTTGAAAATTTATTTTATTTACTTATTCTTTAAATTTACTATTATTAATTAGTTGATGAATCTTTTGTGTTTATATTTTTCTATTTTATTATTTTTTAAATTAAGTGAATTAACAAATAAGCCAACTTCACCTAGTTATATATTTTTAACTAAAAAATAATTTAAATTAACTTAATATTTCAGTAATTCATAAAGAATAAACTTGTATATGTCAAGCTAACTGACTTTAATATTTTGTGGGACCAACTTAGATGTCACTTGAGAACTTGACAAGTACTAGGATAAGCATGACTCAATACAATTTGTCAATCTTGCCTGAAGTTTATTATTTATTTTAAAATATATATTATAAAATATACTTAATTTAAGTTTTATACTTCTTTTATTCTATTGTGTAAATATACATAATGTTAATATTAATAAACTATGTAAATAAATTATGCTAACTTGATTTTGTCTTCGTAAATTTGAAGTCTTAATTGAGTTGATTTGAATTTGAATAAATCATTTGATCAAAATTTCAAATTGGATAGAAATAAAGATAAATCTGACTCATCTTATCTCTTGCTCATCCCTTTCAAACTGTCAAATAGGTATAATAAAATATGGAATGAGCTTTGATTTGAGAATGAATAATTTTAAGTTTTCTTGTAACAAGAAGAAAACAAGAAAATAAAAATAAATTAATTTTTTATAAATTAAAATCAATTTATATACTTAATTTTTGTATAAATTCTCTAATTTAATATTTTCAAAAGTGGTTATAATGCATAAGTTGATAAAAGAAAAATAAAGTTTGAATCGAGGATTTCAATAATAATAATAATAATAATAATAATAATAATAATAATAATAATAATAATAATAATAATAATAATAATAATAATAATAATAATAATAATAATAATAATAATAATAATAATAATAATAATAATAATAATAATAATAATAATAATAATAATAATAATAATAATAATAATAATAATAATAATAATAATAATAATAATAATAATAATAATAATAATAATAATAATAATAATAATAATAATAATAATAATAATAATAATAATAATAATAATAATAATAATAATAATAATAATAATAATAATAATAATAATAATAATAATAATAATAATAATAATAATAATAATAATAATAATAATAATAATAATAATAATAATAATAATAATAATAATAATAATAATAATAATAATAATAATAATAATAATAATAATAATAATAATAATAATAATAATAATAATAATAATAATAATAATAATAATAATAATAATAATAATAATAATAATAATAATAATAATAATAATAATAATAATAATAATAATAATAATAATAATAATAATAATAATAATAATAATAATAATAATAATAATAATAATAATAATAATAATAATAATAATAATAATAATAATAATAATAATAATAATAATAATAATAATAATAATAATAATAATAATAATAATAATAATAATAATAATAATAATAATAATAATAATAATAATAATAATAATAATAATAATAATAATAATAATAATAATAATAATAATAATAATAATAATAATAATAATAATAATAATAATAATAATAATAATAATAATAATAATAATAATAATAATAATAATAATAATAATAATAATAATAATAATAATAATAATAATAATAATAATAATAATAATAATAATAATAATAATAATAATAATAATAATA
This sequence comes from Mucuna pruriens, assembly GCA_025330945.1. Taxonomy (NCBI): domain Eukaryota; kingdom Viridiplantae; phylum Streptophyta; class Magnoliopsida; order Fabales; family Fabaceae; genus Mucuna; species Mucuna pruriens. The sequence continues at coordinate 8,858 of JAENHJ010000119.1, forward strand.
ATAATAATAATAATAATAATAATAATAATAATAATAATAATAATAATAATAATAATAATAATAATAATAATAATAATAATAATAATAATAATAATAATAATAATAATAATAATAATAATAATAATAATAATAATAATAATAATAATAATAATAATAATAATAATAATAATAATAATAATAATAATAATAATAATAATAATAATAATAATAATAATAATAATAATAATAATAATAATAATAATAATAATAATAATAATAATAATAATAATAATAATAATAATAATAATAATAATAATAATAATAATAATAATAATAATAATAATAATAATAATAATAATAATAATAATAATAATAATAATAATAATAATAATAATAATAATAATAATAATAATAATAATAATAATAATAATAATAATAATAATAATAATAATAATAATAATAATAATAATAATAATAATAATAATAATAATAATAATAATAATAATAATAATAATAATAATAATAATAATAATAATAATAATAATAATAATAATAATAATAATAATAATAATAATAATAATAATAATAATAATAATAATAATAATAATAATAATAATAATAATAATAATAATAATAATAATAATAATAATAATAATAATAATAATAATAATAATAATAATAATAATAATAATAATAATAATAATAATAATAATAAATAATAATAATAATAATAATAATAATAATAATAATAATAATAATAATAATAATAATAATAATAATAATAATAATAATAATAATAATAATAATAATAATAATAATAATAATAATAATAATAATAATAATAATAATAATAATAATAATAATAATAATAATAATAATAATAATAATAATAATAATAATAATAATAATAATAATAATAATAATAATAATAATAATAATAATAATAATAATAATAATAATAATAATAATAATAATAATAATAATAATAATAATAATAATAATAATAATAATAATAATAATAATAATAATAATAATAATAATAATAATAATAATAATAATAATAATAATAATAATAATAATAATAATAATAATAATAATAATAATAATAATAATAATAATAATAATAATAATAATAATAATAATAATAATAATAATAATAATAATAATAATAATAATAATAATAATAATAATAATAATAATAATAATAATAATAATAATAATAATAATAATAATAATAATAATAATAATAATAATAATAATAATAATAATAATAATAATAATAATAATAATAATAATAATAATAATAATAATAATAATAATAATAATAATAATAATAATAATAATAATAATAATAATAATAATAATAATAATAATAATAATAATAATAATAATAATAATAATAATAATAATAATAATAATAATAATAATAATAATAATAATAATAATAATAATAATAATAATAATAATAATAATAATAATAATAATAATAATAATAATAATAATAATAATAATAATAATAATAATAATAATAATAATAATAATAATAATAATAATAATAATAATAATAATAATAATAATAATAATAATAATAATAATAATAATAATAATAATAATAATAATAATAATAATAATAATAATAATAATAATAATAATAATAATAATAATAATAATAATAATAATAATAATAATAATAATAATAATAATAATAATAATAATAATAATAATAATAATAATAATAATAATAATAATAATAATAATAATAATAATAATAATAATAATAATAATAATAATAATAATAATAATAATAATAATAATAATAATAATAATAATAATAATAATAATAATAATAATAATAATAATAATAATAATAATAATAATAATAATAATAATAATAATAATAATAATAATAATAATAATAATAATAATAATAATAATAATAATAATAATAATAATAATAATACACAACAATAATAATAATAATAATAATAATAATAATAATAATAATAATAATAATAATAATAATAATAATAATAATAATAATAATAATAATAATAATAATAATAATAATAATAATAATAATAATAATAATAATAATAATAATAATAATAATAATAATAATAATAATAATAATAATAATAATAATAATAATAATAATAATAATAATAATAATAATAATAATAATAATAATAATAATAATAATAATAATAATAATAATAATAATAATAATAATAATAATAATAATAATAATAATAATAATAATAATAATAATAATAATAATAATAATAATAATAATAATAATAATAATAATAATAATAATAATAATAATAATAATAATAATAATAATAATAATAATAATAATAATAATAATAATAATAATAATAATAATAATAATAATAATAATAATAATAATAATAATAATAATAATAATAATAATAATAATAATAATAATAATAATAATAATAATAATAATAATAATAATAATAATAATAATAATAATAATAATAATAATAATAATAATAATAATAATAATAATAATAATAATAATAATAATAATAATAATAATAATAATAATAATAATAATAATAATAATAATAATAATAATAATAATAATAATAATAATAATAATAATAATAATAATAATAATAATAATAATAATAATAATAATAATAATAATAATAATAATAATAATAATAATAATAATAATAATAATAATAATAATAATAATAATAATAATAATAATAATAATAATAATAATAATAATAATAATAATAATAATAATAATAATAATAATAATAATAATAATAATAATAATAATAATAATAATAATAATAATAATAATAATAATAATAATAATAATAATAATAATAATAATAATAATAATAATAATAATAATAATAATAATAATAATAATAATAATAATAATAATAATAATAATAATAATAATAATAATAATAATAATAATAATAATAATAATAATAATAATAATAATAATAATAATAATAATAATAATAATAATAATAATAATAATAATAATAATAATAATAATAATAATAATAATAATAATAATAATAATAATAATAATAATAATAATAATAATAATAATAATAATAATAATAATAATAATAATAATAATAATAATAATAATAATAATAATAATAATAATAATAATAATAATAATAATAATAATAATAATAATAATAATAATAATAATAATAATAATAATAATAATAATAATAATAATAATAATAATAATAATAATAATAATAATAATAATAATAATAATAATAATAATAATAATAATAATAATAATAATAATAATAATAATAATAATAATAATAATAATAATAATAATAATAATAATAATAATAATAATAATAATAATAATAATAATAATAATAATAATAATAATAATAATAATAATAATAATAATAATAATAATAATAATAATAATAATAATAATAATAATAATAATAATAATAATAATAATAATAATAATAATAATAATAATAATAATAATAATAATAATAATAATAATAATAATAATAATAATAATAATAATAATAATAATAATAATAATAATAATAATAATAATAATAATAATAATAATAATAATAATAATAATAATAATAATAATAATAATAATAATAATAATAATAATAATAATAATAATAATAATAATAATAATAATAATAATAATAATAATAATAATAATAATAATAATAATAATAATAATAATAATAATAATAATAATAATAATAATAATAATAATAATAATAATAATAATAATAATAATAATAATAATAATAATAATAATAATAATAATAATAATAATAATAATAATAATAATAATAATAATAATAATAATAATAATAATAATAATAATAATAATAATAATAATAATAATAATAATAATAATAATAATAATAATAATAATAATAATAATAATAATAATAATAATAATAATAATAATAATAATAATAATAATAATAATAATAATAATAATAATAATAATAATAATAATAATAATAATAATAATAATAATAATAATAATAATAATAATAATAATAATAATAATAATAATAATAATAATAATAATAATAATAATAATAATAATAATAATAATAATAATAATAATAATAATAATAATAATAATAATAATAATAATAATAATAATAATAATAATAATAATAATAATAATAATAATAATAATAATAATAATAATAATAATAATAATAATAATAATAATAATAATAATAATAATAATAATAATAATAATAAGTCCATGTATTATGTTATCTTTTGAATGTACCTTGTCATTTCCAAACTAGCCAATATGCATAAAATAACGTCCGGCCTCGTTTGCGACTTTAAGAACTCAATTCACTTAAAATAAATTAACCTATGAATTATGATCCGTGACTTTTCTATTCATTCAAACGAACATATTTTTAAAAAATAAATAATGTAAATAGTATTATTCTTTTTCCACCAATTTATATCGATAAGTGTTGAAATTGTAATTATTTGAAAAATTAAATTCGAAATGAAAAATTAACAAAAACAACATCTTACAAATTCTATTTTGTGATGAGTAAACCGTTGAATCAAATCTACGATAACAAGTTTCATAAAAAGAAAGAACAACAAATAAAGCCAATCAACGATCCAAATCTTATTTGTGAAGATTATGATTCGAATTGAGTTGTGCAATTTATTTATGTTACCTTGATCAGTGAATTCAAAACTTGCACGACTCACGTAAATTTTAATTGAGATGTTTTCTGAGTTTACCACTAGTACTGATCCTCCAACTTCATATAACTTCAATTCAACATGTTTTTTTTTATACAGAAGAAGCACATGAAGCCATAAAGACATGAACACAGGGACAATAACTAGAACCCAAACTATACGTCATCAAATTCATTATAAACACAGGCAGAAATAGAGACATAATTAATAGTTGATATGCTCCGAATATCAAGAAAATACTGAGAACAGCTAAAAGAAAAGAAAGAAACTGCTTTTTCATATATATCCAACTAAATTCAGAAGTAAAATTTAAAGATCTTAAAACAATAAAGCTGAAATCGAAATAACCACGACAAAATAGCATATATAGTAATGTCCATTTCAACGTTTCCCTAACATCTTAAACACAAAACGCATTGTCAACAGTGAAATTTGCAAGATAAAATCCTAGATCAATCTAGCGTGAAAACTTGAACAAACATTGCCGGTTCCTTGACACAACCTTCAAAATCCGGATAGACTAGCTGCATTTTGCTAGCATAATTCCAATATCCTACATATTTGAAAATTTAAACACGTTAAGAATGTGGATATTAGATGTGCCAGTTTAATTTGAATAAGTTAATTAATTTCTTATTTAGTTTAAAGAATATGTTTTGTTTGAGTTATTGAATAAATTAGTTTCTAATTTTATTTTTGTTATGAGTTATAATTCTTAAAATTATAAAACATGAATTTTTATTTTGTTATCCTAAAATCATATATCATTATCTTTTATTATGTTATTTTAATGTATTTAAATATAAATGATTTTTAGTTAAAGTTATATTTCCACACTAAATACAATTTCTCATTTATTTGCTTTCTTTCTTTTATTCTCTATTATTTTTTAATCATAATTAAAAACCAAGTGGTATTAGAGTCCATTTCTTATGAGATCTCTAGAATGGAAGCTAACACAAGCTTTTTCTAAGTAGTTCCTCCTATCTTTGATAGGGAGAAATATGACCTTTGGATCATGAGAATGAAATCTTACTTGGAGGTCTTGGACTTGTGGGAAGTTATGGAAGAGGATTATGAAGTGTCTCCGCTACCTGACAATCCCACCATGATCCAAATAAAGAATCAAAAGGAGAAAAAAAATAAAAAAGGCAAAGACAAAGTCATGTCTATTTGTTATTGTTTCTCGTACTATCTTTACTAGAATCATGACCCTCATATCATCAAAATCAATTTGGGACTATTTGAAGGAAGAGTATGCAAGGGATGAGCAAATTCGAGGACGCAAGTCTTAAAACTCGATGGCAGACTCGAGCCTATAAAAATGAAAGAAATTCTCGGCATAAATTAAAGCCGATCTTTCAAACATATTGTTGCATTATCAATAACAAGCATTGTATTTGACACTAATTTTATTGATTCTAGAATTGTTAAAAAAATTCTAGTTACAGTGCCAGAGAGATGCAAAGCATCAATAACATCTTTGAAAAACACAATGAATTTGTCTAAAATCATTTTAAGAGAAATCACATGTCTTCAGGCCCAAAAGAAAAAAGCATCATGGCGCAAAGACAGATGATCGAAGTCTTTCTAAGAAAAAACAAGAAATTAGTATGAACAAAAGGAAAAATTACAAGAAAATCCAGACAACAAACAATGAAAATACTATAAACAATTACAACAAAAAAAAATGGATAAAAAAAAAAAATTACCCACCTTATCACGGTAGCAAAATGAGTTACTCTCCATATATATATGTTGGAAAAGATCAAATACAAAATACAACAAGTATAATCAAAAATGAGTCATGAAGCTGCAATTTGCAAAATTAATATTCAACCAAATTGTAATTGTGATAAAAAATGCATTTTGGTTGATTGAAAGTAGTCAATTTGGAAAACAGAGGAACTCTTTAGCAAATTCAGTACTATGTAAAATGCTAATGATAAAATATGACGTGAAGAAAAAAAAAATAATAAAAGAATGGTGTTTTTGGAGAAAGTGATAAACATTAAGGTATGATTTAGAGAAAGTGATAAAATACGAAGTACATTTTGGGCAGAGTGTCATCAACCGCTGTATCTTCAACCGTTCAAGAGTTGCACTCTAATCCATATTCTTCTAATTTAACAAAAGATAATTATTAAGCGCCTTCAGTATATAATTGTGTGTGTAATATACTGTTATTATCATTGAAGAGTAATAGCACCCCTTAGGGGGGGGGGGGGAAATACAAAAAAGGCATCTAAAAAAGGTCCGTATAAGATTAAGACACTCTGTATTGTACATATTCGGTGGCATATCAAAACTCGTTTGGCCAACCAATCTTTCGTCTTTTTTTTTTTTCCTGATTTATTACAATTCAATAATTTTACATATCTGTGTTTCTCCCTATGTCTCCCATGATATTATCCTTTATCTTTTATATAAAATAAAAACACTTATTTAAGAAAGGACGTAAGTTTCTTTTATTTTTATTATTAAGTTTTCTAATTGAATATTAACAGATAAATATTTATTTAAAATTATATAATATATAGTAAACAAAAATGACTTATTATAGAAAAACTTTTTTTTTTTCCAAAACAAAAGATAAAAAATTTACTTAAATATTGTTTGTTAACAAATCATCTTAAATATACCAAAACATTTTTCATTTTTTTATAAACAATCATTGGTTTGAAATGTAAAGGATTGAAGTAAAACATCGAGCTTAGAGATTAGGAAGTAAAGGGGCAAAAAGAAAAAGAAGAATTCTCCTGTCTAATAAAACGACAAAATAAGCTAGCTATAACTAGAATGTAACACGTGCCGAGCAGTGGACACCCAGAACGTACTAAAGAAACAAGTGTCGTGCATGCTAAGTTACACGTTACAACGTTGCTATAGATTCGCTTGGCTTGGGGCAGTGCAAGGTTCTTTTATGTTTGCTGCACCAAATTAGGATCATCAACGCGACACATCCCATTGCTTCGTCTCTTTCATCGCCTACGGCAACGCTTCATATTTGAATCAACACTTGTTCTTCTCTCTAGACCATTTTAGTTGTAAGACTTATCTCTTTTCTCATACTCCATTTTATCTTTTCTTTGCCCCATCAATCCTTCTCTGAAATATTGTCAACTGTAATCTTTGAATTCTCCTTGTCAAGTCTCCCCCATCTTCACCACCGTAACTGGGTATGTCACCATGCATCCTGCCATCAAACAAGAGATATCCAATTAATTAGCTATTAACTATATCCAGTTTCTCTAATTATTTGCACTGTCTGTGTAAACAAATCAACAACCACTTTAATTGACGGTTATTTATAGATAAAATTTAGATGTAGTTTCTTATTTTAAAAATTTCAATTCTGATTGAAAAACGTTACACTTGATCTAAGTTGATATTCTAGAGGTTAGACAAGTAGTGACCAAACTAATTTGTAAGATGCGTAGTATGTATAGGGATACTCTCAAGTGAGAGAAAAAGCAATTCATTTAAAAGGAGTGAATTATGCATGCATTAGTTAGTGTTATTAACTATGTAAACACATGTTTATGTTATGTAACATCCCCTTGTTAAATTTTGTTCCCAGATTTGGGGTATCATAAAAAGGAAGGTGAGTGAAAAGAAAAATGTCAGGCGTGTCTCTAGCGATGTCTCATCCACCAGCGGCGGTGGCGGAACAAGCGGGTCCTCAGGCGAGTAGAAACCCTAAACCGCGAGCAGCAGAGGCGCCAATGGGCGGCATGATGGGTTCACTTCGCGTGATAGAGCTTCAGCTGGTGGCCTTCATACTGGTATTCTCCGCGAGCGGTCTCGTCCCACTCCTGGACCTAGTGTTCCCCGCCTTCGCCTCTGCTTACATCCTCGCACTTGCACACTTCGCATTTCCATCGCCACCGTCGTCATCGTCGTCGTCGTCGCCATCGGGTCCTGAGATCTTCAAAGGAAGCAGAATGTTCCGACTGTACGTTATTGTTGGGACCACCTTGGGGCTGTTCTTGCCGCTGGCCTACGTGCTTGGAGGGTTTGCTCGAGGGGATGAGCATGCGGTGCGCTCGGCGACCCCACACCTCTTCTTGCTGGCCTTTCAGATACTCACCGAGAACATCATCGGCGGCTTGTCTCTGTTTTCGCCTCCGGTTAGGGCGTTGGTGCCCATGATCTACACGGTCCGGAGGATCTTTGTGGATATTGATTGGACTCATGATGTGTGGCTAAACAAGACTTTGCCTGCCAATGCTAGTCTTCAGGTAATTTTCTACCAACAAATTATGAAAATGAAAGCTCAATTGTATATGTGTATGTATGTATATGGGAAATGAATGAATTGCAATGCATGCATGCATACAGGACTCTGCATGGTATTGGTTTGGGAAGGGTCTGGCAGTGGCGAATCTGACTTACTTTTCCATCAATCTATTTGGGTTCTTGATACCGAGGTTTCTTCCAAGAGCATTTGAGAAGTATTTTCAAGAGAGGGGAGAGATCTTTGCTAAGTCAGCAGAGGACAAGCGATCTGTGCCCGACAACAAGTCTCAATTACCAGAGAAGAAGACAGATTAAGACCTATAGCTAGCCAATTTGACTTGACTTTCAATTTCATTTTAAACACTTCAGCATTTTATTTCCTTAGAAAAATGTGTATATGAGCCTGGACTTCAAATGTGGCTCTCCGTTACTTCAATATATGGTTTTGGTTTTATTTTATATGTCATAAAGCTTAGTCCTAATTTGAAGATTTCTTCCCCTCTTTCTTCAATAATAGTAAGTAATAACTATCTTAAAATCTCAAAACCAAGGGATCTTGAATGATGTCTATCTTTCTATTGCATGAGAATTATAGAAATGCTGCGCCTTAAGCATCTATTGTCCTAAAGAACCAGAAGCAAAGTTGTTTAGGTAGGACATGACATGCTAAATAGAAAAAAAAAAATCAACCGTGTTAGCTGCATCCATTTTAGAAAAATGCTATTTTTTGTGTGCAACTCGTCATTTTTCACGCCATTGATTATGTCGCTCAAGAAGAGCAGATGAATGCGAAGTTTCTTGGACTTGGAGTGGCTTTTGAATTTTAATATTGCATAATTTCACTATACACTTGTATCATTCTATTCATCTGAGATCAAAATACATGTGAATGGTGAAGTTTATGACCAGATAGATGTATATTATTTGTTCCCGGCTGACCCGTGGTGAGGTCTAATGACTCGGGTCTATTCGACTTAATTTAAGAGGCACCTAACGTATCTCATGTTAGGGATCTACAATATTTTATAAGATGTTTTTTTCACTTAATGGGAGGAGGTTGAGATGCATTACAAGGTTATGTTACAGTTATCATGTCTGTGACTCGCGCTCACTTCAATTTGCTTTCCTTCTCTTGTTGATACTCACTCACCCATCCAGAATGAATTTTAACTGAAGTATCAGAGTATTTTCGTATGTACCTACTTGCACACCCTGTCGCTTGGAACTAGCTGAGGAGGAATTTGATTTGCTGAAGGAAAAGGAGATCCTGCAAGAAACTTCATTTTCAGTACATTATTAAAACAATTCAATTTTCATGGAATTAACCGCATATGGTGGCAAACAAATGGGCAGGAGAAAAAAAATGAGAGTGAATTTTTCAATAAAAACTGGAAGTCTAAAAAGAATTAAAGTAATGAGCAATGATGTTTTTTACGAGTTAGAAATTTTTATCAGGTTCAATTGCTAGCTTCCTCAATACTATTTAGGGAAGAGAATACTCCATAGCATTGAAAGAACTAGTTGAAGATTCACACAATGGAAATTCCCTTTCCCATTCTCCTACTAACCTCTCCTTTTCGAACTCCCTAGTGAGAATCCTTTAGACACCACTCCAATGACAGGGATTCGTAAATCCAGGTAAAGTTTAGTACCAGAAATTAAAATTAAAAAAATGCTAGTCATTATTAGGTTTATCTTCCTAGTGTGCAAGTGAGAAACCAAATCTGAACAATATTTTTTTCAAATCTTACGTGAAAAGAATAATGAGACTTCAATTAGGGACGTGTATCCGAATCGACATCGTGTAAAAAAAATAATATTAAAATATAAAATATTAAAAAAAACTGAATCTCATGGCACGACTGGCAAATGAGCCAGTAAAAATTATCAAAATCCCTCGCTAGGGTAGTCTTGGTGGCTCAATGCAAACACTCACGCAACTTAGGTGAATTTGTTTTATAGAAAAAACAATTCATCATCCATACATAAACTAACGACTAAGTTAATGTATTTATCACATAAACTTTTTCCAAAACAAACAGACCATTCCTGACGATACAAATTTATCCTTCTCAAATTAATTCCTGTTGACCAACAATGGAATCACAACTTCCAAATATTAATCTTTCAAGTTATCAAGTCCTACATTAAATGAGCCGCTCAAACTGAGTTGGTGCAGATGCATTCTTTAAAACTAATACTTATCTTTCTCCCTGCCCCAACTTTGCAGTTGAACTTCATATCAACTCAACTACAGAAACAAAATCTCGTTTTGCACTACCAGTAGCATTGAACATTATATTCCCCCGTCAAACCAGAAGTGTTATATAACTTTTATAGTCCAATCTTCTGCAACACGGACATTGGGTTTACGTATGGTCATGACAGCTGGTGCACGTGGCCTTAGAACCCAAAGGGGGCCAAGTTCAATACCAACGTTTTGATTTGATGGCTCAATGAGTGCATTTTTTGAGCCAGGAGCATGTCCCAGCAGGATAATCCTCTCAATGAAAGCATCAGATGGATAACGCCCATTGCTACCAGATGCAAGTGCCAGGTCTATAGAAGTAAGTTTCCCATTCGAGAAAATAAAACGTCTATGGATATAGCCCCCTTGCAGAAAATTAAAGCTGCTGCCATCATCAATGTAGAGCTCACCCTCAGCTGCTTGGGAACTATTCAGAGCTATAACCTGTCAAAAAGAAAGCCACAACAAGTGTCATGAAGTAAACTAGTTGTCTACTTTCCATTACTGTCTCAATAGTACCAAGGCACAACCGCACCCGATTTCCCAACTCACTGTCTCAATCTAACCGGCTACCATTTTTGGTTGGAATGCAAACAAATAAGTAAATGAGGTTACTCAAATAGTCAATATCCACTCGCTTATGATAAACTCATCAGGTATATGAAAGTGAACAAATGAGATTCAGATTTTTTCTTGGAAGGGATTTACACAAGCAAACATGCAACTTATTCTTGCAAGTTGCAATGCATAAAGTCATTAGTTATTTGGTGGTACTACACACATCCTCCTCATCATAGAATAAATAGACAAAAAGCACAATTGCACACATACCCACACACATTCAACCTCTTAGTTAAAAACCATAGATAGGTGGGGAACAGAAATATTAAAAAGCAATATATTTGCTAAAGATGTACTTCAATGTTCAAAGAAGGCCTGCTGATAGCTTGATGCCAAGCACCATGTGTAGATAACTAGCATAAACTTTATTATATTATATGTATGACAGCAAAGGGCTTGAATAGAAAGACAATAGTCCAAGGCCTGATAAAATAACAGATAAGGCAAGAAATATGTTCCATAAGACACGTGGCATTCAAGTATATTCACAAGAATTACAGCAAATCAACATGAATACATACCAGAGTATAGGGATCATTTGCCATTTGAGTGGAACTTCGCCGAAACCGGTCTTTCCTTGCAATTATGGTTCCAGCTCTCTGGAAAGCAGGAATGCTCTCATCTGTAACCTCCAACTTGTGTGTCACCCCTCCCTTGTACACAGTTCCAGTTCTTAGGTCATACCAGGATTGTTTTCTAGGCAAATAGACTGATGCATGCTTAGCTCGCTGACAGCAACAAAGCATTATAAAAACTATAGTTAAAGACCACAAAAAGAAGGATATGATTTGCAGAAGGAAAACATATATGTATGTGGAAAATGATTAAAACACCTCAGTATAGATCCCTTGCACTAAAAGACTGCTCCCAACCATGAAAGCTTCATCATTGCTAAAAGTAGCTTCATCAGATGGGAATTCCATCCACAATGGACGGACCACAGGAACACCAGTAGTGTTAGCCTCCCTGAATAATGTGTAGAAATATGGGAGAAGCGCATATCGAACATGTATTGCATCCTTAATCAATTCTGTATTTCTTTCTCTGCAATATCATAAAGAATCAATTTAACAATGTTGACAAACAGATTACTATGAAGTTCAGGCTGCATATGATAGTCAAGGCACACAATAGATGCTTTTATTGCATCTGCATCAAATTCAATTTTTATAAACTCAATCAGTATTGACACTTGTTAATCCCGAGTGTGGGCAGGAGGTGTAGTCACATGGGAGTTATTGTTGATTTCACTGATCAAGTGTTTCTGTTATACGAATTTGAAGTTATAATATAGATAATAGATATACAATTTAGCTCCACTTCATTTACATCTAAGATTTGCACAGTATTTCTGTGGAAAGGTTCATACCTGATAGAGATTAGCCTGATTAAAAAATGTTTCACTCACTTTTTAGAGGCAATAAGCTCTTAACAAAAAAAAGAACAGTAAAAGAATTACTGGTTAATCATTTGTGAATAAGTATAATGTGAAAGGAGTACCAAAAAGACCTGTGATATTAACTTTGGGACAAAGAAATCTTAAAAGTAAAGCAGTCCTACCCAAACAACCATGGTTCCCGTCTTTTTGTGTCATGATGAGCGTGGGCCCTAAAGAAAGGATAGTAAGCTCCAATCTGATACCAGCGAACCAATAACTCCGGTTCAGGATTCCCGAAAAATCCACCAACATCAGCACCTGCATTATGTACATGAAATAAGAATAAGATCATATGAACAAACAGGGCAAATTTCCTAACTCATGCAAATTAAGTATATTGATTGACTACGAATATGTGAAGAAAATAATAACGAAATAATAAATACATCATAAGAAGGTCGACACCCACCAGAGAATGACATCCCAGTAAGACCAAGGGTCAAAACCATTGGAATAGAAACTCTTAGGTGATCCCAGTCGGCAGTGTTATCCCCAGTCCAAATTGCACCATACCTTTGACTTCCAGCAAATAATGCTCTTGATAAAACAAATGGCCTGTCTTTCCCCTCTCCACGCTTCAGTAGCCCATTAGCTGTCGCCATGTGGAAGTAATATCCATAGGCATTGTGCAACTCCCGATGTTCCACACCTCCATAGTGTAAAGCATCTCTAGGCATTGTCACCTGGATACAATGCATGCAATCATATCTTCAGTTTCCCTAACTCCAGGTGGGCATTAGAAGTTAAAAAAAAAACAAAAAAACTTAAGGGGCATGTTACAAAAGCACAGAGAACATGTGGATGTGGATCACATGGAATCCATGGATCCTGACTCTGCTTCTCAAGTGATATAAAACTTAAAAGCGTATAAAATAGACATCATGAGAAACAAGGATTCATAACAGACATAATAAGATAGCAGCAGCCAGAAATTGGATTACTATACAATTACAGCACATTGACAGGATCTCCAACAATTTTAGTCAGCTATTCCCTCTTTTCTTTCAGATCTATTAATCAATGTTGGTTTGGCTTCAGTAGGACTCAGCCAAATTTTGGAATCTCCCTCATATTATGAGATCATACATTGGTAGAATTGGGGAAGTTTTATTTTATTCATCATACTCCTATCCTCCTCCTTCTCCTCAAGTGCACTTCTATACAACAGCCAGGCTATCATTGTGGTGCCACAACCACTAAACGATATGAATGATGATGGTGTGACCGATAAGTTGGATGATCATGATATTGACCTCTACTAATCTAGATATATGTATTTTATCTTGTGTTGGACTTTATGCTTTAGAGATAAACATTTGTTTAATAGCCAATCCTAAATTACGAGGCTTGATGATTAGAAATCAATATTGTGCTAAATTATTACAAACCTTAACCTTACACTGCAACATTTTAGAAGTTCATAAGATCCTAATGCATCATCTCATTCATAATTATCATGGAAATGGATGGAGATAATAAGTTCCTTCAAGGACATAATTTATGTCATGTGCCTCAAAAATATTGAAAAGGCAGATTGCAAATTCCAAATGACAATCAAAAGAAGGAAAGTGAAATAAAGAGAAACGATTGGTTGAAAGAGTCCGCGTACCTCCGGTCCATTGAAGACGGAAGGTTCATTCATGTCATTCCATATGTAAAGCGAGGGAGTAGAACCAACATAACTCTGATAAGAAAACTTATCAGCCCACCACGACCTAATCTCCGGGTTCAAAGTATCTGGATATGACGACGAACCCGGCCAGCACCAACCATCAAAGTCATTCCCGCTGGAATCCTTCACATAATACCCCTTCTGCGAGGCCTCCTTGTGCAAATGAAAATTCTCATCCCGCTTAATGTGAGGATCCACAATGGTCACCATGTGCCTCCCCTTGGAAGCCAACTTCCTCTGCATGTCCTCAGGATGGGGAAAAAGAACCCTATCCCAAGTA
This sequence comes from Mucuna pruriens, assembly GCA_025330945.1. Taxonomy (NCBI): domain Eukaryota; kingdom Viridiplantae; phylum Streptophyta; class Magnoliopsida; order Fabales; family Fabaceae; genus Mucuna; species Mucuna pruriens. The sequence goes on from JAENHJ010000119.1 coordinate 24,087, forward strand.
AAATACCTCTTGCCATCGGTGTGCTCAATGTCAAGCCACAAAACATCATAGGGGATATCCAACTCATCAAACTTGGAATCCACATGATCAACATCCTCCTCATCGCGGTAATTCCACCGGCACTGATGGTAGGCAATCGAGAACAACTGCGGCATTGCCGGAGTCCCGGTCACCGCCGTGTACTGCCGTAACACGTCCTTAGGGTTTGGACCGATGAAAAAGAATGTATCCACAACACCAGCTTCACTCATCCAAAACGTGTCGATCCTGTTAGAAGGAAGCGCGATATTAGACTCGGAATCCCAGCCAGAAGCGAGAACGTCGATTTGCATTTCCGCGGCGTTGAGCCAGAAAAACCCGGAACTGCCCCTGGCTTTCCCGTGCGAGACCATGAAGGGAATTGAACCGTAGAGGCCGAAGGGGGAATCGTGAATGTACTCGAAGACGTCCAAGTTGAAGAGCCTATAGGGCTCTGATTCTTCCACGTTTGGACCTCTGGTGGGCTTTAGGGCCAGGCTTGTGGCGCGCTCCGGAATACCGTATACGAAATCAGCGCCGTAGAAAGATACGTCGAAGGAAATGGATTGGGGACCGTAGGGTCTACGATCGGTGTGCGTGCGGAATCGCTCTTCCCAGTCGTCGCCTTCGGATTTGTCTCTCAGCTGCTCGAAGTCGAAGAGGCCGTGAGAGTTGAGGGAGATGACGCGGTGGCCAGAGGCGTCGTGGCGGATAAAGAGTTCGAAGGGGTCGTGGCGGAGGACGGCGGAGTGACCGTCGGAGAGGTAGACGGCGGAGGAGGCGCCGCCGTCCTCGGGGGAGAGGCGGGGGAGCCAGAGCTTGGTGGAGGGGAATTCGGGGACGATGACGTCGGGGACGTGGAAGCGGGTCTTGGGAGGGGAGAGGGAGGAGTCTTCGTCGATCTTGAGGCGGAGGATGCCGTCGTGATGGACGGAGAGGGTGAGGATCAAGGGTTTGGCTTCGGGTTCGGATTTGGGGATGAGTTTGGCGGAGAGGTCACCATCGGAGATGGTGACGTGGGTGGCGATGAGGGAGGAGGAACCGGGGGCGCGGGATCGGGCTCGCTTGCAGAATGGGGTCTGGTGGCAGGTTCGGAACTCCTCTTTCTTCCACGAGAGGACGAGGCTCAGGTGAGAGCACAGGAGGAGGAAAAGGACCAAACGCAGCGTTTCATTCCTCATCTTCTCCCTATGGAGAGTGAGTGAGTGAATGAGTGGATGCAACTATGGCTATGTTGCAGTGCAGTAGTGCAGTTTAAGAGAGACTCGGTATCTCCCTGGCGCTCACTTCACTTTTTTCTGTTTCTTTGCTTTGGGCTTCTGTTCTGTTTAGAGAAGAGTTAGGACCATACTTGATGGCCTCAAACAAGAGCCGAAAAAGTTTGCCAACAATAAATTCACAACATTTTTTTACTCATTCATTAATTATTATTATTATTTATTATTATATTTTGAAATATAAAAAATAAAAAATTTACAATCATAATATAAAATGATTTTATATTATTATTTCAATATTATTGTTAATATAACTTTTATGATAATACTATGAAAACTATCCAACTTATCATACTTAATATTTTGTTATTGAAGTGCATAATATATTTTTTAGAAGAATATATTAAATTAAAATAAAATAAATAATACATATCATTCAGTCAAAAACTAGTTAAATAAAATATTTTTTATTTTATCATAATTAATTCAATAGTTATATTAAAAATAATTTTTTTAAATTGATAATATAAAAACTTCTAATAACATTGCAAGCTTAATAAAATTTTAAATATAATAATTTTTATAAAGTGAATATTATAGAAATACCGAAAAAATATTGGTCAATCGTATACTAAAATTGAAATGCTATAAATTTTAACCTTGGAAATGAAAAATATAATGGTAAAAGACACAGGACATGTTGAAGGAATGTGTTGAATCTCAAACGTTTGGAATTTGAAATACGAAAAATTCTCATTACAAATTTAATTGTTTAAAGAATTAACTAGTAATAAAAAAAATGTGTTAAAAATAAATATAATTTCTATATATTGTTAATATAAAAAATTCACCCTGAATTAATAAAAATTATGATAAATATAATTTTAAAATAACTATTATAAAATTAGCAAATTTATTATATTAATAAATGATAATGTGTTTTAAAGCATAAAAGCTTAGCTCATATTAAATTCCTTTCATTATTATAAGTTCACTTTCGTTTCTTTAGTTTGAATTTGTACAATATTAAATTTTAAAAAATAGTTTATTATTTTTCTATTTTTAAAAATTAAGCAATCCTTTAATAGTCTTACTACATCATTAGTATTGTGTCCGACAGTATTAGAGTGACTCTATGTTCTATTGAAATTTTAAATAAAAAAAAACCTTTATTTGAGACAATATCAAAATTCTGAAAAATTTTCACTTTAAAATATTTTAGGGGAAAAAGAAGGTTTAAGAGTTGACAAATAATTTTAAAACAAAGTAATTATTATCTAATAATATTATATGTCAAAATTAAAAAGTGATAAAATAAATCAAATTAACTTGGCTCAAACCTATACGATAAAATATAAATATTAAATTTTAAATTTTAAGTCTCAATTAAACACAAAAAAAAATGTTAATCCAATCTAATTATGGCTAAATTCTGATTTAATATGCAAAAGCTCAAAAATTAAACTTGATCTTCATTTTAGAAACTCAATTTGATTCAGACCTTTTTTTTCCCAAGCTGTAGTTTGCATCCATATCGGGTTAGATAGTCAGTTTAGCTAATTCTAGATAAAAGTGAGGGAGGAAGAAAATCTGAAAATGAGAAGTCTTTGATTTTGTTGATGAAAAAGCTTATATAACAGCCCCGCTACTCCTGAACTTTTAAATAAATTATTACTATATAAATATAGCACAAGCATACATACAAAAATATAAGAATTTAATTAGAAACACTTAACAATGTAAACTTTTACCTTATTATTCAATCATAATTTGTCATAAGATTGTTAAAACGTATTAATTACAGTAAAAGTCATATTAAAGATAATTTTTAATTGATTGATAATATAAAAAAATTTACATAAATAATGTATCAAAATTAAACTTAAAAAAAAACAAAACACTAAGCATACATACAAAATTGATGAGACACAAAAGGAGCCGTTCTATCCCCAGATATTTGTTGATATGCAGTCAGACCAAGACGGGACATTCCATAGGAAAAATACTAACTGCATGTTTGGTTATACGTTTTGGTCCTCGTTAAGGCAGAAGTTACAAATAGTAGCTTCTTTCTTCAACATGCAAACAAACACACTAATAGCAAAACATTGGTGGAACAGCTCTATTGCAAAAAGTAAATATGGGGTTATCTTTTACCCAACAGTGCGTCAAGGAGCGCAGCTTCTTCCTCCTGCGTGCAAAACAACACAAACCCATAAATGAATAGTCAAACTTAACCAAAAGGAATATCACTTTGAAAGAATAAAACCACATACCACCAAGGCATTAAATTCAGTCTCTTCATCTATAGCGCTAATGATAGCAGGATCCTCAAGCAATTCCTGTTCACAAAAGTTGAGATTAGCAACCTCTTGTGATCATGAAATCAGAATTTGTATCCCCCTTCCCCATGCTTGGGCACTAACATTGATATTAAACTTTATGATACACATTAGATAGATAATAGAGTGTATTGTGCATCAGTACAAATAGGATACACCAGAGCAAAGCAAATAAGGGCCGTTAGACTAAATGGACAGTTTGAGGTTGTTAGGAAGTTTTTTAATTGTTTGTGAAAACCAAATTAGCAAATTATCCGCAACATATGGAAGCTGAGAAAGGAAATAGTGACCAAATTCTGTAATGAGTGCCAACTTACATCGTCAGCAATTTGCAACATCCCGTTCTGATCCTGCAGTGAAAGGCCAAATTAAAACATTGGTTTCACATGGTAATCAGATAAACTGTGGGAACCAAGCAAGAGTACTTTGATACTAAATTCACATGGTATTCTGAACAGTTTCCAGTCAAGTCAACTATAAAATGCATTTGATAAGAGAAAATGTCGTGGGTAAATGAAGTGTTGCTATTGTTCAACAGAGGGAATAGTTGTTTTAAGAAACTTGACATGGAAGCTTACCTTCACAGCAACAAAAAGAAGTGGATCAGATGGTGTATATATCATGTAGTGTGCTCGTTCCTGCAGCAAAAATTGACATAAATAAGCACGCTCTAAATTTCAATGCCCATAGTTTTCTACATTAGGTCAGTAACAGGCTAGAGCCTGGACCTAGAGGAGAGGTTACTTTAGCAAAATATAAATTAGATGACAAGAAATGTACCTTAACTATAGATACGCACTAAAAAAAGAAAGTATAAACAATATCGATTCATTGCAGAAAGGAAAGCTAACATGACTTAAACCACACAGCCATACACTAGCATAAGATTTTTAATTTTACAGTTAAGTATGAACTATGCCAAGGCATGAATTTGAGGGTGCGGCAGAAATATCCCAATGATCCCAATGATCTTTAAGATGCAACATGCAAATATAAATATTATTACCATTGGAAAGTATATCCTCTTTGGGGGCTATATATTTGCTATTAATAATTAGGAATTTATGAGCAAGTTTTCTGATTTATTTTCATATTTTCCCTGTTTCCTAAAATAAGAGATTGTAATTCATGTTATACTCATTCAAGCTAAGAATTTCCTAAAGCAATTCAGAAATCTTTCTTCCTTGGTTCCTTTTCAATTATTACAACATTAGAAAGAAAAGCATTTAAATTTGAGATTGAAAGCCTATCCCCTATTTAGGAGCTGTATATTTCCTACTCCCCCTCTCATTTTATTTGTCACTTTTAAAATATTTCTATCTCAAACTATTTGTAATTGGGATAGGCCCATTGTCAATGTGTATAGAAAGGGAGGAAATAGAAAGTCGTAGTTATTTTACACCTAAAACATAGTTATCTAAAAAAGAAAAAAAGATAGGCCATGGGAATAGTGAAGGGATTAAATGGGCTTTGGGCTTAAGAAACCATGCCTGTTGGTGCATGAGAGAAGGAAGAAAAAGGTGTAACAGAATGGACAGTGGCAAAAGGAAAATGGAGCAGGGGGATGCATGAATCCTGGAGGGGAAGAGAAAGGAGGTTAAATGGAGGGGGCAGTACCTGAAAGAGCGGAGAAAAAATTATTGAAGTGGAATGGTAGGTTACACTGAGGGACGAGAGGGTCCAATCTCGGTAAAGGTTGTTATCTTTTATTTTGTTCTGCTATTTCCATCTTGTAAGGGAGCCTAGCTCCATCCACTTATCATTGTTGTTTCTTCTTATTTTTCCCGTGAGCATTGTAACAGAGGACACTTCCTCAGATTTCATTGAATTCTAATATCAGAATTGTCTTGAGTTTCATCTTTATTTTCAGTTCCTAACAAATTGACAGTGTAGTTAGTCATTTATGGAAGGGTATTTTACTCAAATATAATTATTTTATCATGGGAATTTATATAATCAATTGTTTTCTTAAAATATGTGTTTTACCTTAAATGATGAATAAAATGAGACCGAGGGAATTATAATTAGGAATTGATTTGTATATTTCCTGAATTATTTTCCCGTTTTTCCAATTTTCCTGCAATTAGAGACACTAAATAATGTTTTATATATATATATACACTCAATCATGCTGAAGAGTTCCTCAACCAATTCAAGAATATTTTCTTCCTTTTCAGGTATTATTATATGAGAAATAAAAGCATATCATGGACAATATTCACCAGCAGCAACAATAACACAAAACAAGGTATTTGGTGAACAATTATTCCAGAAGACTTGGACTTGGTACAAACATGCTTGAATACAAGAGAAATGTTTATAACAAGAAGCATTGTGATGAGGCTTTTACAAACAACCACATATGTTTGTTCACCTTCATAAGTTTGCTCACATTTATTATTCAAAGTGATGTTAGTAAGACTCTGATAAAAAAAATGGAATATTTAATGTATACAAAATTCGTTTCAGAAAGCCAGTCACTATTAAATGCATAGTAGAGAACAATAAAAAAGTCTCAACAATAAAAAATTATTATCCTAAATAGCTAGAAAACCTCAAAACAACCAAATTCCAGAAAGGAAAACAATAACAGGGAAGCTATGCTTCTGTTGAAGATAAACATTGCAAAAGAAAACAAAATATAATAACATATTTGTGAAATTGAAGGTAATAAGATTACCAGACTGAAGTGTGCAATTTCTACACCTTCGGTTGGCAAGCTATCACCTTTACCCTCTGTAAAATAGGAAACATCATCCATTAATTTCAGACATGCAATTCAAATGGTTATGCAGCATATTATCACTTTAGCACTCCCCAATTATCATAAGTTGATTGTCATCCCAAAATACTACTGTGAAGAGACACAGTCAGGTAATAAATTCATAGTATCTGCCTACATATTATCCTTTTATTTAATCAATTTAATAAGATCAGAGATGGCAATGGGGGGAACTGAAAATGGGAGTTAAGTATGTAAAGCATGTATGGTCTCCATATCAAAATCATTAACACAATAGTAAACCAAGTGAAAGAATGAGCGTAGAAGACATGCCATGATTCTATGGATTAAAAGGCATTTAAGAAAGATGTATTTATACCAAACAGAAATTCTTGACCCAACTTACACATGAAGATTGAATAGGACTATATGAGAGATAAACAAATCATCTTCAAAATCTTATAATTGTCAGTTTTGCAACGTACTACATATTTAGTTTTGATAAAACTAGATAGAGTGATAGACAATTGTGAAAGTAATATGTAGATAAAATTAACATAATGCTAATAACTATAAGTAATGGTGGTAAGAGAATTTATTATCTTGAGGAGCAGCAACCAACCAAATGTCACAAAAATAGACAGGAATAAACAGATCTGCAATAAATAAATCCTCAGAAGTTCTATTTATTTTTTATGCTTGTATGCTAGTAAACTCATTTTCAATTAAATGGGAGATTAACTTCCCTTGAAAAACAAATAACCAAAAATTATGACTGGGTTTATTATGAAGGGAATAGAACAAAGAGAAAGCTATATCTTCACCAGAAAGGTGGCTTTAAAACCAAAGAGAAATGAACAAACAGCAAGACCAAGCTCCAACAAGGATGTATCCAAACAAAATTCCAGCTTTCAGAAAATAGATAGTCTAAACTGCATGATGTAATTGCACCCCATAAACTACAGAATCTTTGTGACATTAACAGCCAAGTTGCTAACTAGAATATTTTCCATGTTAATCTAAATATAAGACATTGCTATTGTAGTAAAAAGAACAAGCAAATAATTTCTTGCCTGTATGAAAATCAAATATGTCCTCTTCTGTGTAACAAAAACCACCACGAGCTGTATAACAGTATCTAATATGGACAGACAGAAATATTTAATCAAACACAATTCTATGACATTTGGAATCATAATAAAAGACAGTCATACCCACTATGAACCAGATACAAGCGTATCTTGGCAAGTGCATAAGCAGCAGCGGGCAGAATAGATTCAAGTTCCTCATCACTGACCTAAAGCACAAATAAAATATGAATTGTAATGAAGCATCCAAATACAACGAAAACCTTTTTCTCGCTAGGTGGGGTCAATTACATGGATGCATCAAATCAAAGGACGCCATCATGTTTTGTCAAAATAAGTTTTAAAGACAATCAAACTAATGAACTAATTTGGAAAAATTCATTACTTATTATGGGGGAAAAAGATGGTTCCCTTTTTATTTCATAAAGATGTTAATTGCCTAACACGACCCTCCTTGTCTGTCCATGTTTCGGATTATCAAGGTAATAGTTATCAAAAACACTACATAGGCAGAGTTAGGATTGAAGCTTCATCGGGAAATAAAAAGGGAACCATCTTTTTCCTCGATAATAAGCAATAAGGTTTTATTACCAAAGATGGGTGAATATTTCCAAATTAGTTCATTGTAAGCTGTAATATAAAATGAGAACATATCAATGTCAAAATTAACCGTGGATCCCATTTTTAAAAGTTTTATTGAATAGGTCAAGAAAACTTACTCCTAAATAAAAAACACAAACAAATTGAGACATGCAATGCAGAATGGAAACTTACATCCGACCATCCATCACTGGTGCTCTTCAATATTTGAATGGGCCTGCAGTAAAAATTCCAGAGTTAATCACGAATTAACTAAACGAAAGGTTGCCGAAATTCTGGATTAGCGGCATAGTCTATGTTTGGATTACCAGCGCACTCCTTCCAAAAGTACGTCCAGAGTAAAAGATAAAAAGATCATTATTCTCCAAATGTAGGTTCAGCCAAGGAAGGTAATCCAAACATAGGCATAGTCACAGAAATTCAAGTGTAGAAACCTTTTACTTACATATCAGCGGGGCAGAGCAACATACAGTCATCTCCTTGAGAACTTGTGAACTCTCTCCTTACGACACACTGTAAGGGAAGGTTATTCGCCGGATCAACCTGTTACCAAGTCATTCATAATTTATCACACTCCTAAACCCTAACATTCCACTTCATAACAACGTCAACAACCTTCCTATTAAATCTCTCTCAATGACCAAAAATTGCACAATCAAAAGAAATTGTCCATTACCGTAACAGATAGTTAGAACACAGCCACATGCTGTGTACAAATTACACTTTCAATGAAGCTAAAAAAAGACTCACTAGAGTGGCGAGTATGTCTCTGGAAGCAGTGAGAACTTTGCCGTATTGGTCCACGACGAATCCCGCAGGCGGTTTGGGCAGTGACGTTGGAATTGGAGGCAGCAGAGGAGAATTGGAAATGGAGTTGGAATCGGAAGCGATAGCGTTGTTGTTCTTGTTATTCTTTTTCTTGTTGTTTGTGTTTCTGTTGTTAGAGGAACGCTTCTTAGGTGGAACGGTGGGTGACTCGGAGGCTCTGCAGATGATAGGATGGAGCGTAGGGATTCGAAGCGAGAACGAGGGAAAGCGTGCTTGCTTCAGCTCGGAGTGAAGAAGAGAAGGCAATTCGAGTCTTGCGAAGGAGGGAAAAGCGTTCAAGGTTGGTGCTGCCATTTCTGTTGTACTGTGTATTCCCAGTTCCCACCCGTTTCAACAACACCGTTTTTCCTGTATAAATATCTGCAAGAAGCTACTCATTAATTTTATTATCATTAGAGTTTAATTTTCATGTCTTCCCTAGCTCTTGAAATTTGTTACACTGCCAATTATACACGAGATACACCTCCTCAAGTAAAATGGTTTTTTTTTTTTAATTGAGTTCTTCAAATAAAATTATAATAATTGATTAAATTTGAGTAATAAAATAGTCTATGAAAATATACCATCAAATTAGTTATTGGAAAAATTGTAGCAAGCGGTGAAATTAGTGTTTAAAATTAATTTAATTTTTAAAATTATAATTTTTTAAATTGATTCATAAAATTCAAAAATATTACTTACAATTTTTATCTTTTAACTTTTAAATTTTGATAATTTTATTCTTTAAATTTTATTCACGTATTTTAATTTTAAATTTATATAAATTTATCAAATTTATTTATTCTTTTTAAATTTTCATGATTATTAAAATTATTATTTATTAAATAATTTATTTTAATTATATAAATTTATTTATTTAATTATATGAAATTACTTATTATTTATAAATTATTTATACATCTTTTATCTTTTATTTGTAGAATTACTATTCAGAAATAAAAATATTTAATAAAAAATTGATAAAATATTAAATAACTTAAATTAATATATAATTTTATAATTTAATAGATAAATCTATATAATTTATAAATTTATCATAATTAAAATAAATATATTTAAAAATAAATTTATCATCATGTTTGAGAAAGATAAAAAGTAATTAACAAATGCAGTAATTATATATAAAATATTTTTATATATAAAAAACAAGTAAATACATAAAAAAATTATATTAAAATTTATAAAATTTTAAAGTTATAAAAAAATATAATTAAGTGTTTTTAATTTTAAAAACCAATTTTATTAAGAATAATAATTTTAAGGATTAAATTAATTGATAATTTATGATTTAAGAGATATTTAACTATTTATTTTATATTATTAGTGTATAAATTATTTGTTCTTATTAATTTTATATATTTAATTAAATTATATTAATAATATAAAAAATTCAACAGTCATCTAATTGTAATATTTTATATAATTGATTGATATAAAATTATATTTAAATTAGACCGCCTGCACTCGGAATTTAACCTACATCGTGTATAGTTGTGTTTGGATCACCAGTGAAATACGGAATTTCTTTGTTTTATTTTTTTTATTAACTCAAGTTTATTTTTTATGAGGACTAGAAACCAATCTCTAAAAATTATAAATATTGAGATATATTTAAAAAATTACTTTTTTTTAATATATGTTATTCATACATACCGATAATGTAGATTAAATATCTTCTCAAATGTTTAGGAAATAAACTATTTGTCAATCACATAGATATTTCTTTGCTTTATCTAATAATGATATTTTAGTATATATATTATTTAAGATAAATATTTATTTTATATAATTAAAATCCATAATAAATAAATGTTTTTAAAAATATATATGATATAATAGATATATATTGTTAATAATATATATATATATATATCCTCAATCGACCAATAATTATATTTGATATGATTATTAAGATAAATCTTATTAATAAAGTTATCATATATAATAATTTATATAAATATAATAAATTGTATCATTGAATTTAATTCAAATCTACATAGGTCTATATATGTGAAAGTGAGTTAATCTAAATATCTTATGAACTATAAATTTATTGATTCAACTTCAATCATCAAGCTAGCTCAATTGTTTTAATTGTTTTCAAAGATTAAATAAATATAAATTTTATAGAAAATAAAATTAAAATAATAAATAATATCAAGTTAAATAAATTCGATTATTTTTTATTTTATATTTTATGAGTTTATCCTAACACATTAGGTCAAGTCAAATTGATCCATTTTTTCATGCTTAAAATTTTAAGCTCAATTTAATCTTATTTATGAATTTTTTGAGTTGATTCATCAAATTAAACTCAATTTATTATTTTTAAATTTATAATTAACGGATAATATAAAAAATATTTACATTATTAATAATTATATTATTTATTTTATATAAATTGTCTTTTATATTGACAATGAAGAATTTAAATTTTGAAATAAATAATTTGTAACTATTAACAAAATTTATTAGTATTAATTTAAAGATAGAAAGGAAAAGATGACAATTGAAATTCATCCGTGATTAAAAAAACCATATACTTTGGACGAAAATTTATTTGGTTAGTCCAGATGCACTATCCAAATTACTTCTAAATTATATATTTTAATTTATAATAATTTTTTATTGAGTAAAGGCCCTGAGGGCAAAATGCTAAGATGAAACAATAACCGTAGAGGGACTCCAATAATTGTCTATGTTGCCTCCTCGCAACCAAATGTTGTCTAAGTGTAATCTCATACATGCATCCACGATAACGTATTGATGCATTAATTTGTATAAATTTTATAAAGAATAAACATAAAAATTAAAATAATAAAAATGAGAGCATGTGGCGTTGCACGGCAACACCAAACATTAAAAGGACGTGTTGATTCCGAATCTGAACTTGACCCCACAAGTGTCATCCAAACCCCTTCCAATAAAACGTGATGGAATTGTGGAGAAGGCCAATCAGTTTATAATTTATTTTTAAAAAGAATCTTACTTATTTAAAAAATTTACAATTCATCTATTTAAAATTAAAAGTTTTAATTACTTATTTAGCTCGTGCACTTGTTTACACTTTTTATATTTAAAAATTTTGTTTTAATTTTTATACAGGTAATATTTTTATGTTTTAGTTTTTATTATTAGATAAAAATATAATATTTTAAAAAGACAAAATTTAGATGTCACCCTTATAAGTGTGGTATATATTGTTCTTCACACTTTGATGTCACTCTATTTTTTATTGAAAAACAATGTGATTCGTACTTATAATACTGGATTATATCTAAGTTTTGTATTTTTTAAAATTGAAATTAATAGTGTAAAATAAATATTTCTTCATTTTTATATGAAAATTTGTAAAATGATATTCTATTGATTACATTTGAAAAACAAATAAAAACAAAATAAGATTATTAGTTGTTTGCTAAACAAAAATGATAGAAGGATACACCTTAATAATACTATGCATAGCACACTCAGAATACTGCACTTGTGAGATTTTAGTGATACCAAAGAAAATTAAACTTATATATATGGAATAAAATGATAATTAATTCCAAATCATTTGGGTCAATTGATATTGACAAAATAATATAATTAAGATTATTAATAAAAATAAAAACAAAGTGCCTTAAACCAGGGAGTTTGTATGGAAAATTTTGAATTTAATTTTTCTATGATACTTTTTTTGAAAAAAGACGAAGAATTTTAAACATGAAGCATATTAATTATTTGTCCCGTAGTCAGGTAGGAGGTAATGAGATATCTAACTAAAAAATTAAATTATTTAATTTAATAATAGTAATAATAGATTTCTATAAAATAATACTTGGTAAATTAATAACTTCTTTAGAACAATATTTTTTATTTCAACTTGGGTCAGTATATAAAATTAGTCATTTCAATACATAAATGAGTTAATAATTTTTAAGGTTAAAACTTAATTTTGTCTCTCATATTTTTTTTCTTATTTAAGTTTAAAAATTGTCAATTTGATTCTTTGAATTATCACTTTTAGACTATAATTATGTTTGACAAGTCCCAGTTAACTTCTAATTTTACTAATTTTTTATCTTGTTTCGTCTTATTAATAGTATTTGGTAAATAAAATTTTTATAAGTAACTTGTAGCATTTTTTTACACTACTTCTAGATAATATATTTTAAAACTCTAACTTTTAATTTTTAGTTTTTATATTTATTTATCTTTTATCCTTAAATATTTATTAAATTGTATTTTATAATTATAAATAAGATAATCTTTTATTTTTAAATAAAGTATAATTTTATTACATTGTTTAATTTAACTTTTACAATATTTTTTATTAATATTTTAACATTATATTTCAAGATATTAATAATAACAGATAATAAATTTATTTTTTATTATCATATTTAGATATATTTTATATTAATTTATTTATTTTAATAATTTTACTGTTTATAATATTTATTTTATTAATTCAATATTGTACTAATGATAATGATAGATAGTAAATTTATTTTATTATTTTATTATTTTAAATTTTTTTTTATATTATATTATTTATTTTAATTATTATACTATTTATATTATTTATTATAATATTCTTAATATTATACTTCAAGATGTTTTTGACAATTATATTAATTAATATAATAAAACATGACATCTTTACTTAAGGATATGATATTTTTACTTTGTTTTAAATTTTATTGAATGTATTTTAAGATATGATATAAGATTCTTATTAAAATACACAATATGAAAATAATTAAACTAAAAAAATATAATTAAAACAACTTTTCTATAAATATAAACGGTAGGAGTTTAAAATTAATTAAAAATTTAAAATTATAAATATCTAAAATATGTTTTTATCAATATAATAAATTAATATTTATAAATAAATATTATATAAACATGTTCATTTATGTCATTTTATATTTATTAGTTACTTCGATATATAATTTTACTCAACATTTATAATTTAATAGGCTTTCTTAATAAGCTTTCAACTATTAGTTAATTTTTCAACTTTTAAGTAATTTTTCAGTTAATTTTATCAAACACATTCTTCAACTACAATTTGCTTTCACGGACTCTTAAGCTTATAGTTAATTTTTCGATTAAGTTTGTCAAATATAATTTTTTATTGGTATTTTTATTACTTCATAACACTAATTATATCATATCAAATCATGAATATCATATGATATCATATATATTACTGTATAACTTATAATAGTTATTTCACATTCCGTAACTATTCAAATTTTAGAATTGATAAAAAAATTCCATAACTAAAACAAAAAATTATTTATTTTATAATAACTAATATTGAAGTCTTTAAGTTTACATAAACACTTTAAATGGTTAGAGTAAAAAAAAATAAATTTGAAAAATCAAAATAAAACTAAAAAATAAGTTAATAGAGTGAAAATTTAGTCTTTTAAGAAGACTATTTTATAAACCTATTGTTTAGTTAATATTATAAATGAATAATTGTCTAAAATTATAAACATATTCATAATAATTTGGTAAAATATGAACCTATTATTATTTGTTTTTTCCTGAAATTTAAATTTAGGTGAATTTTGTCTCTAACTTTTTCCATTATGTTAAAAGCTCAGATATTGTGTTTTTTTCGCGCATCCTAAAAATATTGAATCATCTTTAGCTTTATTATTAACAAGATTTTCAATGACGCTAATAACAATTTAATCTAAATTTTGGACATTTAAATTTATCATTTTCACTCGAATTATCCAACAAGTTTTTTGACATATACTTCATTACAAAACTGATAAAAAAAAACAATTCATTAGAATAACTAACATCGATACTTTTTTTAAGCTCATAAATAACATCATTAATTATTTTTTTAAGCTCATAAATATTTTTTTAAATGTTGCTTCCATTAAGTTTCTCGAAACGCTTTTTATTATTCAACAAATCTGACATAGTTGGAAACAATTTGTTGTTGTGGTTTGCAAAATATTTATGATTCATTTTTTTTAAATAAAAATACAACGACGATTACAGAGTAGCAGAACAGTTTATTGAATTAAATTTAATCCATAGTTTAATAATTTTCACATGACGTAATCTGTTAAAAAGTGGAAGAAAATTTAAAAATTTATCCTCCCTAAAATTTGTTTCTGAAAGGTAGTATTTTTAAGAAAAAGAAAAAAGAAAAAACTAAATTTCTTCATAGATGGCATCTCAATTATTGAGAAAACAAATTCGCCTATTGTTTGGAACAAGTCTTTATCGTAACAAAGAAGGGTGGGGGCAATTGCAAGTTGGAGAGCAAAGGGGCTTAGTTCCACCCAAATTATATAATAAGAGTGTAATTATTTTTTTTAATAAGTGTATTTCTTGTTATTTTTTTAATGAGAGTGTTTAACTCATTATTCTTTTAATTTATTATTTTAATATATTTAGTTCTGAATTGAATT
Organism: Mucuna pruriens; assembly: GCA_025330945.1. Classification (NCBI taxonomy): domain Eukaryota; kingdom Viridiplantae; phylum Streptophyta; class Magnoliopsida; order Fabales; family Fabaceae; genus Mucuna; species Mucuna pruriens. The sequence continues at coordinate 39,336 of JAENHJ010000119.1, forward strand.
TTAATAAATTTTAATTAATAATTATAAATAACATTATATTATAATATAAATTGTTTTTTTTATAAATTTTAAATATAATTTTGAAGTTCTAAATTATTTATTTATTAAAAAATTTAACTAAAATATAATTTTTATATTCAGAACTATTAATTTATTATAAAATGAAAGTTATATAATGAAAATATTTATTTTTTCACAATGCATTGACTAAAATTTAAAATGACAGTTCTTGAAATAATTTTTAAAACGAGTATTATAAAAGTAAATAAGGTGCCTAAACTAACAACTTAGGATTTGATTAAAATAGTTTTTAGTTGTAAGTTTAAATTTTTCAAAAAATTAAAACCAGATTTTAGTTTCTAAAATTGTTTTAGTTTATTTAATTTCAAAAAATAACTTTTAGTTTTGAAATATACTATTTTTAAAGTTTTTTTTTATGTTAAAATTAATTTAAGAATATATTTATATAGTGATGATGGTGACAATATTGGACAATAATAATGATGATGGTGGTGATAATCTTAAATAATGATAATATTGACAGTGATCGTGACAATAACACCTATAATACAATGTAATACAATGACAACCAATAATAAAGTAGTGGTAATAATGATGCATGTTGTCATGATTTTGATTATGGGAAGAATAAACATTGTCAAAATATATTAAAAAATATATATTTTTAAAATTAAAAATTAATTTTTTCATAATTTTAAGAATAAATATAATATTTTAAAATTGAATTAAAAATAATTTAAAGGTCATCTTAATCAAACGTAATGTAATAGTTTAAAGATTACATTTAAAAACAAAAGATTACATTTAAAAATAAAAAATTAAAAAGTCACAACTACTCCCGAATGGGTGGAAAGTTAGTTATCATCATTCTTCACAAAAATAATATAAAATAAAACTATTGATTTTTTCTTGTAGTCTGGACAAACCAATGGCTATTAAATTTCATCTTTTTATTTATTTATTTTGTAGTTACTAGTTAGATGTTGTTATACTTGCCCATGTGCGGGCCGTGCGGCACAATAATAGTTTCTACTAAATTTTTTAATAAAATTATTATTTTTTTAAATCAATCTGTCCAGTTACGATAATGAATATTTACATTACATAGGAAAAAATAAACCAATAATTGATAATAAATACATTTAATTTGATAAATGATAAATAGTTGGAGTAGTGGTGAAAGGCAACAAGCGACGCTTAATTGGACTGTGCAAGAGGGACGAGAGGGAACTGCAATTCTCTCTCTCCCGAGCAGAGGGTCCTCGCCTTCGGAATTCACCTCCCACTCAAGTAAACACTTATTATTCTCTTTTATATTCATCTCTTCTCAACTTGATGCTTCCCTTGTCTTTTTCTGTTACCTGTTTTTATTGCTTCTTCTTGTTGCCTCGATACTATTTTGTTTTCATCCACCTTCTTCAATTGGATTCAGCTTAATCTTCTCTTCTCTTCTTAATTATTACAATATGACAATCAATTTCCAAATCTGCTTCCTCTTTCAGCCCCAAACGCCGTCTCGCCACCGCGCCGTGAACCGACATCCTAGGCCAGACCCTCTTAGTTGTTTAGCACTTTACTTAGGTTTATTTTTTATAAATTCATTTGGGGCATTCTGACTCTCATCTTGTTTGGATCACAGTGCTTTCAACGCCGCCAATTGGCGTTCAGTGAAAGCGTCCGTCCACCGCCACTTGGTGTTGATTGAGGTAAAAAGAAGATAGAAAAGGTTGAGAGAGAAAGTAATTTGTGATAAGTGATAAAGAGAGAGACTGAAAGAAAATGGTTGAGTATTTCTTTCCCTTCAATTTAACCCACTTTGAAAAGTAAAAACTCTTAAACAGACATGGTAACACTAATACTACTGATTATGTTTATCTTAGGATTTTATGAACTAGGTTTCTCTTTCTTTAGGGGCTCAAGTTGTGAAGGATTTTTTATTTGGTATTTTGAGTTAATGGGTTGAGATTAATAGGGATATTTGGTGGGTTAGGTTCCTCTTTCTCCCACACAAATTAATATTTTCAGTTACTGGGTTCGATTTTTAATAGGGATTAGTCAAGTGGGTTTGGTTCTTTGAATAAGAAGGATTAAGTAAGGGAAAGCTGTTTTGTAAGAAAATAAAAAAAGTAATTATAGAATTAGCATTCGGAGTAAGTACATAAAATTAATGAATTGAGAAAAATACTTAAAAAAGAAAAGAAGAGGCCAAAATAACAAAATGTGATGCGGATTCTATTAGATGGAGTTGGGTTATTTCTTTGCTATTCTTTGGGTTGGTGCTTGGCGAAGTTCTTGAAGGAACACAATCGAGTTAGATAATTACTTTTTGATAAATAATTAATCTGTTACGATAATTAATATTTTTTTTACTTATAAATAAATTCTTGAATATAAAAGATTATTTTTAAAATTTAAGTTAAATTGGTGATGTGTTTTTATTTTATCATTCTATCATGATCACGATTGTTTTTGGTTACCCGAATGGTTGTGACAATTATATATTAATTACTTTTCAAATATCATTTACCACTTCATTATATATTTTAACTGTTTTTCTATTTATGCATTGCATGATAATATGTTTTTACACTGAATAATTTTATCAAATGATTTTTTTGTAAAATTACATTGAATCAATTCTGAAAATTTTAAATTAATGCAGCTCAATTTGGCCAATTATCGTCGATAACATCTATTTAAAAATAGAGTAAATAAAACTATTTGATATATGCATTTAATTTCATAAATAAGTAATGACGACTCAATAAAGGTAACTGAAAAACAATGAAGATAAGATTAATAGAATAATTAAAGCCTAATAGTATTTGCAGTTTTTTTTTTAATTCGTACATGTAGTATTTTGAATAAAAGGATAAAATTTTTTACATCCAAAATTTTCAATTATAAACAATTCCTTAGGATTAGTTATTTATTTTAGAGATATTTTTATTATGTTTTAATTTTGAAATCCATACATAAGAAAATAATTTAAAGTTTAAGGAAATTGTAAAGTAGTGCTCCAAAAATTTTTATTATTTAATTTTTATGAAGAGCAATCAAAATTTATTAATATCCAATCATGCAGGAAATAATATTAAGAAGTTTGGAATTATTTCAATATGTGGTAATTGTATTGAAAAAATTAGTATTATTATTAACTATATCTATAACTTCTATAACTATATATAAAGGAGAGATAGGGTTTTGCTGTGTACATTTCTATACCTATTTTATTCCTATAACTATTTTTATAAATCACTATTTCTCTTTCATTATTTTATTTTTTACCCAAGTTATTCCTTTGCAAACTACCCATTATTATTTAACTTCTGCTACTTCTCTTTTATTTTATCTTAGAAGCAATGGAAAATAAGAGAAATGAGGAAAGCCATAGAAGAGAAACTCAGGCTATGCGAATTGTGATTCGGACTATATTCTTTAGAAGATGATCTCAACTGAGATCTATTACAGCTATATATATTCTTAGGAATTTGGATCTTCTGTTATTAAGTAATATGATATGGTCAGATAAGAGAGAAAAAGACACAAATTTTTTAAAATATAATTAGTGTATCTTAGTCCTCCCACCAGTCATGGTAAATCTTTATATGATAAAAATTGTGTCTTTCTTTTACTATCGTGAGCATATCATATTACTTAACATATAAAATATTTTAGTATCCAAAACATATTGGTTAACTTAACGACAATATAGAGGATCATATTGGTTAGGTTAACAACAAGATATGATCTGGAGTGGCTACTCTAACTGAGAGAGAACAACTGACAACTCTCAGTTCCTAGCAGAATGTAATAGACCCAACAGAAAATACAACAGTTACATTGAATATATAATAGGAACAGATAACAGGGTAACATGCCTAACTACTATAACAAAAATTAAGTAGAGATAAATACCTTGGTAGTTTTGCAACTTAGGTGTATGGACGTCACTTGCAACACAGTTAGTTGAGTGATGCTTATTTAGTGTCAGCCACTATATAACTTAAATGATTTTAGGTGTAGGACTTGTGTTCATAAATTAGAGAATCCCACCTATATTTTTATTTTTTGGTTCATATTCTTGAATATTTTACCTGTAGAACTTAATTGGGGATTCCCTCCATACATGGAGTGATTCAGTTAGTTAGGTTGTATTCTCCAAATAACGTCTTGAAGTCTCAAACATTTGTCCACTTTTAGAGTAAAGTTAATTAGTATGGATTTTGTATACAATAAAGTGTTAATAACTTCTAATCTTTTGTAATAGTAATAGAAAAATTTTGACTCTTGAGATTTTGTCTACTTTGCATTTTTCTTCTAAATTTTCCCATAATAATTTCATATCTTAAAATTTAATCAAACCCCTCTAAATACCCTCTCTTTTCACCCCATAACTGATCTGTCATTAGAACTCAGCTTACCTGATGCATAGTGTTGTAGCAGCCTCTCTTTCGTGCATGCTTTTATAGTTTGTCATTTGTGAATGCAACTCAAGTAGTTGGACGAACAAAATAAGATTTATCACACTAGTTTCTCAATTATGTGGTTCCTCTGCTATAGATCTCTTGTCCACCAAAAGATGGTAGAAAATGCTTCGAGAACAAACCTTACCTACCATCGAGATTGTGACATTGAGGAAGACTCCTCCATAGATAGCGCGCTTCTAAAAAATGGCACTGAATGCTATGATGATGATGGCCGTGTTAAACGAAAAGGTACACACATTAATTATATATATATATATATATATATATATATATATATATATATATATATATATATATATATATATATATTTTACATTATCTTTGTTTCTTGAATAAATTACATTAATTTCCCTTGAGGTTTCTTGATATTGTACATAACTCCTTTTTTTTTAACATTTACAGTAACTTCCTTTGTGGGAGTACACAGTGTAATGTTTTTCAAACAAATAAGAAGAGTTTGTATAATGTATAGAACGTGTTAATGTAATGTTTTTCAAACACTTAAGGATATCGGGGAGAATTTGATGAAATTTCAAGGAGGGTTAATGTAATTTACTCTTGTTTCTTTGATTGTATGGAATGATGATATTTGATACCTTACTACGAGGCAGGAACCGTTTGGACTACAAGCTCCCACATAATAACAGCTGTGGTAGGATCTGGGGTGCTCTCCTTAGCCTGGGCAATAGCTCAGATGGGTTGGATTGCTGGTCCTACAGTGATGATCTTATTCAGCATAGTCACTTTGTACACTTCATCCTTTCTAGCTGATTGTTATCGTACTGGTGACCCCATATTCGGAAACAGAAATTATACTTTCATGGACGCAGTTAGCACCATTCTAGGTACATTAATATGAGTAGCACCATAAGACACAATTTTTTATTTTGGAATTCAAGTATAAATGATGTGATTTTCTTTTTCACTAACAAAAGTACTTCCCTAGTTCCTTTTGTCAATATTAGTATGCACTATCCATTCAAAGTTTCAAATTTACATGTTTGTATTTGAATTTACTAAAAAAACATTCATGTGAGTTACATATCTGTATATATATATTGACAATCATAATCTTTTTAAAATGGAGTGCATGTATGATGTACCATAACATGCATTATAATTGATTTTGCAGGCGGGTACAGTGTTATGTTTTGTGGGATAGTTCAGTACCTGAATCTTTTCGGAAGTGCAGTAGGATACACAATTGCGGCTTCCCTTAGCATGATGTGAGTTCACCCTTACTATGTCTTTGAAATCATTTTGGAAATTGAGCTTCTTTATAAATAATATAGGAAAGTAATAAAAATAAAATTAGATTTATTTTAAAATAATCTTTATTGTAATTTTGTGTGTATCAGGTTTGTGTGGATTTTAATTAACTTATTTTCATTATTTAAATTGACAATTTTGTTCAGATTGATGTAGCCATTTTAAAAATTAAGTAAAGATAACAAAATGAAATTATTAAAATAAATGAATTTTAATTTATTTTTAGGTGTTTCAAATGTGATCCATCTAGAAATAAATTTAAATCACACTTTAGTGAATCTCAATTAATCACTAATATTACGTTGGTTTGAGTAAAACTGTATTCGAATCTTTTAAGCAAAGTCTTGGATTTGGGACTTGTAGATTGGAAAGACATGGTTAAGAAAAAAAATCCACTTAGACAATGCTGGTGGAAACTTTGCCGTGGTAACAAAAAAAAAAAAACTCAATTAATCAAGTTACATAAGTTATATTGATGACAAAATTACATATTATTACGGTGTGTTAAAAGTATCGCACAACTGAATCGTGCAGCATGATATTTCATTCACTTCATTGCCTCTTCACAATATTTCTTTCTGCTGATAGGATCATATAGTTTGATGATGGTTGAATGGTTGATTCGTTTATTTCAATTTTACTGGTTTTGATTGACAGGGCAATCAAAAGGTCTAATTGTATCCAATCCACTGGTGGAGAAGACCCATGTTATGTTTCAAGTAACCCATACATGATCGGTTTTGGCGCAATGCAAATTTTCTTTTCTCAAATTCCAGATTTTCATAACATGTGGTGGCTCTCAGTAGTGGCTGCAGTCATGTCTTTCACCTATTCCTTAATTGGTCTTGCTCTTGGAATTTCCAAAATTGCAGGTTATATTCCTACTTCACTTTGTTTATACATATTTTTCTTTTAATTCTTTAGATGACATTTTATTGGCACATAACCCCTCCAATTATAGGTTTATTGTAGAAAAACGTCTTATGGTTCAAAATTTGGTGACTTGACTCTCTTGAACATGTCAAATCATATATAGTAGTGTGATTTAAGCTCTTGTAGATATGTGAAAGAACCTATGTGGGAAGCCAATATGCACAGTTTATCAATTTAAGGAGCTACTTAGCTGAATTTAGAATCATAATATATTTTGTATAATTGACCAATAATTAAAATGTGTTTGTTTAATTGGTTTTGTAATAGAAACGGGTACATTCAAGGGTAGCCTCACAGGAATAAGCATTGGAACTGTGACAGAGGCCCAAAAAGTATGGGGTGTTTTCCAAGCTCTTGGTAACATAGCCTTTGCCTATTCATATTCTTTCGTTCTCCTCGAAATTCAGGTACAACTTTTTTACCTGCATGTAAGCAAAAGCAAAATAGAATTTTATCATATAAAATAATTTATTAATGTGCTATATACACCCATATAAGATCACATTTATGCAAGTTTTACCATCTGATTATAGCTGATCCCACTTCATTGTTTGTACACCTATTTTACCACATACTCCCAAGTGTGAAGACATCCTCTATATACATGTTGTGCAACAAGCTTTATCCAAACCAACTAATATATAATAATTTGACTACACAGGATACTATAAAATCTCAACCATCTGAAGTGAAAACAATGAAGAAGTCTGCAAAGATAAGTATTGCAGTGACCACAACATTTTACATGCTTTGTGGATGCACAGGCTATGCTGCTTTTGGAGATTCAGCACCTGGGAACCTGCTCACTGGATTTGGTGTGAGTAATCTATATTGGCTTATAGATATTGCTAATGCTGCTATCATAATTCACCTTGTGGGGGCATACCAAGTGTATGCCCAACCCCTCTTTGCATTCGTCGAGAAGGAGGCAGCAAGAAGATGGCCCAAAGTTGACAAGGAATTCAAAATTTCAATTCCTGGTTTACAACCCTACAATCAGAACATATTTAGCCTAGCTTGGAGGACAGTGTTTGTGATCATAACCACTCTTATAGCAATGATGCTTCCATTCTTCAACGACGTTTTGGGAGTGATTGGAGCATTGGGATTTTGGCCTTTAACTGTCTACTTCCCTGTGGAAATGTATATCTTGCAAAAGAGGATCCCAAAATGGAGTAGGAGATGGATTTGTCTGGAATTGATGAGTGTGGTCTGCCTATTAGTAACAATCGCAGCTGGTCTTGGTTCAGTGGTCGGTCTCTTGCTTGACCTCAAGAAATACAAAGCATTCGGTTCATACCATTAAACCCCGCATAACACTTATGGCCCGGATGTAAGAAATTGCTGAGGCCGATGATGGTTGTGATCTTTATTGTATCATTATCTTATAAGTGCTGCTAAATCAGAATTATCCCTATCTTAAGTTAAGACAGAATCGGTTCTTCAATTAACTGCTGTCCAATGTATTTTAGATACTATTAGTCTACATTTTTTCATTATTTTTTTTTATAATTTTTGTACCAACACAAGTGGTACATCATAATGATTTAATAAATTCTAGTAATTTATTGTTATTATGAAACATGTTTTATTTTGATTTGAGGTTTGTAATATAATGTAAATATTAAGTTTTCTGTATAATAATGTTAATCATGTCTTATTATGTTCCTATCCATGCTTTCAATGTTACAACCTTCTAGAGTTTACTTTGCCTATTTCTTACGTTCTGAAAGAAATTAGATTGGAGATATTTTTGGTGCAAAACAAAAAAAAAAAATGTTACAACCTTCTCTCATTAATGTAATTTGATTAGTATTCACTTATCAAATTGGGGAGGAACAATTTTGGAGTGTTTGAGCGGAAGGAACAATGTGAGGAAAATGAAGCAGAAAGTACACCTCTTGTACACAGGAGTTAATGCTAAAGAGCTAGAATGAATACTAATATGGTGCATGAGGTCAAATCTCTTGGTTTGTGTCAAGTCTAATATGAATATACAAAGTAAATATAGATGTGACTATTTTTTTTTTTTAAGAACATGTGTCAAAAGCTAAAATATTTGCACCTACCGTGGATGTTTTTGCGGGTGAATTCTTAAATTTTTTTTTGTCATCGTAATGAGTTGCTGGTGAATTCTTAGTTTCTAGAGAAGGTTTATATTTTACATTATTTTTATTTTTCTGCTTCGGACCTTAGTTTCAGGAATATTTAGTTAGAAAATGTTAAACAAATATATGATGCAATTGGTGGTTTATATTGTGATTCATCAATCAATTGGACTTATCTTAGTGACATTTTTTATAGCTTTTTAACTTCATTGTTTCATACAAAGAGAAATGTACCCAGGCACCAAGAAGACATAATAAAATTGTCCTTTTTATAGTGTATTGTATTGATTGTCCTTGATAGACTCTTGTACAGGATAGTGATATTGATTGTCCTTTGTACAACTGTAGGGCCGTGGTTTCGGTTGTCCTTTGTAACCATTTTGTTTTATGTTTTTGTTTTCTTTTCTCTTTACTTAGGTTAATCCTGTTGTATATATACTTTGACTCTTCTCAATAAAATAGTGAAAAGACGTGAATTTATATTAAATATTTTTTTGTTATAATTTTATTTTTGTTATACTATTCTATCAATAGACGATGATAATGATAGAAATCAGAAAACTATCATGTTACCTGTTTTCCCCACAATATGCAATGAGTTAGTACTAGGTAGAATTGAAATCAATCTCGATATTATAAATTAAAAAAAATATTTTTTACTTTGAATATTTTCAAATATAAATAGTCGAGACTCTTAATTTTTTTTTATAAAAGTTTAGGCTCTCAAAAATTAAAATAAACATCTAAATATAACGAATACTTATAAAAATATTTATAAATTATCTAAAAATAAAATTTATATATCAACGACAAAACTCGAATTCACATATTTTTATATTTTATATCTATTGATAAGATTTTTAAATATATTAATGAAATTTGTAACATGTAAATTTAGTTATTCTAACTAAAAAAAAATATGAATTTTATGGGAGAAGTTACTAAATTCACATTTATTTTAAAGTAATTTGAAGAATAAATTTATAGATACAAAACGGTGACCAACCGAAAAATACAAGAATTAGACACTTACTCAACGGAGATTCTTAAAACACTTTTTTTTTTTTTCTAGAGACGGATTTCCCGCACGTTAGTAAAAAAATATTTTTTTTAATCATTTTAAATTATTCTCCTTTTATATTTATACACAATTTTTTTAACTACCTATTCTTTTGAATTTAAAACTATGTTATATTACAATTTAAATTATTTATTATAAATTAAAATAAATAGATATATTTATTATAATTTTAATTAAAATAATAATTTTATGAAAATAAATATATATTTGGTAGAATGTTCACAGTAAAATACTAGTTTAGTTTTATGGCACGTTTCATGCATTGAGCCACATCAGATTGGAAATCGAAGTCGTGGTTAGTCCAACACTAGGAATCAAAACAGGGTTTCAAGGGATTTTAAAGAATAATGGGACGAAGTACTTAGATAATATAGGCTTGGTGGTATACTTTACCTATTTATTTTTAGGATTTTGTGAATTTGTCACAACATTTTTTTTAATTTTATTCATAATAAAAAATTTATCATTATTTTAGTTAAATGACTATTTTCGTTAGTTAATTGAGAACATTATATTATTGATTAGTGATATGATAATACACATTATACTTACATGGATTACTAACATGATATTGACTTGTTCATGTATACAATTAGAAGTAAAATATGCAAATGTTTAAGGAAGAAATAAGAGTTAAAAAAATATAAATGATAAAAATGTTAAAAGTAAGATTAAAATCTTGGACCTCTTCTTTCTTCACTCCCATAAAATCAATAAGCTATTTGATTTATTTAGTTTATAAATAAAATATATTTTTATATATTATTGTTTCATTGGTTAATTGTACTTTTATTCTCCTAAAATATAATGATGGTGCAAATTTAGTTTTTCTTATCTAATATTAATTTTTATTGTTTCAATTTTATAAATAAAAATAACATAATTGTTTAAAAATAAATTACTTATAAAAAATAATTTACAATAATATATCTTCATAAAATATTTGAAATCATAATAATTATTCCTGTTAAAAATAAATTGCTTTTTAAGCTCAAAACAAATGTATCTTATATTTATTACATAAAAATTAAAAATTTATATAATAAATTTATTTATTAAATATTTTTATTTTAATCATTAAATATATAATTTGGTTCATACATATTGCAAATTCTCTTTGATTCTTATATGTAAAAAATTATTAATTAATTCTATACATATAAAAACTATCAATTTAGTTCCTGTCATCATAAATTATTTATGCATTACTATTAAATTCTTTATAAATTATATTTAGTCATATTTTGAGAGACTAAAAATATAATTAATAAATATAGGAATAGTATATATATATATATAAAATATTAGTGACTTTCACGGTGGAAGTGAAGAAAAGAAGTCAAAGTTTCTAATTTTAATTTTTTAAAATTTTTATTTTTTTAAAATTTTGTTAATATTTTATTTTTCATTTTCAAAATTTTGCGATTTTTTCTTTAGTTCACATATTTTACTTATAATTAAAAGTCATGTACATTGTTATCATCGTATTAAAGTAACAGTTAAATATTAAACGTTGTGACATCATTAGTTAACAGCAATAGATGTTGAAATTAACACAGTGATAAAATATACAAAATTTTAAAAATAAAAGTGAGAAATAAATATGGTGACAAAATTGTAAAAGTAAGATGAGAAAACGTAAATAAAGCGAATAATACATGTAAGAATATGTATGTATATTTTTAATATAAAATTTATAAATTGAATATATAATAGTGAAATGTAGTTGAAGCAGAAGTTTGTGATTAAAATAATTGAATTAGTAAAGTAGCGGAGTAGTTGTAGTAGCTAAATGTTTCCAGCAGCACAGATATTGTGATATCGAAATCCGATTCCATCCTTAAAATTTACAATTGCCAAAGTAATAGAGTTGAGACCTGGTCCCAGCGGGCAGCAAGGAACAAAATAGTATTAGTAGACACAAGATGCTGTATTGAACGCGCGTCTGACAAACTATTTACGCGCTTATAAGGTAAAACCCTCGTGAGGTAAAGTAACCATGACACGTGAAATGTGATGGATCCTTGCCAAGGCAAGTACGAGTTGTACGTGGGTGTAAAAGGCAATGAGATAACCTATACTATAGGCCCACTCAAATACATGCCAATCAAGCCATTCCATTCTATACACAAACGAAATTCTGGGGATTTGCCCAACTTAGGCCACGTCACCACTTCTATGTCGCTTGCATCAAAATAGAAATTATCAATATTATGCACAGATTTTTTACATAAGAAAAAAATATAACTTTTTATCCTATGATTTTTTTCTCTGTTTTCACCTGAAAAAAGCATCGAGGTTAGGAAAGTAGATCCAAAAACTCGTATTGTCTTACACACCTCACCAAGTTTACTTATCGAGACCAGACACTATCTGGATCAATAGCTTAGCCACCGTTTGTATTCCTTGAAATTGGAAAACGCGTAAAATGCAGAAGCTTATGCGAAGACCTATGCATCAATTTTGGTCCAATCGTACACCGGAATGCACTTCAGCGTTTTGATGTCGGCAATATATATTCAGGTGTCATAGGAAAATAAGGGCAAACTTATTTTTATTCTTTATAGCATTTTTGCATTAAATGTTTTATTTTATTTTTATTTCTCATTTTTTATTTCTTTCAAATATTATCTTTAATTGTAATTCCAATTTTAATTTAATTTAAAATTTACTATATTATATTAAATTGAAGATATTTTTATTTTTTAGATAAACTAAAATTTAAAAAGTATTATAATTTCAAACAATTGTAATTTGAATTTAAATATTGACATATCAAATCAATAAACTTGTGTCTTTTTTTTCTTTTTGAAGTAAGAAACTACAGTAGTAATAAAAATATTAAAACTTAAAATATTGTCCATATTACTAAAAAGTCGAATCTAGTAGTTCAAACCGAGATGTCTTTATTTTAATAATCCATTTTTATAATTTTCTCTTCAAATTTCAAAAATTGATTTATTAATTTATTCATATTTAATATGATAAAACACATGTTAATAAAGAACATATTTACTCTTTTCTTTAAATTTAAAACATTAATGTAATGACAAAAACTTACTAGAAATAAGTGAATAAAACTACCATAGTTAAACACCATAGCAAGTATCAGAATTAACAAATAAGTAAATAGAATTAATAATCAGTACTGACATTTAATTTGAAAACTAATTAATTACAAATAAATGTTATTTTTATAATAAATGATATAATATATAAAAATATATGTAATATAATAAATGACGTAGTAAAGATAAATAAACACGAAAAAATAATATTCTATAAATGATTATAAAAAAAATCTGTGTACGAAAATATGTCTTAATTAAAAATGTGAAGAGTAGTAGCAGAGAGAATAGTCGTTGTCCCACACGCCAAAATTGAATCGAATCCCAAGTCCAGCTATAACTCTATAAGGAGGAGTAGTACTATTGTGTTGCTCAGTGTGGTTCGCGTATGTGTTGAAACATTGACTAGAACCACTCTCACTCCTCACAGCAACAAACCTTCTCTTTTGGTTCCACAATCAAGTAACGTTAATTGCTTCCTTTCTCTTCTCTTTTATTTTCATGCTTGTCATTTCTAAATTGAAATTCATGTCTTTTCTAACTGATTTCTGCTCTCTGCTCTCTGCTCTCTGCTCTAGAATTAATTGCCTTGTATCTAGTATTTGGTTTTCTTTGAGTTTCACTGGGTTTTAAATTTAGCTGAATCTGAATATTTACATAAAGCAAGGAAACGAGTGATATAATATGCACAAGTTATAGAAGATACATAATTAATACCCCCAAAACGGGTTTGTTTGGTTCACATACAAAAACTTATTCAGTGTGTGTGTTTTGAGTTGTGGAAAAGAGTTGCTTTAGGTCTTGTTTCGACCGTAATGTAGTTATCATTTCAATATTCTACAATCTATCTCCTGTTAGGATATTAGGACATATCCGAGAGGCAAGTGGGTATTGAAGGAGAAGTTGAAAAAAGGAACAACTTGTTATGATGAGTGCAGCGAATAAAACCAATAGCCACAACCATCCAATGTAAAGAGAATATTCAAAGACTCATTTATCTTTAAATTAGAATAATACATGTGTTCTCGACTGCGCACTGTTATGTTCTCCTTATCTTCTTAATATTTTATGAAGAAAATGTAAAAGATAAATGTTTTTAATGTGCTCAAAGCTTAAAAAGTAGATCCAACAATTATATCAAAAAAGAAGATTGTACTGCGCATACCAGGGAAGCCGTTTGGGCCACATAAGTTTTAGGAGTAGATTGATTCTTTAGTCAACTTGCTTTCTAAGTCAAAGTTGCTTTTCCGCGTACTTTTTTTTTTGTTGAAGATCCACCAAAACAATAAATGAAAAAAAAAGAGAGGAGATATTTAAAGATTTTTTCTCTCCTTCCTTGGGTTTGGGTCAGTAAATTTTGCTTGACCAACAAAGTCTTTAGCTAATTTTTTTTTTATCGAGGTTGTAGCTATATGTTTTCAATAGTTAATCGAAATATGCTTTGTTATTTATTTTATGTGCGTTTTTTTATCATTTATATTCATTTTATTTTATTTATTGACCTATTTAATTTGTTTGCATTTTTTTTATAAATGGCGATATCACGATTAGTAAGAGCATAAACGAGTTTTCTTTTTAGGATTAACTGAATTATAATGGCTTTGTTGTGGCAACTTAAATGACATAAGGTTTTTAAATTAAATAGAATAAAGAGAATAAAATCCCATTGTTATAAGTAAAAAGCTTAAATATATATTTTTTACACGTAAAATAAATAACTTTTGATTTTACTTCCTGAAAAAAATATTATTTATTTTTTTATCTCTTTAAAATTTGAAATAATTTTTAATCTCTAATGTCTATTTTAAAGTTGATAAATAATATTTATTTTGATAATATATTTTTTTTAGGTTTCACATATTGATATAATAGTATATACATTAGTAGATGTTATTTGAGACGGTCAATTGATCTTAAGTTAAATAAACAAGTGTTTAATGAGTGTGACATAATAGTAAGTATCAAAGCAACAATTTTATTTTTTAAAGGATGAAAATTAATTTTTTTTATAAGAATTAAAATAAAAAAATTACTATTTTATTGGAAAAAAAATATATTTAAGACTACTTAAAATTAAATAATTTAAAATTTTCTTTAATAAAAACATGACTTTTGAATTTATCATAAGGTAATATCTAAGAGCGAACCTAAACTAAAGTCTTATTTCATAGGACAGAAAGGGAACACAACATTTAAGTCAAAGTTTCTACTATATATGCCTAATTAATTAAATTAAACCCTCGAATCTAATCTCAAATTCAAAGAACTATTTTATCTCAATTAAAAATGTTTTTAATTTTAAAACAGTGAATGGCAACTGTATTTAATTATTATTTCTTTCTTCTAATAACTTTTCTTAGTGAACGGTGGAGACGAGTTTCATTATTATAATAATTAGATTAAACCCCTATAAATAATACCCTCCATTTTCAACCAGCGAAGTAACTAATTAATCTTGCTGGTCCATACAATTGATTGTTTTTGAACCAACCTCTTTCATTTGGGCACGTTATATATTGTTTTTTATTAGTGAGTCCAACTCCATTATTGTTGGACGACCAAAATAAGAACATTACATCATCAATATTCTCTCAATCATATTATAGCTGTTCTCTCGTCCATAAAGGATGGTTGAAAACGCTACTCGGCATCAAGATTTTGGCATGGTGGAGCACTCCATAGATGGTGTTCCTCCACAAATTGAGTCCAAGTTCTACGATGATGATGGTCATGTTAAGCGAACAGGTATACTTTATTTTATTTTTCACATCACTTTTGCTTCTTTGATTATAATTTGTATATTATATGATCATGATATGATATTTGATGCATTAGTTATTATTGTGATGCAGGAACCGTTTGGACAACGAGCGCCCACGTAATAACAGCTGTGGTGGGTTCTGGGGTGCTCTCCTTAGCATGGGCCATGGCCCAAATGGGTTGGGTTGCTGGGCCTGCAGTTATGATCTTCTTCAGTGTTGTTACGTTGTATACGACGTCGCTTCTGGCTGATTGTTATCGTTGTGGCGACCCCGTTACCGGGAAAAGAAACTATACTTTCATGGACGCAGTTCATTCCATTCTCGGTAATATAAATATACTTATTGCACATTAACTATGACTAGAGTAATTATAACTATCTCATTTTCATCCTATTTTTATTTTCAAGAAAATAATAAATGTTATGAAAAGTTTTTCGTCAAAAGAGACCAACAGTGATTTCCGTCAAACTACACTCTGGATTTTTCAAACTTTTATTAATTAAATTTTATTTAGAATAATTCAGTCTTACATATTATGTTTTGTATAATTCGTGCACTTTTTATTGGTGCGTCATACTTTTTTTCATATTTTTTTCTTCAATTTTTATTATATTTTGTCATTTTATTTTCTTGATTTTTTCTCTTTGATGAAGTGTACGTTTGACATTTTCCTTATGAGCAGCACCACGTGACGTTTTATTATTTAAAATTGTACGGATGACGTAATTTTCTTCGCTAATAAATCTTTCTTCTTGACAATATATTGATTGATTGTACTGTCTATTCAAAGTTTCAAAGTCACACGTCTGTTGTGGTTGAATTCGTTGAAACATTTTTCGTGTGAACTAATTTTTGTGTACACACAAACTATCATAGCCGTTTTCAAATCAATTCTTTTATTTGATCGATTGTCATGCTATATAGGATCATCTTGATCTCTATTGTTTTCAATTTTTTATATACATAAGTCTAAAAAATACACTCTAAGATCAAGAGGGACAATACTGTGCTGTGCATTTTTGACTTTTTGTTATTGAAAGAATATTTCCCTTTTGAAATGGAATTGGAACTGCGTGTATATTATTGTATGGTAATTGACTAATTGGTTGACATGTATAATAATGTATTTTGCAGGGGGATACTATGATTCGTTTTGTGGGATTGTTCAATACTCAAATCTTTACGGAACTGCCATAGGATACACAATTGCGGCTTCTATAAGCATGATGTGAGTCAGAACTTTCATTATCTTTGAAATCATAAATATTACAATTTTATTTTTTTTAAATAATTAGAAAGTAACAGAGTAAAAATTTACTTTATTCTCAATTCATCTTGAGTTCTTAGTTTTAATAGATTCGACCTGTATTAATTTGTTTCCAAATCTTCTTGAGATTTTAGTTTTAATAGATTTAACAAAATGAGAATCATTTTTAATAGATGTTATTCAATTTTTATATAAATTGGCCATTTTCTTCATATTAAATAAATCGATTAGTTATCGATTTTTTTTTTCGTATTTATAATATAGTGAAATGTATTTATTATGTACTTAAAAGAGTTAAAACTAACCAATTTTCTATATCTTTAATGTATTTCAAATATGAATATTGATTTACAAATCGCTTTAAATGAGATTTTTACAATAAATTTCAACTGCTCATTTTAAATTAATTCTAGCAATGATAAAGTTCCAATTTATTATGTACCTAAATAAGTTACAATTTATTATCACGAGTTTTTTTTTCTATTAAATGACCGAATATATTGGTGTTCCGAACTTCACGTAGACTTGGTACATACGGAACTCGATGAATTAATTAATTTCCTAACTCTCAGGCTAGCTTTTAAAAACAATAATCAAAATATTTTAAATAAAACTCTTGGTTGAGTTTGTCCCAAGTACAAAACAAAATAATTTTACCCACAAAATCCAATATAATTGGTAAATGGTTGAGTTTATTAAATAGGTTGTTATGAGTTAAATTCTTAGTCATTTATATAAATTTTTTTATTGAGAGAGATAAAACTTTCTTTAACGATTCTCAAGAAAGACTGGTATTCCACCATTGACAAGAGATATTTTTAGTATAAACAAAAAAGTTAACATATTAAATAATCTTTAATGATATTTAGTGTTTAATATATATAATTTAATTTTTTTTGTTTTTTCTAAAATTTTAGCAAGAATAAATTCAAGTTATTATTAAAAATGTTATTTATTAAGTTCCTTTAATAATGTAACTAATGTTTCTCAAAATAACTAAAATTTAGTAATAGTAATTACGTTTTAAGGTAATTTTACTTTCCAAAAGACGTGGAAGATAGATATAGATTTCTAAGTTTAATGGTCATACAATAATAGTATAAAAATTTTATATAATTAATCAATTAAAAATTATATTTGATGACTTTTAAAATTATTATTATTAAAATAAAAAATTATTATACAGGATAGTTTATAATATAATAATAGTGTAAAAATAGTTTATGTTCTCTATTTTTAATCATAGAATTATCTTTGATTATTTAAACTGTTTTGATTATGTAGTTTTGTTTAAATTGAGGTGGTTTGAATTGACAGGGCGATAAAAAGGTCGAACTGTTTCCATTCCTCAGACGGAGAGAACCCATGTCACATTTCAAGCAACCCATACATGATCAGTTTTGGTGTAATCCAAATTTTATTTTCCCAAATTCCAGATTTTGATAAAACATGGTGGCTCTCCATAGTTGCAGCAATCATGTCTTTCGCCTATTCCACAATTGGTCTCGTTCTTGGAATTGCCAAAGTTTCAGGTTATTTATATTCCTAATTTTGTTTGTTTAATAAAACTACTAAAAAAAAAATATTGGCTTATATTTCTTGTTTAAAACAGAAAATGGTACTTTCAAGGGCAGTTTAACAGGAGTAGGCATTGGAACTGTGACAGAGGCCCAAAAAGTATGGGGGGTTTTCCAAGGTCTTGGTGACATAGCCTTTGCTTATTCTTATTCTCAAATCCTCATTGAAATTCAGGTTCACCTTTTCCCCTCCTCTTTAACCAGTTATAAATAACAACTAGTTGCATAATACTAATTCCTTCTGTTTTATATATAAAAATTAAATATAAGATCAACAAAAAAACTTAAATTACTTAATTTTAATTAATAAAATTATAAATTTACTTTTAATTTAAAAATATTCATATAATTATATAGATCATGTCGTGATTATATTCGATGGTATTACTCAATTCAATAAATATTTTTTAATCAATGTATTATTAATTGTCTAATAATTATATTTAATTTTTTTTAAATAATAGACGTATAGGTAAATTAAGGATATAAAAGAGAAATTAATAATTAATACTGCCTTTAATATTATATATAAGAAATAAATAGAAACATATTTTTATCCTAAATATAGAAAAATCCACTTTAAGATATATTAATTTCTCATTTCCTTGTATACCCGAACTAACTGTATTCTCCATATATTACCGAGACGTCTACTCATTTTTACAAAAATAAATGTATTTATTGAGCTAATAATAGTACAAATCATACCTATTGATTAAAATAATTATATTTTAATCTTCCTAGTTAAACTGAGTTAACTCAGTTAACAATCAAACCAAAATTTTGTCAATAAATTGTTACCAAAGGACTCCTTTTAAGTAAATTGTTTGTAAAAGTAACCCACAACTGTCCATCACTTTTAATGTATTCCTTGTTATTATCTAACAACCTAGTTGGTAAACATCTTTAAATATAAAATGCTTATTGTTATTAATTTTTTTGTTACAAATATTTTTATTAAGAATATGTTTGATATTTATAATTTTGTTCAAATTTATAAGTGATAAGTTAGGAGCTGAATTATAGCTAGCATCCTAATAATGTTTCTCTCATACTAAATTTAAACACTAAACTAGGAGTTGAAATGTTGAAAACTTACAAATTAGTTGATTGAATTGAAAGTATTAGTAAAATTAGTTGATAAATGTAAAATAACATAAAAAAGATATATTTAATTATTTAATTTCAAAATTGATAAAAAGATGTTTCAGAATAATTAATGAGGATAAAAAAAACTAGTAGTTTATAAACTAACTTATTTTTATAAGCTACTTGAAGTAGCTTATGAATATAAGCTAAAAGTTATTAAAATAAGTTTGTATACCAAACAAATTTATTTTCGTTAAACAAACTTATGGATTAGTTAAAGTAACTTATAAATTACTAGAATGATTTACTATATACATTCTAAATATAACCATTACTTAAACTATTTAATTATACAAATATTTCTAGAACAAAATTTAAACTTATGACGATATTAATTAAAATTAATAAATTTAACTATTTTTATTAGTCTTTATGAATTAAATATTTATTTTTTATACATAAGATTAGAAATAATACATTTGAAAGGGATTCTATGTTTGTTATAATTAAGAAAAAAAAAACGCTTTCATTGGTTTCTTATATAAATAACTAAAAATAATTTTTTTTGTATTATTCTCTAATTATAATTTTAGAATTTTATGTAATAAAAAATTTCATTAAATATTAACATAGAATATCGAACTGAAATTCCAATTGTCTAAAAATAACATAAAAATTATTAAATAAAACTGCATGTGAATTGTGTCGAAAAACAAAAAAAAAAAAATTTGATCATAGAAACTAATTAACATGTAACATTGTGACTACATAGGACACAATAAAATCTCCACCATCTGAAGAAAGGACAATGAAGAAGGCAGCTAAGATAAGTATAGGAGTGACCACAACATTTTATATGCTTTGTGGTTTCATGGGCTATGCAGCATTTGGAGATTCAGCACCTGGGAACCTTCTCACTGGATTTGGTTTCTATAACCCATATTGGCTTATAGATATTGCAAATGCTGCCATCGTAATTCACCTTGTGGGAGCATACCAAGTCTATGCCCAGCCCCTCTTTGCCTTTGTCGAGAAATGGGCCTCAAAAAGATGGCCCAAAGTTGACGTGGAATACAAAATTCCAATTCCTGGTTTCTCTCCTTACAATTTAAACGCATTTAGGTTAGTTTGGAGAACAGTGTTTGTTATCGTAACCACTGTTATAGCAATGTTGGTTCCATTCTTCAATGACATTTTGGGACTTCTTGGAGCACTTGGGTTTTGGCCTTTAAGTGTGTTTTTTCCGGTGCAGATGAGTATCAAACAAAAGAGGATCCCAAAGTGGAGTAGGAGATGGATTGCTATGCAAATATTAAGTGTTGTTTGCTTCGTAGTATCAGCTGCCGCTGCTGTTGGCTCAGTTGCCAGTATCATACTTGACCTACAGAAATACAAACCCTTCAGCGTTGACTTTTAAACCCCATCTTTTACCTCCTTGCACAATCTAAACAACTGTTCTGGGTGGGCAGTGATGCTTGTAATTTGTATATTACTTATCTTTTGACCAATGCTATTTTTAATATAATCCTTGTTACAATTTTCCAGCATTTGTGGGCCAATAAAATTTGGTGCCCTATTGGGATATGCCTTTCTTCATCTTCCTTCCATTTTCCTCTTAAATAGGCTGTAAAATAGATTATTTGGATACATTTTTATTGAATTATAATTCATTAATCTATTTATGACCTATTGGAAATTTATTAAAAAATAAAATTTGTCTATGACTCATTTAATAAAAAAAATATTGTATTCATCTATTAACAACTATGTTATGAATATATACACACAAAACTATTTTATGAATATACAATTCATTCATAAAATTATTTTTAAAAAAATAAACAATTCTTATGATTATTTCAAAATACGCTTTCTCACCCCTTTACAAAAAAAAAATTTAAAAATTAAATATTTTTATAACTTTTTTAATATATTTTTCTCTCTCATTCCCGCTCTACATATTTTATTTTTTACACTTAGTTATTCACTTAAGTTATGATCAAGCTTCAATCCTAACAAAAACATCAGCAACAATAATAATTAAATAAAAATAATAATGATAATTTTTTTAAGAAAAAAAAAGTTAGAAAGACAGTGTGTATTTAAGAAAAGTATTATGGACCTAACTTTAACTAGGTCTAATATGAACCAATGATGTAAATTAATTACAACCAAGTCAGCTAGTACTGAAAACAACTAACATAATTTAAAGGTTTCTGACCTTATTGCCAGAAGATAATCACCCTATCATTTGTATTATCCTAATCAATTTTATCAATCCAATACTTGTAAAGTTCTATGAAGACAAGACAATGAGACCCACACATATCAAATGCGACTTTTACCCTAGCCATTTTATACCTTTGTCTTAAAGTGATTTTAGAGTTAAAAATATCTACAAGTGATTCTCCTTACTCTTCCAACTAGGAATACATATCGAAGATCAAGTTGAAGGCATGTGAGAATCACGTTCTGCCTAGTTGAGCATCAAAGAAACAAAAAGAAATAAAGAAAAGGAGGGGAAAAAAGTGGCATTGTATTCTACACCCCCCACAAACAAGACCAAAGAATAAAACCTACCAACTACACAAAGTCGGTCATCTCTTATTGTTACTACAACATTATTCGCTTTTTTCACCCCTTTCTTTTTCTTTTTTTTGTTTTCTCATATTTGTTTAATCCATAAAGTTTGACTTCCGTGCTTTTTTAAGTCAATTGGAATATTATCGATTAAATTAATATATAAAATGATCTTTTTGACTCGCACATGGCATGTTGCTTCTCCATCACACAAAATTTTATTTCATTGTAAAAATTAAAAATATTAAAAGTATGCTGATTATTATTATTATTACGATGACTATCGATATTTATTCCTTTCTTTATTCACTTCCATTTTTAATTTGTCGATGTTGGTAAACTTGAAATTGTTTTTATTGAGGAAATAAGAAAAGAAAAGCATTGGCTCTATTGGGTCAATATCTATGATACTGTGGTGATTGATTATTCGAACTTAAATTCAAATTTACATGTGCTTAGTTTAATTCACTTTGAAAATGATTATTTGTTTTATTATTTTTTTAAGATAATTTGATTTGAATTGGATCCATATGGTCCAAAGGTTAAAGGATTTAGAAAAAAAAAAATGGTTACCCAAACCAAAAGGTATCAAATTTGAACAAGTTGAGTTAAAAAAAATTCAAATAAATGTGTTCAAGTAAGTTCAGTTTTATAGGCTACTTGAACTAGTAAACATATGAGAAACTATATTTTTTAATAAATTTAAAATAAATCCAAATGTTAAAAAAGCTATATTGGATTTTGATTTTGAACTATTAAAGTGTTAGATGGTCCATTAAATTTTAAAATAAGGGCAGAAGAATTATCATTCATCCAGTTCATTGTACAAATCATCCGATCCTATCAATGTAATTTTTTTTTAGCAACTAGATGAATTGTAGACAACTTATTTTCTTTGCGACCCCTACTCAGTCTATCAGACAAAAGTTTTCAAATTCCCGTTCCTCTTCTTCCTCTCATCCAAACATAGTAGGAACAAATATGGACCAACTGAATACAAGTGTAGGAAACCTGACCATAACTAATTATAGTCATAAACTTCAAACTTAGTTGTCAGCAACATGTCAACTTGTCGAACACGGTCGAACGAAAACCAAAGATGGCCAAACAATTTTAGATTTAGTGCGTGTTTGAACCGCAACATGCTATTACAAAAATGCAGAAGGTTGTGCGAAGGTCCATGGAACGTTCCCACATTTTGATGTCGAATAATATATAATGAAGAGATTATACTATATCACAAGTAAAAAAATTGGAAAACCAAAAAATAGACCGCCCATGAGCTCTCACTGGACAGAAATAATGAATTAAATTGACAGACATGACCAGAGATACTTTACAACAACATATTGCATTCATTAAGGATGGGTTTAAACTCGACCACCCCTCCCCCGAATAGCATCCATTACACCGAATATTACTCACCAGTGTTACCTTTGGAGTTCGGGCATCCTGACGCTACACAAGAAATCAATTCTTTTACCATCGATGCAATCGAACTTTAATCGAAACAAATATATGCTGTGGGGGAGACAGCTGATACGGGGTTCTGGTTCCCTCTCAACAATGGGCATAGCAAAGCTACCTTCAAGTAGTTAGGTTCGTTTGAGATTAGAAAAGCTCCTCCGAATTGAACTTATTCCATGCTTCCTGTTAAATTGTCAAACTTTTAGGCAAAAATAAAAGCATTGCAGTATTTAGTTTAATGTAAAACACACGAGTATTTAAACTGGAAAAAACGTACCACTAGCATAAATCCTATTTCTAATTATATATTTCAGAACCACCGCGAGACTATACTTTGGGCATTATATGTTAGTACAGTTAATTGGCATTTATACATTACTTGGAAGTTATCTATGTAGAAGAAAATCAATGTTCAACATGATATACCACCCATTCACTACACTAACAGGAACATGTAGCAGCAGACCAAATTTTACAATACCTAATCAACGGTAAACACCTGTTGGTAAGGTGCACAAATAGAATGGAGCATTGGACAACTTTTCAAAAAAGTAATGCTTTTATTGCACTCTTTCCAACACACCCTTTATCATTTGGTGGATTCATGATAGGAGAATTGAGATTTAAATTGTGAATTGGAAGGCCTATTTTTCAAACTACAAATCGAACCGTAATGTGAAACGTAAGATTCATAATCAATAATAAAACATAACATATAAAAGCACTAGTTCATGATTAGTAACTAAAAAACATAACTCTAGGTGCATTTTAACATAAAGAAACATAAAAAACCAATATATGTAGGAGGGATCAAATTACTCAAAGAGTAACTCTGAAGAAAGTTATTTCTTATCCTCACCTTTTATTTTCTTGCAGTCTAATATTCCTAATGGTAATACTTCTTTACCCGTTAGATTGTAAGAAAATGAAAGGTGATGATAAAGAATAACTCTCTTAAAATTATTCTTAAAATAACTTGATCCCTCCTCATATATATATTAGCATTTTGAAGTCAAATAGCTAACAAAATGACATATAAGCTTCAAAACAAAAATCCAAATCATAACAGTCACAAGCCAAAAAAAGTGTCTGCTGCTATAAAGAAAAGGAGCAAAGGCAGCACAATAAAATTCAAAGAAAAGGAGAAAACAAGTTTTGTCGCAATAGCAAATAACAAGGGAAGAAATGAAGAGACAAGAATGAGTGAAAACATAAGACACAGGCCACCCTGGGTCAGATAGGAGGGAAAAAATCATCCTGCAATTTGAGCGATTCATTCTACAATTCAAGCATAAAAACAATTTGCACATGATTCATATCGCCAAGGTTTTGAATCATATTATACCATTGTATCGTGAATTGTATGATACTGATAACAATGGGTGAATTTCTGTGAATATTCCCAATAATAAAGAGTGTGTTGTCAAATAAAGATTAAAGAGTGCGTTAAAAAATGTATAATTAGCAATTTCCTCTCCAAATCTTTATTCAACTTGAGTTGTCAATACAGATGTCATATACAAGTATGACTGGAAAAAAAAAAAAAAAAGCTCACTGAGATTACTGTGGTTCAATAAAATAATTTTTTTATTATATCATTTTTCTATTTTATACAACTTAGCAATTTTAAACAGCCATGGGCCAGGATACAAAATTAACTCAATCATTGCTTACGAACGCACACCATCTTACATGACAAAATACAACGCCCGTCTTCCTTCATATGCATACCATTTGGCCACAAAAATGTTACATGGAAACCTACATTTGGAAGCCACTTCAAATAACAGTAGCCTAATCTTTATTTGCCACTAGCAACCACTTTTTTCTTTATGAAGCATAGATTAGAAGGCATGTATGAATAAATATAAAAAGGCCTGAAATACCTTCAGTAGATCAAAAACCTTCTCAGCAATATATTTCTGTTGAATATTGGCACCCTTCTGTTGTACTTTATCAGGATGAATGCACAATGTAGATTTCCTATAAACCTTTCTAACAGCAGCGGCTGTAATCAAATCAGTCAAAGAAACGGGCTGCCAACCACATTCAGGCCACAGAACCTGATCATCATTCATGAAGGAAACTAGTTAACATAACAAACACAAATATAGAATAAAAACAATGCTAACTTAAAAAAAATACAAATTAAGGGTCCATTTGGCTGCTTAAAGATTCAGAAGCAGGAAGTTTTCAGAGTGTATTAAAATTTGGAAACAAGTTGCTTTTGCTGTAATAGATATTAATTACAAGTATATCATTAGAATGTTCTGCAAAATCAACAATTTTTGCTAAAAATGTGTCTAATATTAGTAATGATCTGACTGGAAAATGCTAATATGGACAATATTAAACGAGGAAATTGAAACACTGGGTGATCCTGTAATGAGCAGTGCATATGAAACCAATAAAATCAGTTTTGCAATATAGAATTAATGCATGTTTGGTTCAACTTATTTTTTTTAACGAAGTTCTAAAAAAATTATTTTTGTAAAAGTAATTTGTTACCAAATACTGATGATCAGATGAGACCCAGCATGCCATATCTTAAAACTTGGGCTCAAGCATTAATAAAATAAATAAAGAAGGGATAGCATAAGCTAACAAAACTTTTAGGCGTTCATATAGATCTGGAATAGAGAAAATTCAAAGATTTTCTGAAGGCATGTAGAAAGTATATACATATTGTAAGGTGGAAAGCAAAGCACGCAAGTTCCCCTCTTTTCCTGCAGCCCAGCGCTTAATTTCAAAATCCAATGTTTCAGCAACCCTCTGAAATCAATGGAAAGATAAGATTAGATAATAAATATAAAAACATGTCACAATGAAAACTCTGCAAATTAACACAGTAGAAAAATCCAACTAACCACCACCCAACATAAAAAGAACCCCTTCATAGTGTGATAAATATATAAAGGTAAGCAAAAGAGGGGAAGATAGGGCACTATTTAAATCCCATCTCAATCCCCTCAATTGGAAATTGTAAAACAGTTTTTGATGGGAAAATAACAGAGGTCTATATGGTAATTTTCAAAGGAAAAGAAAACCAAACAAACTGTTAGCTTTAATGTAAACTAGAAACAGACAAACAAGATAACACAATTTAATAGGAAATAAAAAAGTTGGACAATAAATTGACACTTGTCTTGTGCATCACTGAATAGAGGCCAACAAGGATGAAGGGATATATATTGTGTATATGAAGTGAGTGACAGAAACTCCCCAGCCACAAATAAAAAGGAAAAAAACAAAAGACAATACTTACATGTCTCTCAGCTTGATCTCTTTGAGTTTGTAGGTCCCGTTGATTCTTCTCAGCCAATGCTTTAGCCTGGTGTAAAATGATAATGATTGTTGGTAATGAAGACAAACAATTTTAAAATATTTCTTAAGAATGTACATGCTTCCGCATAAACAATGTCAAGTTGGTTTGAAAAGAGTACATTGTTCACCTATTCTTTCTACAGGAAATGGTGAAGAAAAATCAAATCAAGGAAGAAAATACAGTAAGACATACCACACGCTCCTGAGCCCTCTGGTGGCGTTCCAATCTGGCTCTTCGTCTTTCCTCAGTTTCTCCTTCAACTTCCTGAAACTCTCCAGATGATGATGGAGCAGCTTCAAACCATAGAAGAAAAGGAACAAAGAGCTTTCATAAGTACTGAGACCCAAAATTTCCAATAAATTTTGCATCAATAAAAAATATATTGCACACGTAAACCTACCTCCAAAAATTGAGGAAAAATCATCAATAATATTAGTGGATGATGATGCTTTCTTCATGCTTGAAGACACACCTGTAGATTTCTGGGTTACATCTGATTGAAATTGGGGATCAAATACAGAATCCTGAAAGCAAAGAGGTCCAGTACATTGATTAAAAAAAATAATATGATGCTAGCATTAACATGCATGTCAGTCCACCTTTTGTTTTTATTTACATGAAAATAATTTTAAAACTCATCAAATTTTTATATTTCTTTTTTATTTACAATAGAATGAAAAGGACAAAAATAACAACCCACTATATGAATCCTACTCTTAGGATAAATTTTCTATGATGGGAAAAGACACAATACCAAAGCCAAGAGCCAGCCACTATATATTAGTATAAGTAATGTTTAACACAAATAGGTACTCACTGAAGAGCTTGGCCTAGGAGGCCTTGGAGCACTGTTAGCTCGTGCACCGGTGCTGAAGAATGATTCAAGATCATTGTCATTCTGTTGTTGGTTCATCCTTGCAGCAGCTGCAGCTCGTTCTCGGGCCTGTGCTGCAGCTCTTTCTCGAGCCTCCGCAGCAGCCCTTTCTACAGCAGCACGTTCTGCTTTAACCCTTGCTTCAGGTTCAGTTCTTGCAGCTGCACCTCTTTCCCGCACTTCCCTCTCCTTTGCCTCTGCAGCAGCCTTTTCTGCTCTGTCCTTTGCCCAGGCAGCAGCCCTTTCACGGGCTTCAGCTTGTGCCCTCTGAACTGCGGCCCTTTCAGCACGCTTTCTAGCTTCATTAGCTTTCTCAACAGCAGCCCTCTCAGCTCTTTGGCGAGCTTCAGCAGCTGCTCTTTCACGTGCTTCTCTAGTAGCTCTTTCTACAGCCTGTCTTGCCTTTTCTCTTTCTCTCTCAAGTCTCTGTTGCTCTCTTTCTTTCTCCTCCCTTTCCCTCTCATGTCTTCTTTGCTCCTTTTCCTCTCTCTCCTTTTGCTGCTGTTCATCGTCTAACCTTTCCTGTTTTTCTCTATCCTCTGACACAGCTCTGCCATCCTTTTCGAATTGCACAGGTTCCTTGCTTTTAGCAGCTTTAGTATTCTCTCTCTCCCTAACTTCCTTTGCATGCCTAAGTTTAGCTTCAGCTCTATCCATAGCCTCTTTCATAGCTGCAGCCGCTGAGTTCATCTCTAATTCTTCATCAGAAAGACCATTTCCACGTTCCTCGGCATTGCCATGATTCCTGCCCATGGCAAAATCTTCAAGTTCATCAAACTGAGATGCAGAGGATAACTTGGCTGCAGTAGGAGCAGATTTAGGGCCCTGAGAAAATTGAGTGGAACTTGGAAAGGAAGAAAATTCATTATCCTTCTTTCTGACATTGGCATAAGCTGATGAACCTGCTCCCGACTTTGGGGTATGTACTGGTCGAGGAGGAGGCGGTCTTGAAGGTGGTGGAGCAGCAGTTGGATGAGTGAAAAGAGGAATCTCTGATACCGTCAGCCATATATCATCATATGATTCCAACTTTTCTTCATATTTTGGAGACATATCTGCCTCAGTATTAGCCTGTTTAAAACCATCAGTATCATATGAAGGGGAAGTAGACCTTTGGCCAACAGGTTTGTAAGAATCGGATGAATATGTAGGCATGTCAAATGCAGCCTGATGAAATTCCTGATCATGATCAACAGGTATCTTGCTTTGTGTCTGTCTCTCAGGACTCCTCACAGACGATTTGTCATTTGATTCTTTATCTCTGGTCCAGCTTGAACTTGTATTTGACCTTGGCGTTGGAGAGCTGCTACCCTTCCTGCTATTTCTCTCTGCTGAGAATGCAGGTACAGAATCTCCAAGTCCAACAAAGGGATTAATATCATCATATATTTCACCATTAGAATTGGACAAGCTATCATTTTTTGTGCTTCTAGAACTAGTAAATTTACTAATTTCTTCCAATGGGTCTGTAAAGTAGTCTGAGGATGAACCCATTGGGGCTGAAGTTGATTCAAACACTTTGAAAGGGTCTTCTGTTGCACTAGAGGCTGTTTTAGAAGCATTGACAGCAGGTTCTGATGACAAATCAATATCAGGAATGGTCCTGTGAATAAAACAATATGCAAAAACGATTACAATGCATCAAGAATATGTGAAAATAAGGGATTGGATTGTCCCTTCTATTATTCTCATTCCCTTCAGTTCCATTTCACCAAATGAGCTGCTATGCAACAACAAAGTCATAAGACCTATCCTCATTCCTGCATAGATCTGGTCTCATCATCAACCAGATACAATGATGGATCCACTTCCAAGCATGGTAGTTGAATTGGAATTCAAATCGTAAATCGGAAGACCTATTTTCCAAATTGTGTTTTGAATCGTATTGTGAATCATAAGATTCATAACCAATAATAAAACATAGCATATATAACTAGCAAAGACATAAAAACACAAATTCATGAACAATAACTAAAAAACCTAAATCTAGAACCATTTTAACATAAAGAATCATATTAAAATTCAAAACATACTTTGAATTAAATAAAATATTAAAATATATTGGACCCATTTAATTGTATATTTAATATGCTTTGAATATAAAATATATATTAAAATTTTAAGGATAATTACATGATTTTAAAAAAATACATCTTATAAATTTATAAAAACTAGTACAAATTTTAAAAATATATAACATAATGGGCAACCTTAGGGTACAAACAAAGCCAAGGAAACCACACTTTATTCATCAAACACTCAACCTCGAGGGGAGTGACTGTATTGTTAGGGTATGTAGATGATGATATTATTGTTATTGGTGATGATTGGAAGGAACAACAATTCTTGAGTCAACATTTAGCAAAGGAGTTTGAAATAAAAACTCTTGGGAGGCTAAAATATTTTTTGGGAATTGAAGTGTCCCACTCCAAGGAAGGTATTTTTATATCCCAGCAGAAATATGTCACAGATTTGCTTAAGGAGACAGGTATGGTAGCTTGTAAACCTTCAAGTACTCCCATGGATTTGAAACTTAAATTGGGTAATGCATATGATAGTGTAACAGTGGATAAGGAGGTGTATCAACATTTGGTTGGAAAATTAATTTACTTGTCTCACACAAGACGAAATATTGCATTTTTTATAAGTTTGGTTAGCCAATTTATGCATTGTCCAAGAGAAGTTCACTTACAAGCCACTTATAGAATTTTGCAATACCTTAAGGGGACACCATGTAAAGGAATTTTATATAAAAGAAATGGGAAGACAATTCTTGAAGCCTACACTAATGCTGACTACACTGGGTCAGTAATTGATAGGAGATACACTATTGGATATTGCACCTTTCTTGGAGGAAACTTAGTAACTTGGAAAAGTAAAAAACAAAACGTTGTAGCTTGATCTAGTGCTGAAGCTAAATTATGAGCTATGGCACAAGGTATTTGTGAATTGCTTGGTTGAAAATTATCTTAGAAGACTTGAAGATTAAATGGGATAAACCTATGAACCTATATTGTGATAATAAGTCAACAATCAGCATAGCTCGTAATCCTGTTCAACATGATCAAACAAAACACATTGAAGTGGATAGACATTTTATCAAGGAAAAGTTGGATAGTCGTTTAATTGTACTCCATATGTACCTTCACAAGGACAACTTGCAGATATTTTTACTAAAGGATTTTGTAGTCCAGATTTTGAAAGAATAATATGCAAGTTGGGAATGGAAAACATCTATTTTCTAGCTTGAAGGGGAGTGTTAGAAATATGAGCATTTAATGTTTATTACCCTTCCAAAGTAGCTTTGTTAGTTTTTAGTTGAGTTCAATGTATCTTAGGAAGCTGTAGTATTTTAATTGTTCTCTTGAAAATAGTGGCATTTATTTATTCTCTTTGTAAATACTCCTATTATAAATAGATCAATCTACTGAGTGAAAAAAGACATTCACGCACATTCATAAAATTTCCTTATTTTCTCAGAAAAGGTAGAGATGTAGAAGTAGTTCAAAGTTTCCCAAGTTCAATTTCAGGTGAGTTGATGATAGAAGAGGAGGAACAAAAATCATAGTTAAGATTGTTGGACCCAAATTTGTCCAAGGTGATTGGTGCAGTCATGAAACCACAAGAACCAACAAACATAGATTTGCCCATGGAGGTGCATCAAAGAACATGATACACTGCCAACATGAAGTTCAAACTTGTTGGCTGGACCTTTATGGCTGAACTTAGATGCTTGTGCAGCGGATGACATGGAGTAGAGGCAACAAAAGTATGCTGTGGCAACAATAGAGGTTTCGGATATACAAAAACCACTTTTGCCCCAACTTCTACTAGAGTCACTGAACTCTCCACCCCATGTGCGGGGCCAGGGTCATTCTAGCTAAACCTCCATGGATGTGCACCAGAATAGGGTGCCCTGCTAGAGTAAACTTTGTGAGTGTAGAGGATAAGGGCAGAATTCGAATTCTGTAAAGTAGGTCTAACTTTTTATCAAATAAGTCAGGCCCAAGTTGGTTTTAATAATTGGGTTCATGGAGAAAGTGCGTGAAATTGGATAACCTGCCAGCCAAGCTCATTTTGGGAACTAATGGGTCAAGCATAAGGCTACTAGATAAATACTACAATACTAGAACCATACAATTTGTATCATAAATGAATCTCAAGTGACTTTGAATCTTATGATACATGAATGAATCGGTGTGATTACATATCATTGGATACAAATCACTTGATTCAACAATTGTCGTGAGAGAAATTCAATGATTGTATACATATCATTGAATGAGTTATTTTTTTCTTTTTTTACTTGTTTTCCACCAATTGTTGTGAGAGAAATTGAAAGTCATATAAGCTTAAATTGCTAAATGAAAAAGATTTGAATGATCACTTCTAAACTTATCTTATTTGATTATTTTACTACTTTATTTGTCACTCATTCAATGCATGCACTCTCTTTGTTTATTGCATTGCTTCATTTCCATTCTTCTAAAATAGTGGCTTCACAAACTCAAATATAACTAATAATTGTTTTATAAGGCTTATGGTTAAGTTGTTTTTATCTATTTATAGTTTAAAATTATTACATTGAACACTAAATCATCTATATTTGAAGTTATCTTCCATTGTCTCTAAATCTTATAATTTGATATAGATTATGATTCACAATTTAAAAATTATCTTGGCGGTTCACGATTTGAATCTTAATTTCATAACATTGGATAGAACAGAAAATGAGATAGATTTGATCCTTAAACAGATAGGTGCAATCTCTTTCCAGCTTCAGTTTAACGTCTCCTTGCTAAAGAGAGTATTAATGGTCCACCAGTGGGACCTATGTCCCAGTTGATTTAGAAGCTGATACTCCACTATCTCAACCAGTACGTGTTTCACTGAGTTGCTTGAGAGGGTTACATGAGCAGTTCCAGTTTTCATAATGTCAACCTTGAGGACAAGGTTGGATTTCCTGGGGGCGGTGTTGTTAGGACAGAGGGAAAGGGGAAGTTAGTTAGGGAAGTTAGGATATTAGTTAGTTAGAGGGGTAAGTGAGATAAATAAATAGAGGGATGTGGGGGAAGAGGCTTTATTCTATCTTGTATCAATTGAGAGAACCCAGCATTAGCTCTGTTGTGAAAGGAGAAACCCTTTATGAAAGGGAAACCCTTGGAGGAGAAGGAGAATTCTTTCTCTCAGTTCCTGTTCAATTTTATTCAATCAATAAAATCAGTCTATGGGTTCCTAACAGAACTTAATCTTCTCAGAGCATAAGGAATTTTTAAACTTTTGAAGTAATTTAAGTACAAGATTTAATTGGAATTACTCATGCTCTTTTGTATTAAAATTTCTGACGTAACTCTCAAGTGTGCCTACCTATAATGACCCAATTTGAAAATGTCACACAAAAAATTAAACCACAGAAGAAAATAAGCTCATTGGTGCATCTCCTACCTTTTCCAAACTCATTTGAGATTCATTCAAGTGTCTACTTTAACAAATAAAATTACAAGATATGGAGTGCTTGAAAGAGAATTAATGTACAACATACAATAGTGAGCTCCTAGAAACAATACACCTGAATCTTCATTGTCAAACAGACAATTTGTGCAAACATAGAAGAGAATACATCATCCACAAAAAGCATCCCCTTCCCCTCCAAATCAATCATGTAATCTAGGCATACTCCAGAATAGCTACCTCAAGTTCCAACAACTAATACCAACTTCGGACAGTCAAAAAATTATTCAGACAGCAATATACAATTATATTAGTAGGCTTTTGAATAATGATTTTTAGTTTATTTGCAATGATTACCAGCAAGCAAATAATTTTTCCTAACATATTTAGTATATCACGAGCAGTGAAATTATATATTCAAGGGTATGTATAGTAAACTATGGAAGAATTCTAAATGAAGGCCTATGAAAAGACACGGTAGATGATATTCCATAGATACATAGACAATCCAAAATTTCAGAAAGATCACTGCCAATAATTTGTCTTCACCACACATGTTTAAACACAATCCTCACACCATTATTATTATTCTAAAATGACTTGATTCACTAATGGTTCTAATAACCAATATTCTGTCAAAAGCTTTTTAAACCCTTCAATAGAATATCCTGTTATAACTTCGTGCAAGTTACACTCAAACACACAAGGTAGAATTTTAAACTCCCTGTAGCATTTCCGGTATTTTATTTCAGTGGTCCATCAATTTATAGCTAAAGTTGTGGATAAATTTTTCATAAACACTAATAAGATGAATTGAACTTCTATCATAAGCTAAAAAATCAATTTATACACTAAACTTTTATAGAAGCTCTCTCTATCTTCTTCAAAAGCTGAGATACATAAGTTGATATTTTACTTTATCATTTTTTTTTCGTTGACCATAAATGTTTCCAGAGAAGTTTATCCAAACACAATCTTAACAAACTTTTAGCACTCCTCACTCATTTCATACTTAGAATCTCGCAGTTTCACGCTCTTTCAACGCACGGATAGGTTTTCCAGCAGATCAATAAATAAACCTCAGTTCTCGCTTCACAACATTCACTAGCTCACGTTAAAGAGATACACACACGCTAAAACGCATTTCATGCACATACCTATCAGTGGATGCCTTGCTGCTCCTAAATCCAGGGATCAAGTCATCAAAATCCGCGGCAGCTTTCTCTCCCTTCTCCGACTTCTTAGACTTACCTAACCCGCCGAGAAGATCGTCGAACGAGGCGGTGTCCCCTCCCGGAGCGAAAACGTCGTCGTAGGAGGCCTTGGGGGAGCTCTTGAGACCGGGAACGCCGTGGAAGACGTCGTCGTCGTAGACCGGTCCGTCGTACGCCGGCGAGTTAACGGACTTGGAACGGAAATCGGCGGAGCCGCGAAACACGGAGTCGAAGTTGTAGGACGCGTCGTCCGGTTTGGCGCGGCCGCCGAAGAGATCGTCGAAGGAAGCGGCGTTGACGGAGTTGCTGGCGGCGAAGGAATTGGAAGCGCGAGCGGATCGGGAACCTAAATTGAAGTTGAGAGAGGAAGTGTTGGAGGAGCCTTTGGATGGTGCAGCCATTGGCGCCGATTTGCCTTGGGGTTTGAACCCGAAGTCGCTGGTTAAGAGACCGTCGAAATCGTTCATCGTGAGAATAAGCTTCCGAGAGTGAGAGAGAGGGATCTGCTGTGCAGTGGTATCCTCCGCGTACGGTGGACCGCGGGAGAGTGCGGTGAGGGGAGAACGTCAGAGGATAAAACAATGGTACAATCTGACCTTTGCTTCACTTTAATTTCTTTCTTCGCTCCACTCTTTTTTTTTTTTTTGCGTTATTTATTTATTTATTTTTCTTCTACTTGTAGTTCGTTAGTACTGGCTTTGTTGTTGCTTTGTCTCTTCACTCCCCTCTGTGTCCCTTGTTGAAGAATTTGCCTCAAGGGACCAGTTTCTCAAATTCTGTTTCTGGCTATTTTGGGGATCGAATCATGTTATGGATTCGTGTCCAGGATTTAAAATTCCAGGATTTGTTTGTGAGTGGGGAAAAATTATGACACATTCTTTGGATTTCAATTTTTATATTGTTGATGTCAATTTTTTAAAATTTAACTCTTCTATATTGATTTTAGAATGGAACGTTGCCATGTTGATAATGGTAGGGTTTGTTGGTTCGAAAAAAGAAAGAAAAGTCTGTCTTATTATGTTTTTTAAAGTTTTATCCTTTTAAAAGAAATATCATGTGCTGCTTTTTATGTTTTATTCTGTTGTGTTTAAAATGTATTATTTATGTAACGAACTCTTCTTTTTTTATCATGTAAGAAACTCATATTGTATTTTTATTCTCTTCTAACCTGTTTACTAAATGTTATTTACATGTTTTAAGGGATTTAATTTTCTTATAATGAATGTTGTTTGTACGATAACTTGTATTTTTTTGTTAAAAAAGTGACAAAATTATCATGTTATGAAATCGTGATTCAAGTTTCTATTAGAAGAAGAAGCTCTTTGGTTTAGCTGCCGCCCTAATGACTTTAAAAAAATAATAGAATGAAAGAGGAATAATATTTTTTATTGTTTTAAAACTCGAATATACCAATTGATTATATTAGTCCAATTAGAAACCGGTTATTTGTTGACTCTAAAGAACTAAAATTTGAACTGTTCTAAAATTGGAAAAAACCAATATAGAAACTGGTTTGAACAGCTATCTTTTTTAATTTTTCATTTTTTAAAATTTAATCTAAACATTTTAAAAATAAATGAAATATATATTTAAATATTTTATATAGATATAAATTATTTTGTTAATTATTATTAATTTTATTTTACAAGACATATAATGTAGTCATTTATATTAATTTATAATTTTAAATAATTATTTTATAATTTTATATTATTTATTATTTAAATATTATATAATATTAAAAAATAAAAATATATTTATTACTGATTCAATCACGATTAAATTATTGATTCAATTACCTATCTAATTTTAAAAATATTAATATTTTCTTATCTTTATTTAGGATAAAATTGAGTGTTGATACAAATAAATTTAAAATGCATATTTTGTTGCTTATCAATAATTAAGTGAGGAATATAATAAATTTAGCATAAAAATAATTAATAATTATTTTTATTTATTTTGATTAAAGTTGCTTATAGTAAATCCAAACACACGAAAAGTTCATTTTTAAAAATTAAAAAGGAAAAACTTACTTTCGACCTACAATCTAATTATATATAATTTTGTAATTATTATCAACATTAAAAAAATAAGCAGGACGAGAACACCATTTTATCAACTAAATTTAGGTTGACTTTAAGAAAACTAGCCTTAGGATGCAATGTTTAGTGAAAAACATAGTCTTGCTTGATTATTATTAGTTTAAATATAAATTGTTTTTAAAAAAATCCTCTTTGATAAAGTTTTTATTTGATTTTTAAATACATGTTTTAAAATAAGAAAACAAGAATTAAAAAATAATTTTAAAAGACTCTTCTATTTTAATGGTGGCAGTTTTTTGAATAAGTAATGAATTTAATTAGAATTAGCATTTTTACATAATAAATATTTATTATTATAAATTATAATAGATATATATTTTAATATATAAATTATACTATAATTAAAATTTATAATAAATAAATATCTTTAAATGTTTACATTATATTTTAAATTTACAATGAATATTTAAAATTATAACGAGTAATTAATTTTATTATTGACACATTCTTATAAAAAAAGATTAAAGATAAGAGATGATAAATTGAAATGAATAGATGATTAAAAATATGTATGTAGATAGATACATAAAAAAGGGTTAATTTGGTATGATTGAGAAAAAAATTATTAATTAAAAATAATATGTTAAATACATATGTAAACGAGAAAAAAAACAAATATTAAAAACATATAATTGAATGAAAAAGAGTAAAAGTCCTCTTCAAATTGTATAATATAATTATAATATAAAAGTATATGTATTGATAGTATAATTTTTTTAATTATACTATCATTTAATCATTAATTGTTATGCACGATAAGATTATTATTTTTTAGGAAAAATAATTTATAATTAATTAACCTTTTAAAAATATTCATACTAATAATATGTCAGAATTAAACTCGTAAATAATTTTATTAATGATAAATTTTTAGTAAAATAGGCTATTCCTTGTTTGTTATCATCACGACTTCGTTAGAATGAGATCATGACCTTTTCACTTACTTTATGGTTAGGTCCATTGACTTTGAAAACAATTTGGTTAATTCTAATTTCTAAATATTTGCTGGCTACACAACGGAGGAATCTTTGTTGCGATAACCAGCTATGCCAATGACAATGGTATTCAAACAAAGGACAATGGGCTGTTCAAAACAATTTAATCAATAGAGTGGACGAACAAACTTTAGTACTCACTCATTCCCATGTTAGACTTTTTAGGTCTTTCGTAAAAATAATACTATTTTTTAATATTTTGTATTAATTTTAACACTTATTAAGTAATAACAACATTAAATATTATTGATAGTGTTCAGATATTTAATATATTTAATTTTATTTAGTATTCACATAAAAAAAATGAACTGGTCTGTATATAAAGTTAAACTCTCTTTTTATAATAGTTTTTTTTTTATGTTTTTCATTATAGGTCGTATTATCTAATTTCTGTTTCCTCTGCTAAGATATTTTGAATCACTTGGTCACCACACAATTCCATGAATATCAAGTAAAAATAAAAATGTTTTAAAGTTACAATCAATTAATCAAGTAATATTTAATAATACTTAATCCATCAGTCAGTCTATAAACATTGTCAAATTACAGTCGATTAGTTTAAAAATCTTGTAAAATTATAATAAAATGTTTATTTTATAAATTTTGAGAAAGAGCTACAAAATTTTAAGTTAAGAGAAGTTATCCATTTTTTTTTCAACAAATTATAGTAACTAACATTATTTAATTAAGAAAAAGACAAATGATGGTTCCTTGTCAATTTGAAGTATTTTAAAAAATTATATATATATATATATATATATATATATATATATATATATATATATATATTTAGATCTTGTAAAGATAATTTTCCTTGATTTTGATCATTAAAAAAATTAAGTGATTTGTTTTTCATAAATTTTAAAATTTTCATGTATATGTTATTAAATGGCAATATCTAAAACTTAAGATTTTTGCTTTCTTTGAAGTATAAAATTAAACGAAGTCAAGAATTAAAATCCTATTTTACTTAAGTAGCATAACTGCAAATGCACGTCCAAATAAAACGTTAATTGACAGATTTTTGGTATGCATAGATTTGATTTTGTCGTGCAGAAACGTTAATTGACAGTACTTGATATTATGATAAGCCTCATCGTAGCCTACTTTTGTCTATCTGACTTTTCTTTCTGGCAAACCACAAAATATCTTTAGTAAATCATCAATGCCAATAATTCCACTTTTTTCACCTAAGCAAGCCAAACACTGAGGGAGATGCATTTATTTCATTCACGGGGAATGCTCTCCCTACATTTTTGTCAACTTTTTTGAATATATTGTTTAGAGTTTTATTTTTATGTACAATCAGTGTTCAATTTTTTATACTGTAATTAGTAAAAAAAAATATTATATATATAATTTTTAAGATAACAATTTCAAAAATTAACAATATATTATTAAACAACAATGTAAATATCAATATATTTTAATTAAATTTTTAAATTATGTTACGCACTTAATAATTTAAAAAATTAAAGTAACTACAGAACATGGCGTAATAATAAACATGTATTAGAATTGTATTAATAGTATTTCTGTTATACGCATAGCATGAACAGCAGAGTCAAGGGAAAAGGAGAAATCATTTATTATTTTTTAGAAAAAATTTAAATATGATGCTTAAGTACTCTTTAAATAATTTTATTAAAAGTGGTCAATCGAATTTTTTTTATAGAAATTAATTATAGATAAAATCAATAAATATTTAACAATTATAATATAATGACTCCAAAAAATCAGTTTGTAAATATTCAAATTTGATTTAACTTTATTGATCTTATTTTATATTTATAAAAAAAATTAACACACCTCACACAAATATTAATATAAATGAAATAAAAAATAATTAATCAATAAAATATGCAATCATTTAGATCAGTATTTAAATATTCTTTTATTTAAAACTTGTAATAATAAGAACAAAAGACCATAAACTTCATAAACAAGAAAAAAATAGCATTTATTAAATTTATGTATAAGTAACTATAGAATAATAAACAAAATCTGAAATGTTAAAATGTATTAAGTAAAAAGACTTACAAATGAAAATTCAATAAAATACAAAATGAACTAATATCTTAAAAGAATTCAAAAAAAGAAAGAAAGAGACGCGTAACTACAACATTTATATTATACATATACGTTCACTTGTCAATTTTGATTCTCAAGAAGTCTCCTACAAACTACAGAGCAACTGCTTTATATGGTTACATCTTAGCTACTTTCTCCACTATGCACAATTTCCACGCTTTCTGCATAGATCATGACCGGTGGGCCATTCAGGTTTTTATTACGTTGAACAAGTAAAACAAGTAAAAACGCAACATCATAAATCGGCTTGAAATAAAAATTTAAAAATAGGATATGCTAAATGTATCCATATTGATTGATAAAATAGGGATATCATATGCAATGGTATCTCTTTTGCCTCTGGAAATGTTTGCAACACATTTTTAATATACTTTTTTATGACACTTTGTTATTAACTAAAATTTGTTAGGACTCACAAATAATATGGGTCTTGATTTTTATTTAACAAGTACCACTAGTGTTTTCCTGAGTCTCAACAAATTTTAGCCAAGGGTGAAAATAATGCTAAAAAAGTATATTAAAGAATATATTGCTGTTATTTCTCATATGACTACAATTTACAATTACTATGTTGAAAGCCAAATTACAAGTGGCATCTGAGTGGCTCCAATGAACCGATGAGGCAGAGACATCAATAGTATCCATCACTCTCGTATAAAGGAAATTTGGCACATCAAACTCGGATCCGTTTGGCATCACTTTCTGGAACACTGATATCAAGCCTATCTCCATTGCTTGAACTAGCAGTTTGTACTGAGACCTGCCAAATCATACATGTTAGTGACATAATCAGCTTTTCTAATCTTCACATGAAATGAATGGCTCTCATTCAAAAGCAATTCCTACATAAACACACACAATGCTTAAAGACACAATCAATCAGAAAGTTTAAGATAATATTAAAATAAATCTAGCACATATTTCAACAGACTATAATTTTAATGCATCTTACATTTGATTATATGTACGTATAGACACTATGGTCATGCAAGAATTACTCCTCGTACCAATTAAAAATTAACAAAATATAAAATTTGTTTTTGACAGAAATCATTGTTGTGCATATTTGATGAAAACTCTTTCGTACTAATAATCATTTCTGTAACAATGTATGCTAAAATGAGACACTTACAGTTTCATCCGGAACAACTGCATATCTCTCAGATAAGGAGACAACGCTTTTCCCTGTTTAAGGGGAAAACAAAAGAGCTAGCGTGACGCTAAATTGTATAAAAAATAAATCAAAAATAAAATATATGAATCTAAATTACACTAGCAAATGGTATTATCGGTAATAGTTTAAAAACAAAGGAACAATATTACTGATGAACAGAACAAAGCACCT
Organism: Mucuna pruriens; assembly: GCA_025330945.1. Classification (NCBI taxonomy): domain Eukaryota; kingdom Viridiplantae; phylum Streptophyta; class Magnoliopsida; order Fabales; family Fabaceae; genus Mucuna; species Mucuna pruriens. The sequence continues at coordinate 80,448 of JAENHJ010000119.1, forward strand.
GACAGTTGATCAGTGTTTGAGGATTCTATGTGCTGCCCAGAAGATCCATCAACACTCAATGCCTCAATAATCTTTGGAGAATTCCTACAAATCCCAGAATCACACCATGAACTAAATAGATGTAATGAAATGTACCCATTACCCAAAACTACGTTTCCAGTTAATAAACTAGATTAGCGAAATAACTTTTTATTCTCATGCTCGTAACTGCCACAAAAATTTAAATAAAAGACACTGAAAGCTATATTTAAACATCCATGATTGAAAAGAAATAATTAGATATAAAATAATAGGGTGCAAAGATGGTGCAACGAATGTAATAATACTAACTCTATTCTAATAGTTAACAAAGAAACCCTGTACAGCTACATTATACAAGCTAGTTTTTGCTTTCTGAACCTCAGTCAGAATTTACCATTCACTTCATGGGTGTCGTAACACACCCAATATGTCAATCATAAGAACTTCTTCACGACAGAAATCATTGATCCAAATTCTAATAGATTAATAACATCAGTCATTACCAATATTATGATATTAGATTCTACTCCCAATTGATTTATAGAGCGAGTTAAAAATTTTCAATAAAATAACTAATTTGTTTCAAATTATAGGGTTTGTTTAAAGTAAATAGTTAGGACAATTAACAAGCCACTAGGAGTGGGCTGGTATTCTGGTGTAATAAGATTGAGTAATTCGCAGGTCAACACATGGAAGAGAAAACAATTAAGCGAAAGATGAATGCATGCCTAAAAGTCCAAAAAAATAATTAACTCAGGTTGTATGTGCAATTACCGGTCAATGGTATCCCCATGCCCAAGCTGCCCATTTGTGCCTCTTCCCCAAGAATATACATTTTCTTTGTCAGTTACAGCAATTGTGTGTCTCCACCCACATGAGATCTGAACTACTTTCTGCCAAGTCATATAAAGTGTGCAGGAAAAAAAAAATAGAATGGTTAGTGGATTGTTCAAAGATAGAGAACGACAGTAAGATACAAAGTTCAAACTCTCCAAATGAAAGAAAGGGAAGAGTATTACAGTTTCAAGTACCTGATCATGAGGGAACTTCACTTGCACAGGAGAGGAGCGATCAACATTGTCACCAACTCCAACCTGTCCAAACTACAATTAAAGGAAAAATAGAATTTATCAAATACATGTCAATAATAAAAGACTTGTGATTGTGCAGACAGAGAAGGAGTCTTCTATGTTATACCATTTTTATTTTTTTTGCATATAAAGTAGAATATGTTTAGTTCTCTACACACATGAATGTACATTCTTTTACCAGTCACCTAATGTTATCCTCTGCTTTGTTCATAAAGCAACAAGTATTTCTTGTTATAGTGCAAAATGTCACATGAACATGGGGAGAATAAAAAATTACTGCTAACCTTATTCCAACCCCATCCATATAGTAGTCCACTAGACGTGAGTGCCATACTATGCCTCCAACCACCTGATACCTGAAAGAAGTCCAAGCCAAGTTAAGAGACAAACAAAACAACTACATATCTAACACCAAATATATTGCACCCCAATTGCAAGGATTTAGGGTAGGACAAGATTTTGTTGGACCAGTTTTTGCTTGTCTTTAACAACACACACAACACATTTGACAGAACCCTTACATTAGAAGTATTTTCAATCCTTCCCCTACCAGAAAAAATCTAGCATTCAAAAAATGGGACAGGAGGAAGATACAACCTACTGAACAAGCACAGCAAAGAAAAATGCCAATGCATCCAAATAATACAAGAAACTGCTACCTAGACACCAACTCATCATAAAATTAATGGACTACCTCACAGACTATCTTATCACTCAAGGCTAGAAGCTTGTGAGGCACAAGATAATCCTCAAAATTTCCATGTCCTAGCTGGCCATATTTGCTCCATCCATATGTGTATAAGCCACCAGAAGATGAAACAGAAATTGTATGCCGCCAACCACAAGCAACCATGACCATCTTGTCACACTGCAACATTAAACAAGCAAGAATTAGGCAAGGGGAAGTGGGGGAGTAAAACAAGTTTTTCATCCATTAGTATGCATGTACACCAATCACTCATGAATCTTAACAATATTTTCTAGACAAATTAACAGTCATAAAAAAGTTAACACCTCAAAATGCTGCTTCTTCTATTAAACAGCAAGACAAACTTTTTTCAGAAATCAAACAATATCAAATCACATATGTTCCATATTCTAATTGATATAATTAGAGTCTAATCAGAAAAGGGAAGATGATACCAGTCTGAGGACATACATCAACAGAAGAAACTTTCTCAGGAATCCAGCGATCATTTCTATCTCCCAACCCCAAATTTCCATATCGGCCCCAACCCCATCCATACAGTTCTCCATTTTCAGTAATAGCTACACTGTGTTCTGCACCTGCAGCAACCATTTTGACAGGTACTCCCTACAATATAAAAATTTACATGTGCTCAACAGTTAATGGAATAATTCTGAGATGCATTATATTTATCAATGTTTAATAAATAAATAATATAAAGTTACAATTAATTTCATAACAAGAGTACTGTTTTTTTTTTTGTTGTTGTTCTTAGCAACTCTTCTCTTCCATTTGTTTAAAGTAGGGGGTGCTTGTGAAATGAAAACTGTTACTGATGCTTTTCCAGAAGATTGATTGGTTAAATTCTCTACCATTGTTTCAAGATTCATAGTCAAAAAGCAAAGAACAAAAACAAGACTAGTGAAGTGGGAGATGCAAACATCAAAACTGCTATAATTCACCCTATGATGTTGAATATTGCTTTGAGTGTGATTTATTTGAGGGATCTAGAACATGTAGAAATAAATAGTGGACCCAGACAATCAGGAAGGAAGAAAAGAAAGGCGAGCAACTCAAGCAAAGATTAACTGGAAGATGATGAAGGCTGTGTACTGAATGAGTCTTGTGAGAGGGAACCTAACATAAATAGGAGTGTGTCTTAGGAAAAAAAAAAGTCAAACCTAGGTGCTTGTTCCTTGGCAAAAAGAAGAATGATGAATGATAATTTGTCAGGAATCTTGTGCAAAAGACTAATATTGCTACTATGTTTTCTAGTGAATGTGAAAGTATTCATTTAAGAGTAGGGAAAAGATGTATTTATAGGGGCTCAAAAAATGTGAATCTACAGTGCAGCAAGGAATGTGGACAACAATAATAAAGTAATCTGAATGTACTGGGCTATAACAGGCAAATATGTATGTCACATGGAAGGAATTCAGATGAGAGAAAAAAGAAACGGATGGGGTCTGGACCAAACAAAAGTGGGGCTTAATGGCAACAATGAAGGCACAGTAGGCAACGAAGAAAGTTAAGGATTTGCATTAAATGATACGGTGGGGAATTGGATAGTGAAGAGAATGAGGATCATAACAGGAAGGATATCTGGCATGATCGAGGGAGAAAGGGAAATTGTTATACAAAGGGGGTGATGGACAGAAGGGTAAGGAAGAATTGGGAGGAAGCTTTGCTCAGCCTAAGGCCTGGACAGGGCTGATATGAACATGCATTCAGTAGAACCTGATTATGGTGATTTAGTCTTTGAGTTGCTTGCTTTTAATTCTGCGTTAAACTTGTAATTCAAGGCAGATTCTGCCAATGCTGGAGGGTTGGAATACATTGTTTGATAAATATTAGTATTTTCTTCAGTTTTTATTGTCCTACCTATTAAAGAAAAGTCCATCATATGTTAACAATAAACAAGATAAGAACCAGTTTTCTCCAATCACGTTTTTACAGGGGGGCATGATAAGAGTATATAGACAGAGGGAAGAGTGTGTTACAGACCAACAAGAAAGAGAACTGAGAGAGAGAGAAAAAGAAATAGTAGTGTTGTGAAGGCAGTAGAATGATGAACAGAAAAAGGAGAGAATTCTCCTTCCATGTGTTCCCTCCTTCAACAAAGGTTTTCCCACATGCTAACAATTCTCAATCCCCTCTCTTCTTCCCTTTCCCCCCATTTAAGCTGCACCCCTGCTCCTTTCACTCTCAACCATCTATCAGTTTTAACTGTCTTATTTAACTAATCTAACTGCTTTGTCTCACTTCTGTTGGCTTTCTTTATTCTTCTGTCCTGAGTCTCATCAGATGCAGAGATACCACGTATCATTTTCTTTAAATTGATTCAAAGACGAGAAGCAATTAAATATATGGTAGAAGTAACTTATCATCGTGTATTGATTCTTGATAACTGGTTCATAGAGTTTTATCTATCACAGAGACACATGTAACCTTGATGAATGTCTTTGAAAAGGGTACCTGAAATGTTTGAATCCTTTGTGGCACAAGAGAATCGTCTGTGGTGCCAAGTCCAAGTTGACCATTTTGATTCCTCCCCCAACTTCAATAAGTAGAGAGAAAGAGGAAAAAAAAAATACAGGTCAGAGGAAGTGATAATAAAACAACCAATTTTATGATGAACCAGCTGAGTGGTGGCTAGCACCTCCATCAAGGGTTTAGTTTGCAAACAACAAACAAAAAAATTCCCTTCGGCCTCACAGAATAAAACAAGGATTTCTATATGTATTTATACCTTTTAAAACGGAACGTCAATTAAATAGTGAGTGTAGTTGGTATTAACAAGTGAGAATTCAAACTGAAGTACTAAACCAGATGCATGTCCCATGTTTAAGGCAGCAGATCTTGGGTCCGTTTGGAAGAGCATATTTACAGTTTATTTAGACTTATCTTATCACATAAACACTAGCGTAAGTGTTTGGGAGAGCTTATGAAATAACTTATGATATGTCCACAAGTTATTTTCAGCTTATTTCAATAAGATCTCCTAAATAACTTACGTAAACAACTTACAGCTTATATGAAAACAGTTTAACCATATTTCTTCTTCACTTATAAAAAAAATATTCAATAAATCCTTAATTAAGTTGTTTAACCAAACGAGCCCCTAAACCATAAAGGGAGTGTTTGCATAGGAAGTGTATTTTTAATAGTTACTCGAGTAACAAGAATATAATAAGAGTCTGTTCCCAAAATAAAATGAGCTAATTCAAAGCAACTTCTTTCTATTCCAGTGTCAAATATTCTATGCAACTCTTCTTTCAATAAACTGAGAAGACAAAGGAATGAAATTAATAAGAACAGACCTAAGAATCAGCATGCATAACAAAACTGCTCAATATATACGGAACCCTTACTGTTGCAGGAATAGTAATTAGTAATTAGTAAATGGATAAAAAAAATGCCATAACAGAAAATGATAAAAATTTGGTCGAGAAATACAAACCTCTGAACCTCGCCTTCCATGGTAACTGCCAAACAGTGGGTATCACCACAGGCAATTTGCTTTATCCTTAGACCTTGTAATGCTATAATAGGCTGAGGAATGAGCAAATCACTAGAATTACCATGACCTAACCTTCCAAAATCACCCCTGGAAAAAGCAGAATGTGATATGCTTGAGAACCAAAGCTCTAACCATATGCCAAAACACTATTACTTACGAAAACAGAAAAATATTTCATAAAACGAAGGGCGATTAACAACACGAAATATCATACACCGAGAGTTGACAACCCATTCAGTACGATCACTGAACAGTACTAAATATGATACTGCACCGAAAGATCCATAAACTGAAATTAAAGACACTTACAATTATAGTTATTAAAGACAAAGGTATACTAAAACTAATACTGCAGCAAAGGATCCATAAAATTGCTTGATCCCATTCTAATCTTAACCCAAGTGCCAAATGAGATTTATAGTTCTAGTTATGTATTTATGATACAAGAGATGACAGAGAAGCAAGAAAGAGTGCAGTTGTTGTGAATATAAAGTGATTAAAGAAAAGACGTGAAAAGGATGAATAGCAGACCATCCCCAACTATATAGTTCATTGCGTGATTCGGAATATGCAAGGGTGTGATCAGCTCCACAAGCAATAGAATCTATTTGTTGAGCATCCAATGCACTGAGCTGCGTGGGTAAAGGTCTATCATCGGTATCACCATGGCCTAACTGTCCATCCTCCCCGCGACCCCACGAGCACACGACATTTCCAGCTGCAGAGGATCAAAACCAATTCAATTCACACAACTCAATGAACGAGGGATTTCAATTCATTCAAGTTTTTGTCTAATTGGTAAGATTGTTATTATAATAATAATAATATTATTATTAATTACTTTAACGATGGATTATTTATAATTAAATTATTATTATAAAAAGGCAAGTTTGGATAAGGGGAATGGAAGAGAAAGAGAGAGAGATTACAGAGAAGGGCAACGGAGTGACTGGCACCGGCTGAGATGAGGAGAACGCGTGACGGTGGAGAAGTAGCAGCGGTGGCTTCCATTATTAGGGACAAAGGTTGTTGAGACTTGATTGAGTGAGGACAAAGAAGTGAAGAGTGAAGAGTGAAGAGAGAGATGTGAGGGTTTACAACATTGGAATTGAATTTTGATGGGACAAGTGGAAATGAAAGAGAGTAGTACTAGTACTAGTTAGTAATTGAGTAGAGGAGGGGGATTCAAGACCAAGAGGAACATTAACAGGAGAAGGCAAGAGGTATAGGTAATGCACAAACGACGGCATTCAATGTGAGGTGGGACCCACCTGGTTTTGTGCCTGCCAGCACCGCCAACCATTTTCTTCGCCCTTCCTCCATCTTCGCTAACACTCTTGTCTTGTACGTGGTCACCACTCCTATCCCTACCACCCTTTTCACATTTCTATTCTTTTTTTAATCAATCCAAGATATACTATTATTATTATTTAACACTTTTTTTTATTTATCATTACTTGTCTGGTATCTTCCCGCCTTCAAAATCTTCAACAGATATTATTACCTATTCCATGGATAACAAGTGATACTTCCCGCGAAAATTAATCATTATTTTTTAATATCATACTTGTCACATATTTTATAATAAAAAAATACATATTTTTGTAACACTTCCTACAACGCTCGTTAAGCCATCTCTACTCATGCAATATACATGAGTTGTTATATCTAATGTTTTATGATTTTTATATTTTTCGATAAAAATATATTATCTTTATTTTAATAAATAAAATTTACTCAACAAATTCTAGAAGTTTTTTAAATAAATCCCACGATCAACTTCATTTTTTATACTTTATTATTTATCTCTATTTTAATTTAATATATTTCTATGCCAATTATTTAAATAATAAATAAACATATAAAATTTAATTACATAAAGTTTTCGCTTCAAAATTTAAAATGGAAAGAAAAGCCTGAATTATTTTAAAAAAATATACACTATTTTTTAATTAAATAATTTGTATAATGCATAAAGAAATATTATGTACTAATAATTTAAATAAATAAAATCAATTTTAAATTAATAATATTTTTAAATATATGAAATAATATGTTGTTAAAATATATTTTGATTTTTAGAATTAATTCAATATTTTTATAGGTATATATATACTAATATTTTAATATAAACATTATTTTGGTCCCTTAAATAGTGAAAGCACGGTTTGCACTTTACATATTGCTCTCCAACCGGAGGAAAAAAAAAGAGTGGCAATTAAATTGCTTCCTACCATTACCGTCGATATAACGCAAGTGTTGGAAATAACCTTAGGTTGTCTAGTAAAATAGTGATAGTCTGCTAGACTTTATTCTCAATTATGATTAAAATATTAAAAAATTTATATATATATATATATATATATATATATATATATATAAACTAATTGCAATCTTATTTAAAAAAAAACCTTGTTATAGACCTGTTCTGTCAATTGGCTACTCTACCACTAAAAAATGCTTACTCATCATACTAGATTAAATCAAAGATATATATATATATATATAAAATGAAAAATTATTAACAACACATCATCTTTTTATATTTATTTAAGAAAATGAGTTATTTTAAGAGTAATTCTAACTTTTTAGTATTATTTTTATTTTAATTTAATAATAAAAATAAATTATTTATTAAAATTTTGACTGTTAAATTAAAAAAATAAAAATAAGAAGTAGCTCTTTCTAAAATAATTTGATTCTGTCTTGTATATATTAATATTTTTAAGTTTTCATTTCAACGAGTGCCTAAACCATGCAAATTTTTATATATATAATTGTCTTTATAATAATATTATTTGGTTCAAGATTAATAAAATTTACCTTTAATGAAAAATTAATAGAGGCACGTAATATATATATATATATATATATATATATATATATATATATATATATATAAATCAAATGAAATGAAATTGAGTATAATAGAATTACATTTATTATTTCAATATTTTCTATTTCGTTTAATTTTATCCCGTTTATCAACTTAACCTTATGTTTTAATTGAGAAATGATGTCATTTTTGTCTAAAACATTTATTTTCGCCATCAACAGTTTATATAATTATTTATTGAATACTATAAGTATGAAAATAAATAATTTTTCTGCCCCGTCTGTTGTTGTTATTCTCCTATGCTGTAAGATCTCATCTTATGCATCAACAGCCAAATCAAATGTGATTTAAGGAAACATGAAGGATCCAAAATTTTGCTTCTTGTTTTCTTTTTAAGTTTCAAAATTACCATATTTTAAATTAAACAATAATAAAAATAAACTCGAATAAATAATATATCTACTGTATGTACAGTAAATTCATATTTTATAATAATTATCTTAAAATTTATAATAATAATAATTTTTAATTAGTTAATAATATAAAAATTTATATCAACTATGCAATATTAAACTCGAATTAGATAAATATTTTAAGTAATATTAGTTTTTTTTTATCCAAATTATACAATAAGTAAATAGTTTATAGATTTACACTGTTATCCAGTCATATATATTAACATAGGATAAATTTATGATAAATTATCTAAATTAATATTTATAGTAAATTTATTAATTTTTATAATAATTTTTTAAGAGTTATGTTTACTATAATTTTTTATTCATTAACAATATAAATCCTTCTACACTAATCACGCATAAATTAAACTTGTATAAGATAATTTTTTTTTTAATTTACACACACTTCAACTCGTACTTACTGCTTAGCCTAAATTTAAATAAACTTCAAAATACTTTTAATCTGTGATCCACTAGAAAACAAATTATTCAGCTATTTTTTTAATCAATTAATTGGATCTACATTCAGTAACGATTTAAATTTTGGGTACACTATTTTTTTCACGTTTCTTTGATTTTTCTTGTACCAAAAGGTTTAGATTACTCAAATATTTTCCCATTGTATTTTTATTAAATATTAATAAGTAAATTATACTACCATCCTTATATTACACTCTCTTCTTTTTATGCCTAATAGATTTAACTATATGACATTTTACTCATTTTTAAAAGATTTTTTAAAGTTTTATTATCTTTTATTATTTTTTATTATTAAAATATCTCTTATATTACCACCCTTAAAATATGTAAATTTACATTTTCCTCGCTTCTTATATTAAAATACATTTTTTTTTCTTTAACAAATACAAATATATTCACTTTACTATATAATATATATTTAAAAAAATATTTTCTATATTTTATTCAATTATACATATTTTGTTATATACATATATAACAATTATCTCATAGTTATTGTTTTTAATTATCATTTTAATAAAAATTTAATTATATATTTTATAAAAATATCGAGTGAGTGAATAATAATTTAAATTTAAAATATTTAATGTACATTTTAAAATTTTATAATAAGTATTTTTTATAATATTATGTTAGATAAATTAAATTATATATTTTAATATAATATAAGAAATATAATATAAAACTATTTTTTAAATGAGAAATTTTAACATAAAAAATAAAAGAAATGTAAGTTTACATTTCTCAAATGAGGAAAAATGTAATTTAGTTAACGATGTTAAAATAAATAAATTAAATTATATATTTTAATGTATGATTTAATTTACTCAATATTAATTAATAAGTCTATTAATTAAGAACAAACTAACTTTTAATAGTAAAAAACTCGACTTAACTAGAAAACAAAGAAAACATGTATTTTTTATATAAAAAAAAAAGAGACATAAAATATGGTAAGTATTTCATTAAAAGTTACAAACATCTAAATATTTTATTAGATAAAGTGATTACAAATATTTAAATATCTTATTAGGAGATCGTAAATATCACATATTATCTAGTTATTTTTTAATTTGTTATTAGTCATAATATATTTAGATAATTAACGTTTATCTTATAAAAATGAAGATTATAAATTATATTTTTAATTCAATTCATACATAATTTATTTTACTTCTAATTCTAATATTAGCAACCATCCTTTATTTTTCTTTTTTAAATCGATAACACAACACTATAATTTTTTAATACATTAAAAAAAAGTTAAAGATAATATTCATCTAAATTTAAATTTCAAGACAATAACAAACAATAATAGATTCATATTTTACTAAATTATCTTAGCTATATTTGTGATTTTATAGAATTATTAATTTGTTATACTGATAAGATTATAGATTTATGGAGGACTTTCTAAAAATTATTGTCTTATTAATTTGTCAGAATTACTAGTTTTGTAAACCGGTCCAAATCAAGAAAAAACTATTATAGAAAGGTTATTAATTTATGGAAGTTTAACTATAATTGCAAAAAAAAAGTTGAAAACATAAAAATCAAGAGACATAAATTAATAAAATAAAGTAAAGTGAATAAATTATATTTTCAGTAATTTTTTAATTATGTGATAACTTTAGTAAAAGAATTTTTGCATTATAACTAATATAGTTGATGAAGTAAACTCATTAATTTTCTAATTATTAAACTCGTTCTAAAACAATTAATGATTAAAAAGTATAATTTAATATATAATATAATACAAAATTATTATAATGGTGGTTAAAGTTTACCATCCAAACACAATATGAGGTTTCAATAATTTTTAAAATAATTAATTTTCACATAGTGACCATTTTTTAATCATTGCTAAAATAATTTTATTTGATTAAATTTAAAGAACGCACGCACTAACAATCAATAGCTGTAAAAGAAAATCAATATAAGAAGTGATTTGCTGCAAACTCCAAAGGGTTTTCATCGCTTAAGAGAAACACAGAGAAACCCTTAATCATTTTTTGAAAATTTTGCTCCATTTGTGATTAATTAAATTTGTCGAAATTTATGATTCACAAGGAGTTTGCAAATAGTCGTATCTGATAACTTCAGTAAAAATAATTTTTGCATTTATATAACTAATATAGTTGATTAAGTAAACTCATTAATTTTCAAATGATTAAACTCGTTCTAAAATAATTAATGATCAAAGAAAGTATAATTTAATATATAATATAAAATAAAATATTATAATGTTCGTTAAAGTTTATCATCCAAATACAACACGAGATTTCAATAATTTTAAAATAATTAATTTTTACATAACTGCTATAATAATTTTATTTGATTAAATTTGATGAACGCAGACACTACCACTCAATACCCGTAAAAAAATCAAAATAAGAAGTGGTTTGCTGTAAACTCCAAAGTTTTTTTTTATTTATTTTTTATCATTTATGAGAAACACTGAGAAACCCTCAATCAATTTTTGAAAAATTTACTCCATTCGTGATTACTTAAATTCGTCGAAGTTTAGGATTCATAAGGATAAGGAGTCTGCGAATAGTCGTGATTACAAATTAAGACACATAAATTAATAAAATAAAGTAAAGTGAATTAATTAGATTTTTTCAATAATTTTTTTTAAATCATGTGATAACTTTAGTAAAAAGAATTTTTACATTTATATAACTAATATAGTTGATGAAATAATCTCGTTAATTTTCTAATGATTAAACTCGTTCTAAAATAATTAATGATTAGGAAAGAATTTAATATATGATATAAAATAAAAGTATTATGATAGTGGTTAAAATTTATCATCCAAACATATTACAGGGTTTCAATAATTTTAAAAATATTTAATTTTTACACAATGACAAATTTTTAATTGCTACTATAATAATTTTATTTGATTAAATTTGAAGAACGCACACACTAACAACAACCAATACCTGTAAAAAAAAATTAATATAAGACGAAGTGATTTGTTTCAAACTCCAAAGAGTTTTTATGGCTTATGAGAAACAGAGAAACTCTCGATCATTTTTTGACAAATTTGCTCCATTTGTGATTAATTAAATTTATGAAAGTTTAATAGTCATCATTAAAAAATACTATTATTTTAAAGTTAAACACGTACTCAAATTTAAAATTTAAATGACTAAAATGAATATTCTAAAATATAATATATTAAAATATAATCTACTTAAAAAATAAGAGATAAAAATATGATTTAGTAAAAATAAATACAATTCTCTTTTAATACTTAATAAGACAGTTGTAGATATTTAATGCAGCTGCATTGTGGCATTAAAAATTACTTATAGTTTGATCTAGTATTCATAAGTTTTTTTTTTATATACATTTGATTTTAATATAGACTTATTTTATTCTCGATTTGTTTCCATGTCAATAATGAATACAAAATTTCTAAAAGAAACTAACCCATTATTTTTCTTATATATAACTCATACTCATTAATTAAATTTTTCTTGGAGGTACTATAGTTTTCATTTTCTTTGAACACACTAATGTACCGACAAAAACCTCACCATCTGTAACCGAAAAATACTTCACTGAAATAGAAACAATTTCACAATCGCGAGCCCAGTGAAACAGACAGGTCTATACAACATAAGGACCATAATATATTCAATGCGAGGCGTAAATTTACGAAAGGCCACTTGAATTTAGACTTTTCTTTGAGCAAGGACAAATATTATAAAGAGATAATTGATCCAATACAAGGAGAAATTATTTTGTTCAATCCTCTTTAGCCTTTGCATAAACTTCATATATGATTCATTAATTAAAGATTTATAAATGGGAACGCACATTACATTTATGACGAGCATTTGCCAGTCAGGACGCAACAGTCACGAGGTCTGTAAAGTGTAAGTAACTATCGGATGTTGTTCATATTGCCAATTAATGTTGTGCATAACATAACACCTAGGGCATATTCCTTTGCCATTAAAATTATATTCTCGAGTATGAAACATTTTAATATTTTTCAAGCTTCTGACAAAAAAAATTATATGTTCAGGCTAAAATGCCCGTAGCTGCTATTTATAAATTAGTTTTAAAAAATATTTGTGGTTGAAAAAAACTTATCCTATCCTCTCTGTATTAATTAGAATAATTGGAATTGTTTGTGTTTTGATTTTTGTCATGTAATTTTTATTTTGTCTTTTAGTTTTATAAAAATTAAACTAATTATATTTTTATCTTTGTAAAATATTGAAATTTTGTTATGATTCATGTAAAATATATTTTTTAATAATTTTAGTTTTTTTAAAATTTTAAAATCATTATTTTTTGTCCATAATATATATAAGTTATATTTATTTTAAAAATTTAACAAAAATTTAGAAGTGTCACATGGTATTGTAAAGACTTTGTTATTAGATGATTAATTAAATTTTCGTTAAATACATAAATAAATAACGAATTTTTTAACTAAAAATAATTTAGGATGAAAATCATATAAATTTTTTTATAATGATCAAAATTAAAACTCATTATTTTTGTAATAATTAAAAACACATCTAAAACTAATAACTATGTTGGATGAGAGAGTGTTAGAGTTATTTTGTAGGATAACTTAAATTTTTTTTTATGTTGGATGAGAGAGTGTTAGAGTTATTTTGTAGGATAACTTAAATTTTTTTTTCTTAACTTCTGGTTCTTTTCATCATTATTTTTAAATTAAATTTTAATATTTTAAAAAAATTATTAATAGTTAAAAATAACATTACATCACAATATAAATAGCTGATCATAAATATAAAATATAATTTATATGTTTAAAAATATTTATTTATTATAAATTTTAATTATAATATAATTTATATATTTAAAAGTATTTATTTATTATAAATTTTTATTATATAAAATACGTATTTATCTTATGCATTTTACATACTAAAATACTAATATGTATAAATTAGAATAATTATCATAAATGAAAGCATTTTTAAAAGTTATTATTCATAGAGAACATTTTAAAAAACAAATAAATTCTTAAATGAAGGTATTTCTAGAAGTTTTTCTTAATATTTTACTTATTTCAATATATTATTCTATTTTTATTTTTAAATTTAATTTTAATATTTAAAATAAATTATTAAAAATTAGAAATAACACTGTATCATAAAAAAATAAAAATAATGTTGAATCATAATATAAATTAGTTATCATAAATATAAAATATAACTTATATATTTAAAAATATTTATTTATTATGAATTTTAGTTATAATATAGACTATTAAAAATATTTATTTATTATAAATTTTAGTTATATAAAATAAATATTTATACTGAGTCTTGTAAATTTAAAACAATAGTTAACCCAAATTCTTGAATATTTTAAATTGTGCACAGCAATATAAATTTAATTGTGTGTGTATAAAAAAATATCCCAAGTAATGGTTTAGCACATGTAAGAAGTTAATTACTGAATTTTGAACTGCAGTTTTTTCTTGTTGTATTTAATAGATATATAACTGAATGAATGTCCTTGTATTAAGGCCTACTCTTTCTAAAAAACTTAACAACCTTTACAAAATGGAGTTAAAAAAATTAAACAGTAGCGTTTGTCTTTTGCATTTTTTATTGTTTATATAAAGTTGAGTAGCATTATTTTATTTATTAACTTTTTTTGTGCTGCAGAAAATAAAAAAGAAACAAACAAACAAACTACAGTGTAAGGTCTAATTCCCATTTTCCATCATGTCTGACATGAGGTTGCCTCAAATATCCGTAGGGCATACCCTAAAGACAACTTTTTTTATTCCCCGTCCTTGTAGTCTTGTACAACTAAGAAAAGAATATTACTCATGCTCTTGCTTAATAAAAGAGCAATGTTGCAATTAATACAATAAATATACCAAATTAATTTATTGAAAATTATGACTATTCACATTATTCAATAAAACTAATGATTTAATTATTTCATGTAGATAAACTTTGTTGCATATTGCATGGTACATATTTAATCTTACACTACTTCTAAGATATTTATTTATTTATTTAAAAATAGTTTTAAGTATATAACTAAATACTGTAGCTTTGGACTTGTTTGCTGGTGTATATATTTGATTGTAAATATTCACAAATGATTGAATTATCTGAATAGTATAATTTTAAGAAAAAAATTTCTAAGAGTCACTGCCCCATACACGCAACGAAGTGGGCCCGTCTTATATATATATATATATAATTGATAAGAGTAAAACTCATATTTCAAAAATACTTCGAGTTTTACTGAAAATGCAATGATTTTCTTTAAAAATGTTTAATAACATTTCAAAAGTTAAATATTCGGAAAATATTTATTTTAATATTTTCAGAAATTATTTACGAGAACCCCCTGTGAATATTGACTTGTTAAGGAAACATGTATCCCTTGAGTTAAATCCAAAATGTTAACAACTCCCAAAAGATTTATTATGAGAGTAAAGACATGTTAATATAAATTTTTTTACACTTAATAATAAACTATTAATTAATATTTTTTTATAGATAACATTTTTTTTTATCGGAGACAACATTATTTAACCCAAATATAATTGATATTCAAATTCAAAACTTTTGTTAAGCTGAAATTATTATTTAATATATATAATAAGTTAATTAATTTTCATAATAATACGTAAAAATTAAATTGTTATAACTCATAAAAAATTCAATTAAATATTATTTTTAAAAATTTGATAATCTGATTAAATATTATAAAATTTATTTATATTATTTAAAAATATTAATTAAGTACGAAAAATTTTAAAATCCTAATTAAAAACATCTCCATTACAATATTTTCACCAAACTCTGAAAAGACCTACCTTAAACGGCATTAAATGGTTGAGTGAGAAAACCTACGTTATTGGCCCACCATGAAAACTTCTATAATGATTTATGGCTGCAAATGAAAATAGCTTATGAAGACTAACTAGCAACACTGCAGGTAGGATCAATCAATGAATATCCATGGTTGCCTCCTCGAAACAAAAGAAGTCTTTGGTTAATTTTCAGAATACGCCAAAATTTCAACACTTTTCATGTTTATTTTTCATAATGTGTTAAAATTTAAATATTTTTAAAATAATTTTTCGAAATATATTTAATATATTTCAACAATTAATTTCAGAAACATCCACTATTTCTAGAATATCCATACATTAAAAAGTATGTTACAAAAATTAGTTTTTAAAAATATTATTTTTTAAATATAATTTTTATCTTAAATTTGAGTCGATCTTTATTTTAATTTATAAATTTTATTTTTTAATCCCATATTTTAATTAAATTTTGTTTTTAATATCTCAATATGTATTACATAATAAATGAAATACAAATCATATGAGTTGAGTTAAAGACGTTTTTAACGATGTTTATTTTAAAAGATTAAAAATAATAATTTTGAAAATATAGAAAATAAAAAAAATAAATTTTGAGATGCAATTAAAATTGATCTAAATTTAAAATAAAAAAATCTAAACCTAAAAATTGTTGTGATGAGAAAATAAGTGCAAATAGAATCACCCTTTCTTTATTGTAGATGTTAGATGAAGATGGGCCACACAGCATCTGATATCTCTCTATAGTCACACAGTCCGGTATAGTTGCTTTTATAGTCAAAAAAATAAATAAAAGAATTGGGCTTTAGGTAAGAATAAGGAAGTACAATTGATAGATTTGTTATCAAGTTCCTAGTTTATTTGAAGTATTACTTTCCCTCACCCAAAAAAGAAAAGAGCTTTATTATTTGTTTTATCAGAAAATATTTGGGCCTTCGAACCAATTTGGAACCAGTTATCCAGGCAAAACATTAGAAGTTTAAAAAACTTGTGTGTTTAGACTGAATTATTTGTTAGAAAATAGGATATGGTAAAAATACTGTCATTTAATAATGAATTATTGTGTATAATAAATTTATTAATTTTAATAATAACTATCATAAAATAATACTAAACATAATTTTTACTTATTTGATAGTATAATTTTTTTTTATCTAACCATATAGGTTTATTAAACTCATTATTTCTTTATATTACAATTTGTTTGATAAAAAATGTTAGTGTTATTATTTAAATATATTTATCAATTTGGATTATAATCTCAACAAAGAAAGTAAGCTTTTTATGATAAATAGAATCTTAGAGATTATAATTAAAAGTAAATACATTACTTTTCAGTTAATTTTGTTTTATATGTTATTTTC
Organism: Mucuna pruriens; assembly: GCA_025330945.1. Taxonomy (NCBI): domain Eukaryota; kingdom Viridiplantae; phylum Streptophyta; class Magnoliopsida; order Fabales; family Fabaceae; genus Mucuna; species Mucuna pruriens. The sequence continues at coordinate 97,759 of JAENHJ010000119.1, forward strand.
AATATTTAATTAATTTAACTACAAAACTAATTATTGCAAATGACTTGATATCATTCTTTTTATAATTTTATTATAAAAAACCATTTCTTTAGACAATACAAACGAAATTGATTATTTTAAAATCATTTCTCACCTAACATATCTAAACATAAAAATTATTTAATATGATTAATTACACAATAATGAATTATATTTACAATTGATTATTAAAGTAATTTATTTTTCACAATCCATAAATAAGTTTGATTTATTTCAGTATTTAACCTTTGTGTATGTGAATGTAATTACTTTTATATTATTGTTCAATTTTATATTATCATATCTTTACATATTTGACTCCCATACATAATAATATTATCAATTTTTTTTTATCATCAAAATAAAATATAATTAATTGACAATATGTAAGTATTTCTATAAGTATTAGTTAAATTTTGAAGCATAACTTAATTTTGATGAATTCAAAAGATTTAACTCACCTAAATTCTTTAATAATGATAAAAAAATCACTTAATAAGAGACTAAACATTATAGTTAAACAAACTTGTTCATATTGTAGTGGTACTTCAACTTTTAGTATGCATCGGTATAGTTTCTAGCTCAAGAATAGGAAAATAGAAGATGCTTCAAACATTCATATGACTAGTAACACGGGTTTATATTAAATTAAATACATAAAAAGTAGTTTTAAGTTTGAAGAGAGTAATTATAATATTAAATAAAAAATACGAAGTTAATGAAACACAGTAACAAAAGAATTCTTCTTGATGGATAAATTTTGAGACATTTATTATACTTTTATATTTATTTTTATTGAATATTTATTATGTATTAGTATTTTAGTTGAATTTTGTGTTCATGAATTTTATTAGGCTTTAATGTAAGTTTTGATTAATATTCAAATTTTAATATATTTTGATATATTCTCCTGGTTTAGTTCATAACTTGAACTTTGGTGATTATATTAAGGTGATTTCAGTGTTCATGAAAAGCTTAAATAAAAGTCTTATACCTTTCATGAAGAGATTATGAGAATATTCAAATTCATAGGTACATTATTTTAAAGATATCTTGAGTTTTATAAATCGAAACAACATGGATCAACATCAAGATTTAAAGGAAAAATTCTCTATAACTTATTTAAAGACACCTATGACTAATTCGATAATATGAATAATTCACGCATATTGGCAAATATATTTTGGCCTCCAACTTAGCTAGCTTTCGTAGGATTAATTTTAATTAAGTTAACTAACTTCTAACCACTCCATATTTTAGGCAGATGCTTAAGTTAACTACAAATGACAATACACAAGTGTTTATAGCAAAAATTTGAAAAGTCACATTGAAAATTTTAAGGATTGATTTTGTTCTTTGTTAGGATTTTAGATTTTCATGTAAAGCTTTTTAGATCAATTCATTGTTGTCAGAGGTTTTATTAAGAATCTTGAGGTTATAAATTCTATAAATAATGAATTAATCAATTCATTTGCCATTCTTTTTCTTGTTTCATCTCCTCCTACCTCTCTCGTTTTTGTCATTCTATTTCACATTTTTCCGATTTACTTTTCTATTTTCAGATTCAAACAATGGTAATCATTTTCTGCAAGCAAACCAAAGCAGAGCAACTTTTCCCAGACAAGAATTTTCTCTGCTACTACCATGGAGTTGTTTTCAGAATAGTGAATTTCATAACCTAGCACTAACTTGTTATTTGTCTCTTTAATCGATCCTTTCATGTTGGATTATTATTCTGTGAGATCAGATTCGCTATGTATATACTTTTTATTCGTTTGAGAGTGTTTCACTGTACTCTAATCATAATAGTTCGTGTTTTCACCCAATCATTATTCCTTTATTGGTTTTTATTGTATTCAGATTGCTTAGTTTAATATAACATTTATTCCTATTATTTTTTATAACTTTAATTTAAAATTTTCTAGTTTATGATACCTGATTTTTGTATATGTTGAAGGAAAGTGGTGCTAGGCAACAAAGGAAAGTTTGACTGCAGTTGAAGGAAAGTTTGGTAGCTAATATGCAGATTTGGTCCATGCATGGGCTTCTTTTAACTATTGAAGCTGCTGGCTTGTCCTTTGTTTCTCATGTCCAGGTATTTCCATTTTTAGAACATAATGGACTTGACACTGCCATAGTGGAAGTTTCTAAAGGACCAGAATTGGAGATATGCAAGAGAGAGAAAGAGAGTGATTGAGCACTTAGTAGTGGAGTGGGAGACAGAGACAGAAACAGAATACTTTCCAGAAACATTTAATGTTTCCTTGAAATTGAAATAAGGTAAAAGGTAGGCAGGGATAACTTAAGTTTGACACTATTTGAATGCCTTAATGTCAAGGAGTGAGCCAGTGATTGAGGTTTTTGGTGTAGGACAAAGCAAAAATGCTTTAGAGATTAGCATTAGAAGGTGCATTAAGGCAGCATAAAGATAGTACGTGGGTGTTTGCCACCCCTACAGTTTGGCTTCAACAGACAGGAGAGATGTATCTCTGTGTTTATCGACATAGAAGCCTTACTTTGATGCTTCTGATTCCTGTATCATACGTACCTAACGGGGAGCAAGGTATGTTGGCAGTGAGGCAGCAAGTTCATGAAAATGGTAGTCTTCTATTATACTGATTTTTTTTTTGTTTCCTAATGAATTTTGATAAGCTGTTGCAGATAATATGAACTGACACTTAACATCCTAGTGTATTCCATTATATTATTTAGGGTTCAACTCCATGCATGGTGCAATTCATTGACATGTCCCCTTTGTGCTGTTGTGCAATGCCTAAACATGTCGCATGAGATTACTTTTTACCTCTTCCATTCTCTTTCCCTTTTACTGAAAATAATTCCCAAACATGGGAGAGTGGACAATGTTACTTTTCATTTCCCTTCTGCCATGTTCCTCTCGGTCTAAGCAAAGCCTTAATACTTTGAATTCTTTTCAGTCACTGGATCATTGAATTCTTTTTCATAGCTTACTTACAAGGTTTGTATGTGTTCTATTAGTGACACCAAAATGAAAGAACATTTCATTAAGAGAGGGATTCTGCTAGTTTATTTTAGTGGCATTCTGTTGTTTTCAGTGTTTTACTTTTGTGTTGCTTTATGTGCACATGATTATTATGATATTAGACATTATTTATGAAGGCATGTAATTGAGGGAAGTTGTTAATAAATGCACATCCTTAGGATAATAGAACTGTGTTTTTGGATTAATGTCTCCTGTAATAAATGATATAATGGTTCCACGTGACATGTTGAAGCTACGGAGAACTAGTGTCACAACCCGAAAATCGTGACGCAAGGACTGACTCAGCTGTGCTCATGACCGACTCAGTTTCGGCCATCTGGAGTCGCCACCTACATTTTTAGGAACATAGGGAAACCTAAGGAAAGATTGGTCTGGCATCAGGGATGAGGGTTCGGGAGTTGGTTACATGCTAGGAGGGGCATGAGGGCTTCCCGGCATGCCTATCACTTGACAGTTACCCTTAGTTAACCATATGGGGAGAGAGATAGTGCTTGCATTTGGGTTGTGTTTTTGGTTTAAGTCTTGGGGAGAAGGAGGTTCAGGTGAGGTGTTCTGAGAGTTTTGGGATTTAAGATTTGAGGAATTTGGGATTTTGACTTGATAGAGGTGTGCCCTCTAGGCCTACGTACCTCGGCTTTAGAGGGTTCAAAGTCTACGTAGTTCTGGGGGTGTTTAGGCAAGTGAGGGGTTAGACTGGATGTGGTCTTATCATCCTCGCCGAGTCATGCTCGGTCAAGAGGTTCAGGCCGAGACATACTCGGCCCTGGGCGAGGTTCCGGTTTCTCTCGGGCTGATGACTACGAGGCTAAAAGGGATTCAGAGAGGGGTCGTGCTTGATGATGCGAGCAATATTATGTTAATTATGAAAAGAAAAGGGGATCGACCAACCTGGATATCGAGGTGAGCAGATGACTCTTGCTTGTGGACCAGTACTTCGGCTTGCCCTTCAGTCTGGGCTCGGGATGCTTCCTTCCTTTCTTAGCAGTCGTCAGCTTTTCACTTCTCCTCTTTCTTTCTCTTCTCCTCCTTGTCCTCCCCTTTTCTCTTCGTAGCAGGGGTTTATATAGGATTGGGTAGTGACAGGGTGGTTTTTCTTGGGCCGGTGGTTGTTGTTAGGCTGATAACGGAAGTCACTCAACATGGGGAGTAGGTGGTTAAGATTCCTAATATCGTGGGCAACTCGGGTACGGATTGGATAAGGTTGACTCGGTCTCAGTTAAGATTCTCCTGAGATCTTGGGTGACTCGGCTGAGAATCCGAGTCGTGGATGGAGCGGATCCAGTCTTGGTTTGACTAGGTCCAGGTGGTTGCTTTAGGCTGACTCGGGGTTGACTCTGAGGAGGTCTTGGCCCATTCTGACGCGCTGGGCCGGACCGATTTGGGGTGCAACAACCAGGAAGATATATAAATGGTTATTCATATTGGTGACTATACAAGGGTGGTAATATATACTTCAGAAAAGAAAATAGATTGTATATACTTATTTTTGTTATACTAATCATTAATTGAACTCCAAATGTCTGGTATCTTACTTGAGTAATGTGATGTCGAGACATCTATTATCATGTGCTCATCAAGCAGAACACTTATACGGCTACTTTAAAATAATCACTAGTATTTAATATTTTTAAATGCTCAATTTTTTTTTCTGCTGCTAAATATTCATCACTGAACAGGATTCTAATTTGATCTGCTTGTTGATATGATAATCTCTGCTTGACAATGCAATGTGGTTCTTCAGTTGAGAAGCATATAAAATTGAACTGAGATGTTTAGCAAATGTATCTTTTTCTCGGATCATAATCTCTTTTTTTTTTGCAGAATACATCAGGCATCACTTAAGATAAGGCAACATTGTTCAAAATGTTCAATGTTGGATACATGGACACTAATCATGTTCAAAATATTAGACATGTTTTTTTAACTCCCACAAATTGTTAACTTGCTTGAGCCTTAGCCTTGTGGTGTGAGAATTGTTGTTTATATTCTTTGTGTTTCACTGCTGGTTAGTTGTGGGAAGAGATCCTTTAAGTATATCTATTTTATTAACCATGTTATTCGCAATCTGGATGTATGTTATTTGTTTGGTAATTGTAATTCACATCATAAATTTTTTTAATATGATCAGGTTACTCAAATTAGAATAGCCAGCAAGGATGTTCTGCTCAATGTAATCAACCTTGCTGTTGGTGCAGAACTTGATCTTCCAACAAGCTTTTGTGATGCTCTAGGTATCAATTACCCCTTGATAATGAATCATATACAGGAACTTTCAAACTGAAAAGCACTCATCCTTTATTGTGTCTTGCTGTGGTTCAACAGGAAATCCTTTCTATGAAGCGTACAATGCAGTGCCTTTTTATGCTGAAACTAACTACCCTGATGTTCTCTGTGTAAACAAAACAGCTGATGGAAAAGGGAATGTGATGTGAAATTAGGTCAGGGTAAGATGATATGAACCAGAACAGGGTAAGGCACGAATCACCTTCGTTCTTTTCTAGGTTGGAATTCGTGAACTACACCAGAAGTTGAGGTAAAATTAGGGCACGACTAGATCTCGAGCTACAGACCTCGGAATTGAGTGATTCCAAAACGAGAGAAACAATGACGTCCTGAATTGCGAAATTGACCTATGAATCACCGAAAAATACGGAGAATTGGTCGAGATATGACCCAAACTTAGTTTGCCTGAAAATTGGGAACGTGGCTGTTCTAGGGTTTCATACAAAACGCGATGATAAATTGGGACGCAAGAATAAAGAAAAGATGAAAGGAAATGTGTGAGCATCACACTTCCAAGATGGAAGATAAGCCCGGAGATTGAACACACAAAGGGGTGAAAACCTTTGATAAATCTCAATTTTTGGATTACAAGAACCCAGGAGAAACACTCTCTCAAACAAATGAAAATTTTTGATGTTCTGTTCTTTGCTCTCATTTGAGCTCTTTTTATAGTGGCCACAACCCTAACCACTAGGTTTAGTGAAGGTCCAACACTAAGTTAGCCCATACTATAGAAAATAAAATAACTAAATGTTTTCTGGGCCTATGAATTAGTGCAGCGTAGCATTTTTGTTTAATATGAAAAACAAACTAAATATATTATGGGCCTGTCATGCAATTCAGGCCAAACGCTTCATTCCTCAAGTTGGATGGAAAGATTGATCAACTTGGGCTTGCATCCTTCTAGGTTTAGTTCTTTTTGAATAAGGGCTGCCAACACTTGTTGTATAGCTTTCCTTAGCTCTTTGTCCTTGCCCTTTTCATAGGCCCTCCCAATCCTTGAAGTGCCACACTCTTGGTCATGTCCTCATCAGAATGTCCATATCAAGGTTTGTTTTTAAATCAATTTTCTTGGTTGCCTTGTTCTTTTAATTTTGAGCAACAAGCTGTGCAATAACTTGTAGCTTGTAATCATTGTAATCAAAATAAGTAATTTCAGAGTATACAAAATGTATTTAATTCATTTCAAATACATTTATTGGCGGTTTAAAACCGCCAATAAATATCAAATGAAAGAAGAATGAAATCAATATTATTGGCGGTTTGACACCGCCACTAAATGTCAAATGAAGAAGAATGAAATCAATTTATTGGGTGTTTAGAACCGCCACCAAAATATGTTTTATTTTCTAGCGAAAATACCAGCAGTTAGAAAAAAACCGCCAAAAACTGATTCTGGCGCATGCAGAACCAGCTGTTATTTTAACTACAGAAATACCATTTGTGGGGGTTTTTAACCGCCAGAAATTGTAATTTTAACTCCCACAAATAACATGTTTTTTTGTAGCATGCGTCTCTTATTGATATCCACCATATCCACGATTTAAATTTTTTTAAGCTATATTAATTACACCTACATATGACAGCATTTTAGAATATATAAACATATTTTTTATAATTTAATTAATTAATTGAACTAATTAATTTTTTATTCATCGTAAAAAAAAAGCTTAACCCTATACATTTTGTACATATGTATGCAATTGCAAGAATAAACCCTGTCTAGACCCTATAGACCACGTATAAACGAGATGTTCAGTATTTTATATCCTGTTGCTTAATATATGTGTTGTTAGTTTTGGCAGCTTGATAAGAAAAGAAAATTAAAGGCTGAATTATATTTTTTTCCTCTTAGAATTTGTTTTAGTCTTTTGTTTTTTAAAAATATTTTAGATATTTAATTCTTAAATTTGAGTTATTGTTATTTGAAAATAATAACTATATATTTTTTTATTTTTAAACATAATTTTGATTTTTTTCCTAATTTAATAATAATGAAGCTTATTTAATTAAATTCATTGACATGAAAATTATGAAATCTAATTAATGTTAAAACAAAAATCATATTTGTTGTCACTAGAAATAACTACCTGGGTTCATTAACTGTTGTCCAGGTTGAATCCTGACTTTAAGGATATCCTCTAAAAGGTCCTTCGAAAATATTTGTGTAGCTCCTTGAAAACAACCAACTAGAGTTTAGTTCAAGCGAGTCTCATGATTGTGATGTAAGTATTTCTCTTTTGTATTGAACGAAAATCAAACTTTCATAGTCTTTATTTATATTTTTTTTATAAGTGTTATTTGAGAGGATAACTTAAGAAATTTAGAATCATTTCCAATCTAAAGATGGTTATTGATGATAATGATGTTAAATACGTCAATAATATTTATGAATTTCACACAATTAAACATTGCAATAGGATATACATATTAGAGAAGAGGAAAGACTTGCAATTGATATTTTGCTACTCCTATTTATTTTGTTGTTTTATTTCGTATCCCATGTTCAATTAGTTTGTAATATATTCATTTGATGTTGACTTATTGAATATGACTTATTTTGATTTGTTATATTTTTTCCTCATTTATTATTTATCAAATCATTCATCTATTAAAGTTATTTAAAACAAAAAATAACTATGAAAATTAACTAAATTAATTAATATTTATTTATGAGTTATGACTTTCATTAAAAAGTTATTGAATTATTTAATAAAATAATAAACAATACATACGAATAAAAAATAAATTAAAGACATAACAAAACTTAATTTTCATTATGTAGTCAACTGACCCAAGAAAGTATTAACCTATAATAAAAATTTAAATATTATTTAAAAATATAAAATTTATAAATTGTCAAAAATATAAATATAAATTATTTAAAGAAAAATATACAAACTTTATTTTATAATTTGTGAAAATTAAAAGTTTATAAATTTAATTCCAACTCAATTAAGATTAAAATAATCTTAAAATTCAAATTACATAGAATAGAAAAATAATTATTTCTTAATAATAACAATATATATAGGCTAATATTATAATCGTCAAACAAAATAATAATAACCTACTGCTATAATAACAATAAAAAGTTACTACAACAATAATATAATAATATAAAATCTAAAATAGTTGAAAAATATTAAAAATTAAAAATAATTAAAAATAATTAAAAATAATTAAAAATAATTAAAAATCACATAATATTAAATTGTCATTATAATAATTAAAAATAACAAAATAGTATTATAAAAAATAGAAAGTTTTAAAATATTACAATTATAAGGGGTTTACCCATTGCTACAAATATAAAAGTTTAACTTGATGGTGGCCCAAGTATCACACACAATAAATAGACGCATAAGCATTGCAACAACGAGCGCAAGCAGGATTTGAAACCATGGCTAGGAATTGTTTCTTCCTTCTGATATGCATATGCTGAATGAAACTGTGATCTTCTCAGCTCAGGTATTTATTTGTTACATGAAATTCTGATATGCTATTTCTATTATTGCGGTATTTATTTTGCTCATCCCCAAACCCTTTTAACCCACTTACTCTCTTGCAATGTTCACAAGTAATTTCACTTTTTTGGCTTCTTTTTCTTATTTGATGCTTATTTTCTTGTTGTTCTTGATTCTTTTCTCGGTCCATGCTCCAAATTTTATTCTTATCTGCTGCCGTGTTCTTTTCTTGGTTCTTGAATTGATCCCAAGAACTTGGTATTCTCTTTTGTTTCTTCCTCCTCTGAATCTTAAAGACAAACCCAAAGATCTGGGTAGCAAGATAGAAAGGGTGCCGAGAGACAAGAGCAAGAGAATTGGGAGGTTTAGGTAGGGAATTGATTTACTTAAAGTGATTGGGATAAGAGGGCTTTGGATGGAGAAAATCATATGTTGCGTGTTATTCCTTGACTAATTCGAAATATTAAGGATGTTGGCTTTGGCTGTTTTCAAAGATTTCTTTATTGCCAAACATGTTCTAAAGTGATGTAAAAAAGAATGCTCCAGCTGTTTTGCTTTTGGATATAATGAATAATCCAATTTTCTTTGTCCAATTGAAAGAATGTTGATTGAAGATAAATATTTCCAATTCTTTGCCACACTGAGTTAGCATCCAAGCAGTCCCTTAAGGCAGTTATGGTGCCCTCGAGTTCTTTAAAACAAATTCTACAGATGTCATTATCTGACAAATGCCTTTTGACTCTAAATTCATTTGTTGGAAGGATATCTCCGATTACTTTTCACATCAAGGGTTTTGCTCTTTGGCCTCCTCCCTATTTCCATTTAGGATTGAAAATATGGGATCTGGAGTTAATATGATCTTGGATGTTGGATTGGTAAGCCTTCCCCACCAGAAAAGATTCATCACATCTTCCATCCGAAGCAAATCCTATCCTTTTCACATAAAGGAGGAGGTAATATTCCCTTCAACCTCGTTCTTTGTTGTTTATGCATGTTTGCGTTAGTACTTGGACAAGGAAGGTGATAGATTTTCTTTATAATTTTAATGATATAGTTATGCTTTTTTATTTTGAGAAATTTTATGAGATTGCAGACATTTAAAATCTAACTGTATTATGTCAAATCTAATTGCATACATGTTATTACATGTGGCTTTTAGCTATTACACTATGGTTACCCTGGGGAACATTCATTGTCCTCTAGAGTACTGTCATGCAATCATGGATTTGGAACATAAGAAATAACTCTGATAACACTTAAAGAATTGAGATCATCTCATAAAGCACATAATCCTGGTGAAATCAAATATTGTGTTTTCTGGTTGTTTGAATTCACTGTTTTGGGTTTGCTTTAGCCCTTAGGAGTAGGATCAAGATCTCAAAATTTTCATATAATATGGATGGTTGTGAACTGTATTATTTTACCTATAAGAAAATATATATGTAGATTAATGCAAAAATTTGATGGACTTTGCACTCTAGATGCAATGCTAAGTGATGAACAAAAGCTTTAATTCAAGCAAGAACATGGAAATGCTTTTTGGTTGGGTAAATGCACTCATGCGTAGGTGTAGTCAAATCCATTTTTGATTATTTGGTTGTCACTACAAAATTGTATGGTTTTTTTTTTGTTGCCTCTCAACACTATCTCTGGATTAGAAAACATAGTCCATATACAAGGTATTATTATTATTAATGAAATAAGATGTTCACAAGAATGCATTTAGGTTGCCTCTCTATACATTCCTAGTTTGATGAAAAATTCTACATAAGCACTTTCAATAGCGATAGTGCTACCACAATATCATTGCAATAAACTTTGTTTTCAAGATGCTGCCATGCCAATGTTCTGATTTCATCATATGATGAACTTCAGAAAAATGTTTCTTAGATTAGATGATTTTATTTTAACTTATTCTTGACCTTGGACTAGAATTTGGATAATGCTTCCTATGATACAATATTGCTCTTTGCTGTTCTAAAGTAATATTTATTGGATTCATATTCTAATTTGTCAAATGCAATAGAAACCCATCATTTTAAAAATTGACAGCACTAAATGTAATTATGAATTATGAATTTTTATTCAAATTCATATTATAAAGTCATGATGGGCTTTGAGAATTGATGGTTTCGCCACAATTATTATATTAATATTTATTTAAATTTATACTATAAAATCGGGATGGTATGTCACAAGAATTTATGGTTTTGACACAATTATTGTATACTATAAAATTGGGATGGTTCCTTTGAGAATTGGAAGTTTTGATGCATTTTATTATATGAGTTTTTATTCAAATTCATACTATAAAACTAGAATAGTATAGTTTGAGAATTGATTGTTTTAATGCAATTATTTTATGAGTTTTTATTCAAATTCATACTATAAAATGGGAATAGTATGACTTGAGAATTGATGGTTTTGACACAATTATTGTTTGAATTTTTATTCAAATTCATACTATAAAGTCGGGATGATACCTTGAGAATTGACGGTTTTGACTCAATTATTGTTTGAATTTTATTCAAACTCATACTATAAAATTGGGATGGTATGCCTTGAAAATTGATGGTTTTAATAAAATTACTGTATGAATTTTATTCAAATTCATACTATATAATTAGGATGGTATGCTTTTAGAATTGACGGTTTTGACACAATTATTGTTTGAATTTTTATTCAAATTTATACTATACAGTCGGGATGGGACTATGAGAATTGACGGTTTTGACTCAATTATTGTTTGAATTTGTATTCAAATTCATACTATACAGTCGGGATGGTACCTTGAGAATTGACGGTTTTGACTCAATTATTGTTTGAATTTTTATTCAAATTCAAACTATATAGTCGGGATGGTATCTTGAGAATTGACGGTTTTTACTCAATTATTGTTTGAATTTGTATTCAAATTCATACTATACAGTCGGGATGGTACCTTGAGAATTGACGGTTTTGACTCAATTATTGTTTGAATTTTTATTCAAATTCAAACTATATAGTCGGGATGGTATCTTGAGAATTGACGGTTTTGACTCAATTATTGTTTGAATTTTTATTCAAATTCATACTATACAGTCGGGATGGTACCTTGAGAATTGACGATTTTGACTCAATTATTGTTTGAATTTTTATTCAAATTCATACTATCCAGTCGGGATGGTACGTTAAGAATTGACAGTTTTGCACAAAAACATGATATATTTTCATATACAACAACATTTATTTGTTTGGATTTTACTTTGTTAGAATATTTGTATCATTTTGTTTTTTATGGCAACTGAGAGTCAATTAACTTCTCAGAAGCTCGGGGTAAATGGCCAGGAAGCTGCTACTTTTGGTTCACCATCTAGTTTCAAGGCAACAAAGGATCTAGGCCTATTTTTGAATGGCCATTGATTTCATGGGAGCTTAGCATCTCTGAACAGAGCTATGAAAAAATGTGAGTTTAAAGACCAATGTAAGCGGAAACAATAAATATCCTCTCCCACTTATATTATGCTAAAATGGCATATCTGGTGCACCACATTGGTAATTTTATGCTTTTAACAATAATCGGTGATTGTCTTCTGCAGGTGATAGCGGTAAAGATCCTTGTTATTTATGACAAGGTACTCTTACAACACAAAAGGAGGAGTCCAAGGAAGATTCAATCCGGCAGCTGTATGATAATTTGTTAGATAAGGCTAGTAGAAAATGGCATAGACAGGATATGACTTCAACATCATCTTAGCACAAAAGTATGGTATATTTTCACACAAGAACATTTTACATGTTTGAATTTTCCTCTGTTCTACAATTATTTCCTTTTGTTGATATATTTTCTTGCACATGAACATTTTATTTACTAGAATTTTTCTTTGTTAGAACTTTGTTTACTTATGTTTTTTTTAGGAAACTAAGAGTCAATTAACATCTCAGAAGGTCGGGGTAAATGGCCATCTCTTGAAGAAGTTGCATCTTATGGTTCACCATCCAGTTACATGGCAACAAAGGATCTTGGTATGTTTTTGAGTGGCCATAGATTTCATGGAAGTGGAAAAGATGTGTTATCCAATTGCAGTGGTAGTGCACCTCAACAAAACTCAAGAATGTCAGCTTGGATTGTCTGAAGAACTTATGTAAGTCTAAAGACTGAAAACAAACTACTGGCTGATCTTGCTTATAAATTGTTCCAATGTCAACTTAAACATTAAATATCCACCCAGACTTATATCATGTTAAAATGGCCTATTTGGTACACCATATTGGTAGTTTTAGGCTTTTAACAGTAATTGGTGATTGGCTTCTGTAGATAATAGCGGTAAAGGTTTGTTTCATTTTCCCCCAACAAACTCTTGCAACACACGAGGAGGAGTTTAATGATGATTCAACCCAATAACTAAATAAAAATGAGTACATAAAACTAATGGAAAATGACATAGATATGATCTGGCTTCAACATCATCTCAGCACAAAAATATGATATATTTTCATATACAACAACATTTATTTGTTTGAATATTACTTTGTTAGAATATTTGTATCATTTTATTTTTTATGGCAACTGAGAGTCAATTAACTTCTCAAAAGCTGGGGGTAAATGGCCAGGAAGCTGCTACTTTTGGTTCACGGTACTTTTATGCTTTTAACAATAATTAGTGATTGTCTTCTGCAGGTGATAGCGATAAAGATCCTTGTTATTTGTGACAAGGTACTCTTACAACACAAAAGGAGGAGTCCAAGGAAGATTCAACCCGGCAGCTGTATGATAATTTGTTAGATAAGGCTAGTAGAAAATGGCATAGACAGGATGTGGCTTTAACATCATCTTAGCACAAAAATATGGTATATTTTCACACAAGAACTTTTTACATGTTTGACTTTTACTCTGTTCTACAATTATTTCCTTTTGTTGATATATTTTCTTGCACATGAACATTTTATTTACTAGGTTTTTTTCTTTGTTAGAACTTTGTTTACTTATGTTTTTTTTAGGAAACTAAGAGTCAATTAACATCTCAAAAGGTGGGGGTAAATGGCCATATCTTGAAGAAGTTGCATCTTATGGTTCACCATCCAATTACATGGCAACAAAGAATCTTGGTATGTTTTCGAGTGGCCATAGATTTCATGGTAGTGGAAAAGATATGTTATCCAATTGCAGTGGTAGTGCACCTCAACAAAACTCAAGAATGTCAGCTTGGATTTTCTGAAGAACTATGCAAAAATGTAAGTCTAAAGACTGAAAATAAACTACTGGATGATCTTGCTTATAAATTGTTCCAATGTCGACTTAAATATTAAATATCCACCCAGACTTATATCACGTTAAAATGGCCTGTCTGGTACACCGTATTGGTAGTTTTAGGCTTTTAACAGTAATTGGTGATGGTGTTCTATAGATAATAGCGGTAAATGTTCGTTTCATTTTTCCCCAACAAACTCTTGCAACACACGAGGAAGAGTTTAATGATGATTCAACCCAACAACTAAATGAAAATGAGTAGATAAGACTAATGGAAAATGACATAGATATGATCTGGCTTCAACATCATCTCAGCAAAAAAATATGATATATTTTCATATACAACAACATTTATTTGTTTGAATTTTACTTTGTTAGAATATTTGTATCATTTTGTTTTTTATGGCAACTAAGAGTCAATTAACTTCTCAGAAGCTCGGGGTAAATGGCCAGGAAGCTGCTACTTTTGGTTCACCATCTAGTTTCAAGGCAACAAAGGATCTAAGCCTATTTTTGAATGGCCATTGATTTCATGGGAGCTTGGGATATCTGAACAGAGCTATGCAAAAATGTGAGTCTGAAGACCAATGTAAGCTGAAATAATAAATATTCTCTCCCACTTATATTATGCTAAAATGGCATATCTGGTGCACCACATTGGTAGTTTTATGCTTTTAACAATAATCGGTGATTGTCTTCTACAGGTGATAGCGGTAAAGATCCTTGTTATTTGTGACAAGGTACTCTTACAACACAAAAGGAGGAGTCCAAGGAAGATTCAACCTAGCAACTATATGATAATTTGTTAGATAAGGCTAGTAGAAAATGACATAGACAGGATGTGGCTTCAACATCATCTTAGCACAAAAATATGGTATATTTTCACACAAGAACTTTTTACATGTTTGAGTTTTACTTTGTTATACAATTATTTCCTTTTGTTGATATATTTTCTTGCACATGAACATTTTATTTACTAGAATTTTTTCTTTGTTAGAACTTTGTTTACTTATGTTTTTTTAGGAAATTAAGAGTCAATTAACATATCAAAAGGTGGGGGTAATTGGCCATCTCTTGAAGAAGTTGCATATTATGGTTCATCATCCAATTACAGTGGAAAAGATGTGTTACCCAATTGTAGTGGCAGTGCACCTCAACAAAACTCAAGAATGTGAGCTTGGGATGTCTGAAGAACTATGCAAAAATGTGAGTCTAAAAACTGAAGACCAACTACTGGCTGATCTTGCTTATAAACTGTTCCAATGTTGACTTAAATATTAAATATCCACCTATACTTATATCATGTTAAAATGGCCTATCTGGTATACCATATTGGTAGTTTTAGGCTTTGAACAGTAATTGATGATTGTCTTCTGTAGATCATAGCGGTAAAGGTTCGTTTCATTTTTCCCCAAGGAACTCTTGCAACACACGAGGAGGAGTCTGATGATGATTCAACCCAACAACTAAATGAAAATGATTAGATAGGACTAATGGAAAATGACATAGATATGATCTAGCTTCGACAACATCTCAGCAAAAAAATATTGTATATTTTCATATACAGGAACATTTATTTGTTTGAATTTTACTTTGTTAGAATATTTGTTTCCTTTTGTTTTTTTATGCCAAATGAGAGTCAATTAACTTCTCAGAAGCTCGAGGTAAATGGCCATCTCTTAAGGAAACTGCTACTTTTGGTTCACCATCTTGTTTCATGGCAACAAAGAATCCAGGCCTATTTTTGAATGGCCACAAATTTCATGGCAGTGGAAAAGATGTGTTACCCAATTGTAGTGGCAATGCACCTCCAAGCAAACTCTGGAATGGGAGCTTGGGATCTCTGAACAGAGCTATGGAAAAATATGAGTCTGAAGACCAATGTCAACTAAAACAATAAATATCCTCTCCCACTTATATTATGCTAATATGGCATATCTGGTGCACCACATTGGTAGTTTTAAGCTTTTAACAATAATGGGTGATTGTCTTCTGCAGATGATAGTGGTAAAGATCCTTGTTATTTGTGACAACGTACTCTTGGAACACAAAAGGAGAAGTCCTAGGAAGATTCAACCCGGCAACTGTATGATAATTTGCTAGGTAAGGCTAGTGTAAAATGGCATAGACAGGATGTGGCTTCAACATCATCTTAGCACAAAAATATGGTATATTTTCACACACGTACATTTTACTTGTTTGAGTTTTACTCCATTCTACAATTATTTCCTTTTGTTGATATATTTTCTTACACATGAACATTTTATTTACTAGAATGTTTACTTTGTTAGAACTTTGTTTACTTACCCTTTTTTTAGGCAACTGAGAGTCAATTAACATCACAGAAGGTGGGGGTAAATGGCTATTTCCTAAAGAAGCTGCATCTTATGGTTCACCATCCAGTTACATGGCAACAAAGGATCTTGGTATGTTTTTGAGTGGCCATAAATTCCATGGCAGTGGAAAAGATGTGTTATCCAATTGCAGTGGCAGTGCACCTCAACAAAACTCAACAACGTGAGCTTGGGATGTCTGAAGATCTATGAAAAAATATGAGTCTGAAGACCAACTACTGGCTGATCTTGCTTATAGGCTGTTCTAATGTCGACTTAAACATTAAATATCTATCGACTTAAACATTAAATATCTACCCAGACTTATATCACGTTAAAATGGCCTGTTTGGTACACCATATTGGTAGTTTTAGGATTTGAACAGTAATTGGTGATTATCTTCTGCAGATAATAACGATAAAGGTTCGTTTCATTTTTCCTCAACAAACTCTTGCAACACATGAGGAGGAGTTTAATGATGATTCAACTCAACAACTAAACGAAAATGAGTAGATAAGACTAAAGGAAAATGACATTGATATGATCTGGCTTCAACATCATCTCAACACAAAAATATGGTATATTTTCATATACAAGAACATTTATTTGTTTGAATTTTACTTTGTTAGAATATTTGTTTCCTTTTGTTTTTTTATGGCAACTAAGAGTCAATTAAGTTCTCAGAAGCTCAGGGTAATTGGCCAGGATGCTGCTACTTTTGGTTCACCATCCTATTTCATGCAAACAAAGGATCTAGGCTTATTTTTGAATGGCCATGGATTTCATGGCAGTGGAAAAGATGTGTTACCCAATTGTAGTAGCAGTGCACCTCTAAGCAAACTCTGGAATGAGAGCTTGGGATCTCTGAACAGAGCTATGCAATAATGTGAGTCTGAATACCAATGTCAACTAAAACAATAAATATCCTCTCCCACTTATATTATGCTAAAATGACATATCTGGTGCACCACATTGGTAGTTTTATGCTTTTAACAATAATGGGTGATTGTCTTCTACAGATGATAATGGTAAAGATCCCTGTTATTTGTGACAAGGTACTCTTGCAATACAAAAGGAGTCCAAGGATGATTCAACCTGACAACTCTGATAATTTGTTAGATAAGACTAGTGGAAAATGGCATAGACAGGATGTGGTTTCAACATCATCTTAGCACAAAAATACGGTATATTTTCACACAAGAACATTTTTTTGTTTGAGTTTTACTCTGTTATACAATTATTTCCTTTTGTTAATATATTTTCTTGCACATGTACGTTTTATTTACTATAATTTTTACTTTGTTACAACTTTGTTTACTGATGTTTTTTTAGGCAAGTGAAAGTCAATTAACATCACATAAAGGGGAGGTAATATTCCCTTCAACCTGGTTCTCTGTAGTTTATGCATGTTTGCGTCGGTACTTGGAATTTGATTGCTTTTGAATTTGATTTTACGTGTTTCTAAATAAATCTAATAAGATATTAATGAATTTTGAACCAACTATGTATAATTCAGTTGATTGAATAAAGTGTGTAAGTGTTATAAATTTAATAGTACTGTGTTTGATTCCAACGAATAACAAAAATATGAAGTATTTACTATAACACAAAGTTATGAGCCTTCTAGAACATCTCATACTTTTTAAGATTCCTAAAATTAGGCCTCTTTGTTGTGCCCATCTTCTGGAGAATGTTCTACGACAATTTAGGTATGTAAAGGAATTCCTTGCTCACCATGCTTTATGAAACATGTACCTTCCATTGAGGCATGTGATGCAAGGTTTATATAATATCTTAATTACTTTCTTGTGATGCTTGTTTCTAAGGCTTACTTGAGAATGTGCATAGATAGATAATTAGAATGGTTCCACCATATTTCTCATCCATCTATCAGACACCCAATTAAAGGATATCCTCTAAAAGGTCCTTCGAAAGTATTTGTGTAGCTCCTTGAAAACAACCAACTAGAGTTTAGTTCAAGCGAGTCTCATGATTGTGATGTAAGTATTTCCCTTTTGTATTGAACGAAAATCAAACTTTCATAGTACTTATTTATATTTTTTTATAAGTGTTATTTGAGAGGATAACTTAAGAGCTTAGAATCATTTCCAATCTAAGGATGGTTACCGATGACAATGATGTTCATACGTCAGTGCAACATTTATAGATACTCACACAATTAAACATTGCAATAGGATGTACATATTAGAGAAGAGGAAAGACTTGCCATTGATATTTTGCTACTCCTATTTATTTTGTTGTATTATTTCGTATCCCATGTTCAATTAGTTTGTAATATATTCATTTGATGTTGACTTATTGAATATGACTTATTTTGGTTTGTTATATTTTTTCCTCATTTATTATTTATCAAATCATTCAACTATTAAAGTTATTTAAAACAAAAAATAACTATGAAAATTAACTAAATTAATTAATATTTATTTATGAGTTATGACTTTCATTAAAAAGTTATTGAATTATTTGATAAAATAATAAACAATACATACGAATAAAAAATAAATTAAATACATAACAAAAATTAATTTTCCTTATGTAGTCAACTGACCCAAGGAAGTATTAACCTATAATAAAAATTTAAATATTATTTAAAAATATAAAATTTATAAATTGTCAAAAATATAAATATAAATTATTTAAAGAAAAATATACAAACTTTATTTTATAATTTGTGAAAATTAAAAGTTTATAAATTAAATTTCAACTCAATTAAGATTAAAATAATCTTAAAATTCAAATTACATAGAATAGAAAAATAATTATTTCTTAATAATAACAATATATATAGGTTAATATTATAATCTTCAAACAAAATAATAATAAGCTACTGCTATAATAACAACAAAAAGTTACTACAACAATAATATAATAATATAAAATCTAAAATAGTTGAAAAATATTAAAAATTAAAAATAATTAAAAATCACATAATATTAAATTATCATTATAATAATTAAAAATAACAAAATAATATTATAAAAATAGAAAGTTTTAAAATATTACAGTTATAAGGGGTTTACCCATTACTACAAATATAAAAGTTTAACTTGTTGGTGGCCCAAGTACCACACAATAAATAGACGCATAAGCATTGCAACAACGAGCGCAAGCAGGATTTGAAACCATGGCTAGGAATTGTTTCTTCCTTCTGATATGCATATGCTGAATGAAACTGTGATCTTCTCAGCTCAGGTATTTATTTGTTACATGAAATTCTGATATGCTATTTCTATTATTGCGGTATTTATTTTGCTCATCCCCAAACCCTTTTAACCCACTCACTCTCTTGCAATGTTCACAAGTAATTTCACTTTTTTGGCTTCTTTTTCTTATTTGATGCTTATTTTCTTGTTGTTCTTGATTTTTTTCTCGGTCCATGCTCCAAATTTTATTCTTATCTGCTGCCATGTTCTTTTCTTGGTTCTTGAATTGATCCCAAGAACTTGGTATTCTCTTTTGTTTCTTCCTCCTCTGAATCTTAAAGACAAACCCAAAGATCTGGGTAGCAAGATAGAAAGGGTGCCGAGAGACAAGAGCAAGAGAATTGGGTAGGGAATTGATTTACTTAAAGTGATTGGGATAAGAGGGCTTTGGATGGAGAAAATCATATGTTGCGTGTTATTCCTTGACTAATTCGAAATATTAAGGACGTTGGCTTTGGCTGTTTTCAAAGATTTCTTTATTGCCAAACATGTTCTAAAGTGATGTAAAAAAGAATGCTCCAGCTGTTTTGCTTTTGGATATAATGAATAATCCAATTTTCTTTGTCCAATTGAAAGAATGTTGATTGAAGATAAATATTTCCAATTCTTTGCCACACTGAGTTAGCATCCAAGCAGTCCCTTAAGGCAGTTATGGTGCCCTCGAGTTCTTTAAAACAAATTCTACAGATGACATTATCTGACAAATGCCTTTTGACTCTAAATTCATTTGTTGGAAGGATATCTCCGATTACTTTTCACATCAAGGGTTTTGCTCTTTGGCCTCCTCCCTATTTCCATTTAGGATTGAAAATATGGGATCTGGAGTTAATATGATCTTGGATGTTGGATTGGTAAGCCTTCCCCACCAAAAAAGATTCATCACATCTTCCATCGGAAGCAAATCCTATCCTTTTCACATAAAGGAGGAGGTAATATTCCCTTCAACCTCATTCTTTGTTGTTTATGCATGTTTGCGTTAGTACTTGGACAAGGAAGGTGATAGATTTTCGTTATAATTTTAATGATATAGTTATGCTTTTTTATTTTGAGAAATTTTATGAGATTGCAGACATTTAAAATCTAACTGTATTATGTCAAATCTAATTGCATACATGTTAATATGTTATTACATGTGGCTTTTAGCTATTACACTATGGTTACCCTGGGGATCACTCATTGTCCTCTAGAGTACTGTCATGCAATCATGGATTTGGAACATAAGAAATAACTCTGATAACACCTAAAGAATTGAGATCATCTCATAAAGCACATAATCCTGGTGAAATCAAATATTGTGTTTTCTGGTTGTTTGAATTCACTGTTTTGGGTTTGCTTTAGCCCTTAGGAGTAGGATCAAGATCTCAATTTTCATATAATATGGATGGTTGTGAACTGTATTATTTTACCTATAAGAAAATATATATGTAGATTAATGCAAATATTTGATGGACTTTGCACTCTAGATGCAATGCTAAGTGATGAACAGAAGCTTTAATTCAAGCAAGAACATGGAAATGCTTTTTGGTTGGGTAAATGCACTCATGCGTAGGTGTAGTCAAATCCATTTTTGATTATTTGGTTGTCACTACAAAATTGTATGTTTTTTTTTTTGTTGCCTCTCAACACTATCTCTGGATTAGAAAACATAGTCCATATACAAGGTATTATTATTATTAATGAAATAAGATGTTCACAAGAATGCATTTAGGTTGCCTCTCTATACATTCCTAGTTTGATGAAAAATTCTACATAAGCACTTTCAATAGCGATAGTGCTACCACAATATCATTGCAATAAACTTTGTTTTCAAGATGTTGCCATGCCAATGTTCTGATTTCATCATATATGAACTTCAGAAAAATGTTTCTTAGATTAGATGATTTTATTTTAACTTATTCTTGACCTTGGACTAGAATTTGGATAATGCTTCTTATGATACAATATTGCTCTTTGCTGTTCTAAAGTAATATTTATTGGATTCATATTCTAATTTGTCAAATGCAATAGAAACCCATCATTTTAAAAATTGACAGCACTAAATGTAATTATGAATTATGAATTTTTATTCAAATTCATATTATAAAGTCATGATGGGCTTTGAGAATTGATGGTTTCGCCACAATTATTATATTAATATTTATTTAAATTTATACTATAAAATCGGGATGGTATGTCACAAGAATTTATGGTTTTGACACAATTATTGTATACTATAAAATTGGGATGGTTCCTTTGAGAATTGGAAGTTTTGATGCATTTTATTATGAGTTTTTATTCAAATTCATACTATAAAACTAGAATAGTATAGTTTGAGAATTGATTGTTTTAATGCAATTATTTTATGAGTTTTTATTCAAATTCATACTATAAAATGGGAATAGTATGACTTGAGAATTGAAGGTTTTGACACAATTATTGTTTGAATTTTTATTCAAATTCAAACTATATAGTCGGGATGGTATCTTGAGAAATGACGGTTTTTACTCAATTATTGTTTGAATTTTTATTCAAATTCATACTATAAAAATAGGATGGTATGCTTTTAGAATTGACGGTTTTAACACAATTATTGTATAAACTTTTATTCAAATTCATACTATAAAATTGGGATGGTATGCTTTGAGAATTGACAGTTTTGATGCATTTATTGTATGAGTTTTTATTCAAATTCATACTATAATTGACGGTTTTGACACAATTATTGTTTGAATTTTTATTCAAATTTATACTATACAGTCGGGATGGGACCATGAGAATTGACGGTTTTGACTCAATTATTGTTTGAATTTGTATTCAAATTCATACTATACAGTCGGGATGGTACCTTGAGAATTGACGGTTTTGACTCAATTATTGTTTGAATTTTTATTCAAATTCAAACTATATAGTCGGGATGGTATCTTGAGAATTAACGGTTTTTACTCAATTATTGTTTGAATTTTTATTCAAATTCATACTATAAAAATAGGATGGTATGCTTTTAGAATTGACGGTTTTAACACAATTATTGTATAAACTTTTATTCAAATTCATACTATAAAATTGGGATGGTATGCTTTGAGAATTGACAGTTTTGATGCATTTATTGTATGAGTTTTTATTCAAATTCATACTATAATTGACGATTTTGACACAATTATTGTTTGAATTTTTATTCAAATTTATACTATACAGTCGGGATGGGACCATGAGAATTGACGGTTTTGACTCAATTATTGTTTGAATTTGTATTCAAATTCATAATATACAGTCGGGATGGTACATTGAGAATTGACGGTTTTGACTCAATTATTGTTTGAATTTTTATTCAAATTCAAACTATATAGTCGGGATGGTATCTTGAGAATTGACGGTTTTTACTCAATTATTGTTTGAATTTTTATTCAAATTCATACTATAAAAATAGGATGGTATGCTTTTAGAATTGACGGTTTTAACACAATTATTGTATAAACTTTTATTCAAATTCATACTATAAAATTGGGATGGTATGCTTTGAGAATTGACAGTTTTGATGCATTTATTATATGAGTTTTTATTCAAATTCATACTATAATTGACGATTTTGACACAATTATTATTTGAATTTTTATTCAAATTTATACTATACAGTCGGGATGGAACCACGAGAATTGACGGTTTTGACTCAATTATTGTTTGAATTTGTATTCAAATTCATACTATACAGTCGGGATGGTACCTTGAGAATTGACGGTTTTGACTCAATTATTGTTTGAATTTTTATTCAAATTCAAACTATATAGTCGGGATGGTATCTTGAGAATTGACGGTTTTTACTCAATTATTGTTTGAATTTTTATTCAAATTCATACTATAAAAATATGATGGTATGCTTCTAGAATTGACGGTTTTAACACAATTATTGTATAAACTTTTATTCAAATTCATACTATAAAATTGGGATGGTATGCTTTGAGAATTGACAGTTTTGATGCATTTATTGTATGAGTTTTTATTCAAATTCATACTATAAAATTGGAATAGTATAGCTTGAGTATTGACTATTTTAATACAATTATTTTATGAGTTTTTATTCAAATTCATACTATAAAATAGGAATAGTATGACTTGAGAATTGATGGTTTTGACACAATTATTGTTTGAATTTTTATTCAAATTCATACTATACAATAGGGATGGTACCTTGAGAATTGACGGTTTTTACTCAATTATTGTTTGAATTTTTATTCAAATTCATACTATACAGTCGGGATGGTACATTGTGAATTGACGGTTTTGACTCAATTATTGTTTAAATTTTTATTTGAATTCATACTATAAAATTAGGATGGTATGTCTTGAGAATTGATGGTTTTGATATAATTATTGTATGAATTTTACTCAAATTCATACTATAAAATTAGGATGGTATGCTTTTAGAGTTGACGGTTTTGATGCAATTATTGTATGAATTTTTATTCAAATTCATACTATAAAATTTGGATGGTATGCCTTGAGAATTGACGATTTTGATGCATTATTTTATGAGTTTTTATTCAAATTCATACTACAAAATAGGAATTGTTTGATTTGAGAATTGACAGTTTTGATGCAATTATCATATGAATTTTTATTCATATTCTTACTATGAACTTGGGATGGTATACCTTGAATTGATGATTTTGATGTAATATATTGTATGAATTTTATTCAAATTCATAATATAAAATTGAGATGATATGTCTTGAGAATGGTTGGTTTTGACATAATTATTGTATGAATTTTTATTCTAATTCATACTAGAAAATTAGGATGGTATTATTTGAGAATTGACGCAATTCTTGTATGAATTTTATTCAAATTCATATTATAAATTGGGATGGTATGCTTTGAGAATTGACAGTTTTGATACAATTATTGTATGAATTTTATTCATATTCATATTATAAAAATTGGGATGGTAGCTTGAGAATTTACGATTTTAGTACAGTTATTGTATAAAATTTTATTCAAATTCATACCATAAAATCAGGTTTGAGAATTGATGATTTGGATGAAATTATTATATGAAATTTTATTCAAATTTATACTATAAAATTAGGATGGTATGCTTTAAGAATTGATGGTTTTGAGACAATTTTTGTATGAATTTTTATTATACTATAAAATCAAGATGGTATGCTTTGAGAATTGATTGTTCCGATGCAATTTGTTGTATGAGTTTTTATTCAAATTCATACTGAAAGTTCAAGATGGTAAGCTTTGAGAATTAATGCTCTTTACACAATTATTGTATGAATTTTACTCAAATTCATATTATAAAATCAAAATGGTTTGCTTAAGGATGGTCGTCCCAAAATGCAATTACAATGAATCCTTATATACTTGCTTACTTTTCTAGTGTAATAAAGTTAATTTATAGTCGGAAGTTTTTGCTAATACAACAATTTGTGGGTGCACTTTTAGGCTGAAACATGACATTTTTCATTTACATTACAAAAGAATGGGCAAACTAACCTACCAGTAGTATGGACTCTGAGAGTCCAATTAAGATCTCAGAAGCTGGGGTTAATTTACTATCTTGTAAGGAAGCTGCAACTTTTGGTTCACCATCCTGTCACATGGCAATAGAGAATCTGGGTATAATTTTTAATGGCCATAGATTTCATGGTAGTGGAAAAGAAGTGGTACCCAATAGTAGTGGCAGTGCACCTCCAAGCATGGAAGGCTCATTTCTTAACATAGAAAACTTATTATCCCTGAATACCACCCAGAATGTGAGCTTGGGATCTCTAAACAAATGTATGCAAACATGACTCTGAACACCAATTACTAGCTAACCTTCCTTATTCGTTTCTTCCAATGTCAACTTTATACACGTAAGTAGCAATTGTCTTTTGCATATGATAGTGGTAAATGTTCTTTTCATTTGTCACAAGGAACTCTTGCAACACACCAGGAGGAGTCCAAGGATGATTCAACCTAACAGTTGTATGATAATGAGTTAATAAGATTAGTGGAAAATGACATAAACAGGATGTGGCTTCAACATCATCTTAGGACAAAAATATGGTATATTTTCATACACAAGAACACTATTTGTTAGAATTTTACATTGTTCTACAATTATTTCCTTTTGTTGATATATTTTCTTACATGTGAACACTTTAGTTGCTAGAATTTTACATTGTTAGAACATTGTTTACTTATGTTTTTTTAGTGGAAATTGAGAGTCAATTAACATCTCAGAAGGTGAGGGTAAATGGCCATCTCTTGAAGAAGCTGCATCTTATGGTTCACCATCTAGTTACATCGCAACAAAGGATCTAGGTATATTTTTGAGTGGCCATAGATTTCATGGCAGTGGAAAAGATGTGTTACCCAATTATAGTGGCAGTGCACCTCCAACAAAACTCAAGAATGTGAGCTTGGGATGTCTGAAGAACTATGCAAAAATGTGAGTCTAAAGACCAAGTACTGGCTGATCTTGCTTATAGACTGTTCCAATGTCAACTTAAACATTAAATATCCACCCAGACTTATATCATGTTAAAATGGCATGTCTGGTACACCATATTGATAGTTTTAGGCTTTTAATAGTAATTGGTGATTATCTTTTGCAGATAATAGCAAGAAAGGTTCTTTTCATTTTTCCCTAAGGAACTCTTGCAACACATAAGGAGGAGTCTGATGATGATTCAACCCAACAACTAAATGAAAATGAATAGATAAGACTAATGGAAAATGGCATAGATATGATCTGGCTTCAACATCATCTCAGCACAAAAATATGGTATGTTTTCATGGCAACTGAGGGTCAATTAACTTCTCAGAGGTTCGGGTAAATGGTCATCTCTTAAGGAAGTTGTTACCTTTTGGTTCACCATCCTGTTACATGGCAACAAATGATCTAGGCCTATTTTTGAATGAATGGCCACAAACTTCATGGCCATGGAAAAGATGTGGTACCCAATTGTAGTGGTAGTGCACCTCCAAGCAAACTCTGAAATGGGAGTTTGGGATCTCTAAACAGAACTATGCAAAAATGTAAGTCTGAAGACCAATGTCAACTGAAACAATAAATATCCTCCCCAACTTATATTATGCTAAAATGGCATATCACCATATTGGTAGTTTTATGCTTTTAACAGTAATGGATGATTGTCTTCTACAGATGATAGCGGTAAAGATCCTTGTCATTTGTGATAAGGTACTCTTGCAACACAAAAGGAGGAGTCCAAGGAAGATTCAACCTAACAGTTGTATGATAATTTGTTAGATAAGACTAGTGAAAAATAGCATAGACAGGATGTGGTGTAACATCCTAAAATTTATTTAATTATTTTTAGAAATTAATTACATTATTATTATTATTATCAATTTTATTTTAATAGATGGGTTAATGATTTTATAAACTGATGAGGCTTTATCTAAATTATTTTCATTTATTAATTGAATTAACGGGGGAGGCTGACGGGCCCGACCCAGTTAGAATATTAGACGGGAGTAATTAGTTTACCTAATTTGTGTTTTGCACGTCAGACAGCCATACCTAGAGGAGAGAGAACGCAAACCTGCAAGGAGGAGAAGCTAGAGTGTTCAGATCGTCTCGGAAATGCATCAGTTCTTCTTCGTTCATCGTCTCTAAGGTACGGGGGAGATGGGTTTGATCATATATGAATGCGGGAGTGTACGGGTAGTGAGGGAAATCCCTAAGTCCCTCTAGGATCTAAATTCTCAATTTCGTTTGATTATTATGTTTTAAAAATATTTTAATCGGTATAAAAGATTTGTCAATATGCTCTGTGGTCTGATTAACGTCTTGTCCTAATGTGATTTTTGTTGGGAAACTGTATGATTAACTGCCCCTAATTACTTGATTCTTGTGTTGTTTATGGTTGTTCATCATTTGAGGCTCTTGTGTGCAACGATGAAATTGGGTGAAATTCAATGGTGTTTTATGTGCGTTTCTGTGCTTTTTTTGATAAATGAATTATAATGATGATAGTTAAATTAATATGGTTGTGTATGGCTATGGATTGTACGAATGATGTATAAATCATGAGAATAAGAGTGTGGATGAGAATTCATTGAACATAGACATGAGAGGCATGAGATGCATGAAAAGCCGACCGTAGCTATAATACCTTGGCCATATGTGGTGTTTAACAGGGGACCCTGGCCAAAAGTGGTGTTTAACAGGGGACTAATGATGGGGAACAATCATATGCATGGGCCACAGTCTTTGTTTAACCATGCTGCTTGGCTTGGCCATAGGTGGTGTTTAACGGTTGTGTGGAATGTCTTCGACGGGCCATAGGTGGTGTTTAAGCGTGCGACACACCGCCCATCTGAGGGTGTTTAACGGTGTGGCCATCATTAGTGATAACTAAGGGGATTGAGGAGGTTCGCCCATGGTGTGGAGTTCCTACTCGGGACTCTTAGGTGTGGTGATGAGCATATGCATTGTGCGAGCATGTGCATTTTGTAAACATGAATGAACTGTGATTGATTTTGAATGAATGAAATATTATTGATATATGAGTATGGTAATGGGTGGGATTTGGGGCATTATCTGATTGAATGCGATTTCTCACCGTACTTTCTCTTGTTGTTTTCTTTTAGGTAACGTTGAGGGCACCCATGGTACCAAGTTTTGAAAAGGCGGGGTCTTGCTCTGATTAGTATGACATCGGGGTTCTAGAAGTTAGAATAGTTGCTCTATGCCTTGATGTTTGAATGACTTATTTTAAAGATGATGATGATTTTAGTTTTCTCAATTATAATGTTTAGATCTAAAACCTCATTGAAAACTTTGTGCCTACCTTTTAATTATCATATGAACCTTTTATCCTTAATACAAATTGTGCTTTTGGTTTTAACTATTACCTGTCTTCATTTTATTTATTTTATTAATTTAATTTAAGTATTCGGGGTAGAAGGGTGTCACATGTGGCTTCAAAATCATCTTAGCACAAAAATATAGTATATTTATAAGGTTGTCATCAACTGTAGATTTCCCTACCCCACAAGCTCATCATCTCTGAATTCCACTGGAAGCATGGGCTTTTAATCTACAAAATTCTGAAAGGTAGTTATGAAGATAAATAGAAGAATAGCTACTAGAGTAATTTGATGCAACACCAGAAACAAAACTATCAAAGTGAAAAATATGCATACATGTTGGTATGGAACAGTTTCTTCATAATCCCAGCAAGTTCTCCTATGAAGTCTAGCAGGTATTGTAATCATCAGGGTTTACACCTCCACTATATACTACAGCAGCAGCTTATATGACCTTAACAAATCCATTTTACACCAATTTGCAGGCTTCGGACATATATTATCCACAATATGTAGATGTGCATGCCTTATTAATCCCACAGTTGTTCCTCCATATATTGCTGCATACCCTCCTCATTGTTCTGTACCACTGGTTGATGGGATTACTGGTTCTAATTTTACTCCCCAAGCACCAGGGTTTCTTCTACTCAAGGAAACATTTCATGCGGAGCTGAAATGATACATGTAAACAAGTTTTTTGGACAATCTGGATAATCTGGATTTCCTCTTAAGCCTTCTTTTGGTGTTCCTATTTACATGCAATATCATCAACAACCTTTTGTTGATAAATAATATTTTTATTTATTAATTTTCATAGTCAATAAAAGTGCAGATAACGAATATGTGCATTTAGATATCCAACAAAAAATTGATATTAAAGTTAGTGTCAAGAGAATATGGGTCTAGATGCGAAATTTTTTTAATAGATGCTCATAGATTTGGGTTGAGTTTCCTCAAATTTATTACTAAAATTGATGAACATAGTTTGAGTTTGATTGAATTTATGTAATTTTTTTACTAACCAACTCGATTAATAATGAGATGGGTTGAATTAGATTTATAGGTACAAAAAATTTAAATTAAATTTATTTTTTTAAAATTATATATATATTTATTATTTTCAATGACATTTTTATATGATTTTAAATAGTTGTATTATATATATATATATATATATATATATATATATATATATATATATATATATAATTTTCTTTCAAATAGTTATATAGCATATTATTTTTTTTCTATTTTTTATAAATTTATATATAAATAATAAATTAAAAATTAAAGTATATCACATCAACATGTTAGATTGGGTTAGGTTTGTGAGTTTAACATTAAAACATGAAAAATAATCCAAAGAACAACAAATTTGGTTATGTTAGATTATATCAGAACAGTCCAAAAAATTGAATCAAAGTATTTAAGTTAGGTTGAACTTGTTTAGGTTCATAAATACCCATTCCCATAAATACCTCTAACGAGTACAAGAACAAAAACTATAATATTCTACCAAAATCTTGTTCATTGTCATCCTTATATGACCACTTATAAGAGAAATATCCTCCATGTAAAGAGGTATGCAGCCCCAACCAAAACTAAGCGTGAGAAAAAAGAAAATGACCAAATCGGAGATTTAGAATCCAACTTTAATAATTGTGAATCTATTAATGGTAACTTGAATCCTTTATCTCACGCATGGATTTACATACCTTAAGTTATATATATATATATATATATATATATATCGATTTTAGTGATAACATTTATAAATATTACCATTAATGTCATGTTATCTTCATCTATACCATCATTGTCATCACCATTATCATCACCTCCACTGTTACCATTGTCCTTATCGTTATTGTTCTATAATTGTGGTTGTCTCACTACTATTATTGCATTCACCACCATCGTTTTCCTACCATTATAGTCCCATCAACATGGTGGTGGGGCGACAACAATGGTGGGACAACAATGATAATAAGGACGGTGATGATGTCAATGGTAGAGGTGATGGTAACGCAACATTAATGGTGATATCTATAATTAAGTTTTAATTTTTAAAATTTATTATTTTTAATCTTGATACAATGATTGATATTATTTGTTTTCATGTATAAACAAGTGTTTTCATTAGAGTCATTAAATATAGTAGCATTAAAAGTATAAATATACATTAGATAAGACCATGATATTACAAACATATGCAATCTAGATATAAATATTGATTTTGATTGAATTTTAGACTACATTCATTAAATTATGTTTTAAATAAATTAAGTTCTAACTTTGTTATTGTTATTATATTTTTTATTTTACCAAAAAATAAAGGTTGAGATTTGAGGTGTTTTGATGGCAGTTTGCTCTTACACATAACTAAGATGTCATGGATATGGGATAATACTTAAAATAAATAAATAAAAAAAAAACTTTGACGTTTAGTTTGCTAGTAATTTTACTGTAGGTATAGGGTTAGTGTGTAATAAATATTTATCTACAATATTAGCTGTATCCTTGTATCTATAAAAATTTGAAATGAATTGAATTTTCTAAGACAAGTTTCAAAACCTTCAAGAAATATTATTATCTTGTTTTAACATAGCCGCATAGCATTTTAGACTGAGTTTACTCATTACAGAGTTTAACACCCAGTTCTAAACAAATATTATTTGCGGTGCACAATTGTTCAAAATTCGAAACACTTGATGATTATTGTGATAAAAACTATTGTTCATTGAGTTTAAATAGTCGAATGCAATGATAAAAGAAGTAGAAGCTCTGTTCTCCTTATATAACTAGAGAAGAAAAAATGAAAGAAAAGGAAAAGGTAAAAATATTTTATATCACATAAAAGTACTGTTACTCTACATAAATCACTTTCTAATTTGGACGCTGATGGTTTGTCTAGGAAGAAAGAGAGGAAGGAGGGGATGGAAATAAAAATGTAATTTTATTGGGTAGAAATATAGAATATGAAAATATGGACTACACTTTAATAATTATATGTAAAAATTAAAAATTAAAAACCACATGGATACCTTTGTGGTATATATATATTTATTATGCTTATTCGTAATTGATTATATATATCAAATATATAGATTATATTATATATATATTAATTATATAATTAATATATTATTATATATAAATATATTTTAATTATATATTTACAATATATTATTATGTTTTAAATATAAATTTTTAATATTCTTTTTTCTTATACAAATCATATATATATATATATATATATATATATATACTATTTTTATTTATAATAATAAGATAAATAAATAATTTTATTCAACATTACATTATTTTCTATTTCTTTACTGTCAAACAAATCATTTTACTTTATTTTCTTTATTTATTTACTATTTTTTTTTACCAACTTGCCACCTCACTTGCATTATATCTTGTATTTATCTCCGAACTAACAGTGCCTAAGGTAACACTTATCTGTACCTCATAGCACTATCTTGAAATTATATACATATACATATATACATTTATAATTTACTTATATATTTTAAATGTAATGAGAAAAAAATTATAATATAAATATTACTCCTATGGCATTAGCTTCCCCCTTCTTTTTCTCAGAGGTCGAAGGCTTCTTACCAAATCCTGCTCTGTTTCCGGTGTGAGCGAATTTCCTTCGCATTACTCTGGTTTCGATCCTCTCACCAATAACTACTAAATCTGAGAAATTCGAAGACACACTTCCAATCACCTTGTAGTAGAAAGGGGATAGGAGACTATCTATGAACATTGTTACCATTTCTTTATCTGCAAGACTTGGGCGACTACTTTCCGCTATAGCTAGGCATATTCTTTAAAGCTCTTGACTTCTTTCTTCACCATGTTTTGAAGTCGGGTACAATCTGGCGTCATATCCTCATTGTACTGCTTGAGAAATGTTTTTGCTAAATTTTTTCACGTCCGGATACGTCATTTTTCTAAGCCTACACACCGATTGAGGGTCACTCTCGCAAGGCTTTCCTAAAAAAACAGTAAATTAACAACTTGTCATCATGGGTATGGAACGCGATCTTCTTACAGTACATGACGAGGTGGGTCTTCAAATAAGAGCTTCCCCTGTACTTGTCAAAGTTTGGGACCTTGAATTCAGGCAAAATGACAACATCCAATACCAAATAGAGACCAGCCACTTCCAACCCATACTAGTCTATTCCCTCAATGACTCGCACACGCTCCTCAAAAAATCGCCACTTGTCCTCCATGTGCGGGCTTTCTCGCTGGTTTCATATTACCACTGTGGCTCCCATATGGCCGTCGTGTGTATTTGTCAAGAGCGACTCTATACTGAAAAGCAAGCTTGAGGGTTTCCACCTCCTGAGGTTGGATTCGACATTAGACTTGCCCTAGCGCCGAGTCCTTCTGTTTGCACGTTGGCTACGGAAGCCTGCCGCTCTTCCATGACGGGATTAAACTAGGGAGGCATTTCGAAAGGGGGGTCAGAAGTTGGGCCCTGGGTTTGGTGTAGGGTAAACCCCGATGGGTGATCAGGGGTACTCTGAGTAGTTCCAAAGGTATTCCCCCCAGCTCCTCGCGTGAGCAGCTTCAGGATCTTGCTCACTTGCTCTTTCAGCTTATTTACTTTCCCTCTTAACTCTTATTGTTGTTGTTCCAGATCATCTACCACTACCTCCTTTAGCCTTGTCTTGGAGCACGTCCCGTAGGGGTGTTGAAGTGGGGCCGACCTTATCCTTCTAGTTTATTAATATGATGCAGAAAGTTAGAAATGTTGATATATGCATGATTATGCTTAAGCTAATTTTGGACTAACATCTTTGATCATGAGTCGTTTCAAAAAATGTCATTGGACCTAAAGGTGGGCCACGCCCTTCCATTGCCAAATTCATTACGAAATTCATTACAAAATTTAGTACAATTGGTATTTCAGTTTACCATCGATATCGCCTTGATCTTCCCTAATAATCTATTACAAAATTCAAGAAAAGTGGAAATTTCAATTGGCATTTTCAGTGAGTTGACCATTCCTTCGGCTTCTTTAAGGAATCTTGGGATGTCTGCAATTACTTGATTCGCTAGTCATGTTAAATTCACATACCTGTTCTTCCAGAAAATTCCCTCACTTTTCATAGTCCTCGGGTGTTGTTTGGCTTGGCCAACTAGATCTACAAACTACTTCTTCCACACTGTTATTTTCGCACAAAGTTCAAAAATGATCATTTGAGAACGGTCATCCAACTCTTGGACTTTCCTTCGTTCTCCTCTTAATTCAACTTGAACTTGATTCTTTATAAATTCTAGATTGTCTCTAAGTAATTTCCCTCTTAATGCTTCATCCTCTATTTGGCTTAATCATTGTATGAGACTCTTAAGCTAATTTTGCAGTTCTATTTCCGCAATTCTGGAGTTTCTTAATATTTTCTTCAACTCTTGCTTCTCTAGCAGTGCTTGGTCCTCTCCACTCTCCTTAGGCACATTTCATGATCGACAGTCTTCAAATATTCTCTCATTCTTATCTTGTTGTGCTCCTCCATTTGAGCCCTCTTGCTCATTAATTCGTCTATCCTTTTTTCTTTGGCCGCTTCCTCTAGTGCGGTTTTTTTCCCTTTATAGGCTTCCTCTAATTTCCTCTTGAGGTCTTTCTTTTCTTTTTCCCGCCTACCCAGGGTTTCTTTGAGTTCTTCCACCTCTTCATTTTCCGAGATTATGAAGGTTAGTGTCTTCTCAATAGTAGAGAGGATGCTACCAAAAGGTAACTTGACTTGCTTAACCCGGAGCTTGAGCCACTTTTTGTAGCTTGTCAAAGTACCATAGCTTCTCGGTCCTAATTCGTGTCCCTTTTTAATGACACTTCTCCATGCCTGTCTTATCCTTCTGAGTATACCTATGTTCTGTAATCCTAAGTCGTGCACAACAAATAGGGTAATCAACTCCTCCATAGAGCGATGAGAAATGGGATACCTCGACTATCTAAGAGCTATTGTCAGGTTGTAGTTGAAACAACCTCGAATTCCCATCAGTGGGACATTTGGAAAACTCCCATATCTATAAATTACATCCTCCCTCTCATTCCACTTGAGGTACCAATGGACCAATTTATCCGTGGATTGTCTCAAATATCAGGCTCACTCCTTATTTGTCATGATTCTCACAAAGCACCATCTTAAATCTTCCATTGGGCATAACATCTTGCATTTATTGGGGAACATGTGGGCAGTTAGCCATAGGTAGAGCATATGTAAATAACACACTATGTTTCTTCCTTTCTCTTCATGACAATAATTCAATGTATAGTATGTGTTTACGAGGATAGCGACAACGAGATTCTCGCCTTTATCCTAGCAAGCAAGGAAGACATCGATGGCAGCGATGTCAACATAATCAACAAGGTAGGGAAATAGGATGATCCCATAGACAACCAAACCTAGTACGTCTGAGAAAGCATCCCAATCATCCACCTCAGAAAAGTGCCTCATTCTTCCTTTCAAGTAGCTCCATGGGAACATTATTTCTATTCAACTTCCTTTCGACTATTTTCGATTCAAATACTCCCAATAATTTTGCTATTGTGTTCCAAGAAGGATAATGTCCTCGATAAAAATAAGGTGGTGTCTTGGCCAAAGGTTGTCCCAGAAAACGCTCGTATTCTTCCAGAGTCGAAGCCATTTGGAAATCTTGAAAGGTAAAGCACCTCAAGGGTGGATCATAAAATTGTACCAATGTCGATAGAGCACCTGACTATACTTCTATTTCCATCAAATCCAAGATCTTTCCATATTTTCTCTCGAAGATCCAATGCCAGTTGCCCTTCAACATATTACTGAATTGTCTTAATGATTAAAGCTTTGACATCTTGATTTTGACTGGTATCACATCCTTTTGTTTCACCCTTTGATCCAATATCCATTTTTCCAAAACACTCACGATCGAATTAAGTCCTATGCAATAATAACTTATGAGTTTGCATGATGTTTGAGAAAAATGATGCATGGGGATTGACTCGGGTGAGAACGGAAACTCTCTCATGGTCAGATCACAACAGAACCATAAGGCGACAACCCCATTAAGTGTCCTAAAGGCTAGGACAAGTGATATCCTATTGAGTTCTATGATGGTTATGTGATCCTTACCGATGGATGTTTTATCTTCATAGATTTGGCCTATAGAGCTCAATACCCATTTCGCGAAGTCACCACAGACAAGAAGAATATTCAAAGTGTCGGTGTTCACAAAAGAATCACGCTCTAGATGAGACTTTCGTAATAACCAAATAGGGAGTACTCCCCAAGGTGACTATCATTACTCGTCTCTCACTCCCTTTGTTATACTCAAACCCGGGCATAGGACCCAACTCAAGGTGTGTGAATAGTGTAAGATTGGTGTGTGCATAAAACCACCCACGAATTTTGACCATGCTGTAAACAAGAGAACATATTCACATGTCCTCTATCTTAAGGTTTGAAACAAATAAGGTGCATAAAATTAAAGCATATGGATCAAGACGAGAATAGAAAATTGAAGAATAGATAAAATAATTGAAAGGTGCAAATAAAGAACAAAAGCCAACTAATTCCATGCATCACGTTTATAGGCATGATTCTCTACAAGTGTCCATAGTGGAGTCGCCATCTATCATGACTGAAATTGCGACGACGGGGTCGGTGAGAGAGGGTATTTTGCATCTGAGTTCCCTTCGGGGAAGAGAAACGAGGAGACAGGAGTAGCCACTTGCATTTTCAAGGAAAATGTCAGAAAACCTAATGTTGGATAAGGCTAGTCTTTGGAATCAAATTTTAGGTTCAGGAATTCATTACGCGTAGGGAAGGTATTAGTACTCTACCACATTCGTCCTAAAACGGTTACCCTAACTAGATGCATAATATGGGATATAACTTCTAAACTATGATTTTTGTCTTTTGGAGGTAGACAAGAATGGACATATTTACAGGAGAGGGAAGGATTATATTTTTGGGTTTTATGAACTTGACAAGAGTCGTCTCTTCTTCCTACGTATCTCCCAAGTGCAATGAAAAAGTCAAAGTTTACGTAGTTCTGGTTAAGGCTTATGGGCTAAATAGGGATGCCGACACTTAATTGACTAGGATGAGACTAAGAAATCAACTATGTGTCAAATAGTCCAGGATATGCTGACTAAGTGTTGGCCGGTTCAAGATGGGGGCGCTAGCTAGGGACGAGACCTATCTAGTGTCGGCTAGTCTGCTGGGTACTAGTGGGTCCTTCTAACTATTTGACTAAGTGTTTGGTTAAGGATTTGATCAAGGCAAGGTGTAGTGCAGATAGTATACTCAAACCAAAAGAAAGTTTTAGAATTTTCACCTAGTTTCTGAGTGCATCGTTGACGCCACAAAGAGAACCAACTTTACTCTCTTCCTCTCTTATATTATCACTGTTTATTTTCTTTTGTTTTCAAAAGTCAATCCCTTCCTCTTTCGCCACTAACCCTTTTATAGGCCAGCTTCTCCTCCCCTCAATCTTTCAGGGAGATCGTTCATCATTAATGTGGTGGCTTCCCGTAGGGTTTCATTAATGCGGTAGTGCCCCTACGGGGCTCCTTCTAATAAATACGATGGCGCCTACATTAAATGCGGTGGTGACCTCTCAAGCCTCTCCTCTGGCCATCGCGGCAGAAAGTGTCTTTTGCAACATTTGTTTCTCGCAAGGTGTAAAGACTGGAACGACTTTTCTGAAAAGTAAGAAAACAACAAGCAGCTATCAGCTACTACCATCGCTCGAGGTAGATCGAGGGGCATAAGCCCACTAGGACACGCTTCCCCGACTTGCCTCCACCACCATTCCTTTTTCTTTTTCTTTTTCTTTTTCTTTTTCTTTTTGGAGTTGTGAACAAAAACAGGTGTCAACAATATGTGTAGACTTAAAGTATGCTTTTGAACAAAAATAAGGAAGGTGTATTAGATTAGAATTTTATAGTATTCTAAAGACTTTTAGTAAAAGAAAATCCTTATGGATTCAATCAAGATTTTAAAGTAATATAAATACAATTGTGGTATTTAATTAGGATTGTTAGGATTTTTAAAGAGGATAACAAAATTTGATGGTATTCAATTAGAACTATTAATATTTTTTTAAGAGGATAACAAAATCTAGTAGTATTTAATTAAATTTTTTTACAACTTATAAAAACAAATTTGGAATTAAAAAACATATAGATTTTGATGAAATATTATGTAGGATGAATTTCATAAAACTTTTTAGTATGATTTATAAATATCACATCAATCTAATAATCTCACCCAAAACTTTGAGACTCTTTTTATATTTACTAATATTAAACTTTTCTTTCTCCTCTAATGCATAAATATAAAGATTTTGATGAAATAGTAGGATGAATTTCGTAAAACTTTTTTAGTAGGATTTATAAATATTACATCAATCTAATAATCCAATCCTAAACCTTGAGACTTTTTTTTTTACCGATGTTAAACTTTTCTTTCTCTTCTCATGCGTAAATTCTTATATATTGATCATCTTTTTCTTTCAATCCTACACGCCTTCTCTCCGATCACTTTTTTTCCTTTATGAACTTGTTTGATCGAATTTATTAAGTATATCAAGTCTTGTGTAATATTTTTTTTATTTAATAACGCTATATATGATAATTGTTATTATATATAATTGTTTAATTATTCAATTGATGATCATAACAACAATATTTTCATAACATCAAATCACTATGAATCATCCTACCAGCTTTTATCACCTAACTAGTGTACACCATCATCCCATTTCCCTTTAGGTCTGAAGACTTCCATTAAAAAAATCATGTCATCATAAGATAAGTAGATATGAGAATGAAGAGAGTTATATCTCTGTTGGAACCAACTATAAAACCAAAGTTTTAGAAAATATTTTTGTTGGCATTGAGACTACTACCATCAATTTTGAAAAAAAAAACAAATTTAATGAAAAAGAATGAAAGAGATAAAGAAAAGAATAGTAATATTTAGGATACTATAAAACATATTTCAAATTTGGATGACAACCTTCATTATATAATACATCTCAAGCAGTAATTTTATCAATAAAGATAAAAATAAATTGAAATATAATATATTAAAAGTAAACTATATTATAATAAGTCAAAATTAATAAACTAAAATATAAAAATAATATATTAAAATTAAATTATAAATTTTTAAATAAATTATAATATTTAAAAAAATACAATGTTAAAAATAAATTAGTGAATTAAAAAATAAGAATAATATTAAAAACAATAAAACTACTGTTAACAATATATTAAAAAATTAAAAATTCAATTATATGTAATTATCTTATTTATATAAAATAATAAATATATTAATTATACTAAAAAATAAATAAATACATTAATTAATTAAATTACACATTTAGAAATAATTCAATTATCTTAATTTAAAATATTTTTTATTATCTTAATTATCTTAATTAATATTGTTTATCTTGATAATCAGGTTAATGCTAAACAAACTATAATTAATGATAATGATTAAAAATGATACTAAAAAAATGTCATGAATATAAAAATGACAAAAGAAACTTACAAAAACTAGGCAAAGTCAAATTTTCAAGATCTAAAATGTATTTAAACTCCAAAAATATATATAAACTTTGATCTAAAAAGATAATATTTTGTTAATGATGGACCATAATATGAGCAAATTAAATAAAAAATGTGATAATTTTTTTAAGATTTTTTAAAACTATGTATATTCGCTTAATGCAATAAAACATTTTACTTTTTTTTATTGAAACTATGCATCTATTTTTTATGTAATATATATTATATTTTAAAATATTTATATATAAAGGGAGTTGTCTGGTTTCAAACTCCTATTTTATTTTTGTGGTACATAACACCTATGTTACTTTAAAAAGTCATCATGTAAACTTTTTTTTTTAAATCATTCTTAAATCAGTTCATAAAAATATAAAATAGGTATCAAATGATTTATTAGAGTTACTTTAGTCTTTTGTAATAAATAAATAAATAAATATATATATATATATATTTCAATGTGTAAATTTATGACTAAGATTATATTGGGCAATTATATTTAGTGGGTCAAAATCAATTTTCTCAAAATTCATTCTATATAAATAAAAAAAAAACTTACCATATATATATATATATATATATTCTCAGGACAAGAGATTGATCTCACAAATATAATTAAGAATCAAAAGGGAGAATTTTAGTTAATGTATTTCCCAGTTTTATTGATGATTAATTTTTGTTGGAAACTTAGTGTTCTATCTTTAGTAATGTCTTTTCTTCCTAACCTTGTTTTCGTCCAAAAATCTTGATCTCAAAATCTATGCAAAAATCTCTTTTAATAGTTTGTCATGATTTATCTTTCCTAAAATAAAAAAACAAATAAATATTAAAATATAAAATATAGTTATAATTATTATTAGAATTAGTAATTAATATTATAATAATGAACATGTATAAAAAATAGTTATTAAAATTATAATAATTAATTTTATACTTTAAAGTGTACCTCATGACTTTAGTGAAGTTAAATTTGTTTGCCACACATGAATTTATGAATCAAATTTAATTAACATTATATGCTTAACCTAAATTCCTTCTACTTGGATATAATTTTATTTTTTTATATAAAGATATTCTCATAGTGATATACATAAAATAATTATTTTGAGATGTTATTAGAATATAAGTTTGAATTTAATTCAACCTCAAAAATTAGTTTAAAAAGGGAAGATTGTCTTTTATATCTCTCATCTTCGATACTATTGAACTTTTTAAGAAGGTAAATTTGTTTCTAATTTAATTTCAAAAGTTAACTTTAAAATTATTGTAGTTCTCACAATTTAAACTCTATTTCTAATTAATATGAGATTTGATTTTTTTTTTCAATGGACTTATATTTCAATAATAATTTAATTGTTTAATTTAATAACAAAATCTTTTAAATGATAAAAAAGAAAGAGATAATTTCAATGAATTTGTGAGTAAAATAGGACACGATTTTGCATTTGATGGATTATTGAATTGAAAATTTACTAGTTTCAAAGTCTCACTCTTGTTTCACTGAGATATATAATTGTACGCATTCAAATGAGAAAATTCAACTTCAATATTTTATCACATTATATAATAGAGGAGAAAATAATGAAAAGAGATAAATTGCGCACTAAAAAGAATGATGTGACGTATGAAAAAGGAAGAAAAAAATATAAATGTGTACAAATTATTATAGAAGTTTTGTACAAGAAAGTGTCATTCAAAAAGCTTATCCCACTAGCATATATTTCACATAAATTCTCAATTCGTTCAGACATTATTCTCCCCCCACAAGACTCCAGCGGAAGAAAAAGGAAGAAAAAAAAAACCCACTCTTCCATGGTCGCCGACGAAGCTTCACCGTAAGTACTCACTCTCCTCACTACTCACCAACAGTAATAATTTCCCACCCATTTCAAATAAGAAAATAAATAAATAAAGAAAAACTATGGACTTCAAAATCAATAATAACTTAACTAAACTTTCGACAAAATTAGAAGCAAAGGTAGCTAATTATAATTAGGTTTATGTCGTTAATAATTTCGAACGATCTCAG
Organism: Mucuna pruriens; assembly: GCA_025330945.1. Taxonomy (NCBI): domain Eukaryota; kingdom Viridiplantae; phylum Streptophyta; class Magnoliopsida; order Fabales; family Fabaceae; genus Mucuna; species Mucuna pruriens. The sequence continues at coordinate 138,749 of JAENHJ010000119.1, forward strand.
ATTCGAGACCAGCGAGATGCTGGCAGCGTTCCTGGCGTCGACGCCGTTGTTGTCGGAGTCGTGGAGGCTGTGCACCACCGTGGCCGCCACCGCGCCTCGGAGTTTCGTGACGGAGCAAAGTGGCGGCGTGGCGTATGTTGCTTTTCCCGGCGTCGAAATGGCGGCGGAGTCGGACTCTAGATGGAGAAACTTGGTGCCGTTGGAGAGTATCGGCGACGTGCCACTGTTCTCGGCGCGTCGTAGCAACAAGGAAGGCGATGAACCCGTGATGGTGCATGCTGGGATGCTCAATCTCTTTTTGTCCCTTTTTGATCCATTCCAAAACCAGGTTTCTTACTTTCTTAACTCCATTTTATGTTATTCTTATTTTTTGGGTCAATAACTAAATAGGTTTGGGCATATTAAAAAAAAAAGGAGAAAGAATTTCTTAGTGTAACAAAATCTTTAAATATTCTCTTACCTGCGTGATTAATTAAATCTTTAAATTTTAATTGATATATATAAATTTTTAATAGTGCAGCTGTCAGATTTTTTTTAGAGAAAATTAAAATTTTCTGACATACTAAAATATTTCTTTGCAATAATATTCAGAAAAAAAAATCTTAGAATTTCCATGTTTACTTCTCTATTTCATGGCCTTGAAATCATGTTTAATTAAGATAATATTTTTTCAAATAAAAAGCAGTCTATTCTTCGTTTTGTTATGTGTCTTTGGCATCGTCTTGTCTCTATGATACATGTGCTAAGCTTGTTCTTGATAGTATGTTTTGTATTTCGATAAACAAATAACACTATAGCATATGTGAATTTATATTATATATGTTTAGAGAAAGGAAAAAGATCGGTAGATCCTTCTTATTTTGCCACTGGTAAAGAAAGAGAAAAGTACAATAACATGATGCGATAAAAAAATAATAATAAATATTGATGAAGTATCTAATATTCGAAGGTGCTTTCATTCGGTCTATAAACAAAGCAGAAAATAGAATAGCGTGACTCTATTCGTATCAGGAAATCAACTGAAATGAATACAAATATTGAATAATATTATCATTGCATCATTAAGTAATGTTCTTTTTTCCTGATATAAAAATATTCTGTGCTCAATATTTTTTTTCTTCTTTGTTTCCTTCTCTTTTTTTATTTTGTTACATCAAATTGATTATTATATTTTTTAATATTTCTACCTATGATTATCTAATTATCATATATAGAGGGAATTGATGTTAGATCACAATGTAAAATTACTTGATCCTATTGCTATATAATTTTTTCTTTAATCTTTCATCCTTTCTCCTTATAGGCTAAAACGTATATGTTTACTTATTTTTCTTCTATTTATTTTTTTTAATTTTTTTTCACATATCACTTATTAAATATTTTTTCAGGTATTTTCTTATTACAAACACTCATTTTTCTCTTTTTTTTACATATATTCTATTACATATTTCATTTCTCTGTGGTGTTGATAGGCTCATGGGTGTCCACAAAACATCACTCTTCCTTTTTCTTTCAAAAATAATTTTTGGAGACTCAAACGGTAAGTTGACTCCTAGTAAAAAAGAAAAAAAATATAGATATAATAGGTGATCTAATATAATAAATATAAAAAAGTAATACATATTAATTAGATATTTTGAAAATAAAATATTAAAAAATACTATTATTTTTCTTTATATCCTATTGTCTCCTCTTTACACTCCACAAAAGAAGAGCAGTGTACATCAACCTTTTCCCTTTCTTTTAAGGAAAAACGTTGGGTGTGTGGTTGGTTGTTCAGAGAAAGAAAATTGGCATTCTATATCGACGGCTTACGTGACGAGATTGAGGTCATGCTACTCTTTTTCTGAACTATACTGTACTTATTGATAGAATAAGAAATCAATCTTCAAGAAAAAAAAAACGATCGAAATGTCATTAACCACCTTAATAATGATGCCAAAATGATTAATGAAAGGTTATATTTCAATTTAATAAGTGATATTGTCCCACGACCACAAATAATACATGTTAGACGATAACAAAAAGAAAAGAAAAGAAAAGACTAAAGCCTAAAGATGACATGATAAATATTATATGCAACATCCATTCCATCTCGCTTTCACACCAATTTTCAAGTGTGCATCCCCTTTTATGCAGTGGTTAAGCCGTGAAAATGAGAGTGACTGAGAAAGAATAAAGCAAAGAAGAAGACTATAGGGAATATGAAATTAAAATTAAAGAAATTGCCGCTATCCATTTATTCAATTTATTTTGAAATTCCTCGATAATTTTTTTTTGTTATTAATCAAAATAATAAAAGACTTAATTATATTTTTTCCGCTAAAATTACACAATCTTACGAATTGTCTTAATTATAGTTGTTTAAAAAAAAACTGTCCCAAATAAGATAACAAAGTGACGAATTTTCTTTTAAATAGTTACAATTAAGATAATTTTGTTTCTTTAAACCATTACAATTAAGACAATTGACGATATTTTGTAAACCAAGAGCAAAGTTCGATGAAAAAAAAATTTGAAGACAAAATTTGTAAAATTATGTATTTTTTGGTAAAAAGAAGTACGATTATTCCTAAAAGATAAAGTTAAAAAATTAATCAATATTATATTAGTTAAAGTAAAATTCAATCCTTAACTAAAGTTTTAAGTTTGAAAATAGCAGATAAAAAAATATAATTAGAAGTGAGAGACTATAAAAGTTACCAACTAATTTTTTTTAATAGAGATCAGTAATTTACAAAGTTAATAAATATCTTATATCTATAATATAATAATAAAAAAACATTAAATTTAATGAAATTGAGCAAACTCATAAAGTTTGTAAACATGGGCTAAAACTTGTATAAATAACACTAATCGTTCTAATTCTTGGCGGCTGCATATAAATTATCATTGGCATAGAGATTTTAGCTACTAGTACACTAGTATCATAAAACTATTATATTAGTTACACTAGTTTGCTATTTATGCCACAATATTCATTCTACAATATTTTACATTTTACAAGATCCGTGAACGATCCGCAACTTCAATTCAACTAAACGTTCTAGGTAATAAGTGCCACCAGTTGTCCCTTTGTGATAATTTGAAATCAATCAAATTTCTGAAGCAAAGAACACGAAAGATTATAAATTTGACTTGAGTCTTCAACCCCATAATATTTATGTTTCGTTATCATCATGGGTGGGACACTCGGTGTTTTATTCGACAATTTTTTCATTTTCTTGTCCTTTTATAGCACTCAATATATAAAAAGGAACAAAAAACAAAGAAGATTTTTGCCGTGTGCAGAGCTCCCTGGCTAAAGGCCACATGCTCGTGCCGAACATGGGTCCCCCTAAAATGCTCTGAATATCTTTTCACCAACATGTACTAACAACAAAACCAACCAATAATTAATTCGAGTTTTTTAAGAATGTAATTAGGAATTTAAATTCAAATTGTTGTGTGTAAAGAAAATTTTGTTAGTAAGAAATAACTCACCTATAAATTAATAAATTTCTTTAAACAAATCTCAATAACTGATAAAATACATTTTTACAATTAAAAATACCTACCAACCAAACCATTATGACAGAGCCTCCAGTATTTCCAATTTGAAATTGGAGACTTGCACTTTTATGCAACAATTATTTGCCTCTTCCATTAGGTGTGATAATGCTATTCACCAAAGACTCCAAGTGGGATCCATTTTCAGAGTCAGCGATGGAAATTATAAACCCTCCATTAGCCTTATCTAATATCATCATCATTATCTAATGTGTACATTAATAGGAGAAAATCACCACCATTGACTTGGGAAAGCCGGAAAGAAATCATTGATATTAATTTATCATATGGTATTTTTTTTAATTTTTGTTTTAAATAAAGAATGTTTAGATGTTTTATCATAGTTTTTTTTTCAACTTATTGTTCTATATTACTATTTTGTAATACTTGTCTCTTTTAATATTGTCAATACACCAATAACGTACAAAAAAAAAAGATTACACTATGAAAAACATACATAGTAAGATTTAGATATTTTTCAATAACTACCTATATTGTCTGGCCATGACGATCGGGATAGCTCTCAGACTATCAACCGAATAGACGGTATATGTACCATCCAGGAAGGCCGCGAATAAGCGATCGACCAAGTAATGTCGAAGAAAGTATGTAGAAAGTCGGGGACCGATGGGGCGTGTCCCTTTTCCAAAGAGAGTCGAGAACAAGGCGTCGACGCCTCCTAACAAACAAACAAAATTGGCATCAAAAAGTTTCGCTTCATTGACACCCGCAGGACTAATAGGAATGCATGCCAATAGGAACAAACAGTGATCCCTTCCTATAAAAGGGAGAAAAACCTGATCAAGACAACAAAATCCTGTGGAGAGAACACTAGCTAAAAATTATTCCTATCATGATTTTTTTATTAATTAACAAGTAAAATTTTACATTGATAATGTAAAATAATTAAACTCCAATAATAATATTTTTACTTATTCATCTATTAAGTACTTAAAATATGTATTGAATTAAAAAATTAATATCTTTGGTGAATTGAAAAAATTAATACTACAGTATATTAAATCATGATTAATTCAATTATATTATATATGATCAAATTAATTAATTTTAAAAAAATTAAAATTAATGAAATCTTATCGAAGATTAGCAATGTGTCAAAGAAAAATTAAATAAATTGCCTTAATTCTCAATTGAAAAAATGTTAAACAAAATTGATTATGTTACTTTAATAATTAATTTTACATCCTACAAATCTTGAAATATAAACTTAAAATAAAATTATAATAATTAAAATATTTTTATTAAATTAATAAAATCTTTTATCTTAAAATTTGTTTTAACTCTATATAAATGTTAGAATCGTCTTTGTTGAAGAGATCGGAATGAAAAAACTAAATACATTCATGTTAAGGTTAGGAAAACCCAAAGAGAATCCACCCTACCTTTTTTTTCTTTTTAATTTAGTTTATTTATTTCTTTCTGAATAAAGTGTATATCAAATATTTCCAATCCAAACAACATATGAAAATAGACATGAAGAATCTTTAAAAAAAACTTAAGAACTAAATCATATTTTTAACAAAATATGTTATTTCAACCTTTTTAAATAACTACTATTATAATTTAAATTATTTAATTATTGTAATGAGTAGTTTGTATTGTTAATAATTATAAAGGTGAGAGAAGAAATAAAAGCGAATGCTAAACTACAAATATAAACTATTAAGTCATATTTGAATTATTAAGATTAAAAAATATATACATAATTTTATTAAACATTCATGTGATTAATCTTATTTTTGGTTTTATACATAGATAGATAGAAAGAAGCGTATTAAATGAGATTTTCTTATAAGAAAATAATAACCATAAATATAAAGTATTAAATTATATTTAAATTATCTAAATATAAAAAATATAATTTTTTTGTTGTGAACAATAACAACTATAAATATAAAATATTACGTGATATTTAAATTGAAACACACGCTTGTTTGGATTTAATTTTGCTGACGTTATAGTTACTTTTATTAACGAGGAGAGAGAGTTACATGACTTTACTTGGATATATAGGAAAAGAAAAAATAGAGTATACATGTAAAATTAATTGAAAATATAATTTTTTTATATAGAATATACATAAAAATTAAACTCAGAAAAAAATAGTAGTATTATAAATGATGCAGTTCGGATTTCTGTACTTCATTTTTTAAAATAAAATAAAAACTCATCCTAATAAAAAAACAAAATTTTCAAATTTTTTAGTTAGTAGTTTTTTTTTTTAATGAGTTTAGTGGTCTGAACTAGATTTAAGCACCTTTATCCTTTAACTTGAAGAAACGTGTTTCATTTCCAAAATTCTGGCATCTTCATTTCAGTTTCAGATCAAAATGAAAATAAAATCATTTTATTCATCACTATAATGATCCATATTACACTCAAAACAGTGTTATCTTGTTACTGTTGATTACATTTGTTTTCCTAGAATCTTAATCCTAACTAACTGTAGTGTTACCATTCAGATGTTGGCAATCATGGGAAATAGCAACACCAAATCAATCGTCATAACCGGCCACTCCATTGGAGGAGCCACTGCCTCTCTATGTGCCCTTTGGCTATTATCTTACCTTCACCACATATCTTCCTCTATGTCTGTGTCAGTCCTATGCATCACTTTCGGTTCACCATTGCTAGGAAATGGCTCTTTCTCACGTGCCATTCTCAGAGAAAGATGGGGTGGTAACTTCTGCCACGTGGTCTCAAAGCATGACATAATGCCAAGGCTTCTCTTTGCTCCCATAACCCCTTGCACTGCTCAGCTAAACTTCCTTCTTCAGTTTTGGCAACTGTCCATGACTGTTCCAGGCTTTGGGAAGCTTGCAGTTCCAGTTTCTGACCAACAGAAAGAGCTGTTCACCTCTGTGATGAGTTCCTTGGATGCAGCCACACAAGATGGAGAAGGGTCTGCACCTATTCTGTTTCACCCTTTTGGTTGCTACCTTTTTGTTTCATCAGAAGGGGCAGTGTCTATGGATAGTTCAACTGCTGTTATAAAGATGATGCATTTGATGTTTGCATCAGGTTCCCCAGCTTCTAGTATTGAGGACCATCTGAAGTATGGAGACTATGTTGAGAAATTGTCTTTGCAATTCTTGAACCAGAAAAATTGTATGCAGGGGAACACTCCTTATTCAAGCTATGAAGCAGGACTTGAATTGGCGGTTCAGTCTTTAGGTTTAGAAAACCAGGTAAATTCACTATCTTGTCTCACCAAGAAATTATCAGATAATCTTAAACCACTACATGTATATGATCTTAGTCGATATCTATGTGACACATATTTAATTTATGAAAAAAAATTGATAAAACTTGTCATATATAAAGATTAGTTAGGACCATAATAATCTTAGACAACCTAATCTTTATCCATCACTAATTAGAAATTATTGCATAGTTTCAAATAACTTAATAATTTCTACATACGTAGTCCCAAATCACCCTAGTTCTGAATATAATATTCACAGGATATATAGTCAAGTTTTATTATTATTTTTTATAAATTAAAAAACTCGACTATATGTCACGTAAAAATTGGTTGATACCATGTACACATGGTGGTACAGAACCATCCATTAATTTCTCAACCACTATGTGATGTTTCTTCCTCTTATCTATTTTTCACGTAAACACCAAATTGCCAATTTATTAAACATAAATTGAGAATGTAGCATGAGTACCTTTGTCATCTCACTAGCATAGTAATATTACTATTAGCTACACATGATTCATGCTTTCCGCTGGAAGAAGGAGATTTCACTAAATAAATTACTTTCATTCTACTATTATAGGAATCGGCTATAGAACCTGCCAAGGAGTGCCTTGAGATGACAAGGAGAATGGGTCCTTCACCAACCACGAATGCTGCTTACTTAGCACTTACATTATCAAAGGTTGTGCCTTATAGGACCGAAATAGAATGGTACAAAGCTTGGTGTGACCAGCAAGTTGATCAAATGGGGTACTACGACTTGTTCAAGAGGAGAAGGAGCACTTCAAAAATGGCCATGAAAGTCAACATGAATCGTCACAAACTCGCCAGGTTTTGGAACAACGTGATTGACATGTGGGAGAGAAATGAGCTGCCTCATGATTTGGCAGTGCGAGCTAAATGGGTCAATGCTTCACATTCCTACAAACTCCTGGTTGAGCCACTAGACATTGCAGAATATTATGGGAAGGGAATGGACACAACCAAGGGCCATTACATACAGCATGGCAGAGAGAGGAGATATGAGATTTTTGATAGGTGGTGGAAGGATGGAATGGCAGAAGAAAATAGTGCGAGGAGGAGCAAATTTGCAAGTTTGACCCAAGATTCATGCTTTTGGGCAAGGGTGGAGGAAGCAAGGGAATGGTTGAATAGTGTTAGGAGTGAGAATGACACAAGCAAGGTGGCTGTGCTGTGGGATAGCATTGAGAAATTTGAGAAGTATGCTATGGAACTTATTGATAATAAGGAGGTGTCCCTAGATGTTCTTGCTAAGAACTCAAGTTACAGTATATGGGTGGAAGACTTACGAGGACTGAGGGAACTCAGAGCAAAGGTGAAGTGGTTCCCACACCACTTTAACCCATTTCTGGATGGAGAAGTAATTCCTTAGTAGTTTTATATTGAGTCAATAAATAAGCTTAACTCTGTAATATGCCTATGAACTACTTGTTTGCAAAATAACTTGTGTGCTTATGGCTTGGTCGAATCGAATCAATATTTTACTTAAATGCTTACAAGAAGTATGACAAAAATAAATTATCGTTCTTACCTTTTTGAACTGAATGGTGAACATGTTCTCACTGACATGGCAATTCCAACAACATTGTTGAGAATAGAATGTACAAGTCAAATCAGCACAGGATATTGAGATAAAGGATATTCCAATAATTATTCTTTAAACTTCAAGAAGTTACACCTTGCCATTTTGACTATCAATGTTCCTAACTGGCCCTTTGAACCATTTTCTAGCATCTAACAGCCACCAAAGCATTATTAGACCCAAACCCACCCCCAAAGCAACTGGTGCATAATTGAAAGTGTCCCAAGAAATTGGGTACAGAGTTGGCAAAAGGAATACAGAACATGTGTAACAAATCCAGAGGAATGCCACCAGACAGATTGGTCTTCTTGCTTTGCCTAAATAAAATGGCCCAGGCTTGAAGTTCTTCTCAGACATCACAAGCCTTGCAAAGATAGGAACTGCATAACCACCAACCCATCCAATTGTACATATTGAAGTTATTGCGGTAAAGACTACATTGACCTTCAAAATTGGGAGGCCAAGAAGAATGCAGATTGCTGCACAGAGCCACACTGCATTTGAGGGAACCTTGTACTTTGGGTGCAGTTGCCGCCACAAGTATGAAAAAGGAACTCCCTTGTCTCTTGACAAAGCATAAACCTGAAAATTGTTTGAGACACACCATACTGTTAGAAGGCATTATTCTTCTAATATCTTTTTGGTTCATACAACCATACACTAGCACACAGAACCCCATTGCTAACCCACTAGGGTCGGTCTAGTGGCAGGGAGTTTGAGTAGTTTGTATGAGATCTTAGACAAAACCTCACTGCCATCCATCATCGTATAAAAAGAAAATCTCTAGCTTGTCAAGGCTTTAATAATGTGTAATCAAAGCTAAAAGTTGGATAATCTAATACTACTTCCTTTTCTCCAAAGATAACTTCTACCAATTGCAAAGGAGGTAAATTGATCATGGAATCTAGATAAACCACTTTCCTGGACCTAATAACCAAAAAGACTAAAAACAAAAATACTGTACTTACCACTCTGGCGGCACTTGTAGTAATTGAAAGCCCACCAAAAAAGAAAGAACCCCAAATGACAAATAGTAGAATGATTGCTCCGGCAGAATTGTGATATCTTCCATGGAATGCATCATAGAGTATTTGTGCTGGCACAAATGCTCCAGCAGTCTCATTGGTTGGATCATAAAGGTAACCAAAATCCTGAATGAGAGTTGAGAAGTGGCGTTACTAACTTACTTCATCCTTTGAATCATAAAATCATTTTCCTTGGGAACAAACCAAAAGGGATGCTTATTGCTTGGTTAAGTCTTCAAGATTTTTATTATTAACTTGGATTTACATGTTTACCTGAATGCTGAATGTGAGTGCCAAGATGTAAGCCCACCCAAATACTGAAATTATTCCAATACTACCTAGTATTGCAATAGGTCCATTCTTGTCTGCACCTTTGGTTTCTTCAGTTAGATGTGCTGCAGCATCATAGCCATAGAGGGAATACTGGCTGACAAGAAATGATAAAATGACAGCATATGGTTTGCTTGATATTCCTGTTGTTTCCGGGGCTAATTCTAAGTGTGTGAATACAAATGAAGCAGATTTTGTAGTTAGTGCTACCAAAGGTAACATTATGACTATCACCATTCCACCAATAACCTGACACACAATAAATGAGTGCGTTACCTCCTAATACATCCCAAAACCTTAAAATTATTGAGCAAATCGTGAAGTACATTTCAGAATTTTTATGACAGAAATTAACAGTTTTTAGTTATAACATGCAGATCCATAAGTATTTTTGTGTTTAATCAAAACATCAAATTAAAATACAACTTTCTCACTTCTAATGTCCATGAGTTGGTTTGGTTTGGTTTTAGGAAATAAAAAAATTTCAACTAATCAAAGTGGATTGAATTAGTTTGTCTTGCTTTTGCAATTTTTTCTCTTTTTTTTTTGTATCAAATCTGTAGCAGACAAACCCAATCAAGAACATATTGGTTTGGTTCGATTCATTAGTTATGGTTTTTTTAATTTTAAAAAATTATATAGGGGTTTGAGTTAATTCTTTGTGATAACCTTTTCTTATATCCAAAACAACTTGTGCATATGAGTAAAATAAGGAAATTGCTAACCAGTGCCCTTATAGAAGTGGTTAAGAAATCAAAAATAAATTGTTTTTACAAGAAAGTGTAACATTTAATGTTATCCATGCTGGGTCCACCATGATTTCCAATAAAAACATTGCAGTATTATGCTTATAAGCACGTAGAGAGGTTCGGTTTAATTGATTCACGTAACAGGTCATTGGATTCCAAATCACAGAACCAATACCCAAACAAAAGATGATCCAGATACATTGATTTGGTTCAGTTTTGGACCCCAACATATAAACTAAAGTAAACTTCATTGACTTGGTTTGGTTTGGTTTTGGGGGTTATTGGGTTAATCCAAACCAATTGACACCCATACTCACTTCTGTTCATTTAATAATAACAGAATAAGCAAGCTTAGGCCATCCAATGGCAGTTATAATAGGAAGTAATAATACCTGCCACCATATTGAAACTATATCGATCATGGCTATCACTTCCAATGCAAATGTGTTTAGTGCTGCCCATATAACAGTGAGGCCAATGTACATACATAAGAATAGCCATTTTGGGGCGAAGTACCCTCCACCTTTGTTTGTGCCTGTTAGGAGTAGGATTATACTCTGCAATGTTTGTGATCCTGCATATGCCTTTTCCAACCATGAAAAGCATGAGTTACCATGTACACATTCTCTGAAAATAGTGAATAGAAATTTTTTCAGCAAAGTACCTGAGTCCCTATCCCAGCTATAAGCCCTATGGTCTCAAGCCAAGCACAGCACCATGAAGAAAATGGTCCCCATTTTGGACCAGCTAAATGGGCAGCCCAAAAGTATAGTGAGCCAGTTGTCTGTTAGATTGAATTGGAAGTGAAAGTTAGTTCGGTAAGTTACTAAATTCATTTACTCATTTGTATGCAGCAGGAATCAAGTGCTTTTAGGATGTAAATTTTCCCACAGGCAAAAAAGGCTATTATTGACTCTATTTTATAATTGAAAAGGACTTAAAACATCATGGATTATGTTCAAGATTGAAAGAAATTCAGAATAGCTAGATCCGTTGACTGTCTGGATCTGGCTCGTCTAAAGTGAGCAAAATTTACTTTAGAGGGTAAGGTAAGTAATCTAGTCGATATTACATGCACATGAATAACAAATTATGAATATATTAGAATATCAATTGTTAATTTTCTTACTAAAGAGTGAGATTTGTTACTTATCCTTTGATCAAAGTCAAATCCAAACCGAAAATATTTGTTAATTGTAATTCTCCTTTTACCAAGCCTAACTTATGATATGACCATCAGAAGTTAATTTTTATCAAAACCATCTTAACTGTATTATCAGTTTGATATATTTGAAGTTTCTATGGGGGTAAAGATCCAAGACTTCATACAGGGAACTGTGCTTTGAGGAGAGAAGTAAATGAAATGTTATGACTTTCCATAATTAATCAAATATATGTAAATTGTATCTAAAACTTTCAAGCCTTAAAGTACTGCCACTACAAACCCAAAAAACTTTGTGAGAAGAGAGTAGAGACAAACCGGGAACGATGAGCATATCTCAGCCATTGCAATCCCAACGAACCAAGTGAAGAAAGAAACCACTACCCACCCCCAAACAAGAGTTGCAGGGCCTGCATATTGAAGACTAGAGCCATAGAGAGGTGTGATTCCGGTGAATAGGGTCATTGTGGAAAATGATATTGCCAGAGTTTTGAACATAGTCTGCACCATAAATAGAAAAGCTAAACAGATTTAACTAAAAGAAAACTGGATCAAGAATCAGCTCCATCAAACACAAGATGGCAATAAAAAAACAAATACACACACCATTTCTCTTCTCAGTTCTTGCTTGTAACCAAGCTCATTGAGCCTCTTCTCTGCTGAATCCATAGTTGTGTTTCCTGTCACTTCCGCAAAGCTTCTTTCACTCCCCATGGAAACAGGTTCTCTTGAGGAGTTCCCTACTTACTATGAAAATACAAAAAACAAAACTTTGCGGCAGAGTTCAGAAGTCTCATAAAGATAAGCAATGAAGTTTGCAAATTTTGACTAGTCCCTCTAATGTTTCAGTTGAAAGATTCAAACTTTGTAATTGCAATATTTGAATGGTCTTTCGTGGCAAATGACAAGGACATGCGGTATGTTTCCTGCTTCTTTTTCCACTCATGCGTCAGTGTTTTCTCTCACACTACGAAAGAAAAAACGATTTCAAACTTCCCTATTTTTGTGTTGCTTTCTCTTGCAACTAGAAAAGAGCTTCTTATAAGAAGCCAACGTTGTAATTGGTTCGTTTCATATAGTCAAACAATTGTGTTTCATCAGTCGCTTTGTGCAATATAGTATTATCCAACAATGACGAATTAGGTTGATTGTTTGTACTTGAATATATTTCTTGACGCATTTGATTTCCATTGTTGGACTTTTCCTTCGTTGACAATTTCAGAGGGAAGTGAACACCGATGAAAAAGGTGCGTACACATTGTGTTTAAATTACTTTGACGTGAATAGAAATAAACTTAAAAGATAATATTTTATTTATTTATATAATAAGTTTATAATTACAAAATTTTTAATTAAATAATTTCTTTTATAAAATATAAAAACATAATAAATCTTAAAAAGTTCTTTAAAACATTTTAAAAATATAAATGATATTATCATATATTAGATGTATGTATTGAAAAAAAAAAAAAACATATAAGAGATGCCGAATTACACAATAGAATTCATATTATATAAATTAAAATCCTAATAAATATAAGAGAAATTTCTATTACATGGATATGACCTCTATAATTTCAAATATTTTAATTAAATTATAAATATAAAAAATCCTAAGATACTCTATTAAAAATAATATAATGTTAAAAGAAAGAAAAATCGATGCAAATGTTAAAATTGTGTAATTAACTACATGTTAGAATTCGTTTTATATAAATTTAATATAATAAATATAAGAAATAATATTTTTATTTATATAAAATATAAATAATTACAAATATTCTAATTAAAAAGAGAAACAAATCCCAAGAGATCTTCTAAAATATTCTAAGATATAAAAATGATATTATCATTTTCTTTTCTAACACACCCCTTTAAACGAAAATTTATTAAGCTTTCAACTTATTACAAGAAAAATAATTCATTTTTCTACAAATGAAAAAAAAACATAAAAATTGAGCTTCACCAATCAACTATAGTTTGAAAGGAAACTTCAAGATGCACAAGTTAGATAAAATAGTTAGAACAATAGCTTAGTTATAGCCGAAATGGCTATCTGCTTATTAAGCTTATTCACAGGCAAAGGAAGGTCCAATATTCTAAAAACCACTTAATCACATTTGGAAGGTTCAAAGTAAAAATATTATTAATGAAAAAAGAGTTATCATCAAAATGATTATGGTAAAAAAAAAATCACTACTAATATGATTCACACGTGGAAAGAGTCATTACTAATATAATTATATGTGGAAAAAAAAACATCACTAGAATGATCATCATTGAAAAATAAGTCAATACTAATATTGATGTTGTCAAAAATATCATCAAAGAAGTCATTGCCAACAAATTTATGATGGTAAAAACTACTTAAAACGACAAACAATACATGAAAGAGAAAACCAAATAAAAAAAACAATTTAACAACACAATCAAACAATGATGATTAATTGAAATTTCAATTTTACTTTTGCTTTTAGAAACTCAACAGCAAAATAGTAACGAAATTGATTATAAAAAATGATAAGAAAAAATATATGCAAAAAATGTTAAAATAATGTTTAAACTACACATTAAAGTTTGTATTATACATACTTAATACTACACATATAAATAAATATAGAATATATTATTCTTATTTATATGTTGTAATATATTTATAATTACAAATTTTTAATTAAATAAAACAAATAATAAAATATAAAAGAAACAAATTTAAAGAAATTTTATAGATTATTTAAAATATTTTAAAATATAAAAATGATAGATGTTTTTTCTAATTTTTTAATTGACACGTAAAAAGATGGAGATAAAATTTAATAAAAAAAAAACTGCAGAATTATTGGGAAGATCGAGAACATGTCCATTCGTCATGTTCTCATGTTCCCCTATTAGTATTTTTTGTGTTATAGCTTTTGTATCACATATCCTTCGGAGAAAAATATTATTTATACACTCTCTCTTTTATGCGTATTTCTTTGGATATTTTTTATAAGATAGAAATTACCTAATGAGAAAATAAATTATGTATAACCTGTGTAAATCAATTTTATATTATTATTTATTCATGTATGGTTAGTTTGTTGAGTTTATATTAATTATTTTTGTGCATAAAAATTCTTAATTAATTTATTAATATTAAAAAAATAGTTAATTTAGGTTATATCATTAAATTTATTTTTTTTCAAAATTATTCCTAATATTAATAACAAATACTATTATTTCTTTTATAAATATATTTATTAATTTTAGTTCTATTATTTTCTCTTATCATTAATATATCTATTACTTTAATTTTTATTAAATATACATATAAAGAGTAAGATAAGATTCCTAAAAAAATTAAATTAAAATTTCAATTAGCCTAACACATTAATATATTTCACTTATTATTTATTGAGCTCAAGAAAAACTCATAATTAAGAGTATTTTTGTGAAATAATAATTAATACATGATACTTTCAAAATTTACTGTTATACAAAAGAGTAAAACAAACTTTTATTTTGAAGTTTTTACTAGAGAAAATACAATTTATTATTAGTTAAAGTCTATGCTTATGTAAATTTTAATAAATATTAACTAATAAAAAAATATTACAAAAAATATGTTAGAGAACCTATTAGTAAGCTCTCTCTCTTACATGGTTTGGGCTTGCAAACAGCATGTATGCTAGAGTAAGGTGACATAGTTAGATGTAAGGTGAAATTTTTAACTGTAATAGATGTAGAGTATTCAACTGTGGATAGCAACAACGGATCTCCACTTTTTTTATTCCAAGACCAGGTTGTAAGAGGTAATATTTAATTCACAAGTAGCAAATAACTCATTGACTTAATTAACCCGCATGTGATTAACAATATTCCTCAGTATAACTTTGAAGCAAACCTTCCGCCTTGAAATTTGGTTAGTTTGGTCAGAAATCAGATTCCATATACCCGAAGCTGTAGATTTCTTCTATAAAATGTTGAACCCCTTTTCTTAAGGAAAGGTGAAAAGACAAAAGGAATTAACAATATGTTGACCAAGAATATTGCTGTGTCAGTTTTTGAAAAATTGAAACTCAGTACAGAAACAGATATATTTTAACATTTTTCTCTTTTTCCTGAGATAACCATTGGAGAAAAAGGAAGCGTGGAAGGGGGGTTCAACCACTGCTATTGAGTATTGTGTGTTATTGTGCTACACCAGAAATAAGACCTCAAAGAGATAAATGGAGGCTAGGCAGAACAATTGTAAGTGTTAACATACGAGCATTCACCCAAAAGATCAAGATTAACATTACATTTATTCGAGTAATTCTGGGTTTTGATCTTTTAAACAAAATCTCAAGTTTGAGCTTCATAAATTTGAAAAAAAGTGATTGAAAAAAAAAAAAAACCTCACTTAAAATAGTCAATCAGATTAGAGAGATTAATTACCGATAAAATCAATGAATATTTCATACTAAAAAAAATCTAGGAGACAATCCATTTAGAATCACCACCAAATAGGTAAATGACAGTTCATCTACCATAAAAAATAAATAAAAACAAAAAACTGTGATAGATCACGTATGTGTAAATATACAGTAACAACATTCTGTTTTTCCCTTTTAACTAAATATCATGATATGTGGGTTACAAGTTATAAGATGGTAGTAACGCTAGAATTAGTTCAATATGCACTTCAAATTTTCAGTCTGCTTGTCAATGGTGACTTTCAATGCAAGGATTTGAACACAATCGGTAGCCATAACTCAGGAGTCAAAACTCAAGAAAGAATAAAAAAATCAGAAAAACTGAATTTTCCATGCCACATTTTAAGCTGATGCATCAAATGAATGGAGAACTTGCTCTAAAATCATTCTCTTATGCGGATCAAGAGGAGACTCTGGTTTATCAGAGTGAACAATGTTCAGAAGATAGAGCTTCTTTGAGGCCACAAATGCTGCAGAAAAGATCCTCTTCATCCCTCCCCGAGTACTATCAACCTTGTATTCAAATTCATAAATTTGCAACCCTCCCTCCCCTGATCTTTCTGATACTGTAATCAACTCAGCCTCCTTTGTACTTTCCTGAACGTCAAGGCAATAACTAGCAGAAGTTAATACATAATACAATCACAGATATTTTATATCTATCCACCAATTCTAATTTTTCTAAGTACACAAAGACATGTTTGAGTAAACTTCTTCATAAGCATTTATAGGAGAGGAAAATGATAAGGAAAAATAAAATAAGTTTATCCATAAACAGAATTAACTTATGTATAAACTAATTTGTAAAAATTCTCTCATTTTTGGAGAAGTTAACATAAGAGAGATTCTACATATTAGCTGCATAAGCTAACTTTAGATTATTAATAAGTTTATTTTTTTTTCTTCCTATTTCCATCTCCAATAAGTACTTATGGAGAAGTTTATCCAAATAGGCCCATATATTACTTTGAGCAAACAAGGTACAAGTTGGAATGTGAGATCCTATATGAATATGAAAACACAAAATTATATGAATATGAAAACACAAAATGATCAATTTTTCACAAATAAGAATTTAACTCGTTAAGCTCTATGTTAAATACTCTATGAACATGGAATGGTCATTTTTTTTGTAACAGAAATGTTTCCTTGAAGTCAATAGAGAAATATAACTCCTACTTTGCTTATCTCTTTGTATCTACTCAATATACATTACATATTTGAAATCATTTTAAAAAATGAAACGAAGAATCTAACAAAAATAAATGCTAAGGTCAGCTCCTTTTTTCCTTTGTGTGTGATCTTGCCTTTATAATGTAGTGGAATGCTTCTGAACACTCACAACCAAATGCTCAAGTCACCATCACCACTTGGCACACATTTTACCATGGTCACAGATCAAAACAGCAGTAAAAAAAAGAACAGTATACCTTACGCCTTTCTGCTTGTAAAAGCTTATCAGCTACGAACTGGGGAGTCCCATACTCTTCAAGAGTCGCAAGACGAACTGGGTTTACCACAACCCCAATATTGTTACTTCCCATATTTGCCTCTTGAAACAACACAGTTGCCCCTGCTTTATCAACCTGTTAACCAGATTAGCGAACTGTTCTTTTAGGAGAAAAACACGTACAATTATTCATGATACACTTATTTCTTCTAGGTAGACACTTGTCAAAAATCAAGGGATGTCAGCTTCGTGTTGTTTCTTCAACTATTATGAAATGTGATACACAAACAACAATTTTTATAACAATTTGTACAATACCATTTTCTATGTCTATCTTTCTCCATTGCATCATTTATTACATTTTAAACTTTTTTTCTTCTTTCTCTTTCTCCTTCTTAGTTGTAACATTTGTTGTACATTAATCATTTCTCTACAGAAAATTATGCCATATAAATGTTGCAAGAATATTTTTATCTAAATATTATCTCTTAATTAAATACTCTATAACAAATCTACTGTAGTAATCAATTTTGTTATTTTCACAATTGCGTGAACTATACTAGCCGATGACACACCTAAGCAGACACAGTGGCACATGTATCCAACTTCTTATAATTTCAACTAAAAAGGGAGTAGTTTACCTTTGTCCAAGAAGAGGGCGTAAGAAGAGTGAAACCTTCCTTGGAATCCGTGTATCTCTGAAGCTCCAATTCTTGAGCTAACAACAATGCATAACGCGCATTTGGCTGACCCCACAGAAACGTTGTGAGAAGAATGGTAAGGTTGAGGTTTCTCTTAGTAAAAGAGGGTGGTAAGTGCATGTCTTTGTGAATGCAGGTGGGTGACGTGGATTTGGGGAACAAGATTGAGACCAAGGTTCTGGAAGAAGCATAAGTGGATTGAGAGTGTTGGAAGAAGAAAGTGCTGCGTAAGAAGATAGAGGAACTCCTCAAAGCCATTTTGCAAAGTCAATTAAGGATTTGGTTTGAGGTTTCTTGGGTTGGGTTTCAATGTTTCATCGTCATAGGATGAATTGATGAGAGGTGTGACAAGGTAGTTAGTTAGAACTTCGAAGGTTATCCAGATTTCTTCTCTAAAATTTCTTCCGCTTTCTAAGATTATGTTTACCAAAAAAATTCAGACTTTATCTTTTTTTTTTTAAATCGCTTTTTTTTCTCATTCCTTCAATTTTCATCCGCTATCATTTCCTGTCTTTCCATACTCTATCACATTTTGTTTTCTTTTTTCACTTTTCCATCTCTTCTCTCAATTAAGTGAGAAATGCTGGTAAAATATTCTCTAATTAATTTATTCTAACATTTTTTTTAAATAATCATCAATATAGATTATAAAATATTATTCTTTCTCTTAAATAGTTATTAAAATATAAAATTATATAGGTAATTTTTAAAATATTAGTAATTATAATACATAATTTTTAAATATTATAAAAATTTAAATTAGTCTATTGACATTATTTTATTTTTTATTATTAGATAAAATTTATTAAAAATTATAATATAATAAGTGAAACTTATAAAGAAACTTTGTAATTTTTAATAAATATTTAATAATAAAAAATATATTGAAAATTTGAGTTAAAAAGTATAACAGTAATATTTCTCTCCTATTCATTTCACACTCCTTTCACAACCGGAACAAAGATTGCTTTTTTCTAATATAAAATACGGATATCTTATATAAAAGACAATTTTAAAAAAATTTTACAACTTTATAGAGTTAAGTCTTGCAAAAAGAATCAAGTTTGAACCAATCATTTATTGTTACAGGAAACAAATGTTATAGTATCTATCATTTTAATTGCAAATACTAGAAAATAAAACGAATGCTTAGTTTTTCTTTTAAAAAAATCGGTATATTATACAATACAAAACTTAAACTTAAAAGTACTATTATAATATCCTATATTTAAATTAAAATTTAGTGAATATGAATATATATTAAAATGTTTATAATAAAATATTCAGTTTTTAATGTTTAAATAAATTAATGTCAAATATTATGACAATGTATTAAATATAAAGCAAAAGCAAATAAGTTATCATTTTTAACTTTTACTATTTAGAAATTAGTTTGTATATTTTTATATTAATTTATTTTTTATTTAAATTTAATCCTAGCGTTAAGGTTTTAATTTTCTTCTCTTAAAAATTAGTTTTAACTTTTTACTTAAGTATAATTTTATTTTTTATAAAAATTTAATAAATGAGTTTAATTTTCATATTATTACAAAAATTACCAGTATAAGAATTTATGATTGGATGAGTTCTAGTTAAATTCTTACAATTTTTATTATTAATATTGTATTGGTGTTTCAAAAATTATTTTTTAAATAAAAACATATAAAGATGGATATTTAATCTTATAATATAAGTTTTTTAACACAAAAATATATTTATTTATGATTTCTATTTATCAAAAGATGTGTGCTAGTAGGGATGTTTAACAAAAGTCATCTGATGAAAAAATTAAAATAACGCGTAATTCAATGAAATTTGGATTATTTTCTTAAAAAAAATTATTTAGATTTCATAAAATAAATTTTAACTCAAATATTAAAAATTATTTTCAAAATAAATCAATAATTTTAAATATAAATATATTAATAACTTATTTAAAATAAATAATATAGAAGATAAAAATATTAATTAATTATCCAACGACATAATTTTTTCATAAGAGATAACATCATGTATATTTAAAATAAAAATTAAGAAAATTTGTTACTATATTAGCTGCATACATTAAAAAAATAAAATAAAAATATCGATTAAATACATAAAAAATAAAATTAAAATATATAAAAATTACATTTAAAACGTATAATAATATATGTATTAAAAATATTAATTTTATTTGAATTGTTTTAATTTTACAAATTTCTTCCAAAATTTGATTTCATTGGTAATTACAATAATTAAAAAATAAATTATTTTTAGTTTTTAATTTTTTTAATCAATTTATAAATTTTATTTTGGATTAATGTAAATATGAATATTAAGAAATGTGTTATTATAGGCAGAGAAGTATGCAACGTGGAAGTAGGTGAACATAATCGAGACGGTGGGAGCAATGCGCATGGTTTTCCACGACGCATTCCTTCCCTTCCGTAAACAAAATGCCTTCGACTTTATCTCTTCGTTTTCATTCCTCGTCTTTCTCTCTCACTGTAAGTTCCGCTTCTCTTTCTCTTTCTCTCTCTCTGCTATATCAATCATTATCTTCCGCTTCTTACGTGGAACTTGATTCTGTATTTCAATTTTCTCCAGTTTCAGATTCTTAGTTTACTCATAATTTCAAAATTATGTGCAATACTCTTTCTTCTGACACGTAATGTTTGCATTCTACTGGAAATACTTACTATTAGACTCAAAATTATTCACTTCCATTATCAATCAAATAAAAAAAAATGTTATTCTGCATCATTTGCTTTGCTCTAAAACATCTGCACCAATTGCATTCCACAATGCATATACTGTCCTGTCAATTGACTTCTAACTGCTGAAGGAATTATTTAATGCACTTTTCACTTTAATCATTTGTGTCGCATCTTTCACTTAACTCTACATTTTCTACACTATTGAATAGATGTAATGTAATGCTTCATTATGTGTTTTTTTTTTATTTATCCAAATGTACAGTCTCTTGGGGTTGTGAGGAAAGTGCTAGGGAGTCTTATAACAGGCAAGTATGCTCCCTCTTGGATAATTGACATAAACTAATACTTTGAGTTTCTCATAGTTGTAGCTTATTTGACTGACTATAGCATTGTGTTTCTGCAAATTATTTCATCATAGATATTGTTCGACCAACGAGTGGAAATTGGCACTTAGCAAGAACAGGTGGAAGACTCATATCGTTTAAGGGTTGTGTGAGGCTTGTACATACGACATGCCGAATCTCTGTCCCTGGGACCTCCCCAAGAAATGATGAAAAGCCCTTGTCTAATATCTCAAGGGTTAATAAGGCAGTTCCAGATGCGGATCCTCCCAGTATCAAAGATGTTCACCTTTTCTATGAATTTTTGGACAAGAGGTTAATTTTCATATTCTCGTTGATTTTTGTGTTAAAAGTATATGAGGTCTCCATACATACTGTGAATATAATAACAGTATTTTGATCATTTACATTTTGCAAATTTTAACAGTTTCCTAACTGAATTTCAGTTTTAATGTACAGCACCAAGCTCACAGTGTTGACTGGAGCTGGAATTAGTACAGAGTGTGGCATCCCCGACTACAGAAGGTTTTGGCTCTTCTGTGTTCTACTTTCTAGTATCACGAGGTTAACAAAACGTTTAATGGGGAACACTAGAGTATTGTAGTTTTGCTCAGAATTGCTACTTGCTATAATTTTTTATAATATTGAAAATTCTTTCCACTATTTATTAATATATTTATCGGACCTTGTAAATTTTGTGGATGTAGCATTCATAAACTGATGGCAACATAAAAGGATTAAATGGTTTACTTGCTTTCCTTTTTGGCCATGTTATAGATATTGTGCTTAGATTGATAATTATTGCTATATTTCATTTCCTTTTATTATTCAGAGCTTATTTTCCCTTTATTACAAAGTGTGCTGAGATTTGTATATGGCCTACATATTTTTAAAGATTATTCAAAATTTTGTTTGCTTTGTAGGTGATCTGAGAGTTTTTGTCATTGGTGCTATCATACGTGTTTCCTGTCAATCTTAAGAAAAAAGAGATCTGTAGGCACCTCTTTGGGTTTCAACTTTTTCATTTAATAGTAACTGAAGTTTAGGAGAAGAAATGGTAATTCTTATTTCATTGATTAATCGAAGTTACAAAGGATGATATAACTAGGCTGAGTTGGTTAGAGATTCTCTAACCAATCTGATTACAATTCATACTAGTAGATAAGGGGAAAATAAAACAAAAGATAAGACTGAGATCAGATGGATTCTAATCTGATCTCATTCTATCCTAAATATTGAAAAGAAAAAGATTCCTAACAACTTCGATAGTAACAATGCTGCATCAATATGTATATGTGGCAAAGAGGGTCAAGAAAATAATGAAGTGGCTAACTCTGTAATTATTTGAAAACGGTTGCATCAATGATGCATTAATTGGGGGGGTCCGCCATCCATGCACTGACTGTAGACCAGTGTAATTCTTGGTGGAGTCAGATATGCCATTCTTGGTATTTATGAAGATTATATATGCTTCCTCCTTATTGAGTTTAATATCTTGAGAAAATGGAATGAATTACTATTATTTATTATTCATGATGCTAACTTTATCTTCCTTTCTTCTTCACTGATAGCAATTTATTATTTATTGCAGCCCCAATGGAGCTTATAGTTCTGGTTTCAAACCAATAACTCATCAGGTGATCTAAAGGCATGTTCAACTAGATTTTCTTCTTTTATTGTACCATGGTAGGGCATATTTAGGAAAATATAACCAATAGAAGATAAAAAAGGGTTAAGGATAGGAAAACATAGATATCTTGCATTTAAATATCATGTTCCAGATGGTTGCTTTAATGGCTTGGAATTTCACATCATTTTTAAAGTACCTTAAATATTATAGTCCATAGGGGAAAAGAAAGAACACAATACCTGCAGTATGCCAGTATCTATGGTCATGTTCTTTGAAAGAGAAGAATAGTTTAGTCAAAAGAGTAGGATATCCGCATCTTGACATCAGGAAAGCCAAGTACATAGGGCAAACAGAATTCTCTCCATCTACGGAAGGAGAAAAAGACTAACTATTGATAAGTTATTACGAATTTGGCATTAGTGTAATCGTGTGTGCATATTTAAATTTGAATGTTTATGGCAATGACTTAGATGAAAAACCTCAACTAGACTTTCATGCCAAAAAATAGTCATGACTCATGAACCCCTTTTCCTTTCTTTTGACATTATTTAAAAGGAGTTTCTCCGTTCAAGTCGAGCTCGGAGGAGATATTGGGCAAGGAGCTATGCTGGATGGAGGCAATTTACAGCGGCACAACCATCTGCGGCCCATACTGCTTTAGCAACATTAGATAAAGCTGGCCGAATTGATTTTATGATTACCCAAAATGTTGATAGGTACCCTCTATAATTATTTATCAATTAGGCTTTTTTGGAAAACATGAGATATTAAAAGCAAGCCTATCCTGAAATTTTGTTGTATATTGTTCTCAGGCTGCATCATCGTGCCGGTAGCAACCCATTAGAAATACATGGGACTGTATACACTGTAATTTGTATAGATTGTGGACATTCCTTTTGCCGGAGCTTATTTCAGGACCGGTTGAAGGCCCTTAATCCAAAGGTTAGAATTTGCAACTAACAGAAAAAATTGTATTATCAATGAAAAAATGCTTAAGAAGTGATTACTATATTGAGAAAAATACTGATGAAGTGAGTTTATGATTAAGTCATGATATTTAAAAGATCTAATCCTTTGTTCTAGGGATAAAGTATATTATCATGTTGAGAGATGTCACACTTAGATATAAGACATAACGGCGCTTGCTGGTTGATAATTATAGTATCTGTTTAAGATCTACTTGATTAGAGGGGTTGATGGTTTCTTTAGGTTGGTTTTGCTTGTGATAAAAAAATTTCCCTTTCTTTTTCTCTTAAATCTGATGAAGAGAGAAGTCATAGAAGGAGAAGAATGATGCAGCTGGGTGCTCATACATCATATGTGTGACATGGGGAGAACAGTGATCCCATTATATGGTTTATACTTTATGGGTCTAAGATGAAATCTGATTGTTGAGAAGAAGTGTGCAGTAAAAAGTAGAAAGATAAGTATGGGAAAAACTAATATATCCGGTGAAAGATTCCAACTGGCATGTGTAATAATACTGGCTGCTAAACTTTGTGTTTAAATAAGATGTGTACCTTTTATTGCAGTCACTGCAAGAAACTGCTTTCTTAACTCATAAAACTTCCTCAAATACTTATTGTTTTTCTATATTCCTTGACACTACTTATAAAGAAAGGAGATAAAAGGACAACTGAGTGAGGGTACCATCTTGAATCTTGCTGGGGTTTCTAAACTATGTAGAGTACAATTACAACACTTGTATATATATTAGGAGAGTCAGTTGAATTTTCTTAAGAACTATGTTTTGTATGTTTCAATCATTTATATAATTTCTATTACACATGTCTGATATGTGTTCCTTGTACTGAAACTCTGAATGTAGGAGACATGACTTGCGTCATTACTGTGTATTTAAATGCGAAAATATATTGCTTCATACTTCACCAATGCTTCATTTTATATTTTTATCAATGCCTTAATGTAGTAGTTGGAGTTTTTGTTTCTCAATACAATACGACTGCATACATCTGTTCTGAGTTTCCCTTTTCTGATAAACCAGTGGGCAGAAGCAATTGATAACTTGGACCGTGGAAACCCTGGGTCAGATAAGAGTTTTGGCATGAAACAAAGACCTGATGGTGATATTGAGATTGATGAAAGATTTTGGGAGGAGGATTTTATCATCCCAACTTGTCATAAGTGCAATGGAGTTCTCAAACCTGATGTAGGCCATCTTGTTTCTTTCAGTTGAAATATTTGGCTGTTACTTGTCTGGATACTTCAACATGTTAGTTTTGTACAGAATTATTGTTCTTCGTTATTGTAGCTGGTAATAAGTGGGGGCAAGAGAAGTATAAAAAATATTAATTATTACTCTATTTTATAATTTATAGATATGAAACAGTGGATCTATGAGCACCCCCTCCCTGCTGCACATAAAAGAAACAAAAAACTACCTTGTAACATTTCATGCCTTGAAATGCAGTGAAGCCTAATAGACACTTCTGAATGTTTTGACTGCCTGATTGGAATATTACGAAGTGCAATTTGACACACTCCAAAATATAGAAACGGGTAGCTCAACGTTGGAAAAACAGGAATTCAGGTACTGATATTATTGAATGTGTAAGGAAATGCAGTGGAGTAGAATTCCAACTGTCAGAGTTAGGCTCCTACAGGGGCCTAGTGCTCTCTGTCCATAGCAAATGTAATGATTCTCTGGTTTCTCTCCAATATCCTCTCTCCTCACACATCCCAATATAACAGAAACCCATTACACATTTGACACATCCCTCTCTCTGCCATGTCAACATTCTTTCTCAGACCCTTTCTATTTTTTCCAACACAAACTCTCCACACCTTGGGCTCAGGCAACTGATGTACTAACTGTCCATTTGGACCAAATTCTCATTTAAGGTCCTAACAGGTTACATACATTCATTTTTATGTTCTCATTAGGTGCTTCGTTATCCTAGGCAACTGAACTTTCCCCGTTTGGCTCACAGGAATCAGATCAAAGTTCCATGTTGGTGGCCATTTAAGTTGTGTATTTTTTTTTTACTTAATCCTGTTTTATCTTTTATGTGACAAATTTTGATGTGTGCTCTACGTTGTCTTTTTCTTATGTGATGATCTGATGTTGTTCTATCTCTTCATGCATAATTTCATGGTGTGTTTTAAGATTCAAGATATTTCATGAATCAGCTGGAAGAACAGACTTCAAGTGTATTTTCAAACAAATTTAGTTATTCTATGGACAGAGAAAATCATATTTAGTCAACCATGTATCTGAAAATGTGTGTAATCATTTTGATTTGTGGCGTATTATGCTGGTGACATGAATGCTTGTTTAAGTAAATCACACGTGAAAGATTTAGTGTCCTTAATGTTCTCGTTGTGAATAATTATGAAGGTTGTCTTCTTTGGTGATAATGTTCCCAAGGACAGAGCTGATATGGCAATGGAA
The DNA here is from genome assembly GCA_025330945.1 of Mucuna pruriens. Taxonomy (NCBI): domain Eukaryota; kingdom Viridiplantae; phylum Streptophyta; class Magnoliopsida; order Fabales; family Fabaceae; genus Mucuna; species Mucuna pruriens. Next base: position 165,083 of record JAENHJ010000119.1, read on the forward strand.
GCGTCTAGAAGATGTGATGCTTTTCTTGTACTTGGGTCATCTCTGATGACCATGTCTGCTTTTCGACTTGTCAGGTAGATTCAAAATTAGTAGATCTTCTGGTTATGGTGTCGATTCTAATATTTGTGCACACAAAATAATTATGTGATTTGCATTCTGCAACATGATAGAATGATAGTAGGTATTAATTTTTCGTGTTTTCACGTCTTCAAATTAAACATATGATAAAATCTGATGTTGGAGTTGAACCCTTCATCATCTTGTCAATCATTTTTATTAATTTTAGGTGCCTCCCATAAACAATGCTTGAGATTAAAATACAATATAGTTTTCTAGACAACTCTGCTCTTTTATAAAACGATTGTTGATGCCCCTCCATATAGAATTTGACATGCAAGATTAATCAACAGTATAGATACTTCGTTTAGAATTTATGCAATGATATTAGTCTATCAAGTTTTTTACACGAGGATGAATAAAACTTTGATAGAATAGATATACTGCAATAATTTGAATTAGACAACTGAATAGTAGAGTAAATAAATAAACAAATATGATGATTTTCTATCAATGAATTCTCTTTTTGGTTGTTGCTATTGATTATTGAGAATGATATACATATCAAATTATCATTTCAAAGAAAAATTTGTTTTTGTTTGGAATTAACTTCAAAACTCTAATTTAGAAGAAGTTTGTATTCCCCAATTTTAAGCAATGAAATATTTTTCATTTGCTTGTGTTGCGTTGACTGGCTGCATATCTGACATGATTGGATTTGTAAAATTTACTTTAACAGGGCAGCTCATGAGGCTGGTGCTGCTATTGCGATTGTGAACATAGGTGTGACTCGTGCTGATGATTTTGTGCCCTTGAAAATCAATGCACGATTGGGTGAGGTATGGCTTCAGTCGATCTTTACTAGCTATACTGCATATTGTATGTTTACTGCCTCAAATCTCTCAAGCGTTGCATTGTTGCAGATCCTGCCAAGAGTACTTGACATGGGATCTATAAGCATACCTGCTAGCAAATGAAAAGATGTACCAAATTGTATTTGAACAAAGCCCACCAGCCCAATTTTCTTTAACACTTGTTCAGGTAATGTCTGAATGGTACCAGCCTCTCCAATGGACATGTCTTCCCTAACTCTGCAGATTCCCCCCAAAATTAAAATGCATTCAGTGAAGCAATGTCATCTTCAGAAATCATTAAGTATCACCTTGCAGGGGATGAATGCATGTGCAGACGATTGTTGTAGTTTGTCATGCTAGATTATTGAAATAACTTTATTAGAGATATTTTGGTTAGTGCCAGTTTAAATTTAATTAATTAAATGCTTCAAACTCTGTTGATGAAAAGAGTACTTACGTGCCCATTAGTTTGTATTTTATTGATCGTTCTCGTCCCATGTATGATATTGTAGAGGAATTCAATAAAATGCAGTTGGCTTAAATTTTTCCTTTTCATATTAAATTTATATAATAAATGAAAACGCGAGCCTTGGTGATTGATTAGAAACACGTCGAACATAAAAGTTCGAAAAATGAGTTATGTATTAACTATAAAATAATTTTATTTTATTATTTAAAGACACATGCCTTGGTTAAGTTTAAAAATACTTTAACATGAATATATCTTATTTTCTAAACAATAAATTCAATATTTTCAATAAGGTTTAGATTTAAACTAAATGCTACATTAAAATAAAAACAAAAAAGTGCTTCAGATAGCTTGCTTGACTCATCTCTCAAAATATAAATATAAATTGCATTATATTATAACACATTTTAAAATGCAATATATATTAGCTTTTCATGTCACCAAAATTGATTAGAAGACGTTTGGAATAGGAAATGACTTACTACTAATAGATTAAACCAACCATTCTAAAATAAATGCGTAAAATTAAAAAAACAAGATGCATCCTATCCATCATTAATTTAAAGTCCATAAAATACAAAATATTTCAATTGAAATCTTCAACAATTACACACTTTCAGTTTATATACATTTACTCACCCTAGAAGAATTAAATCTTTTTTTTTAAATAGCAAAGATGATGGTGAGAAATAGTGAAAGGAAATTTATATGACCCAATAAATAGATAACATTTCTATGTTATTTGTTACAAGGGAAAAAAAGAAATAAAAAAGGTTAAATTCTCTCCTAGCCTTTTTTTTTTTTGGTGAATCCTCACCAATTTGTTAATACAAAAGAGAGAAAATAATCTTATTTAATAGACAAATGCTCCTGAAATTTAAAACATGTGGCCAAATAAAGAGATGTAAGGGAGCATAGTTGAAAATCCATAAATAGTAAAAATATGTTGTAAAATGTGTTCCGATTTATGTATTTTCTTCTCCATTTGAAGAGAAATTTCAAGGTGTCCCACACCTGTTTTTTCCTCGTTTTCTCCTGTTTCATGCATTCCAAAGGAGAGAAGTTCATGAAACCTTCCCCTTTCTTTCTCCAAGATTTTTCTGTTCCAAACAAACAGTTAATCACAAGTGTGTGGTAGCAGTAGAGTTAACCAACTACTAGCATATATAACTGGTCACTTTACATGCATCAGTAACCAGAGGTTGAAGTCCAAAACATACAATACCAACCTCAAAGGATTTGATTAGACAAAATACATCACATAACCCTCAACTGTGCTTCTGATAATCCAAAAAACTATATAAACCTGCTACTACATCGACTTGATGCCCATTTCCTAAGAATTCTCACTAACTGCCTTGTCAATTTCTTCAACGTGAGTACGAAGCACATTCCACTGCACACACGAGAGAAAAAATGAACCATTGAACATTGGCATGAAAGTCAATTGTTTTAGATCTTTGGAACAACCAACAGATTTGAGACAAGCATAGAAAAGGAACTTTGTAATTATACAACATCTATATACCTGATCCATTGTCAACGAGATACCTGAAAACAAATATAAAAATGTCAGTATAACCCACATTTATAAATCATCAAGCCAACAAACATCACAAAACGTCAGGTTGGACAAAATGAATAAATCAAATATTGAGCTCTATTAAAAACCAATTTTTCAGTAAAAGCAAAGTAGAAGACAATCCATTCCGGTACTACACTTGATCCCAACTGAATACTCTGTACGCTCTAGAAGAATTTCCCAGGTCTACATAAGGATCCCTCGACCACAATGCATGAGCATGATCTTGAACACCAAAGGATAGCATAAAGGACCTTTTAAAAGTCAATCAGGTCAAAATACAAGTACAAACAAAATTATCAACAACAAAGATACAGAATTGGTTAGAAACACACATAAGTTTCCAATATAAATACAATGTTATCAATCTCAGGTAGCAGAGCAAAAAATGCTATAACAAGACAGCACATAGCAGAAAGGCCCTTATTCTGAAAAAAATTTTAACAGATTAAATAATATAATAATTTATCATTTATATTTAGAATATATATACATGAATATGCTTAAAAAGAATTAAAAAGTATTACTCAAAATTCTAGAGCAAACATATAGATTTTGGCCGCAAAACACTGGAATGTAACCAAACAGGAAAACAGAATAAATGTGGCCAGGAAGAGTAGGACCCTGTCAACCAAGGGGGTCACAGTTGCCAGGAAACTGCTGGAAAAGAGGTATCTGGCAATGGTTGATGATGTGCTTCCAAATTCAGAGGGTGGCTGTGCTTCAATACAGAGGTCACCAATGCCAGCAAACAAGGGCTTTCTCAAAAAAAAAAAAAAAGAGGTAATTTTCATTTTACCCCCTAAAAAAACCTCAAAACAACACTAACAGGAACAAAAGAGCAAGGTGTCAAAGTAGATATGCTACCTAGGATTGGAAGGAGTAAAATAACATAAAACATAAGATCATAACAAAGTAAGTAAGATCCTACCAAAACTATAAAAATATGATAATATAATGAATAAGTATGAATGCATAATAAAATCACCAAAATTCAATTAGAATGTAGATAACAAAATATTTATTTTGTAATTATTGGATTATAGATCTCTCTTTCTATTTTATATTTGATAATAACTATAAAAAATAGCAGGAAAAGAATAAATCATAAAAACCAATGGCCCAATAAAAAGGTTACTTGTATTTCAAAAAAGCCCATACAAGCCCAAGTTGAGCTTAGAAACCAAAAAGAAGAGACAATAAGGTAGTGACATGAGTGAGGGTTTTAGCCAAAGAATAATTTTGAGCTCACAAGCTCAAAATAACAGAAAGGGAGAGCCAAAGGGACTAGAACTTGAGGGAAAGCTTCAAGCACAACCTTGAACATAACAGTGGGCTCCAACCTGCAACTATGTGTAGGCAGCAGAGAGGATGCAACCTGAGGCTGCAAGGTGCAATGACAAATGATAGAATCTTGGGGAGTTAGAGCAGATGGATGTGATGAAAAGGTAGGTCGACAAGTTAGGTAAGGATAAAAGAATGAAACTAGATCATGTTAAAAGGTGGGTTAAGATTTTATGAACCAGGTTGTGCAACCTGATCCAGTTTTCTTGTGAGTTGAAAGTTTGGAAAAGCTCTCTGATATCAGCAACTTTACAATTTTACCTGACAATCCCACCTGATCCAGCAACATTTTAAACATAGGTGGAAGTCAGAAGAAATTGAACAGGCAAAATGCATACTGTAAGATTCTGTGAGTATACACTCAATCTTGACAACATTGCAAAAGGGAGTTTGCAGCTACCCATTAGAATCACACCACTATAACATGTGGATCGGTGCAATTTCGGCCACAATTTTAACCATTATAGTTGCAATTCCAAAATGCTCCACAACTGCACTTTAGTAGTAGCCAAGGGCCACTCCACTCTACCACACAACTATGGCACACAATTAGTAAATGTGTAAGTGTGATTCATACTCCAAGCTTTCCTAACATGATCCAACAACTTTATTTCCCATGAGCCAACAAATGCAGTGGTAACCATCATTTCCCATTTGCTCATTGAAAATTTTCCAGATCCATAAATAAAATCAAGTTGAATGTTTATTCATTTAATTTAATTTAATTAAACCAATGGCTGCAAAGGTTTTCAAATCAGCAAAACTAATTCAGTTTTCATATCTTCCTCAAACTAATTCTTTGCTCACAAAATAACAATAATCTATCACATGATAGACTCAATCAGTCAGGGCCTAATTTTTTTCTCACAAAATGACTAGAGTTAAAACTCTCACAAACAAATTAATTACAACATTCAATACAAGTTGTTCATCTCTTTCAGTGCCCCATTGGAATCAAAGAGTTCAATTGAAAAATAAAAAATTAAGTTAACAGGTATCTATCCAAAGCAACTTGACACAAATGCATAATTATCAATTTGGTCCACCCATGTAATGACTAAGGAAAAGACAATAATCATTACATGTCAATAGACTCAATCATATATTGTGTATGACTATTTTTTAAGTACCTAGTTGTAGGCAATTATAAATACATGACCAGCAGAGCTAAAAACAAATTACAAAATCATGATTAAACAAGCTCCAAATAAAAAGAAAATTCTCAAAGCTATGACCAGCTAGCCAAGGGCATGTGTTTATCCCCCAACCTCCAATGGTATTAACAATGCATAACCTATCTACAAGGAAGAAGGAACTACAGCTATCATCAACTTGAACATAGCATCCCACTCATTACTTTAACTACCTCCTTCAACATAGCATCCCATTCATTACTTCAACTACCTCTTCCAACATAGAATGAAGCACCCACAAGGCGTGAAAGAGCATCATTCCAATCAAATAAACAAAATAACATGTGTAGCATTAAAAAAAAACTGACTTAAAAGCCTTCCTATTCCTCAAATAATGTATCCACTAAACTAAAACAAATACACCAACATTAAAAATAAATAAATCACTCAAAAACATTTAAACCGATTGAATGACCTTTCTTGCCAGGCATTTGCTTGCCATCTTTGACGTAAAACTCACGAATGTCAACAACAATCCTGCCTTGCCAGTTCCTCACGGAAACCCTCCTGTTCTTCGAAATCTACATATCATAAAATAATAATAATAATAATAATAATGAGTCCACAGTAAAATAAAATAAAAAAGAAAAAAAAACCCTAGTATAGTAGGGGAAGCGACCTCGCATACGACGATGGTGTCGGAGTCTTCGTCGGAATCTTTCTTGATGATCTTCTTGGACGGCGCGTGGCCTTCGGATTCGCCGTCGGAAGCACCGTCATCCTCTCTCCTCTTCGTCTTTCCAGACATTTCTTGAAACTCCTTTCTGTCTCTGTGATGTGTGCGAGTGAGGAATGGGGGGATTTAAAAAGACGCGAACAAATAGATTTAGATTTTAAAAGAAAATTAAAATTTATTGAAAATTTGAGGGAGGGAGAGAGCAAAAAATCAAAACCTAGTAACCCTTTTGGCGCCCAAATGCCACTCCAACAATCCAGAGTAGGTGGTGAAGTGTTAATGTGAGCAACTCCGGCATGTAAAGAACATATTCTTTATAGTGCGTTTTTAATATATATTTTATAATTAATTAAAATATAAATATTAAATAAACTAAATTATATTTTTTATTTGAATAAATATTTTATAAATAAATATCATTTTTCAAGTTTAAGATATGATTTAATTTTTTTTTTAATCGACTCAAGACATATCATTAAAAAAATCAAAATTATATCTTAAAATTAAAAATTATTATTATTTGAAAAATATAACACTAATTCAAATTTAAAAATAAAATAATTTTAAATAAATAACTAAAATAAAATATTTACAATAAAATATAAAATAAAAAATATAATTTATCCTATTAAATATAAAATAAGGTTATCTAGAATAAATATAAAATAACATGTAATCCTGTTTGGTTTAGTTTGAAAATAATATTAAATTTGAACAAAATTAATCGGCCTTTTGTGATTCGGTTTAAATTGTTTGTTTTGTTTTTTAAAACATTTTATTAATTTTTATATCATTTTAATATATATATATATATATATATATCAATTGTTGTAGTTAGGTAATATAGTTTTTTTTTTTAGTTAAAAATAATTTGTGTTTTTTATACACTTAAGTGCGTATAACTTAGTTAAAAACCAATAGTATTTTTCTGTATATTTTTATGCATTTAACTATATATATTATTTTTATTTTTTAGTAAATTAAATATATGTTTTTTTCTTCTTGTCACGATTATTGAAACAAAAATTATATTTAGAAACTCACAAATATCTCCTAATGGAAAAACACCAACAAGTTGCAAGCATGAATATAATGTCAACTATGAGATTAATAGATTCATCAAACATTACATGATCATGCTAAAGACTAAGATACAAACACATGGACATTCACCTCTTAAGCATTTACTCTCCAATTGTCAAAACAGTCACAATTTAATTGCTTATAACTACACTTACACTAATTTTATGTTAACAATGTTCTTTTTGCACACTGATCTCAGAAAAAATTTACATAGAAATGTTTGTTTGTTATTCATTTATGAAATTCAATAAGTGTGTAAATTATTCAAATAAGATAACAATACAATGGTTTGTTAATATGTCTTGTTTTTTAAACTTTTCTTGGCTATGTCCAATTACAATTGGATCACTTTTTATCTACAAATGCTTATAATTAATACTTTATTGCTCTTCTTGTATATGGAAAGACATCATTCTTACAAGTAATGATATAAGAAAAATATCTATTGTCAATACTTATTTATATCTTATTTCAAGATAAATTGACCTTGAGAATCTTTTGTACTTTATTAGGTTAGAAATGACTGGATCACACCTTGACATATCACTTTGTTAGAGGAAGTATGTTTTTTTACTTACAGAAAGATTTTTGTTTATTGAGTATGAAACCAATATTAACACATACCGTAAAATCTCTCAAACTTTACCTTATAAATGACTTATCATCTTTTAATCCTAATAGCTACAAACAAACACCTCATATAAAAGTTATTATACTTAACTATAACAAACCATGACTTAAGTTTTGTCATCTATCAGTAAAGTTTGTTGTTCCAACTAATTTTCATATGTAAATTATCATTTGTGTTATTTACTAAATCAAACAATCCATCATTAAATAATTTTTTTTTACATCTTGTTCCTTATGATTAAAGGTTTTTAGTGATTATAGTTAGGCAACTTAGGTTGACACTTAAAAATCAATGGTTTAGTTTTATGTTTTTTTTTTTTTGACTTTCACATTTCATGACAAAACAAAATATTGAATATTGCTCTTGATTAAAAGTGTAATATCAGACTTTTGCAACTACAATTCGCAAAATACAATTATTCACATTTTTTTATTATTTCTAAAACAGTTTTTAAAAACATATCAAGTTATACATGAAAACAAAAATTTATTTTTGTGAGCAACATGTTACACGTGCTAGCGACATGTCATGCTAATGTATGCGTGGGAGAATTTTGTGAAAAATTTTCAATGAGGTTTCAATACGAGTAAAAATATTATTGAAGAGTAAATCTCAAATGAATATAACGTGATTATATTATATTGTTTTTTTAAGTAATTTGGTTGATAAAAAATAATTGGTATTATTATTTAATATGTTCAATAATTTGGATTAAAATAAAATATTATAATCTCACACAAAGAAAATAAATTTTTATGATAAATAAAAATTTGAAAATGATGATTAAAAGTTAACAAATTGTTTTTAATTAAGCTTTTTAATAATTGATTAATTCAGATATAAATTTAACTATTAGAAAATATCTCACATATTTTCATAAACTTATTATATAAAACATCTGTTTGAAATAAAATAACTATTATAAAACTATTTTTGATAAACAATTATATTTATAATAGACTAAAAAATTCAAACAACCACAGTGGTTTTTTTTTTTTTTTTTCCAGTGACCAGGCTGGTTTCTCTTTAGCAAGGATCAAAAACCCTGTGAAAGTGTTCATTTGGTATCGGGAATACTAAAACACCGAAGAGTTGGTTAAATTCGCTGGCAGCTACAGCTATGATCATCGATACCCGGTTTCTTCTATGATCGATTCGAGTGGAGGCACAATTTAAGAGACATCGATAGGCAAAGGAGAGTGAAATTTCAGATCAGAATAATCCATGGGTAATATTTTCGTGAAGAAGCCAAAGGTAACAGATGTCGATAAAGCAATCCTCGCTCTCAAGACCCAGAGACGCAAACTCGCCCAATATCAACAGAAGGTTACCCTCTTTTTCCCAAAATCAATTTTTGCATTCGTGATTGTGAATTTTATCATTGTAAGACAATAGGGTTCCCATAGGGCAAATATGATCAGGACGAGTTCTATCTTAAATATTAGTTAACATACAAAAAGAAAGACTGGGCCTTTTTGTATTGTATCTGTGTCGTATCCTTCAAAATATGCATATTTCTGGTCCAACCAAATACACCATAGAACTGCAAACACTGCACGCTTCCATAAAGTTGCATTATAACCTCCTTACCATGCCAAAACCTTCGTAACTAACTCGCAAGAATGTTGCATTCAAGTTAATTTGATAGCTGTGGCTTCCAGGCAATGTAGGAATAAATGTGCGGAATTTGTTTTAATCATTAGCATGTTTTGTATTTTTTGTGTATAGAGCATGCTTCTAATTGAAATTGTATGGTGGTTGGGCACGTGTGTTTGCAGGCTAACTGCATTTCTTTTCATGCATTTCTTTTTATTGTGAAGTTTAGAGAACCATTGATTTCATTTTTCAGCTGTTTCCCTTTGGATTCTTTTTTCTTTTTTGTCTCCCACTCTATGGCAATCCAGTAAGTATTCTGACCTATATAGGTATGTGCATCAAATTGGTGTGTGGATAAACTTGTGTAAAATGCTAGGAAGTATGATAGTAAGAATAGCCAGTTGAATTATTAGACTTCATCTGTTGAGAATGTCGATGATTCTTACGATTTTTATCAATGGTGATGGAGCATTTTAGTTAGAATATAAGTATTGTGGTACCCTATAGGATATGCTATCTTACTTAAGTTATTTTCTTTTTTTCATTCCTTGTTTTCCAGCTTGATGCTGTGATTGAAGCGGAAAAGCAAGCTGCACGAGATTTGATTCGTGAAAAGAAGAAGGACAGGGCCTTGTTAGCACTAAAGAAAAAAAAGACACAAGAAGAATTGTTGAAGCAAGTTGATGCTTGGCTAATAAATGTTGAGCAACAAGTAATATTTTTCTTTTGCTTCTTTGTTCTGTTTCTTTTTTGTCCAATAGTAATAATTATGGAGAAAATGTGTCATGCATTGATAGTGTAAAACGATTTTATATTGTTATATAATAAAAAACTACTATGTATGATAAGTTTGTTGACTTTTACAATAACTATCTTAAAAGTCATACGAACAATGATTTATAATTGGATGATACTATAAAACTGTTTATTAAACTCATAATTATATTCTTACTTGTTTGCATCTTTTGATGGCTTTTCAACTGTCTATGTCTATGTGCCAATCCAGTCCTTTTCCCTTCTGATATCTTGTACTCATATTCAGAAGAGATTATTGGGCATTGACACTACTTTCTTTTAACTTGATTATACATCTACAACAAATACATACACTTATTCTTCTGGTTCAGTTAGCAGATATTGAACTGGCAAGCAAGCAGAAGGCTGTGTTTGAAAGTTTGAAGGCTGGTAATGATGCAATGAAAGCCATACAAAGTGAGATAAACATCGATGATGTTCAGAAACTTATGGATGACACTGCTGAAGCTAAAGCTTATCAAGATGTGAGTTTGACTTTGCTATTGTGCTTGCTCGTGCTGCTTTTGAAAACTGCTTTCCATGTCTAGATTTGTTATGCTAAGGTTGTTCTTTTTTTATTTGGTGGGTGACATGCGGTGGGGGGTAGAAATAGATTTGTACTGGTCTGATTCAGCTTTAAGTGGTGTTGCTATTTGGCTGCTACTATTCATTTTTCAATTTCCGTCTGCTTTCTTTCTGTTTAAGTTTGATGCTCACTGACGGTTGCCATAATTTTATTAAATTTGAAGGAAATTAACGCTGTACTAGGGGAGAAGTTATCAGCAGAAGACGAGGAGGAGATTTTAGCAGAATTCGAGGACTTGGAAACCCAGGTATATAGATTTCCATATTTTGTAATTTTGTATTAGTTCTACTCACTCCAATATAAATATCATCCATTTAAATTGTTACAATTGAATTATTGGTTTAATCATAGTAGTATGGACGGGACATACATCATTATGCTTCAATTTAACCCTTTTCACATGCTATACCTCTTTGCTGGAGGAATGGCATGGGCATATTATTGTTGTACTAGCCAAGGTTAACATACCTTCTTTTGTAGGTTAACTATGTTTTACTTTTGTTGTATGATGAATGAGTATCTAAGGTTATGTATGGCATGATCTATTGATAAAAAGACGTTTACTACAATTAGCTGCATAATGTAACTGTCTGGTAGTTATACTGCCAGCAAAAACATGTAATTCAATCATGTCTGCCTCTTTGCAAAGTTTTTAGCTAGTGATTGACTGCAGAGATTATGAATTCAAAATTAGGAATTTGATATAAAAGAAATACTCACTTAAGTCGAACCCCAGGAAAAATCAATCCTTAATCAAAGAGGCTTAAATATGCAATAGATGCATCATGCCCCTGTAAGTTGTTATTTTATGGAAATTGATAGAGTTCATACTGTTGCTTCAGCTTACTGTCCAAGATCTTCCCGAAGTTCCTCCCTCAGCTCATGAAGGAATCGAAGAAAAGTTGGACCTTCCTGATGTCCCAACCAAAGCACCAGTTACCAGTGATGCTGAAGTATCTACAAAAAGAAAAGGTATCTGATCTTCTCCTCTCCTATCCCCCCCCTCTTTCTCAAAAAATAAAGAGGCAAATAGGTAAATAAATTTGCTAACTGGTAATGATTGATGATGCAAAACAGTTATGGAGGAACCATTGGCAGCTTGAAGAACATTGCGACCCAAATACATGCCATTTGCCTTGCAAACCCCAAGGCGTACAATCCGACCTTGTATCTGTCTGTAACCTTACAAATTCTGTTGCAAAATTCGTGCAGTTACTGGAGTTTGATTGGTTTCACTATTTGCAGTGACATTTACTTGTACAGATTTGCATGTATAATAATACATCAGTTTTAACAGGAATTATGTACTGAGAAAATCATATTTTTGTCCCCGCCTTCCCTTTTTCTACCACTTTCACATTATCTACGCTAGATACTTCAAGGTTAAACAATAATATTAACCAATAATATCCGGAAACACCTGGTTGATGAGGCTGTGCCTCTCCTGATTGTTTTTTTTTCCTTGTGGAAACATTGATTCAGCAGTTACAAGGTCACTGTTTAGGATTTACGGCCTAGTTTGTGGAGTTGATTGCACAGCATACTAAGACGACTTGTTGGGCATATAATAAATAATAATACCAAATTCCAAAGAAAAAAATGAAAACGAAAATATGGTTTGATTCTAGTGATTTAAAAACCATCTACAGAGTGTTTGGTAGAAGTAGAACAAAAAAAAAAAAAAAGGGGAGAAATAAGGTTGGCGAAAGTGAAGAGAGAAATAGAGTAACGAGAATAAGAAATACAGTAAAAATAGGAGTATTTATTTAAAATAAATAAAGTAGATAAAAAAAGTATTCCATTAAATTTCTGATTTAATAGATTTAATCTATTAAATTATGAATTTAATCGATTTAGTAAAAAATTCAACCGGTTAATTATAACTTTAGTAAATTATATTTGATTTTAATTGATTATAGCAAATTTTGTCAATTTTAAATTGCAAGTAAATATCCAAAAGTGTTTGTAAATATTTATAAATATCACAAAATTAAAATTTGTGACTGTTACAATAAAAAATTGCCGTAAAATGTTACATTCACCACCGATTTACTGTTCATTTCTGCGTTGTTTCAGAAAGAAATAAAAAGACGTGTACCCATGTCTTTTTATTTCTCTTCTCTTCCCATATCTTATATCAAATTTTTTTTTTTTCATTTATTCTATTTTTTCATTGTTTCGTCGCGGGAAATAGAAGTAAGGATATAAAATATGAAAAAAGTCAGCCTAGCCAAACTTCTCTGGTATAGTTAGATTTAACAGGAGTTGCAAAACAAATGTCTAGTCTGAAACTTTAATCTTGAACGGTAACCTAGGACCTAGGTAACTAAATGCTAACACTCTACATGAAACATCAAAGATCTAAAGTTTACGTCATGACAAATTATCAAAAGAATTATAGATTTAAATAAATATTTAGAATTGATTGCAAAATCACTGCAACAATCCATCAAAGATAACAAAAATGGACAGTGATATTTCTCTATCAAATTGCCTTCGTCAATTGAATTATTGTCTCTTTTTTACCAGAAAAAGAGAAACGGTTGTATTAAAAAAATAAGGATCATAACTAATTTAGTATATATTGATTAATTAGAATTTTCATAATTTTCTAATGAATTAATATTAATATCTACTCATTAAACTCGTTTATGAGCTTACCAAATTAATGAATTATTTGGTTTGAAAATTTATTTTTAATTTTAATTTATTATTATTTTTAATAACAAAAATTGCTTTATTTTCATTTTATTTTTTATTTTCAATAATTTATATAAAGCAGTGAAAATAATAAATAGTTATTTTCTTTATTTCTTATATAAGTCTTTAAAAACAGAAAATATTTTTTAAAAAAACTGACATTTTTAATTAAAAGTAAAAATAGAAAATAAAACATTCTCTAACATTTCTAGGAATCTTTTAAGGATATCAATTATCAAATGATTTTATAACATTCTTAGAAATCACTATTAACAAGAAGCATGATGGTAGAAAATTTAATTACTACAAATGAAAAAAAAACAGCATATTAAACACATCCTAGATTGGGAGAAAAAAGAAAATCTAATTACTACAAATGAAAAAACAAACAAACTAAACTGCATATTAAACACATCCTAGATCGAGACAAAAAAAAATCCCAGATATGTCTAAAAAACGACACAATCGTGATGGAATCCTCTTTAGAAATTGGATTGTTTACATTCACACATATTCCATTAATAAGATAATAAAATACAAGAGGAGAGAGTGTTTTTGTGTACGGTATGCATAAGGGTATTTCTAGTCAATAAAAAATTATTAGGTAATCTACGAATACCACTTAATCTATTATTCCAACCAATTTTTACCTAGTATATAATTAAATATCATTAACTTTTTTTCGTAAGTTAAAAAACTTGAATGTATCATGTCGTTACAACTATAGGCAAATGGACATTGATAGCCTCTTGGACTACGGCTTGGAAACATTGTCTTAGGGAGTTTTACCTCTCCTATCGAAGTTTTTATTTATTTTTTATATATACAGGTAACCATGTTGGCTTTATTGGTGGAGAGACTGAGTAATTCTTTATTGACCAGTGTTTATACATTGTATGATTCTCCAAATTTTCAGATGCAATTTATATAAAATCATTTTAACATCACCCAAACTAATAATATCTTACAATCACTGTATCACAAATCAAAATGAGTACCCTCTTCTTGAGAACTTGCAGACAAATTAGATGAATGCACAATTACTTTGCCAAAATATCTTGAGAGTATGAGTCGGGCAATATTCTCAGCTGCCACGGCACTTGTCTCCATGGTGCTAGCAGCATTTTCAAATGCATTAACGTAGTATAGATGCCGCTTGTCCAATATAAATGGTGCAAATATTTCTGGGGCGTGGTAATGAGGATATGCAGCCCAGTTTATCCGAATGGTCTCCTTCCTCACACTGCCGATTATAGCAATCAACAAAAAATTACAACTGGTTCAAGTTTTCTTTTTCTCATTTTTGTGGAAGGAAGGGAAACGAGACAGCACTTAATAGAAAGCTCAACAATTAATGCAAAGCTCAACAAGTAAATGTCAACATTAGGTTCCAAAACCTTAGGGCTAAATGATTGAATTTGGCTCCATTAAAGTGAATAAGGATAAAGTTAGTAGTAGTCTTAGGATCTGTTTGAATAAATTTTTACGTAAGTACTTTAAAAAAAAAAGAATAATAAATAAAATAAAATTTTCCATAAACTAAAATTGACTTGTAGATGAATTAAAAATCAAAATTTAAAAAGACTAATATGAGAATTTTTACGAATTAACTTATACATAAATTAATTTAAATTTATGATAAAACTTATTTTCTTTTTCCTTCATATTCTTTTTCCTATAAGTGTTTAAAGAAAATTTTATGCAAATAGTTCCTTTTTTTATATAACTTTTACAATTGATATTTCAACACATGACAACAACTGAGATTAATTACTTTATCCTAAAAAGCAAGTTGCTCATTTCATAGAAGCCAGATCCTAAATGATTAATCAGAACCGACATTATTATGGACTAGACCTCTTTTCTAACTGGGCAGGTTTGTATGTGGTATACAATCAGCAGTATAACTTTAGTGTCAAGGAACAGGAAAAATTAACTAACAGCTGATATTATTACCTGTAGATGCTATCCAGTAACGTGTCTGCCATTGGTTGACGAGAGAATATTTTATAAGTGGATTCTTTTTCATTGTACTTCTTGAGAACTGAAATGCTTGTAAATGGAAGGTTAGGATTCTCTATTGTGCCCACAAGATCTGGAATTTTCGTCACAGCCTTGAGACCAAAATATGCCTAGTTCACAATAAACCATCTCCATTAGAAGTAGCACCAACCAACATAAAAGTAGAAGATATACAAGACTGAGAAAGATAAAATCTGTACTATCAGTAAGTTTATGACTCTGGTCTCAGAATACTCACAGGGTTTAGAAGGCCCCTGACAAAAGTTGCATGGGTGTGCTGTAATTTTCTCTGAGGAATTGAAATTGGGGGAATAAATTGAATATCTAACTCATCCAATGGTGTAGCAACCACAGCAACTTCACATTTGTAACTGTTTCCTTTTGTTGAGTTGAGTTCATAATAATCTCCACGGTCAGCAACAGATTTTATTTCTTCATGCAGGTGTAATGCAACATCTGACTTGTTAAGCAGTCCAGCAGCCATTTGCCAGTTGCCTCCTTCGATGGACCATAATCCTCCACCTGATCCTGCCAGAGAAACCGCACCACCCAACCCACTCATGTTGACACTCTGGCCATAATTAATACGTGTGATGACCTGCATATATAAACAGAACAGAAGTCCATCTTCTGATGAGTTATTTTAAATCTCAGACATTGATTCGTTCTATAGGAATATAGGAGTACTAACAATTACTGGCACACAAAACCATCAATGTTAAATTTGCAACACACAAATAAAAGCCCTGAAAAAATTGACAGCTTCAACTTTTGAAGTATTAATCATGGCTCCCCAAATTGTTCACCATTAAATAGTTGTTCCACAAAAAAAAAAAGTGTTGCGTGTCACAAATGTACAGCATCACAATAAACAAAGGGCAGTGTTGTAGTTCCATAATGGCGTAACATTAAAACAATGACAATCCCTTCATACCAAAGCACCACCACAAACAGCTGCTAGCAAATGATAACCAAAATAGTGCCATCAGTGCACCCAACAGAATCGCCAGAAGATTAATAGTGAACTTATGATTTATGTTTGAAAGGATAATAAGAATTCTTACAGTGACAAGTTCATTGATCAACTTGGTAGACAAGCCGGCATCCACCAATTCGTCTTGCAAAGTCCTGGTAGTAAGATTATACAGACCAGCCCATTGCAGCATCTCATCCACAGTCTCAAAAATAGGTCTTGAACCAGGTTCCTCATAGTACTTTAAGAATCTCTCCACAGCACTCTAAATTAAAAATTCATCAGAAAACTATACACAGTTATATGAATACTCTCTCTCTCTCTCTTTGTCACACACACACCCAACACCTCTTCTCACTTTCATTATCTTGACAGTTAACACAAAACCTTTCGAGTTGTTGGTTAATTATATTTATAGGTAATTTGTTCATTAAGAAGACCTTTAAAAGAAAGAGTTAAATTTATCTGGTAAATTCTTATTAGATATCTATGTAAAAGTATGAACTTAATAAACATGCACAATTGATATATAGAAAAACATACATGCACCTACAATGAAAAGTCTTTTTACACATTCAATCATAAACTATCACAATATCATATATAGTAAATTTGTTAACTTTGATAATAATCGTTTAAAAGTCACACCAAAGCTAATTACTAATAGGTTGATAATGTAAAATCTTTTATACTGACATGGTATGTACTGATAGTGTAAAATATTTTTTTACACCATCATCAAATCACAAACTACCATATATGGTAAGTTTATTGACTTTTGATAATAATCACCTTAAAAGTCATACCAAAGTTAATTACTAATAAGTCGACCGTGTAAACTTAAAGTACATATCCATTAAATTATTTGAACTTTTAAGGTAGTTATTTGTGATTAGATAAAAAGTTTAATTTCTATGTAATGTTAGTATAAATATCCATTAAACTATTTGTATAACTTTTAAGGTAGTTATTTGTGATTAGATAGAGAGTTTAATTCCTATGTGATGTTTGTGTAATTTTTTTGCGAAAATAAGTTATGCAATGTCCATGTAAAATAGTTTTACACAATCATTCAATTACAAACCAACATGTATAATAAGTTTGTTGACTTTCAGAAAAATTTACCTTACCGTAACCATGATTTGTTATTGGACGACAATAAACACTAAACTAATTTTACACTAGTGGAGCATGACCATTAAACACAATTGTTTTTTCAGAGTAAACCAATGACCAATAGAAAAGTGTAGTAGCATAACTTTTAAAATAATTATTACAAAAATCAACAATAGGTGACCATTTGCCTATTTGTGATGAACCACTAGGAGGGGCTTAGTGGTAGGACATTTAAATAGTACGCACAAGATACCAGATTTTTTAACATTGTTGCAACTATTGTATTTTCTTAAAAAAAAAAAAACATTTATGGTTTGGATGACCGTGTAAGGTTAGCACATAGTCATGCATAGAGTATCAAAGTGTAAAACGCCTTTAAACTGGTGCATATATGGTTTCTTTTTATTGATTTTAATAAAATTTGTATTTATACTTGTAAATAAGTTATCATTTGACAAAATTCATGGAGTCACTTACCCAAACACGTAGTAAATATAACAATTAAATTGTTAACGAAATACCTCAACGAAGTTTTGCATCTTAAAGAGCGAGAAGCCGTAGCGAACGAACATGAAGGCGGAATTCACGAGCGAAACGAGACTATTGACAAAGGGGAGTTTAAGGAGCTTATCGAGGAGAGGAACATCGCAACTAAGCTTAACCGTTTTGAAAACGAACTTGTTCCCATCCCAAATGCCGAGAGAGAAGGAATCCGAACGAGGCTCTTTGACCTTGAGGTTCAAAATCTTCCTGAATTCCACTGTGTGCAGGTTCTTCGGATGGAGAATGGAGGCTCCGGCTTCGAAGGTCTCGCCCGCCACCGTCACGGTGGCTATGCGGCCCCCGACGACGCCGTTGCGCTCGAACACTCGGATGTTGGCGGCGGGAGTGGAGTCTGGCGAGTATAGGCGAAGGAAATGGGCGACGGAGGAGCCGCCGATGCCGGCACCGACGATGCAGACGGTGGATGAGGGCGGGGGTGGATCATCGGAGTGCGGTTGAGCTTGAGAGAGTGCGAGAAAAGTCAACAGGAAAGAGAGTGTCACGGACATCGTCGAGGAGCTTCTCTGATTATTTTGAATGAATGATTTCTTGGTACATTCACATTCTTCGAAACTGCACAGCGATACAATTTTTTTTTTTCTTCAAATTTTTATTAAAGTATTGAAATTATTTTCTAAAATTATTTAATTATTAAATAAAATTTAAATATACTTTTACTAAAAAAATTATTAAAATAACACAAAGAACTGGTCTCAACGGTATTGTCCAGTCTGCCTGAAAATAATTTATTGACTTAGTACCGGTGTAAATACATAAATATTTATAGAAAAAAATATAAGCTAAATTAGTTTATACATAAGTTAATTTGTAAAAAAATTTATATTAATTTTTCAAAATCAAAATTTTAACTTATACATAATTTTTTTTTTCATATTTACTATTTTATAAGTATTTATGAAAAAATTACTCAAATAAAATATAATAAGAACATAGAATAAATGAAAGTAAAATATATTTATTTGTGATTAAATGAGTGATGGAGTAGAATATTCGTTAATGACAGAAATGCCAGTAATTTTTATAATATATTTTTGTTGAATATATATTTTTTATTAATTAAAATTTATTAAAAATTATAAATTTATATAAATCTTACTCTTTATTTAATAAATTTTATTTATGATTTTATAAATTTTAATTAATAATAGAATATTAAAAATTGTGTTATTAATATTCAAGTTAACGTTTGTAAGAGACGATGATATTGAAAATTAGAAGGAATGTATATTTGGTGTCATCTATATTTGCTTGTATCACTTCTTCAATGTGGGTGGTCTCTTGTGTGATGGCATGAAAAATGCACTCAAACGGGTCCTTGCAATCTTTAGATGCTGGTTGATGCCCTCCAACTATGCTTTAGTATTTTGCACTTGTATTAGTTCTCATGCAATGTTAGGAACCCTATCTACCAAGGTTGTGTACCGGGCTTTTAATACTAAGGTTGTGTCTTTGACTAGTTGTATTGGAGTCATCTTACAGATTTTGTTGTATTTGAGTTGACTATATGAACTGAAATAACTCAATATATTGGTCCAGAACAATTTGATAAAGAGTAATGTTATTATCACCTTACATCTTTCTAATACTCTGTAAAGAAAGGATTAAATGAGAAAGTTAATGCTAGGAAGATCAGTAAGAAGATGTTGCTGGAGAATTTAAAATTATTCTTTAATAAAGAATAATAATATATCCTCCTACAAATTTTCCTAATACTTTATAAAGAAATTATTAAATAAAAAAATAAATATATTTAATAGGTTGAAAACATAAAAAAAAAATCAATGTTTATCGTACAAAGCAAATAGGACGATTAATAGGAAAATATTGTATGAAGATTTAGAATTATTCTTTTATAAAGAGTAACTTTATATTTATAAATTTTTCTAATATTTTGTAAAAAAACCATTAAATAAAAATAAATACATTTAATGTATTAAAAACATGAAAATTATTGGATACTTATCGTATAAAGTACGTAAAAGGATTAACTTTTTTTGTACAGTAAAGAGATTTACCATACAAACTAATGTTTTAAAATTGGAAAACTAACGTTTTATTAAAAAGATTGCCATACAAACTAATATTTTAAATTCATAAACTAAAACTAAAATTTGGTAATTTTCTAATAACAAAAAATACTGTTAAATTAACCTTTATATTGAATTTAATTTTAATTGAATTAATTATAAAAATAATGTTAGAATAATTAGTTTAAAAATCAAGATTTGATTTATATGTAAAGTTCAAAAATTAATGTGGAAGAATTAATTTTATTTGTATAACAAAATAAAATCATTTTTACACATAAAATTACTGAAAATACTGAAATCAAATAAGGTTATTCAAACTACAACTAGTTAACTACTTATATTAATTACTAATATTTTCACATTATTATTTATTTTTAAACAAATTCCTAATATTACTATTTATAAAAATGAAATATATTTGGTGAAAATGAACTTTCGATACTTAATTTATTAACAGTATTTGGCTTCATCATAAATAAAAGACAAAGACAAATGAGGCTAATTTTGTAATCTGCCACGTTGAAATGTTTTAGTTATAATAAATAAAAGAAGCTGCAAAGTCCAGCTGTAGGCATAATCAATCAATTTTTTCACCTAAAGCGTGCTTTGAAATTAAAGTGAAATGTAGCCAAACAAAATAACAGTCCCCAAAATTGCAGTGACGGAAAGTAAAGACACGTTTGGAAAGCTCAAAATTTTAACTAAACGGGCATTAAGTAAAGAAAGTCATTTTTCTACTATAGTCTCTCAATTGACCTTTCACCGATTTTCTTCCCTTTTTTAGTCCACACACAAGTTTTTCTCTGTTCTTTTTTGAGGGACGGATGGAAAATATAAAAGAGAACATAAAGTTACCTTTTATTTTCTTTCTTTTTCTCTTTTTTTGGGGGCTGTTAAACTTATCTTTATATTGGTGGAGCCAGTAAAGTTGCCTTGTTATCCACCATTAGTCCATAGAACAAGACCAAGCTTCGAGTCCCATATCGGAATGAGGCTTTAGACGTATTTGAATTATTATTTTTTATAAATTCTTTTTAATTTATTTCAATAAATTTCACATGATGACGGGATATGTAACCATGCATGTGCTATTTATTATGTTCAGAAAATGTAACTCCTCCTCTGGCACACAAGGGTAACCATTATATCACATGTAGAGAAAGAAGTTTATTAGGATCCTCAATTTATACTTTCTTCCGTATATACATACCACAGTAAACAGCCTGATATACCTGTGACATGAGATAATTCACAACAAAAGCAATTCATAATACATTACTTGACAAAGATTACCTACACCTTTGGTCTCACTAGAAGCAACAACATGAAAACATAACAGCAGGGGGGAAGTGTACTGTGTGACAGCCAGAACCAGAAGCAATGCAATTCCCGCAACCACCAACAGCTAAGAAGCTTAAAGCCTCTTTGTCAATCATACTAATCTGGGCCTACATCCTAGACCTAGGCCCAATAATATACTAGTGTTGTCCATTCCTGTACAGATATATTAAACATCAAGACAACAACAACACATTAAAATAAAATAAAATAAAATAAATTGTACAATAATGTGACATCCACAAACCACAACAGCAAACTAATATACTGATAATCCGTCTGCAACTCTCAATAGTATTATCGTGCTGCTAAAATGCTACCAAAGCAGGATATCTGTATATGCCTATAGTGAACTAAGGCAAGGAATCTATTACGGTAGACAAGTTCTTTGCAGAATCATTTGTTTCTGAAAGACATTAGAATTTCTTTATTGGATACTAAAGCAGCTGTCAGTTATTTGGTGACCACTGCTCTAACTTATTTTAATATTTTGCCAGAACCATTTATAAACTTATGGTTTTCTCGTAAGCCCAAAAGCCAAGAACATAAAATATAATAAAATTGCAGTATAATTCACTTTTCAATATCAATATAATAACTATAAAAAAGATGACAAGTGCACATTAGTATTTTTTAATTTACCACCTTAGAGAATGACACTCAGTAGAGAAAAAAGTATAATAATTTCCTATCAGTCCTCCAAATGACAAGACCAAAAAACTCCAAATTCCAACTAATTAGAGTTGGTTGTCCATCAGGTATAAATTCATGCATATGCATAATACTTGGCTCCATGGTCAGATACATTGATGTTAAGCTAAAGTAGTTGAGAGTGATCACCATTTACTAATCTATCAAGCAATTTATCACAAAAACTAACGCTATATCTACAATAGTTATATTAAACCAAAAAATAATGATGATATGCCAAGATTGAGGGGAAATTTTGAAGTAAAAGAAGCTGACATGTCAGGATTAAGACAAACCTTGGTTAAGACAAACAATTGGAAGAGCTGGGGAAGCCAGCAAACACATTAGAGTAGGACTTTGTCAGATATGAAAAATTGGTAACCGGAGGCAGAGAATGTACCCTTTCACCCTTCTTCAAAAGCTCTTGCAAGTTAAGTCTTTGCAAGGTCAAAACAGCTCTTGACTCCTTCCAAATGAAGGCAAGGATGCCATTTTGAAAAACAAAGAGGGAACCAGGCTTTGATCCAGGGTATCTGAACCCATAACCACTTGCAATACCCTCTCCCATGAAAGCATGCCTGATATCCACTGGAACCGAGTCTGCATCAGTATCCCAGGGAAAGGGTTCGGATGAAGGATCGTTGATATTTGCTATAAACATTGCTGAACCATTAGGATGCAAGACATAGTGGGTGCCTTCCAATATTTTGGTTGCAATGAGAAGCTGTTGTCCCTGGAATTCCTCATAGGAGAGAAGAAGAAAGAATAAGGCCTTTCCAGGCTTGTCTTTAGAAGGCTTTCCAGGAGGCCAACCAAAAGTCCCTCCCCATAAACCAGCATATTCTTGATCATCTCTGGGAACTCGCAATGGCAATTTGTAGAGTGCAAACCGACTGTCATGCATATTTGGCCATGCTCGATAAGAAGATAGCTTCACAGTTGACGCCTTCAATGTTAGTCTTATTGTCTCGCTTGATCTAAGAAATTCTTGAAGTCGCGCCTGCCTAATCTCACCACTTGAGATATGCTTCTTGGAAACTGAATGACTTCCATTCATTGAATTTGATCTTCCAAGGAATTGTTTAATGCCACTCCATACATATTCCCGAATACCTTTTCTCTTGATGCATTGAGTGTGACCATCCTCCTCGGGCAGAGGATTAGAGATAGACCTCAAAGTTGAACAGTCAAGACTCGCCCTGATATCATCCAGTTGTAATCGCGTTGATCCAATTGCCTCTTGAAAACTCGTCTTATAGTCATCGATCCGACCACTACCAAGCATGTACATTTGACTTAGAAATAATCTCCTTTCCCACAGGAGCACCAAATCTTTCTGAAAATTCTCCTCATCATCCCTCAACCCAGGAAACAATGGTCCAATCATCTTATCTGGAACCTTTTGTCGAACTTGGCTAGTAGTAACCTCAAGCAACTTTCTCCTATCACTAAATGCTAACTTCCCAAAGCTAACCATCCCTTCACCATTTCCAGTCACCCTTTGTGAACTAGAAACATCACTATTCGACCTACAAACCTTCCTTGACGACTCCACTCCGGAGTGATGCACAAAACTTTTACTCTGCAACAAAGCACTAACACTCTTATGCCCCCCAGGTTCAACCTCAAGCAATAGCACATTGCAGGACTTGTCCACAGGCTTGACCAAACCCGGATAAACATAATTAACCCCCTTTTCCCTTCCATGAAGAAAAAACATCATCGAACCATCGAAATCACTAATAGCTTCAAACACAGATGCCCACAGTATGGGACCCTCTTCAATCCCCAATGGACCAAGCTCCTGAGGAATTATCCTGCAACCAACAACAGAAACAAAACCGGGCATCACATACACCACGTTCCCTAGCTCAGGATTCTGATGAACCCATATTCCAATCAACGGCTCAACACTCAGCAGAAAACGACAAAGCGCCTTGTAAGAAGACACGCCCTTTCTCCATTCCACAAGGTCCTTATGGGGCACTATGCCCAAAACATCACATTGCGTGAGCCAGAGTTTCTCAGAGGCCACAAGAGCGTTTAAACTCTTGCAGCACAGACACAGATTACACACATCTCTCGGCGACAGGAAATGAGAAACGATGGCAAAAACATCATCGGGCAGAAACAAAAGCATGTTCGAATCACAATGGTCAGGTCCCGCCCCGATCCAACAAAAAAAAAATGAACAAACAAACCAACCGAAACGGGTTTTTCGAAAGGGACTAGTCTCTCCAAGTTTCAAATCCTCATGTCAGAAAAGTGTCTACATTTAGTACACAACCTGTCCCGAGCAGGAATGTCTCGAAGGAAGATACCTGCGAAAACAAAAAAGTAAAAAATAAAATTTGCAGACTTCAGCGCATACCCACAATTCAAAATAGCGAAAAACGAAAGGATTCGGGGTGAACAAACAACAAACCCTGAAAATTGGTGTTAGGCAGCACGTGGAAAAAGCGTGCACTTGATAGGAGTAAAGTGGAAAGGGAACTATTCCTATTCCATGATCGATAGGGTTTGGTAGCTTAGCTTCAATTATTGGGTGTATGACAGAGACAGTTTTCCAGAAATGAAGTGAGTGGGATGCGTTGCGTTGTGTACTGTGAAACCTTGGAAAAAGTGGCGGTGGAAACTGAGGAATGAAAAAGCGATGACAACAAAGAGGGGTTCAAAAGAGAGGAGTGTTGGTGCTCCTTTGGATTCTCCAATGACGATGAAGGTGACGACAATAGGGAGAGGTATGAAAGGGGCCAAACGTTGGTTGCATCGTTGTCTTGTCTTTTCTTTTCTCCCTTTCTCCTCTCTAACACTGCCAACTCCCAACCAATGTTGAATGGTATACCAGAAGTAGATGCCAAGCCCCCATGGACTGGCCCACATAGGGAGAGCAGAATTGGAAAATTAAGTCCATCATGCCCGCCTATTTTTCCTTTCCCTTCTTAGTTTTCCAATTTTCCAAACATGTCTTTGCTACGGCCAAGAGAATTTGAGTATTGGAGAAATATTGAAAAGAAATAAATAAAAAATAAAAAATAATTTAAGTTGATTGATAGAAAATAAATAAAATATAAATAATACTATAAAAATGTTTAATTTAGATAAAAAAATATTAAATAAAATTATTAATTTTTTATTATTATGGATACAAATATATATTTATATAAAAACAAAAAAAATATTTATATAAACAGATATCTTAAGAATATAATTAATATATAATTAAAAATTATTTATATAATAATATATTAAATATATGATTAATATATATATAATCAATTACCTGTATACGTGATTGATTATTTGTAAGTTAAAACTATAATTGATTAAAACTATAACTCTAATCGATTATTTGTGATTCTAAACTTATGAATCTCATTAAATATTTGAATCTTATTTTCAGTTTGTTAGGTTTCATTATCGCAGATATTCTTATAAATTTAAATCAATATAATATAATGATAGATAATGTATGGTGTAATGTGTTGAAAGATGTTATATAATGTATTGTTAACACATTTTTTTTATATTTTTTTTCTATTTTACTGGACAAAACTATTGTAAGAGTGAAAGTATCACATTATTTACATGAAGTATTCAAACTAAAAATAATAATAAATGACACAAACATAATAAATAAATAAATAATTTTAAAAAACAAGTTAGATGTAATTTTTATTGGTAAGTACGTATTTAAATGTAATTTTATCGACATATTTAAATAAAACCACTCTTATAAATTTATTTTATCTCATCTCAATTTTAATCAAAATTAATTTTATATAATTAAAATGACTCGAAATTAAATTTACAAACATGCATCCGAATACGTATTAAGAAAATAAAGTTATTGTGGTGTATAAGTTTTTTTATATTTTCCACCTACTTGTAACAATTAAAAAAAAATCTAATTGATTTAACTCGGGTGAATATGGCAGCTGTCGTAGATTCATGTTGGATGGCCCACATCCATTATTTATTTTGATGGGGGAAAGCCCCACACTTGACAACTCCTGTTTTAAGATTCTTGAACTTGGAATGCGAGGAAGTGGACCATACCCGTAGCTTCATATTCAAGATTTTTGTTTTTAGTAAGATAATTATTAAGGGGTCATTATTTTAGGGTGGATTATAGGGTGAAGTATCTCCACATATGATTCTTGTCAGCAGCACTAAATATTTATATTTTACTCCTTACTTGTTTATTTATTTATAAAGTTACAAAAATATTATTTGTTAAATAATCTTGTTATTGGACCTTGTATTAGTTAAGGGTGTTCCTCGCGATATTTACTTAATTATATATATATATATATATATATGATTAAATTGTAAAATAAAAAATATATAACTACAGTTAAAATATATCTTACCATATATATTTAAGATAAGTAATATTACTTTTAGTCTTATATATAAAGAATAAATATCTTACTCATTAAAACTAATAAAATTTTAAATTAGTTAATTTTAATTAATAATATTGTGAGTTTAAATTATATGAGAAAAATATTCATATAATTAAATATTTTAAGTAATAGTTATATTTAATGACATTTTTTATAATTTAAATTATGATTTTTTATCATGTGACTTGTATGACTAATAGTCGAATTAATACATCAACTTTCATATTAAAAAAAACAAAATAATGAATGGTGCATTAATAGAATTCTCAATAGATTAAGATTATAAAAATAATACATTTGAAAGTGAGAGTTATTAAGAAGGAAAAATACTTTCAATTATCTTTTATATAAAATTAAAAGTAATATAAATTTAAATATAATATATTGGATAATACATTGTTTATTAAGACAAAATGTCATATTATCAAAGACATATTTGTTTAATATATATATATATATATATATATATATATATATATATATATATATTAAAATAATATGACATTGACCAAAATTAAAAATTAAAATAATCCAAAAAAATAACTTTAACACGTCTTCAAAAATATATTAGATCTAATATTTTAAATTTTGACCCATCAAAGCCTCTTTTAATCTGGTCGAATATGTGATACAAGCTAAATCGCGAGCACTTCTTGTACCATTTTGAAGTCTTTCATGTCACACTATACATTTTAGACTTTGATATCCTCCATTTCTCTTTCTAATTATTTGCATCATGTTTTTTGTTTTTGTTATTTTTTTCATATTGCATACTAGTTTTGTTATATATATATATATTTGTTTATATTTTCATTGCAAATTCTATTTTTTGTTTGTGATTATTTTCCTTTTTATGCTTTTTTGGAATTTCATGATGGAAGAGGATGAAAGTAGGGACATAATTTACATTTGTTGATCATTATAAGATGCAATTAAAGACTTATAACATTGGTCAAAAGTGTTTTTATGCATTATATTTTCAAATTGATTAATCTTTTTTTTTTTTTGGTCAAAATTGTTGCACATTATGTATTCAATAAGTGTTTGAGCAAACTCACTCAAACGGATCCTGCCAAGATGAAGCACGTATTAAAGAAGTGTTTGAGCAAACTGCATAAGATGAAGTTTGTGTACATGTACCCTGTCAACCAAGTATGCAATAGAACAAACTTTTAACTTGAAAAAAGTCCCTTTGAGTGACCACCCTCAACATAATCATGACTTTGAAGATTGGAGTAAAATTGATTGTGATATAAGCTTGAACGTGTAATGATTACAACACCTTTTTTTACATAGATAATTTTCCACTTGCAATTTTATTGATTAAATAAATATCATATAATTATTAATGAGTTAATTTAGTTAATTTAATTTACCATGCATGTGTATGTATTACTTGTACATATGACATATTACAAATTAGAAATTATATCATCACAATTTTTTATCATATAATCCAAGTGCGTAAATATAGTATCAAACGTTGTAGCTAACATAAAAATATAAAGTATTAAGTTATAAGGTCTACACATCCTACCACAAGGGAGTAAAAGTATGTCAAAATATACACTTGCCAAACTGACTACATACAGATAACAAAAGATCTATATATAACTCTTTATAACATACAAACTAATGTCTACAACTACCCCTCCTTATACAAGCACTAAAAGTATAGGGTGATCCCTTAAAGGATCATCTTGTGCAGCCTTGTCTCGTGCCAAATGATCATTGCAAGACCATTTATCTTATTGTGTATTTAATTAACTGCATGAGAAATTAACAAGTTAATTAAATTTAATTAATTTTAAAAAATAAGAAAATTTGTGTGTTGCACATTTTTGAGAAAAATCTCAAAATGAGACATAATGGCCAAAAACACACATACCAAGACAAGTTTTCCCGAAAATAGTTGGTCGAGTTGAGTGAAAACATGGGGAATTCATATATAATTGTTTAGTGTTTTCCTCTCACCTTAATAGATTAGGTGTCATCGACACATTTTTTTTGTGGTGACACGTTTTTCGATATAAAACTTTTTTATGTGTTTGTTGTGATATTAAAATGTTGTTTGATTGCTTATAAATATATACATGCAACTTGTTGTAGTCATGGTAGCCATTGTTGATAGTTTTAAGTTTTTTTGTCAAAATGAATAATTTGTTGAATATGTTATGCATGTGCTAAAAGTTGTCATCTTTACTTTAATATGATGTTTATTTGACATTTTGGAGAATTTAGATTAATTGCATGTTGATTTGGTTGAGGTGTGAATGATTTATTTGATTTTACATGTTGTTGTTTCAGGCTTTCATTGAACGAGATATCTTATAGTTGGGAGAAACTGTCTTTTTTGGGTTTTTGTTTGAAAGCTCACATAGCAAGGGGAGATTGTCACAGAGCATCCTTACATTTATGAGTAAATTTATTAGAAAACATAAGATTTTGCTGAGTGATGACCTTTCTCACTAAGCGAAACTCGATAACACATGAACATGATGAAGATCCACGAGCGAATACATCAGTTATTAGGTGAAACTATGAATTTAGTGAGAAAACACCTAGGTATGATGAATATTCATTGGGCGAGTGCCTCATTCGCTTGTCATTTACTGAGCGAATCTTGAGTTTGGTTGGGCTGATGTTTAAGATCTCCTTGTGACTCTTGGTCATTAAGCGAATGAGCACCTTCATTGAGCGAGGAGATGAGAAGATCTTGTTAAATATTTGTGAGGTTATTTGTCAAGCGAGCTCTCCCATTCACTGAGCGAATATGAGAGGAGTAAATATGAAGTTCTTTGTAGCTTCTCTCGCTGAGCAAAAAAGACTATTCATTTGGCTAAGTGAACATAACTGAGATGTGAAGTCACTGTAATTCCATTTCACTAGGCAAGCTATCATACTCATTAAGCAAAACTAAGGTGAGAAATCATGGTGCTCTCCACGAGTCCTTTGATTGAGCAAGGGTATAGCCTCGTTAAGCAAGATGTGCAAGGTCTTAGGGAATTAAGTCTCCATGACTTGTTCATTGAGCAAAGTTCTCTCTTGTTGAGCGACCAAAATGTAGTTTGAGCTCTTTATGACTCTATTCGTTGAGCGAGACTAGGCTTTTGCTAAGCAAATGTGTGTAGCTGAAATATACCTTTTTGGATATAGGAAATCGACAAATGAATCTCCCTAGAAGTTAAGGAAATGTTTTAAGTTATAAAATTTTTATGTAATTAAATGTCTTGTAAAAGTTTATGAATGTTGTTATAAAATGATGATATAGATAAGTTGGTTTAATAGATTTAAAATGCAATTATGATAAAGATGATGACATAAAACATAAAAATGTTGTTGTCTTGAAAGATATAACACTTGTAGAAAGAGTAGGAAGGTGTACCTTACTTTCAAGGACATGGATAGTGGACCATTCCTTGTTAAGGTGAGTTTCAGTTTGTCTTAAAGGTGACCATGATGAGATGTTAGTTACATGGTGTTGGCATTGATAAGCGAGTTTTTAGTTGTCTTACACGCCTCAAATAAATACTAAAGCTAACTATAATATAGCTAACCCTAGGTCGATTCTCTCAATGACACAGTGTGTTAAATTGTGACTAAATGTAGAAATTAGAGTTTGTGCAGAAAACGTCAAGTGTAGAATGCCGACTCACTCTCGGCAAAGATTGGTCTGATTTGGTCTCGGCAGACACGAAACCGACACGGTCTCGGCTAAGCGCAAACTCTAACGCAACAGAGTCAGACCGACTTGGTTTCGAATGGACGTGACGGAGTCGGACTGACTCAGTCTCGGACTTTGGAAAGTAGTAAATAAGGGAGTTTTATGTTTAAGTGCAAAAAATAAACTAAGTATTAAAAGTAAACTAATCTATACTAACTATTGTACCAATTCGGAAATCAACACACAATAGGTTGTCATTCTTACTTAGAATTATACTCCGAATCAACCTTAGATTTTTACGACAATCGTTGAACGTTTGTCCGTTACCATACCTAGGATTTACACAATCGCTACCTCATCAGTTGGCAGAAAGTATGTACTTGGTTGATTTAGGTTCTCTACCTAATCAGATTATTAAACCAATTCCAATCGGCCCTAGTCTAACGTGATACGTGCAATCGCAACAAAGTTAAAAGCAGATTAAAGAGCAGGAAGTATAATCAAGAAACAGAATTGCAAACCGGTTATGACATTGAAAATAGAATCAAATACAAAGGTGGGAATTCAGTGTTCTCTAGAGAGTCCGCCTTCCACGACGACCGCCTTGGAAGGACGGTAGTGGTGCACTAGTGATGGCCAGACGTTGAGATTTCCGTCCACTGGATGGCGTCGGCTATACCGAGCGATCACCTCCGACAGCTTCCAACTTTCCAAATCCTAATCATATACCTCCTCGATCGAAAGAAACACCTTACTGAAGCTTCGTGTACCACCATGCTAGCTTGGAATGTTTGTAGTTGCTGACGATGCTAGGTCTAGAATTCCGTTGTTTTTCCACACCGAATATGTGACCTAGAGTGTCTTATTTATACACAAGCTAGCTAAATCTAAATATAATCCTATAAAATCATTGATTCCTTGATTCTAGCATATTTCCTGCTCAATTACCTGAATTACATATTTCCCTGATCCTAATAGATTACAGATTTGAATTACTAATTATAGATTTCTCAATCCTAGGAGATTACAAATTCCTTGATTCTAGCATAATCATATATGCATTATAGATTCCTGAATTCTAGCATAATCATATCTGCATTCTTGTCAAAGTGATTTTAGCCACTAACATCGGCTTGGGCCGTGATGTTCTCAGCTTTTACTGGGCCGAGATGCTCCGTTTAGGCCAAGATGTTCCTTTTTAGGCCGAGATGCTCTCGGTTTTCATGCCTGCAAAACAAGTACAATCTTTTGTTAGTTAAAATTCTTATTTTAGCAAAGATTTATATTTTTCCTATTTCTAGACCCATAATTCGAATCTTAACTAAGACATGACTCTTAATCACTACACAGTCTTAATAATACTCATTTTAAGCCTTTATGATGTGTATAAAATATGACTTATCAGGCATCCATTGATCAAGAGAGTTGAAAGTGATTTGAGAATCATATTGTGTTGAAGTCCCTTAAGTATGCTACTAGTGTGTATGCATATAAGTTGTTGGGTTACCATGATGAGATGGCCCCATAATCAATGTTGGAGCGGAAAAGTGAGGCGTGGTGAGCCTCGAGGATAGATGGATGGGCACATCTTACAAGAGGTCATGATATTGCAAACTTAAGATCGTGGTATGTCATTATCCACGTACTAATGTCTTGAGAGACACACCTTCTAATTTACAGGATCACATTTTCTTTCTCCAATATTAAGACGAGGGCATGCTAAGAAAGTGATAAGGATGATTGTTCAACTTCTTTATAAAGTAGTAGTAGTAATGTCAACATTATATGTATAAACGTATATAAATGGTCGTGTTGAATATTATATTGTTGTTTGATGCTTATGTCTATTAAGGGTTAAGATCCCTCTCTAGTGATTATGGTTTGGTGATTGTTTTGTTTTATGTGAGCTTATTTCTATTATAGCTTACCCCTATATTGTATTTTGTATGTATACATATGCAATGATATAAATTGTGTGTTTGTGGAAGCAGATGTCAAGACTTTTGAGAGGAGCAAGGCATTCGGGCACATTAGTGGCGATGATATTCTCATGTCTTTTCCACATACACTTTTGGGATGTTCGGTTTGGACCTAAAGGAGCTTGGAGGATACAACATGACACCTATCAAGTGTTGTATCATGGAGATGTGACAATAGAGTACGCACCTAGCGAGATCGTAAGGTTTGTGATCATTTTTCATGCTCATCTAGAAATGTTTCTCTTGCGCATTTTCAATAGAATAATTTTTTTGTCTTGATCCCAATTTAAGACTAAACAAGTCTAAACTAATTGAATACTTGTATCAAAAATTCCCTGAATTGATTTCCATTTTCAGAAATAATATAATTAATAACTTTAAGTTCCATATTATCTCTTTCCTGAAACATATTATTGGAAAAAGTTTTATTAAATTGATACCATCCGCTAAATTATGAGTCGATTTGATCTATGTGGGATCCTCTTGCGAGGATGCCTAAAGTTAAGAGGGTTAACTTTCCTCATCGTACCTTATTTATCATACTCTCAGCTTTGGACGTTTTTGGGTTAGATCTGCCAGGCCTAGGATAGGTATATAAGTTCCTCCACTTGTATCGCCACTGTCACTACAACAGTCTCAGGGTCTATTTATATAAAGACCAACTATAGGATGTCTTATACATCCTTATCCTTAATCTCTTATATATTTATCTTTTACTTTGGACACCTGCTAGCCCTAACTTCAACTGTTCTTTTGTTGTTATGATGTATGTATCATAGGGCACAAGCTTTCTTTTGATGACATATATGTTGATGCATGCTTATTTTCACTTTAGTTATTTATGTTTTCTGTTCTAATATTTGACACATATTACGAAAAAGTTTATCGCTATTAAATTAATGAGTTAAGGACTTTCTTAAAATTTAACCTTTCATGATTAAAGTACTTTATAGGTTCTTTAAATGTTGTAGCAACCTCTAAGTAATTACAATGATCATCATATAGCCATCCATTAGACCCATGAGTCTCATGTGTTGGATGCAAATGCCTTAGTTGGGAATAAAAACCCAAACTATGTGTTAGGAGAGTAAATCAAAAGTGTCGTCGCAAGCAATACACTACTGGGAGAATGAGAATTGAACTATTGAACAATGAGCTTCAACTGTGCATCTGGTAAGGTTGAACTAAAAGATGATGGAGATGGTGGGAGAAGCCTAAAGTAATTAGGGGTAGGTAAAGGTAGTGAGTGTCAATGAAATATCCCAGTAGGCAAATGATATTATAGTACTAAGATCAGTAGGGAAAAAATAAAAGTAACTTCTCTAAGGTAAATGTCCTCCCTGAAATGGTTATCATGTGTCCACAAGTGTCCTCGTTGAAATAGTCATTATGGTAGTTTTATCATCTAAAATCAACCATTATTCTGCAAGATACACCAATACATACAATAAAAAATGAGAAGGAAGCAAAAGGGAAAGAGTGATGCATTTATAAACTTTAGACTTTTAAGACATAATATACGGTGTCAAAACTACACTTATGTGATCATTATATGTTATGCAACAAGAAACTTATGATCTCTACTAAGTTGCATCAGACTCGTGCATGTGGGGCCAATTTAACAATTTCATATATTTATATGAAAAGATAATCCAGAAGCTTCTCATTTCATTCTACGGTACTTACTTTATATATATATATATATATATATATATATATATATATATATATATATATATATATATATATATATATATATATATACAATATGTTCTACCAATTATGATAATGCTCAACAGTTGTCGATATGTTTAAGTCGAATAATGTGAGTTTTGAGCTCATAGTTGCAAGTCTCGACTATTAGGATTTCATGACTCAACTTTCATATTGTAATTTATCTCCTTATTAATAACCTTGCATGTATGCATATATATATATATATATATATAATGCATGTGATGTGTGTACCAAAGCTAAGACAATTTACTTAACTCAATGTTTCATAATTTTTTTGAAAAAATTGGTAGAATTTTTGTCTATTTTGTATACTTCTTTTCATACCTTTTGGCAAGGGTGTAAGTGGTTTAAATTAGTTTAGATTTAATCTAATTTAATATTACTTATGAAATATAACTGGGTTAGACTAGGTTGAGTTTGTTTTTCTTTTTCTTATTAGACAATCTAATTCAATCCAAATTGACCTTGATCATGTTTAGAGTTTATACTCACTAAAATAGTATTCATAATTTTATTGTACTTTTTTTAGTCCAATTGATGTTCTTGGCCTATTTTGTAATTGCCATGAACACATATTAAAGAGTTTTCAAAAGATATAAAAATATAAAATAATATTCTAAATATATTTCCATAGTTAAAATATCATTTTACTAAAGTTTTAAGTTATTGGATAATTGTTTCGTAATTTTACCTTTTATAATATAGCTTAAATATTATAATTGATTCAAAACTTATTTTTATACCTCAAATAAATTCATAATATTATTCAAAGTTTTAAATATGAATTTTCCTTTTATTTTTCTATTTTATATTTATTTCGCCTATCTCACTATTTTATTTATTTTTATTATTTTCTAAAAAGATTGTAAAAATTTGAATATAAATAATATTTTTCATTATGAGTTAAATTAAGCTTCTCATAATTTTAAAATATTCATATGGAATCACAACAAAATTATAATTAATAATAATAATTTAAAATTTAAAGAAGGTTATAACTCTCATTTTCTTTAAAAAATTTATTAATCAAATTTTGTAACCTTGGAATAATTGGGAATGTAATTCTCTCACTTTTTTCATCTAATTCTAAGTTGCATCGTCTTTGTTATCTTGATTTCATACTACCTTCACAAAAGAAATATATTTTACTTGAAGTTGCTTAACCCTTCTATGAACAACCCTTGTAGGTATATTATATCATATGTAATGTTATATTGTAATTGTACTTGGTGAGGTTCAATTACATGTGAAAGATAAGGAATATATTTGTCTATGTTGAGAATATTGAAATACATTACGAATATTTGAAATAATAAAAGGTAAGATTATATGATATGTAACAAAACTAATTTTTTTAAGATTTTGATAAAGACAATGAAATTATGAGTGAACTTTTGAGATTTAAGAGTCTTGCCTATCCTAGTTGTTGGTGCAACCCTAAAAATATATATGGTTTATTTCATGAAATTCAAAGAGTTTTATTTTGTTGTTATAATAGTTTTTTGGATGAGTTTTATAGATAAAAATATAAAAAATAATAGGATAAAATATGTTTTTCACCTTTTCTAAAATTTGTTAAATTTGATTTTCGTTTCTCTATTTTTTTTTTGTCTACTTTTAGTTATGTAAAATATGAAAGTTGTTAACTTAAGTTCCTCATCCTCACATCGTTAGTAACTATGGTGAGGTGACCAATGCTTTCCATGTATGTGGGTGATATGTGTAAAAGTTAAAAATAAAATGTCAACACGTGTTATATTTTTTATTTGGTATGCTAATTTCATTTCCAATGCCAACAAGATGGCATGCTTACTTCTTTTTTTTGCTTTCCCTTTACAACTCTTTCAAAAATTGATTGCTTGACTTTAAACTAAATAAGGGACATTGTTATAGTAGTTTTTGTTCACTCATGCTTGCTGCTTAAGACTCTCTTTTCCCTCTACATCTGAAAGATAGAAGTAGTTTGACTACGAGGGGAACTTTAGTGCCTTAAGCGAAAAAATAGATTTCTTTTTGGCTTTTAGACAGGGTTACTTTGACACCTCACATTTCAAAGAGGTCATTTTTGATATTGACAATGAGCTTTGTCACATATTCATGAGTAGCCACCAAAAGTCTCCTCTATAGAAGAAAGACATTCCAGTTTTAGAGGTAGGTGAGTCGAGTAGAGAAGGAGTTTGTCTATTGGGATGGGGTTAGTGTTGGGTTATATTTTAGTTTCCAACTATGTGGACAAAAGTCTAATACTCTCAAGCCCGCTAGGTCTCTCTTTAGAATAAGAGGAGAAGGGGTTAGATTGAGTAGCCAAAAGAGATAAGAGAATGAGAGAGAAAGAAAGAAAGAGTTATACTTTAGCACGACGTCAAAATCACAATATCTTATTTGTTAACCGTTGGATCAGGCTAAAAATTTGACAACAGGTTCAACACATATAGTTATTTATCTTGACCGTTCGGATCTTAATTTGGAGGTTTTTGGTATAAGACATTGTGTTCGTATAATAGCATAATTTTGTGAGTTCTCCGTTTTCTTATTTCTCGTTTCTTACTCTCCATTTGTAAGCTTTGTTGCTTAATTGAGTTGGTTGGTTGTATGCACAAATTTGTACTATTGATTGATCACAGTGGATTGATTTTTTTGGTCTAGATAACCCGTGATTTTTATCTCTCGCGTTAAAGGAGTCTTTCTATGTTAAAAATATTGATGTCTCTTGCGTGATTTTTTCATTATTGTTGTCATTCTTATTTGTGATTACTCATTTGAGATTCTTGCAAGTTAAGAAAATTTATATTTGCTGCATTGTTGCATAATTGCACGTGCCTTATTGTTTTTTTTTCTCATCAGTTAGATCATAAGAGAAAGCATAGTCGATGAACTACTTTATCACGATGAAGGCAAATGAGAAGAAGCCGAAGGAGTGGTGCCCCTTCCTAGCATTGAAGTGTCGCGACCTCTTGGAGGATGACAAGTGGCAATAACAAATCATGCACGAGATTGAGCATTATCTTCATGACCTCAACAACGAGATCACCAAGCTCATCCATGAGAAGTTTCATTGGGAGTGTTGCATCTTCAAGCTCGGTGGCCCCAACCTCGCAAGCACTTTGCCAAGTTGACCGACTTAGACAACAACATCGTTGACGTCCCCAACCCTAACGACCGTGACTATCACTACTTTGGCATCGCCACGAAGCTTTCCAGCGTTCGCGAGCTATTCCAGAAGTCCCATTAGTTCTATGAGCGCTACACTCATTATGACATTTATAAACGCATTGATGCTATTACGTTTATCGCGACGATGATGATGGTGTGCTCGAGCACCTTGAGGGACCAATGAAGGACGCCATGTGATAGGCGACTATTAAGTAGTGAAGGTGGCTACATGAGACGAGGAAAGACAACAAGAGTAACACCAATAATAATAATAGTCGCAACAATAATAACATTAACACCAAAATCCTCAATTTAAGAAAAAACAAAAGACTTAAGTGTCTACGTTTAATTTGGATACATGGAAAGATATTAACCACCTCACTATTGTTACTAATAGAATTAAGGTGAAAAATTTTGATTATCAACATTCATATTTAAAGCACTAAGAACAGGAAATTTTTTTTTTGAGAGTGATAAATTTTTTAACAAAAAATAACCATAAAAAAATTTATTATATTTATATTATCTCTTTTATTCCATGAATTTCTACTCGCATGAAGTGTTAACGCACTATTATTTCCGGCAAAATGATCAACAGTATGAATAATTATTATTTATTACAATATTATTTTCCCGCTAATCCAAACACTTTCTTGAGAAACTTTCCCGTTGATTGAACTTCAAAATCGTGCCCTCTCCCCCTGGCTCTCACCATACTCGGACACTCTTCGGCGGGAAGACCTATCTCAGACTCAAATCAAAACCCCGAACGAAAATCACGTTATCGCTAAAAACCCATCCTCTTCCACTAATCAACGCGCGGGCGCGCGCGCATTATGAACGTTCTGAATGTGGCGGAGAAGCCCTCGGTGGCGAAGTCGGTGTCCACCATCCTCTCGAGGAACCAGGGCATGCGAGTGAGGGAAGGTCGTTCCCGCTACAACAAGATCTTCGAGTTCAACTACACCATTCGCGGCCAGCCCTGCCACATGCTCTTCACCTCCGTTACCGGCCACCTCATGGAACTCGAGTTCGAAGAGCGTTACCGCAAGTGGCACGCTTGTGACCCTGCTGATCTCTACCAAGCCCCTGTCCATAAATCCGTACCAGAGGTCCACATCCAAGACCGTTACTCTCTCACTCTCTCTATATGTGTATGTGTGAGTTTAATTTGTTACTCTCTCTCACTCTTTGTTTAATTTTGTTTGTATTGTTAACCCTAGGACAAGAAGGATATCAAGAGGACGCTGGAGGAGGAAGCAAGGAGGTGCCAGTGGCTTGTTCTGTGGCTCGATTGCGATAGGGAGGGTGAGAACATCGCGTTTGAAGTGGTTGACGTGTGTACTGCGGCGAATCGTCACCTTACTATAAAGCGGGCTCGGTTTTCTGCATTGATTGATAGGTTCGGCGTTGTGTCTAGGGTTAACATGGTGGCTGTTTCTAGTTTTTTTTCGTTCCAGTGTTTGATTGCTGCTGCTTTTGATAGGGAAATCCATCAAGCTGTGCAGAATCTTGTGGAGCCGAATAAGTGGTTTGCTGATGCTGTGGATGCTAGGCAGGTGAGTAGCCGCCTTTTTCTGACCTAGATGGAGCTGCGCTTTTTGTATTTTCGTGCATATGTTTGCTTGTTGCAGATTGAAACTAGGATTTAATGTTATTGGTTTTGTTTTATTTACTGACTGTTACATGCTATTCCATATTGTTGCCATTTTGTGGGGGGTGATTGATGATTGTTTAGTTTTTCTGTAGGAAATAGATCTTCGCATTGGTGCTTCTTTCACCAGATTCCAGACCATGTTAATGAAAGATGCTTTTATCATTGACACTGCAACAGATGACAGAAAACTTGTCTTAAGTTATGGCCCTTGCCAGGTGTGCTTCTGTTGAAAATATGACCATATATTGTGTGGTTTTTGTGCTTAAAAAGGTATTTAGTTCTTATGCATTTCCATTCTACTTTCATTTTGATTACAGTTTCCTACACTTGGATTTGTTGTGGAAAGATATTGGGAGATACAAGCACATGAGCCGGAAGAGTTTTGGTCAATCAATTGCTCTCATAAATCAGACGAAGGCATTGCTAATTTCAGTTGGATGTAAGATACAAAGCTTTTGGTGCATTCATGGTTCTTGTTGTGTTTTACTAACTGCAGGCTTGGATGTAATCTGAATTCATTTGGCAGGCGGGGCCATTTGTTTGATTATACTTGTGCAGCTATAATATATGAGATGTGCATTGAGGAACCAACAGCAACTGTGAGTCTTCCTCAAAGCTTGTGATTGGGCATTTGCAGAATTCAGAGTAATTTTTCATTACACATATTAATTACTGTTCAGGTCACAAATATTAGACAACAGGAGAAACTGAAATATCCTCCACATCCTCTGAATACCATTGAGCTTGAGAAACGTGCTTCACGATTCTTTCGGATGAGTTCTGAGCACACAATGAAGGTGAGTTAATGTTGGGAACACCATTTGTTTGTGTGCTTTGTAACAAGTCTAATGACAAGTGATGTCTATTTCAACTCTACGACTATATTCAGAATGATTTACTTTTTCCAATGTACTAACTATTACAAAGAAGTTTAAAATCAAACTTTTGATCCATGGTTTTCTCTACATATACATCATGTGAGATTTGTGTGTGCATGCATATATGCCATGTAAGAGGCATTGTGTGTTGTTTATCAGTATTCCTAAAAGCTTTTCTGGTGGTGTCTTTAGTTATCTGGAGTCTGGATAACGGTTTACTGTTTATATGCATATGTTATTGCGAAACTATGGTGACTGTGGTGAATGAACTAATCTATTTAAACAACTATTGTGTAGACAAATTCAGAGCAGCAAGGTTTTTTTCGTTCCAAAACTTTCATTTTGCTAGTTTTACAGATTTGATTATATGCATCTCTTGCTCACAGCTTATTCAATTATTTATAGGTGGCAGAAGAACTTTATCAAGCTGGTTTCATCAGTTACCCTCGTACAGAAACTGATAACTTTTCTTCAAGGACTGACTTGCATGTGGGTGACTTTTCTCTTCTGTCCAAGCATGAATAATTATTACAGTTGTAGCCTCCCAGGTGAATTTGGACTTTAAAGATACAAGAAAAGGAGTAGAATTATTGCTAATTTGCATGTGGTAATAAAGCATGGTTGTGGTTTAAAAAGGGGGATGTACCCCCATTTTTCTGACTATGGAGAACATGCTACTTAGCATGTATGTTATTTGATATGGATGTTGTGGTTATGTGCACTTCTTTTGGTGTTATATTACTACAAAAAAAGAGAAAGGGGTTAAGGAATTATAGTAGGAATTATAGAACATATGGTTTCATGTAAGTAAAGAAGATCTGACTTTTACAGACACTATGCTTAATTATTGCACTTTAAGATTTTTACTTGCGTTGTTCAACTTGTACTGTGTTAAGCATATTGTTGTTTTCACTCTTAAATCGTTACTCATCTATTTTTCCCCCCCTAATGTCTGGCCTCTAATTTTTGTTTATTTTCCTTTCAATTGTAGACAATTGTGCAAGAACAACAAGGGCATCCTGAGTGGGGAATATATGCCCAGCGGTTGTTGGACCCCGGGACTGGACTTTGGAGAAACCCTAGAGGTGGTGGACATGATGACAACGCCCATCCGCCCATTCACCCCACAAAATTTTCTACTGGAGAATCTGGATGGAGCCAAGACCACCATGTTAGACATGATTACTTACTACTCTTTTTACTTTAAACCCTGCATTTTGCTTTGACATTCATATTCATATTATTTCTCAAATTTTCACAGAAACTGTATGAGCTGGTTGTTCGCCACTTTTTGGCATGTATCTCAAAGCCTGCTGTAGGAGCTGAAACCATTGTTGAAATTGATATTGCTGGTGAACTATTTTCTGCAAGTGGGAGGGTGATTCTAGAGGTGAGATTTTTGTCATGCTATGCATGTGTGTGTGTGTATATATATATTTCACCTGTAGATTTTATTCAATTTTGCTCAGTTAATTCACTAATTTTTAATATGCATGCTTTGGACAACCATATTGTGATGTAAGACAAATATTATTATTGGATCTGTTTTGAAACACTTGGAATATGAGGAAAAGTGAATATTATTTTCTAATCGAATTTCAATGAGTACAAAAGGATCACTATTAATACAGCTTTGATCATAAAAACTATGCTAGAATTATGGACATCAAATCAGCCTTCAATTACTACAAATAAGGAAACTTGATCAATCATTCCTAATGAAGGAATAAATCTAATTAAATCTGGACAAAAAAAAAATAATGCAGATGCTTTATATTTTACACATTACAACACCCATGTTGTCAAAATCGCAAGTAAACTCGATGACTTGTACCATTCTGAGTTTCTTTTTTGGGTGGTAGTGGTGGTGGGGTTGCCGTGCTAACTTGCATAGGGGACCACTGCGTGCACATTTGTGATTTTCAATGGAAAATTG
Source organism: Mucuna pruriens (assembly GCA_025330945.1). Classification (NCBI taxonomy): domain Eukaryota; kingdom Viridiplantae; phylum Streptophyta; class Magnoliopsida; order Fabales; family Fabaceae; genus Mucuna; species Mucuna pruriens. The sequence continues at coordinate 206,795 of JAENHJ010000119.1, forward strand.
CTGGGTCATTGATCCATTTTGAGTGTGGCAAAGTGGGCTTCTTGGGATGGATTGATGAAGACCCTATACGAAAACAAAGAAAATCCTTTGTTATAGGGTTTGAAGAAATCATGTAATAAACAATTGTTTTTTCTTCTCCAATCTCCATTGCAACGGACAAACACATTCCCTTCCTTTCTGCAGTTTGTCCTTGATGCTGTGATCGCTGTTGCCAGTCATCACGAACAGATGTGTCCTGTGTTGGCCTGTTGGCTGTTCTTATGTTTGGGTCTATTATCTATGTTCCGTTCTTAATCTTTATGATTTATTATGAGTTATGGGTTATTTTTCTTATCTATATTATTTTTTATGTATGTGTGTGAATAAATATAATTTTGTATTTTAGGGAGAATCTTACAATCCGTGTTACGATCTTTGAGTTTTGATCTTTTTACCTCCCTTTCAATCCTCTAGTTTGAGAACATTGTGCAACACTATCCCTCAAGCTGGTGAATGGATGCTATCATTCTTAGTTTGCTAGTAATATCTTGGGATCATTCTTTGGGTCCCTTGGAACATTTGCTAACTTACCTCTACAAGGAGAACATATACTGTCTCTATAAGGTCACTGTCTAACTTTTCCTTGATGAAGTGCCTATTTATTTCTATATGCTTATGCTCGTCATGTTAATATGAATTATGAGCAATGCTAATGGTGTATTTGTTGTCTCAACAAAGCTTCATAAGAACTTTATACTTAATTCTGAGGCCATCAAGTATGATCTTCATCCATAGTAATTAACAAACCCTTTGGGACATAGCCTGAAATTATGCTTCTACATCAGACCTTGTGATCACATTTTGCTTCTTACCTCTCCACGCAACCAAGTTACCACTCAAAAACATTCATTACCTTATGGTAGACCTCTTATCTACAACAGATCTTGCATTGTCTGCATTTGTGTATATTTTCATGGACAAATTCATTTTCTTTTTGAATAATAGTTCTCCTTGGGTTTTCTTCAAATATCAAATAATTCTATTAACTACTTGTAATTATCTTTCTTGGGCGCATACATGAATTGACTCACTACATTGACCCCATAAGCTATGGTAGGTGTAGTGTGAGTTAGGTAAATGGGCTTTCCCATGAGTTTCTGATATTGAGTCTTCACTTCTGGGCACTCCTCATCATTTTTAATCTTGTGATTTTGCTCTACAGGAGCTCCATAGGTTTTGCAACCCAATTTTCCTGTCTCCAATAAATCAAGGATATATTTTTGTTAAGAGATGAAAATGCCTTGTTTGGAGTATGAAACCTCAATCTTAAGAAAGTGCTTTATCTTTCCCAGATCATTAACTTCAAACTGAGCTACTAACTTATCTTGCAGAACCTTTATTACTACACTGTCATCACTTGTAATAATCATGTTATCTACGTAGCCTAATAAAAAAGTTAGTTTGCCTTCCAGAGAATGTTTTATTAAAAGAGTATGGTCATATAAGGCTTTTCTTAATCTACACACCTTAATTCTCCCATTAATAGAATCATATTTAAGTGGAATTTCAATATACACCTATTCCTGGGTCTTATCAATATCCCTGCATTTATGAGTACCTTACAATTGAAATTAGTTCCTGCTGTCTTTCTATCTTCATTTCTATTCCTTCGCAAGCTTAAAACTTAGTTACGTAAACAGGACATGTTGAAATAAATTATTAAAAAACCTTTTCTCCATCTAAGAATTAAAGAGTTAATTGCTGACTAATCAACAAGTGATGTGCAAATTGCCATCACAAAATTGAAAAGATCTTCTTAAAGCTACCACTGGCTTACTACACTTTTTTTATTCTTTACAGATCACCTATTTAGGAATGATTTTTGCTCTTCATTTTCAGCTAAACTGCTATTTCAATCATTAATTTTTTTTCCAACATTTAATAGTAACAAGGACTGCTTACTCCTGCAGCTTTCATTATTCAATATTATGGAAGTCCTTAATTATTTATAACTGTTGGTACTATTAAACTACCACTTTTTGCCTTTTTACAAATTTGAATCTATATAATAATGACTTCATATTCTTATGGGAATAACCAAATTTCTTCTAGTACATGTTCATACATGTATGAATTTTTTTTTTACCAAACATCTAATAAATGTTTGGGGCAAGTTGCAAATGTTCTGATTACATGTTATTGTCTGATTTTAATGTGATCAGAAAAACTACTTGGATGTTTATCGCTATGAATCTTGGGGTGGATCAATGATTCCAACATATAATATTGGTCAACAGGTTTGCTTTATAGCATCGGATTATATACAATATTCTTGTATTTGTAGTTGGTTATCTTATTGTATTTTTTCTTCATATTATATCTGCCGCTTGCCATTTACTTCACGTGCTGTTCATTGTCATACCTGTCAGATTTCTGATGGAATTCCACACACAACAAATCCCAATATATCTCATTTTGATAAATTATTATTCTTATTCTATTGTAAGATTCACTGTTGTATTTAGTTCCATATTAAAGGCTGAAGATTTCGGATTTGGGAGTTTGACAAATTTTGTTTGTGACACAGAAATGAAGAGAAAATGGTCCAAACATAAAATGTTGCAAGTAGTTACCCTTAGTATCTATTTTAATGTGCCAATAAATTTGAGAAGCTGTTGTTTATACAGGTAGAGTTAGATTCCTCCAGGAAGCTAACTAAACATAACAAGCTCTAACTAATGGACAACTGTCATAACAGATCGTTATATACTACATACTCTAACAGAACTGAGAGTGTCAACTAAGGCTTTGATTTGCATGAGAAATTCACCAACTAGTGGATCTCCTTTTTTGGTGTTGCATAATTCAGTATGCAACTATCATGCTCAAGCTCTCGTCTTCATATGGAAGTGATTACGAATCTTTCCAGAGTTGCCATGAACTTTTGCAACCAATGACATGGTTAAGAACAAAGGAATAAAGTGACGATTGAAGCAATGCAAGAAGCACTTGGTCCTGCAACTCCCAAGTGGTATATGCAGGATTCTCGATTTCTTGATTGTTATTAGACTCAGAAACTGCAAAGGAATTTATGGTGAAGCTACAAATTGATGTAGCTGATAACCTCAAAGAACTGGTTTGATCTGTTGACGCCAGAGGAGAAAATTGTCATTGAGTTTCTCTATGATCTGATAGGATAGCATTGGAATTTGAGACATTTTAGATTGGATTGAGGATGATCTTGATGATGGATTTGGATCAATAACCATGAGAGGCTATATAAGCTCATGATTAGCATAAATAATTTCAAAGAAAGAAAGTGAGATAAAATTTATTGATTTGGAAATTATGATGCAAGTCATATTTGTAGCGTTACAGATATTTGATATTTATTCAGGTAAAGTTAGAGTTCTCTAGGAAGCTAGTTGAAAATAACAAGCTCTAACTAATTGACAACTATCATAAATAATGGAACGTAATACACTACATACTCTAACATTTATTATTAATATTATTTAAATCTATCGATCCCACATTTACTATAGAGATATGATCATTATAGTTTTTGTAAAAATTGGACATTCCTCACCTTAGTTGATTTTGTGAGGTTGAGTTAGGTTCTTAGTCCAAAATTTTAAGATGATGTCCGAGTTTATCTTAGATTTTTTATTGAGCCATTTGCACTTGTCCGCTCAAGATGTCTATTTTTAGGCGTGAAAGAGTGTTGTTATTGGGGCACTCGCATTTGTTTATGCTCCATATGCATAGTCTTGCATGTGAAATGGTGTATTTGTTAGATTTCAACTTAAAACCAATTGACGATAAGTGAAGCTGTCCAACAAGTATATGAGCTGCACCCCAAGGATTGAGGTAGGTAATGTGGGACTTCCCAACACCCTCCCTCTATAGATGTTGGCTAGAATAGGCAATGACCAAAATGTCTACTAGAATAGGCTATGATAGTAGAATTGAGATACAAATTGTGAATTAGAAGACCTATTTTCTGAATTGCGAATCGAATTGTATCGTGAATCATAAGATTCATGACCAATAATAAAACATAGTATATAAAACTAATAGACGTATAAAAGTACAAATTCATAATCAATAAGTAAAAAACATTACTCTAGGAGTATTTTAACAAAAAGAAACATTTAAAAAATCAATATATATACATATTAGCATTTTGAAGTTGAATAGCTAACAAAGTGACATATAAGCTTCAAAACAAAGATCCAAATCATAACAGCTACAATACTAGAAAAATAGTGGCTGCTACTACAAAGAAAGGAGCAAGGGCAGCACAACAAAATACAGAGAAAAGGAAAAAAAATAGAGTGGGTCACTTTGTTTTGTCGTGAGTAGAAAATAAGTGAAGAAATGAAGAGGAGACAAGAAGAATGGGTGAAAAAAATGAAAAGAGAGAGTGGGCCACCCTGGTCAGATCGAAGGGAAAAAATCAGCTTGTTCCCTCTCGTTTTACCTAATTTTTCTAGGAAATTTTTTTTAGGGCTGCAACTCAGTTGTGCCAGAATCTTAAGATTCGTGTGTGGGATATGATTCAAGCGATTTATGTGAGAATCGAACGATTCAAGCGATTTATGTGCGAATCGAACGATTCAAGCATAAAAATGATTCGACGCATGATTTGTATTGCCAGAACCCTAAATCATATCGCATGTATTGTATCATGAATCATACTATACTGATAACAATGGAATAGGCAATTAACTAAGATGAGCTATAGGCTTTGATACCATGTCTGATTTTAGCTTAAAACTAATTGACGATAAGTGAAGTTGCCCAACAAGTATATAAGTTGTATCCCAAAGATTGAGATAGGTGATGTAGGACTTGCCAACAGTGTTGGGGTCCCATATTGACTAGAGATATGACCAATGTAGTCCTTATAAGGCTTGAGTAATTTTCACCTTACAAGCTAGTTGTGAGGTTGACTTAGACCCTAAGTCGAATCTTTAAGATGTTATCAAAGCTTATCTTAGATTTGTTACTGGGCGACCCATATTTGTCTACGATCTAGATGTCTATTCCTAGGCATGAGAGGTGTTGTTATTTGGCAACCCATGTTTGCCCATGCTTTTAGATGTCCAATCTTGGATGAGAGTGTGTGTTAAGATCTCACATCAACTAAACATATGACCAATGTATAGTTCTTATAAGGCTTGTACAATCCTTAACTTACAAGCCGATTTTGTGGAGTTGAGTTAAACTCAGTAAAAATTCTAGGCATATGGCCAAACCACCAAATAACCTTTATAACAAGACTTGGGTAATCCTTGTTTCTAGAAATAACTTTTGGGATTGAGTTGGACTCTATTTGTTCTCAAATATGGCATTAAAGCCTATCCAATCTTGATGTTAGGCCATCTCTTCATACTTCGTATGTCCAGTCTTGGAAGTTTGTTGAGATGTCCCACATTTGCTAGGAATATGGTTCAAATACCCTTTGTAAGTGGACAATTATCCTCCCTTGAGCTAGTTTTTGAGGTTGAATTAGACTTGGTCCATTTCTAATACTAGACATAAGTTTTTAGATACTTTTCTATATATTATTGTTGTTAATACTTGGGTTTATGTTTGCACTGTATGCTATTTGCATCTTAGTCTGAAGAATAAATATTCATGACTTTGCTGTTGACATTATAGTTCATTCCAACAACATTAACCCTTGATTCGGGAGTAACCCGGCCACCACCACTTCTGAGTGAAGCTGATTTGCTGAGTTGTATGGACAAGGTGAGAATGATTTAGAATCTGATAGACTGAATAATATAATTAAAAATTTAATACTTTCTTGCCTCCAAGTCAAATTACGTGTCATTAAATATTGACAATTGTATATTTGTTTATTTATTTCTTTTCAAAAGGAAGGTATTGGTACAGATGCTACAATGCATGATCACATCAAGAAGCTGCTTGACCGATTTTATGCAACTAAGGATGCTAACACTCGTTTCACACCAACTAATCTTGTAAGCTCATACTGTTACTTTGAAGGAGATTATTTTCTTTCTTTCTTGTGACTTTTCTCCTTGTCTTGGGATATTTTTCTTGAGCTGTCTTGACTCTTGTTTACTGCTGCTAAGAAGAGTTACTGTACAAGGCTATTAGGCTAGAAGAGGATGTTGTGAATAATATGTATAAGTCATTATGTGAATTTTCATTTAATAAAAGTGATTTTGTTGTTGTGATATTATTCTACAATTGAACATGATGGCTATTAGGTTAGAAAAGGATGTTGTGAATAATATTTATAAGTCATTATGTGAATTTTCATTTAACATAAGTGATTTTGTTGTTGTGCTATTATTCTACAATTGAACATGATAGCCACTGAATGTGTACATTAAGTTGTCAACCATCTGGTTTAGTTGACAGTCATGGTAGCTACATTACTTCGAACATAAGAATTTGACTGTGACCCATATAGGTGAAATAATTATGACATTTATAAACTTGCAGCGATTAGAATCAGTACGTGAACTTTTGACAACAACTAAATATACAGTTACCTGAGCAAAGAGTAAATAATCAAGGGAGATTTTCTTAAAAGGATTTTTCACCATAGTGTGCCATTAAGTCATGCTATTGTCTATCCTTCTCAAAATTTATTATCTATAGTGCATTAGAGCTGTACAACAGAGTGACATGAGCTTAATTATTAATTTTGTAGATATGTTGTAGCTGTATCCTTCTGGTTTTTCACTTGCATAGGAATTGAAGCAGATCAATATTACAAAAAATTGAAGTTTTACCCATGAAGATTTTCATAATTCTTGAAGAATCCTTTTGTTTTTTTTATTACCTTAGTTATAATGTGTTTAATTCTATAACTAGTAGTCAGTCAAAACAAAACAATGAAGTATTATATTTTTTCATATCACATTTTTATTAACCACGAGTTTTATATTATTGTAGGGTGAGGCACTTGTTATGGGATATGATGACATGGGGTAAGGAATTCTGTTCATTTTAAAAGTGTTTCTAATCTCATGTCTAATCTTAGTATATTTTTTATCTCACTTGAGCGGATGTAATAATTATTAGAAAAGAGGAATTATTGGTAAGATATTTCTAGTTGAGGAACAATAACCATTTTACTAGAGGTGTTCAAGATCCATCTTGTCCTAATAATGTTTCAGATGATTAAGACTGTTCAAAGAGTGGTTAATAGTTATCCAGCAGTTGACTCAATTAATTGTTTTGGCTTCTAATTTAATTGTTGCTAAATTGGAAATCATTTCTCAAAGAATTTCTTTTTTGCAATCATCCCTAAATTTTCAATCATGTAGATGAAATGAGTTGGCTTTGAATTCCTTGTTTGTGTTTGAATACAAAATGTGATTTTCACATTTAATGCTTCTTCCCTTGACTCTAACTCAGCATGTTCTGTTCCCTTATCTGAATTGTACCTAGTGAGTAGGGTAAGAGATGACATTTGCATCAAAAGACACTGCCAACCTAACATAGACTTTATTGAGCCTTTGCCTTTTTCTACCATCGAGGTTTCAGTTATAAACTATGGAAACCATATCTTAGAGCAGTTATGGAACGTGACATGAAATCAGTCAGTGAAGGAAATAAAAGCAAAGCTGAAGTTTTGGCAACCAGCTTGCAACAGATGAAAGCTTGTTTCCTAGATGTAAGCACTTATTCGATTCTTGCTTAGTTGCTTGTAAGTTATTAGTTGTTACCAAGGTTTGGTTATTAAGAAGATCTTCATTCTCATGCATTACATGTTAAATTGCATCTTTTGAATTTTTGTTTCAAAATTTGCTATCTACTTTTACATTGGTTGGGGTGGCTAACCATTGTTGGTTTCTTGGCTTGTAATAATCACAAGTGAAAGTAGTAATAATAATTGTTCATATGTTTCATAAAGTTTAAATTTGTTTGTCTTTGAACTATTTTGAGAATTTTTAAAGAGGTCCCGCAAAAGTGTTTTATTGAATGTTGCTGTTGTGTGTGTTACCCACACATACGATGCTTTACTTGTAAACAAATAACGCTAAAATTAAGGATACAAATAATGATAGAAATCCCTAATTTCTAGTGATGAAATCTTTCAATATTTCTCTATTAACATAAAATAAATGTGTATCTTTAACACCCCCTTTGAGAGGATCATTGGAAGGCAGTAGAAGGGTTGTCAGAATCAGGAGAGTACAACGGAAGGGGTACTGGAGAGAGAGGAGTGCGACTAAGTGGTTGCTCAAAGTCATGGGAGCACGACAAAAAGGTTGCTGGAGTCATGGGAGCATGACAAATTGCCAGAGTTTGGGATCTAGGGTCCAAGAGAAGAGGATTGAGAAATAAAGGCTATAGGTTGCCAAACTGAGCCATGACAGTAGTAGGTGTGGCAAGTGGTTGGGCTGCCTAGAGCTAAAGAAAATCATTACATTCAGCAACAAATATAGTAACATATGCAAGTGAAGCAACCTGGGTCGTATGGATTGGTTTTGACGATTCTTGAGCTTTGGTGCAATATTTTGCTTCAACATGCCCCTTGTTGCAATTATTGTAACGATGAAGTCTAGCACCACGACCGCCACCCTGCCCACCACGATGAGAAGAGTGGGAGACAAGAGCAACAAAATTGCTTGAAGGGGTGGCATAATGTTAGAGAGCGTGTAGAGTGGAGAGACACAATAGTTGTTGGCTAACTATATCATGTTAGGAATGATGGGATTGAACAATATCTAATTGCGTATTACATCAAGGTCAAGTGATAGACCAACTAGGGCAAGGGCCATGAAAAGCTGTCTGCAATGCTTGTAATAAGCATGGTAGTCAATAGCGGCCGGAGCGGTGGCGGGTCACGATGGAACTGACGTAGTGGCGCAGTTTGCTGTCGCGGCCGCTATTTCTGCTTCCCTGTGTTTCGGAAGGGGAAAAGTAAAAAATGCCCTCATGTTTAAAACATTAGTGAGGGCATTTTTGACTTTTTGCGTTTTAGGGTTTTAAAAGTTAAAAACCTTACGTTTCCTCTTCCTTGTTTATCATCTTCCATCTGATTCTCCTCCTCCTTCCTTGTGTTATTTTTCTTCACTGTTACCTTCTCCGGCGACGTACTCCGGCGACCTTCTCCGGCAACTTTGAAGTAATTTTGCATTTCTTCAGTTTTTTTTTGCTGTTTTTTTCTACTCTGTTTTATGCATTTCTTCAGTTTTTGTTTTCTGTTTTTTCTTACAATTCTGCAATTCTATTTTTTGCATTTCTTCAGTTTTTGTTTTCTGTTTTTTGCATTTTTGCAGTTTTTGTTTTCTGTTTTTTTCTGCAATTCTGTTTTTTGCATTTTTTCAGTTTTTATTTTCTGTTTTTTTCTGCAATTCTGCAATTCTGTTTTTTGCATTTCTTCAGTTTTTATTTTCTGTTTCTTTCTGCAATTCTGTTTTTTGCATTTTTTCAGTTTTTGTTTTCTGTTTTTTTCTGCAATTATGCAATTCTATTTTTTGCATTTCTTCAGTTTTTTTCTGTTTTTTAATATATATATATAATATTAGAATAGCGGCTATCCTACTATCCGCTATCCCAGTTCGGGGGTCGGCCGCTCCGCTCCGCTATCTATCTGAGATTAACTACTATGGTAATAAGTCTCTATATCACCAGTAAAGGGCATGAGATTAGAAAAATCAGAAAGTAAATGTACAAGTTTACCAAGATATGTTTACATATCCATATTCTCTAATTTGGTGGACATCCTATTGGTCACCACATTGTAGAGACGGCGAACATTAGTTGAATATACTTTCTTGGCCTTGGTCCAGACCTCATAACAGGTAGGAAATGCCTGATAATGAGGTTGAAGGTTTGGGAGGAATAGAGAACCAAAGGACGCTACTCAAGGAGGTGTCAATTTGTTGCCAATGTGCTTGGTCACGGGTGGGAATATCCGTGGCTTGTGTGGTCAAGTGATTGGCTCGTCCTTGGTCTTGAAACCAGAATTGGACAGTAGCTGCCTAGGTACTGTAGTTTGCTGTCCCGATTAACTCTTCACAAGGAATTAGCAGAACATTAGTAAATGTCACAACAGAATCGGAGTTGGAGGAGGGGTCGACATAAGCCATGAAAAAAGGAGAGAGAAGAGCTAAACGAGAAATTATGCTCTTGATACCATGTAAAAGTGTTTTACTAAATGTTGTTGTGAGTTACTCACACATACGATGCTTTACATATAATCAAGTAAGATTATAAGACTAAATGATAGAAACCCAACCGACAAAGATAAAGATAATTTGTGCGACACTGGAGGTCTCACGACTAGGTCCAAAACCAAAACGATGAAGCAATCCGTGTCCGGCCTGAGTTCGGTAATTAAGGAAAACTTAGAGCAAAGTGAGTCAGAGGCTGTATCAAAGTGGGTCACTTTATTGCAAGTTGATGAAGAATGAATCCCATCTTGAATAATACCAATAAAGCCCAAGTCATTGTCATGTAATTTGGGCTAAGTAGTTAGTTAGAGATTTTTTGTAGAAATAGAGATTGTTGATTTTTGATAGGGACTTTTGATAGAGATTTTTGATTGAGATTTTTGATTGAGAATTTAGATAGAGATAGAGATTGAGATTTTAGATAGAGATAGAGATTTTGATTGGTTAAGATTTTATGCCAATTCAAATATTATTAGACTTTAACTTCTGGGCTGCCTAGCTAAGCCTATAAATAGGCTCTTGTAATCAATCAGAATACAGAATTTGGAATTTAATAAAGTCTTCTCATTGTGAGAACTTTTCCTTTGTTCTTAGGATTAAGTACGCTTTATAGTGTTAGTTCTACTGGCAGGTCGTGGTTAGGGTCAAGTTCCTTTTCACCACGCCACGCTTTCACCTATTTTCAAGACTGTCCACCTTCTGATCCCTTAGTAGGATCATATCACTAAACTTAAGGATACAAATAATGATAGAAATTCCTAATTTTTTAGCTATGGAATCCTTCCATATTTCCCTATTAATTAATGTGTATTTTTAACGATCCCTGTACTTTAAAGTTTGTGATTGGATTGCTAAATTTATAAACCATTTTTAATTGGGTCCTTTGCTAGGATTCTGTCTAAGTACATGGACTTATTTCAGAAGTTTCAAATAATTTAGGGACCAGGTTGCTAGTTTATTTATTTCGTATTTTAGAATTTTCCAATAACTACCTGTACTTTGAAAGAACCCTAGTCAAGGACCTATCAAGAACTTAATTACAAACTTTTAGAGTATACGAACATGTGTCCTAAGGTTCATACCATCAGCTGAGTGGCGAGCCCATGGTTGTGGGTTTCAATCTATGGTTGGTTTGAACCTCTAGGGAACTGATCTTTAGTTGACACGAACCTTCGGGGAAGTATTTGGAAGGTGGCCAGTCATGATGTTAGATAGCTATTAGTTGTCAATATATTGGTAATTAGAGTTAGTTTGTTAATTAGTTAGTTGTGGAAATCTGTTAGTTTGTTGGGTTGAGATAATTAAAAAAATAAGGTATGTTGCCTATAAATAAGAGGGGAGGTGGAAAGAGAGGACATCTTGTCATTTGAGAGGATTAGGGCCTTTGGGAGGTGCAGACCCTCAAAGTTCTGCAACATTCTTTTCTGTAAAGTGGGGATTTTTTCTGTATTCTTTCTAATAAAATACCAAGTTTTTATCAACTGGTATCAGAGCTTTGATCTTGGAGCTGTGGGTATCAATTCTTGAAGATGATTCCTGAAGTTGAAGCAAAAGAAGCCTATTGGTGGCTGATTAATGTGGAGCAGTATTTTTAGGCAACATGGATAACTGAGGAAGAAAATATTCAGAGAGTTGGGAAGGCTATGCGAGATCGTGCATTTGTTTGGTGGTATATGTCGAAAGGGGACCATCCAAGTGCATCATGATGGAAATTCTTGAAGGCTTTGCTCAAAGAGTTCCAGCCAGAATTTGATCCAGACATACTAGTTGTCCAAGATGAGGAACAAGAACTATGGGTGCCAAGAAATGGGTGCCAAGATGAAGATGGGGAGGCAAAAAAAAGAAGCATCATAGGGTAGAAGAAACAAATCTAGAGATTAAGAATCAATAAAAGAATCAGGGCAGCAGTGAAGAATCAAAATTTGTGAATGGACCGAGAAAAGAAAATGAAGTTCAAGAGGAAATCCAAGAATCAATGGAGTGGAGGGAAGAAGCTGATGAAAAAAGGCAGCAAGAAAATATAAAAGAAGATGAAGAATTGGAGAGAATTGAACCAGTGGCTCAACAAGAAGTGAGGAAATCAGAAATTGATGTAGAGAAGAAACTAGAATTAGGGGGACCAGAATTCTTGGAAAAGGAAACATCCCAAGAGGGAGAAACCAAACAAAAACAAAAAGTAGAGAAGCAAGATTTAGAAGAGCGAAAGAAATATGATGAGGGAGAAATTAAGGGTGGAGAAGCAAGAAAACAACAACCATTCAAGATTATGAATCAAGAACCTGAAAATAGAAGCAAAGATGAACATAGGAAGGTAAAATACAAGAACCACTTTGGAGAAGAAGCAAAGTTCAGTGAAGTAGAACCAAATTCAGTCAACCTACCGCCACTATTGGAGTTGCATGACTTGGATTCAACAATGGGAACCTGTGGTCCTTCAGTTGTGATGTTGTGTGGGTTCTTGCATATGCTGACCAAACTCCCACTACCGGAATTGCCAGACCTTGGTGCTCATGTGGTGGCTAATATTATGTTGGAGTCTTTGACGAGGATGAAGGTGGGTGTTGTTCCCCAACTCCAAAGTAGAAATGTTGCTGGTGAGGTGATTAAAGAGAAGAGTAAGGGTTCTGAAAAGGGAAGTGATTTTCTAAGATTAGTAGAATGGGCCCGACTGAATGGAATGGAGCAATGAGACCTCATCACAATTGCAGCAGCATTGACACACTGTTTTATGGAAAATATTCTGCAGGAAACAGAGCATTAGAGAAGAATGGAGCCACTCACATATTGGTATTTGATCCAGGAGGAGTTGATGATATTTGGGGAGATGCTGTAGTAGTGAGATTTGGCTTAATCACCATGCTTCAGTAAGTTGGAACACCAGTGGGACTTCATTTCAGCCAGCAACCACAAGCCAATTCACCTTGAGGACAAGGTGAAACTTTAGGGGGGGCAGTATTGTTAGATAGCTAATAGTTGTCAATCTATTAGTAATTAGAGTTAGTTTGTTAATTAGTTAGTTGTGGAAATCTGTTAGTTTATTGGGCTGAGATAATTAGAGAAATAAGGTATGTTGTCTATAAATAAGAGGGGAGGTGGAAAGAGAATATCTTGTCATTTGAGAGGATTAGGGCCTTTGGGCATTGGGAGGTGCAGACCCCCAAAGTTCTGCAGCATTCTTTTCTGTAAAGTGGGGATTTCTTCTGTATTCTTTCTAATAAAATATCAAGTTTCTATCACATGATTTCTTGTTGGTTGGTGGAGAGGTTGTTGCGGAAGAGGTCGCGACACTTGCATTGATTCTGATGCTCAAGTTAGTAGGGATTTGGGGTGGAGGCAAGAGATAATGGTGCAGTAGGTTGGTGCCTATTTGGGTTGAACAGGATCTTGGGGCAGACTAGGTCCTGCAGGGGCCTTTGGATGGGTGTCCTTTCCAAGAGGGATTGGCAGTTAGGGTGCACTTTAGGTCCTTTTGTTTGTGATATGTGATAAGTGATGCCTTTGAGGTGGATGGAACGTGTCTAGGTTTTTGCATTGCCCAGCCATTGTGTTTGTCTCGAGTTGTTGGGTGCAGGTGGACTGTGGCTCTTCAACTAGGGTTGGGTCACACCAGGCTTGAAGGTTTGCTAGTTGGATTAGCCTTGCTTAGCCTGGGTCTTTGGAAGGCCTACTTCGGAACAGGACTCACTAAAAATTTGACAAATAGATTAATTTAACCTTTCTTAAACTTATTCCCGCTTCAAGATATTTCTTCTCATCCTGTGAATATCTCAATCTCCTTCCATATATTGTTACTGGATATTTTCTTTACTTGAAATTTGTTATATAAATCTTATTCCTCTTTACAATTAGCAATAGGGTCAATGTAAAGTAAAGAAGACAAGTGAGGTGCCTTTGTTCAGATTTCAGAAAACACAACTCATGATCTCGCTCATTTAATGTGTATAGGTGATGTTAATTATTTCTTTTTTGTCTAATGAGACCCAACGGAAACAAACCTCAGGCAGACCGTTGAGTAGCCTTTTATCCTCATCCAACGATAATGAGAACAGCTTAGTGCCTAGAGTTTGAAGCTAAACCGTGGGAAGTAGGTCGGTGAGTTGAGTATAATATTTGTGTAAGCAGTGAGTAATTAAACCATTTCTGTAGATGGCATCATTGTCCCCAATGAAGTATTTCTGTTCAGTTTAAGTATAATAGCAATACATTATTAATTGTGCAGATCCTTTCTGAAGTATAAATCCCCCAAATGTCATTTTGTAGGGCAGGATGTGCTCTGCTCAAGTGTTAGGGTAGTCCAACTGTCCTGATGCTTGTTGCAACAAACTGGGCTGGTCTTTTTTCTCCACAAGTTATAGCATTTATGTGGGAGGGATTATGAGCATAATTAGAACTTTCAATATATTCCCATCTTTTGCATTTATAGAAATTTGTTTGGCAATGGCATGCACACTAGAAGAAAGTGATTGGTAATCAATTTTGTATTCACTTAAGTAGTTTCTCCATTCAATCTACCCTTTTATCTGAAGAAGTTTATCTGGTTATGGAGATTGTGAACGTAAGTGGCTGATAACCTGTAAATATATGCAGGCCAGATTGAATAAAGTGAAACTTTTAGAAGCCATGGCAATATTTTTTGAAAGGTGATTATCCCCCAACCTACAGGTGGATTCCTTATGCAAAATGTTAATAGATCTTCAACCACTACTGCAGATCTAGTAGATCTGGCGGTGATGAGCACCATGCAACTGGAGAAATTGTTCGTCGGTGTGGACTTTGTCAAGAATCAGACATGGTGCTAAAGAAAAATCGGGTATGTGTTTTAGTTAGTTGTGGTTTTCTACCAAGGGAATGATTACATTAAGAAATATAATTTGGAATTTTTGCGGTGATTTTTTTATTCTTTTCCTGTGAGTTATAGGCAGTGACATTTTTTGGAATCAAATAAATAGCTCAATTGTGTGCCATTCATGTTCAATCATGTGGTGTTTAATCAATGAACATGGGACTAGGAGTGAAGGTGTGGAAGTTATGTTGTTTTACTTAATAGTGAATAATTTTATGGCCTGAGCATGAAACAGAAAAAAGAAAAGACAAAGTAGGCTCTATCTGATTGATATAAATTTTAAGTAATAAGTATTTAACCATATCTCCTTGAATTACAGCTGTATATTTCTTATGTTTATAGTTGCTGAATTTCAGTACTTCTGTGTATGAGGGCATGCTCAATCATAATCTTGATATTATCCTTTTGTTTTATGTAATTTATATTTTTGAAAGGAATACAGGCATAACCTTTTATCTGATTATATTTTTATATTATCATTTACCAGGATGGCAATTTTATGGTTGGATGTTTAGGTTTCCCTCAGGTTGGTGTTCTTAATTTTTTTCAGTTACCTGTTAATTGCTTTGTTATAAAAAAGTTACAATCTATCTATCCTTGGAGCTGCCAGTTGCCATTATGTTTTTGTGCTGCTCCCCCCTGTGATAAGAGAAAAACAAATAGGTGTCCAATCTGATATGTAATCTCCCTTAAACAAGCAAATAATGATAAGAAATCCTTCTTAAGACAATGACAATTGAGAAAGAGAGAGCAACGGTGATAAACTAGCCTATTAGCGCAATACAGGTGTCCAATCTGATATGTAATCTCCCTTAAAGAAGCCATGGAAACAGCATCAAATAGAAGCAACAAAAGACTATCCTATCCAACAGTGGCAAGGATAACAGAGTACTTATGAAAATACTGGCATTCTACTTCAACCCTGTGCACCAAAGGCAAAGAAGTGTAGAAACAGAATGCTGCCTTAAAATTTTGCCTTCCTTTCTCCATCCAAAGTTTTGTTGTGCTTGTATTCAACATGCAGTAAGTTGTGAATTTTATAAATTGTAGACAATATTTCAAAAAGAGAGGTAATCTTTTGATGAAATTTGTAAACCTTTGGAGTCAATATGGCACCAGTTCAGTTAGTTTGCCTAATTGTTTACTTTCTATTAGAAATAAACTAGGTCTAACTCAATCCGAAAAGCTAGCTCTAGAGGGAGGATTGCCCAAGTTTTAAGGAATATTCTGGCTATATTCCTAGCTAATGTGGGGCATCTTAACACATTAACTTTCATTTTTTTTACTTGAGATACACGTTCCTATCTAGTATTTCCTATGAATACAATATACCTCTTCATATTGATGATAATGTTTTGAATATAATTTCCTTCGCACCATATCCAATTTTAACCCTATTTTTGTAGTAGGCATTATTAAAGTGAAAGTAGTTATGTACTCAATCAGATATATAACCATTTTTTATCCTCTCTGAATTCAGTTTAACTGAATTTGAAAGTTTTGTGTGGCTTTCCTCCCTTGCTGCCCCCTCTCTATTTCTTCAGATCACGACTGACAGACACTAATACAAATTTGACACCTATAAATGAACAGTGTAGGAATGCTGTTTGGCTCCCTGGATCAGTATCAGAAGCAGTTGTGACCACAAATACTTGCAACTTTTGTACTCCTGGTTTGTGATGCAATTTATATTGAGATACATCTGTAGCTTGCATACTAATGCATGATTTTGGCCTTTTTTTTCTCTATTTTTTATATTAAAAACTATAAAACCTTGAATTTAAAGACTACGAGCAATTAAGTGGAAACAACTTCATTGTCTAGAACTAGAATTTGCTCATCCACCCTCCAAAAAGTTTGTGTTATTAACTGTTTGGTGTTCAAATTTGTGAGAATATACCATTTCTGTTATGATCTTGCCTACTGTAATCTACCATTTCAGTTCAATTTGCTCTTTCTGACAGCTGTGACTGTTGTACAGCTGTCAATTAGCTATAGCTGATAGGTTAGTTAGACAATTGCAACTATTACATCAAGATAGTTTAATCTCTACCTATATTTTTATTGTAATGGAGCTGAACCTATATTGTGTCAATCATTTTCTAGTTCAATGATATTATTTCTCTCTCTCCTCAATTTCTTCAAACATGGTATCAAGAGCTTGAAGATCCTCATCTGTGGCTTCTGACAAATCTCCACCACCTCCACCTCCACCTCCACCAGAGGCTCCTTTTTTGCCTTTGCTTCATTTACGCCAGTCAGCCTGCAATCGCCAACAAATCCTGATGTCTTTGTTCTGATCTCAGCTCCAGTCACCTTCTCCCACTAAATCACCTAAAACCTGAAGGATAAAAATTTCCTCCTATGGCGGCAACAAACAGAGCCAGCTATCAAAGCATTCAGACTTCATCACTGATAGAAAATCAAAAAAATATCTAATGATATTATTTTTATATCTTAGAATATTTTAGAGTATTCTAGATTATCTCAGGATTTATCCTTTATATATATATATACTATGATTTGTTTTCTTATTTAATTAGAATCTTTTTATTTATTGGCATATCGTATCATGTAAATATGAATATTTTCTTGTATATTTATTTGTATTTATTCCATCAAATCTATGTAAAATGGACTCTGTAGTTTATACACACGGTTTCAACATCTCTTGCCTTTGTTTTTTTTCTCTTTCAACAATTACCTTGGATCTCTACAAATTCCACCGAAGTTTTTCACCGTGAGTAATTGTGATCTCAACAGTGAATCCACCTTTCTTGCCTGGGAGCAGCAAGATCAACTATTGCTCTCGTGGCCTCAATCTTCCTTCTCTAGTGCAATTCTCTTGTGTCCTAAGGTGCACGTGTTTCAAATTTTGGGAAAATCCTTGTTTATTTTCATCACCAAACTCGTGCTGCCAAGGCCTGACAAATGTGATTGGAGCTTCCTAATATCTCTCTCAATGATCGTTCTCTAATTGAATTTCTTCACTGCATAAAGACTCTTGTTGGTGCACTTCCTGTGGTTGGTGATTTTGTGTCTCATAAAGAAACACCTAGATGTCATTCTTGAAGGTCTACCTCAAGAATACGATCCAATTATTTGTCTTGTTGAAAAGGGAAGCTTGTTACAATGCAAATTGAAGAAATTGAAGGTTTGATTCTTGCCCGAGAACTAAGGCTCCAAAAATACAAAAAGAAATCTTTACAAGAAATTCCTTTAATCAATGTTATTGAAACCAATTCTCAGTCATGTCCTTCTCAAGAACAACGTCAATTTCCCAAATTTGTCTCTATTGATCAATTACCTTCTTCATCTTACTACATCCCTTGACTCAATGAGGATGTGGTGGTTGTTCATCTATTCAACCTTACAATGATATTCGAGCATAAAGGATATCAAACCTTGGCAATGATAGCCAAGCAAAAGAAAGGAGGGTTGGGAAATGTGGAGAAGAAAGTAGGTCTAAGGTGTACTAAGTGCTTAATGCAATAAACCTCACCACACTTGGGGAAAAAGTGCTGGAAATTATATGGAAAGTAGGGTTGTGCATGGTTCAGTTCAGTTTTTGTCAAATGGTTTAATTTTTAATGATTTGGTTCAATTTGGTTTTTGAAGATTTTTTTCAAAAACGACCTCACTTTACAAAAATGGTTCGAACTGAACTTGCTTTATAGAAATGGTTTGGTTCGTTTTTGGAATGGTGTGGTTCTTTTCTTTTTTGCATAGGAAATCCCCAAATAAAGATCATGATTGAGAATTGGGATACAAAGGAGGCCCCTCGAGCAAGGGAGGATTTTCCTATGTTGCTTCTGGGACAAGTCAAGAAACTAAACTTTGAAACGGTCCATCCCAATTAAGAAAGGAGGGTCGGGAAATGTGGAGAAGAAAGTAGGTCTAAGGTGTACTAAGTGCTTAATGCAATAAACCTCACCACACTTGGGGAAAAAGTGCTGGAAATTATATGGAAAGTAGGGTTGTGCATGGTTCAGTTCAGTTTTTGTCAAATGGTTTAATTTTTAATGATTTAGTTCAATTTGGTTTTTGAAGATTTTTTTCAAAAACGACCTCACTTTACAAAAATGGTTCGAACTGAACTTGCTTTATAGAAATGGTTTGGATCGTTTTTGGAATGGTGTGGTTCTTTTCTTTTTTGCATAGGAAATCCCCAAATAAAGATCATGATTGAGAATTGGGATACAAAGGAGGCCCCTCAAGCAAGGGAGGATTTTCCTATGTTGCTTCTGGGACAAGTCAAGAAACTAAACTTTGAAACGGTCCATCCCAATTAAGAGGAGATAGAAAAGATGAGGACTTCCCTTTGTAAACTAGAGAAACCTATAGGTGTGTGTTCTTTGGTATGCTCAGGTAAGCCTCCATGTTCTTTTGGATTAAATGTCTTGGACACATCCTGTAATCATTATTGGATACTGGACTATGAAGCCACTGACCATATGACACCATTAGCCAAACATTTTTCCACATATTTCCCACATCCTGACAACAAGAAATTGCCACAGCCAATGGAACACTTATAATTGCAATTAGCCAAGGAAATGTTCAAATCAACCCATCAATAACCTTAACAGATGTCCTCCATGTCTCAAAACTGATAGGAACTCCTACAGTAAACCACTGTATTTAATATTTGAATTTGAATGAAGAGAAATTATGAAGAGCAGGGCTCCCCGTCCAGAGGACTAATTTCTATAGTAAAGTTGTTATTCTGTTAGCAATTTTAGTCCTTTATTTCCTATCCCTCTATTGTGCAACACTAGTAATTTCTTTACTTGTCTGTCTTAGTCACTATTTCTTGGACCTAGAAATGTATGACACAAGATATGGTTGCAAGATCTAGTGCTTAAGTGGAATACCAATTCTTAGCATTCACCATTTACGAACTCATTTGGCTAAAGGAACTTCCTAAGGAGCTTCAATTCAGGATGATTATGCAAATGACACTTGTTTTTGGTAACCAAGTTGTATTGCATATCACCTCTAATATTGTTTTCCATGGTTTACATCAAGGTTCTAAATAGCACCTATAGCGGCATAGCAGTGCAGAGCAGCCCCTGCTCGCTACAGGATCTGCAATAGCAGAGCAGTTTAGTGTAGGGGACCAAATAGCAGCCGTAATGGTGCTGTAGCGGTGCTATTTGTTGATGCCAAAAAAAGTCCTCTAATAAGAGACATCAATGCTCTTTTTGGGATTCCAATTTTCAAAAATGAAATCTGTGGCTGTAATAATAGTGAAAATGATAAAGAAGACTTGGATTTAGAAGATGATTATTGATAATTGATGATTCTTGTCTAAGAAAATTGCATTTGACTTTTGTTGGTATTTACTTGTATGTTTTGTTTAAGACACCTATGACTTTTTATTGTTAATTATGAATGCCATTAATTTTTATCATTTTTGAGAATTTTATGTATACTTTGATTAAATGGAAACAGATAGATAGACATTGTGTAGTGAGTTATTTAATTGTAGTCAGTCTTTGCTTAGTTATAGATGTCCCCAATCCCACATGTCTTTCTTGATTTGGTAAACCCAACCAGCGATTTACAACAAACAAGTCTTTCCTCTTGTTCGGGGGAGCAGTTAAAAAATGAACCAAAGCAAATGAAATTAGAATGGCTATTCCTCACGATTGCTCCTTGTGATGCAGTGGAACCATGGCAATTAGGATTTCAAAACGCAGCAACACCTATGATGCAAGGAACAATAATAGACTTACATCACAATATCTTTTTCTCCTCATTCTGGTTTTTGGTTTTCGTATCACGGATCTTGGTTTGCGCTTTATGGCATTTCTACTATAAAAAAAATCCAATCCCGCAATGGATTGTTCATGGAACTACTATCGAGATTCTTTGGATAGTATACATGATATGAATGATATATAAAATTTCAAAATAGGGTCATATATTGATTATATCATGTATACTAAATCACAAAGATGACTGATACATGTATTTATGTTTAACTAATTGCTTAGTCAGCAATTAGTTACAATGATAACTGAATGCTAACTGATCCTAACAAACTTAGTGCAGTACATTGGATAATTCTTTTGTACAGTAATTGCAGGTTAAACTAATATCTCTAACAACTAATTTATATTTGAAATTTATCTTAAAGGTAAGCTTGTAGAAGTATAAAATTCTCAACTCAAATTACATTTATTCACTTTTAGTTAAATGTGTTTAGGAGCAAAGGCAACTTTATTTTGAAACAACAAAGCATCACTTTTTTCCCTACAATCATGTTGTCTTCCCTCGTGTGATTTTAAAGCAGTCCAACGGTTCTCCAAACAGGCTACAAATCTTTGGGAGGTTCTCAGATGCGTTGCTTTATGACATGCTTGGTGCATATGACCTATATACCTTTGAGGGGGAGTTTTAGAAATGCATATTATTATGTAAATGTCCAGGTTCACTGAATAATGTAAATATAGAAATTAGAAAATTGTTTCTTTTATTCTTATGTTCATTACATAAAGTTCATGGTGTAGTTGAAACACTTCTCTATATGTGCTTCTCCTCATTCTCTCTCTCAATTGTATTATTTAATTTATTTGTGTTTTAGTGATTTTAGTCCTGCATCTTGCTTTAGATATTCTCATATCTGATTGGATAAAATGTTGTAGGTCCTGTTTACTTGATTCAGTTCAAGTTTAGGCAGCTGGAAATACCACCAAACTACAGTGCCAACCATTTGGGTAGGTGCACCTCTGTAAGATCAATTTCTTTTCATCTGATTTAACCTTATTCTATCTGCAGAAAGAGCAAAAGGAGACCCCACCCCACCCCAAAAAAAAATATTGAAAGGGATTCTTTTTATGTTGTTCTTTAACTTATTAGTTCTTTCATGAATATATGATGACTACTCAAAACCTTTCTGGTAAAAATGCTTATGTTTAATTAATGCATGCAATATGATAGGTTGCATTGGTGGCTGTGATGAGGTTCTTGCGCAGTTGATAGAAATATGTGGCACTGGCTCTCGCATGCCAGGTTTGTCTGAATTGCTAAGTAATTACTGGAAACTTTATTAAAAATATAGCTGGATTATACCTATTGTTTCATATGAATTACTGGTTCTTTGTGGAGTGCTGTTGAGTTGAACAATATTTGTAATCATTAAATGTGAAGAAACTTATGAGATAAGTAGATAACCTATGTGTGTATGACAGTTTCAATACAGATTCTGTAATTTGATTAATGACGTTCAAACATTTTTAGGAGACAATAATGTTCATCTATGGATATTATGATAGGGACTTGGGTATTATTGGGTGCCTAAGACCCATATCGAGTAGTGTGGGATGTTTAGTGAAGTGTTTAAGTGCTTGATTCTTCCCCCTTGATAGTTAGCTTTTAAGGGAGGGTAGGTGCTTATCGTATTATTACTACCTCCAAACTAGTTTTTACTTGTTTGTTTGTTTTAATCTTAAGTATAAAATAAGTTTTAGAAATTTTTTTGGGTCACAAGTCAGTGAGTGGTGACAGAAGAGAATATCTGTTTCCTGCCTTTCCTGTTGTTTCCATAAATAAATATTGGAATCCTCTCATTATACCTTACCATGTTTTCCAGCAAGAACGCGAGGACCAACTGCACCAACCAGCAATGCCCATCATACTAACCCAAGGAGGCAAGGAGTTTGTACGAATTGTCAAGAAACAGGGCATTCTACTAATGATTGTCCTTTACGTTCCAGGAATGTCCGACATCATGGAATGAGCGAACATGATGGTATGTTCTCTGTACTTCTTATAATTCCATACCAGTTTAGGCAGTCTAGAGAAATAAAAATGTATTTCTTGGATATTTAGTGTTGCCACAGGGATATGAGCAAATGATGATAGTCAATGATGAAGTTACTGAATGCATATTGTGATAGGCAAATATTGATTCTGAATTCTTTGGAGATGGATTGGTGAGGAGTGTTATAAAGTGGTTTGTATTAATTTTCTGGGCTTGGCCTGACATGTGATACAAATTGAAAAGGCTCCCCTGTGATAAACCATGCTTAGTTACACAATGATCATTAGGGTGTATTGGGAATAGGGTTTTAATGCTGAGAAGGTATTCATTGTATTGATCATGGTGTAATTTCTGTTTTTCTGTGCATGTTGGCCTATGGTTTGCTGTAGACTACAGGTCAAATTGCATAAATTGTGGGGACACAATCATTTTCTAACAAATCTAGGACTCTAGGTTTTTGGTTTGGGAAATTTTTTTTATTTATCTTTTCCATTTTCAAGATTTTTTTATTTAGACAGTAGACACCACTGCAACTTATTTCATATTTTTTTCCTTTCCCTCTCTTCTTTCTCCATTTTTCTTGTTTTATTTTTTATCTAGATTGCCCTCCATTGTTTTGGTTATCAACCTTCCATGACCTAGAAACAAATCTGTCTGATCCAAGGCAACCTATGTTCTAGATGACAAGTGTTAAAATTTAATGATTGACTTATTTCTGTATGTCGTCTCGCCACTCTAGCTCAAGTTATGGTTTGTGTTCGTAACTTCTGTGTATTTTTTTGACTGGAATGTTAAGAAGTCAAAACTGACTTATTTTGCAAGAAAAAGAAAAAGGAATCTTCTTAACTCAGTGCATCATGTTAGAAATTCACGCTCTTCATTGATCATGCATTTTGTGGTCATCATTTAGCAGCTGTCAAAATTGAAATTTAAAGCCTTTTATTTTATAAACCATTAAAAAATGCAGGGGAGGCGTCTGTTTCATGCAATTCTTGTGGAACACCGTGTGTTTTGCGGACTGCAAATACGGCAAATAACAGGGGAAGGAAGTTCTACTCATGTCAATCACAGGAGTGCAACTTCTTTGTGTACGTGAATTCCTTTTTTCTTTTTTTATATATTTGAGGATTATAATTCAGCTTTTTGTGTTATATTTACTGTTAGGAGTGCCAAAAATATGAAGAATTTCAACAATTTGAGTACACTGGCCCTTTTTTTAGCTGGTTTTAGTTGGGGAGTTATTCTTGTTTTTAACGAGGGCAGGGGGGTTGTCATTGATTATCTATGCTAAATTTTTGTAACTATCACATCTTTGACACTTGCCATTTAATAATGTCTAGACTCTTGACAACTGAATGATTAACCTGCCAACCTCTGTCTTTTTGGCTGCTTTTCATCCGCACATAGCTCGAGCTGACATTTATAAATTGGATTTAATTATGACCACTGTTCACCAATACATAATCTATGAATCTAATTTTTGAAATGGCATCAAACGATCAACTCTTTGTTTTCAATTATGTGATGGATGATGTTTCAATCAGTTTAGAGAAACAAAACATATTGCATGGTTTTAAGATAGTTGTTTGTTTATATAAGCCTTATCACCCCTATCACAGATGGGAGGATAGCCTCAATGATGGCACTGAAGGCAGAAGTGTTACACGTTCAAATAGTATTCCAGCATCCAATCCTAGGCAAAATGGTGGACGTGGATCACGTGGTAGAGGTGGCCGGAATGGATCTCATACTGCTAACACAACATTTGTATCTGCCACTGGGGATCCTGTTTCTGGTAGAAGGTGCTTCATGTGTGGTGATCCATCTCACTTTGCTAATGTCTGTCCCAATCGTGGTGTCTGATCTCTTCTCAATGACTCATCTCAGCTCAGCTGTATAGAAGGAAAACCAGGTTGGGCATCCACAACCTTTCTGTTTCTTTTTTATTATTTATTATTATGCATGTGTTTGATTAAGCACTGGTAATGTATTATGTCAAACTTTTTGAGCATGCATGACCAAAACTGTGCTGGTTCTAGTATGTCAATGCTAATTGTCAAATCTTTTATTCATTCATCATTTATCTCTTGCATAAAGGAACTTGTAGCATTAACTTAACTAAAAATAATTGAAGAATCTTTTTCAATTGGATCTCTTTTGCACAGGGAGAAGTTATAGTTCCTGAATTCCTTAACTTGTGGAATACAAGTATGCCCTTGTAGCCATTTGATAGAGGGTATTGGGACTGATCAATTCCTGTCTATGTTCTTTTGTTGGTAGGGTCATATGTAAATATCATTGTAAGCCCTCGTGGAAGACAGCTGAAATAGGACAATATAATTTTCTTAAACTTGTTCCCATGAAGAAGTAGTTTGTAATGCATGCTTCTTTATTTAGGCGTGGATAAGAACTGTAGATGCACTACAATAACATAAATTATATAGACTTTTGTTTCATTTGCATCAACCAGTATGTATTGTAATATTGGGGTCCAATCGTTTTCAAATCCAGAAAATTTGTTCACACCATCTGTATGTCGAGCACATGGTTGGTAGGCTGTCACAAAACAGTCCATTTGCAAAATCTGAGGGAGCATGTGCGAGGGCGAGCTCATAACAATTGTTTGACTGCAGCTAAGGAGGGAGCATTAAATCCATACAAGCCCTAAATCATGTCTCAATTTTCTCTGTCAATGTCTAATTTATTTAGAATTTTTGTGTATGCATTAATCTAATCAAACCATTGAATTATTCTTTTCTTTTCTTTCTGTATGGAAGAATTTTTCTGAGTCATTCGAGCCGACGCATCTAATCGGTTTATTGTAAATTCGAAGATCATGTGCGCATGGGCTAATAATATTCTCCACGGAATAAGAAACGTCATTTTTTTGGGCCGAATAACCGTGTTGCAAAATTTTCACATAACAAGCAAGCAGAGATTCAAATATTCACGATATCTTTAGATCGAGAATAATGATGTCGATGTCTCTTTATTTTTTTATTCTCTTTGCCTTCTATTTTCATTCACTATGTTTTGCAGTGTAGTTCTAAAGTCATGTTTGAATAATTTTTTTTATAAGCATTTATAGAATAAAAATAATATTTTTTTTATAAAATAAAAATAGTTTATGTAGAAGTTAAAATTAATCTTTTTGAAGAAGGAATAACTTTTTTTTATTTTAAATTGTGCATACTATTTTTTTTTTTGAGAGAAAAAAATTATTTTATTCTATAAATATTTATAGAGAAGTTTATATAATCTATTATTTTTCGAGGGTGCTTCATTGAATCAATGGAGTTTGAAGGTAATGTTAATTTCCATCTAAATTAAATCATCGAATGACTATGCAAGTGAGTAAGAAGGATTTGTGGGTGATAATGATATGGTTAACTTCTCCTTTTACTATTATCATTTTAAAAAGCTTTCTAAATCCCCTCATGCCATTAATTTGGAGGGAAAAGAAAAGAGGGTAGGTGTGTTGCCTAATAATTTTCATTTTATTCTTTTTTCTTAATATAATTCCCGGTTAAGAAAATCTTTATTTAAAAATTTCTTTTTCCTTTCTCACTTGATCTAAAGGTAAAAAGTAAATAAAACTTTCTAGAGTCATTTTATATGTCAACTGCACTGGTGATCAGTTGAATTTTGTATCTTCTATAATAATGCAATTTGATAATCAAATTAGGATGATCGAAAGTTCAATTTTCGCCTATCACATTACTAGTTTTCTCAATTTGGCTAAATTTTTATTTAAAATAGAACTTTTTAAATAATATTATGCATACAGACATGTGAATTAGGACAACTAGTGAGTAAGGACCACAACTTGCATTTTGTTTAGGTACTGAATGATGAACCGTATACAAAGATATGGCATATTAATCATGCCCAAAGCTAATCCAGACAATAATCTTTTAGCAATCCAAAGGGTCGTACAGATAATTATTCTAATTACTTATTCATATAATAAATTTGTATATTCCATACTCTCTTTTCTTATTTCTCTGCTTGATATCTAACTTCTGCACCGTTTTATTGGTCAATTCAATTTCTCTTCATTAAAGTAGGTAACCGAGAGGTGAGGATTAAATTATAGGTTATGGCCAGAGATGTCCTTTGGCTTCATGAAGTGTAGTTTCAACCTTACTGCCAAAGGTAGTGGGTAGCATCATTTTCAACCAGAAAGATGAAAAAGTCCTTCCCATGTGTTCTTTTAAGAATATTTTAAATATTCCTTAACCTTTTTGCATTCTCTGCAGTAAAAGGCTTGGTTGCTTTTTATTATTGTTTTAAACTTGACTTCAATAGTGGTGCATGGAATTTCAAGGTAGGGAAAAGGCATAAAATGAAACCCACTGCTACACCAAGGTTAGGTGCATATATAGATGTTGATGTTTAATCAGGTTCGCAAAGGACAAATAATATCGGCTATATGTGCGCACTCGGCACTTCTAACATGTGAAATAAATATATAAATACAAAGTTCACTTTATTTTTACAACAAAAATAAACACAAAGTTGAGAAGCTCCGTAGGAAGGAATAAGGACAGTAGGAAACTGGTTGAAAGGAATTTGGCTTCTCTCTAAAATAAGTATGGATAAAATAAATAATATTTAGCATTAATAAGAAAATTAACTTAATTTCTCGACACATTTATGATTTATTATTTTAACTTATTTTACTATTAGTTTAGAAGAATCAAATCTGTTTCAAAGTGACCTGACAAAAGAGGTAAAAAATGTAATCTCATATCAACTAATTAATAATATCAATGTAAATAAGATGAACTTAGATTTACATGTATAATGAATCATAACTAAGGGACGTGTAAGTGTGCGGTCATAAAGCATGACTTTTGGATGTTATATAAACAGTTATTAATACTATAAGAGAGTAATTAAAATTAAAATTATGTACACTGAATAATTTTCTAATCGTGTAATGTAACAAATATTGTGTATCGAATTTAACCAATATGAAATATCAATATAATATTTAAATTATGAAATAATTTTTTTGAGTTCTCGTCGAATACTTTATTTGTAACTACAAAATTTAATTTTTATTAATGGTTGGTTGATGCAAGCAGTCACAAACCTCAGTTTTTGAAGCTTCACGTTAATTAAATACAAAAGTTTAATTTGATAATCAAGCTATAAAGATCTTGTACCTAATTCTCTTTCTCGGCTTGAGTTGTAACGGAAAACAAAAAAGGGGCATCGAAATTTATCCGCTCTAGTCCTATGATGCATAAAAGGACAATTTTATTTTTTTTGTTATACTGGACAACTTATTTTTCTTAGTTCACTGAATTAGCTTTGGGCACATGCCTACCGTTAGTGTGGCTATTTCACATTAGAAGAAAGTCTTACATTATTTTTTTTATAGGTTGATTTGTTACCCTCTTTTTAAAATTTATTAAATCAAGCTAATAAATAATTATTAAGTTTATTGATTTATGTCATTATTTTTAATTTTTATAAAGATGAATGAAATACTATTTTTAATTTTTAAGGGACTATGTTAATAATAAAAATATTTTAAAAACTAATGTAATCACGTAGTAATGTTTAAAAACCAATTAAAATGTTTACTGATTTTCATTATTACATTTACATAGTAATCAATATAGTATCATCACAAAGCTTTTTATGTGTTCCATTATTTTATTGTTATTATGTTACACACTTCTAAACTTACATAATAAACAATTTATTGTAAGCTACTCCTAAACTCTTCGTAAAATCCTAACAATGGTTTAGAACTGAATAGTCAAATATTATAGCTTCGATGGGAAAAATAATCAACTTTTGATTTTCAGGGTATCTCCGACTCCCTAAGCAATCTCTGTTTACCCCACACTTCATTGTCTTTGGTTTGCTTTTGGAACGGCTAGTATTACATGGGCCCCTTCTATAACAAAAAAAATTGGTGACAAGCATAGGGTTCAGCACTTTCTTTTATAATGACATCTCCTCCTATTGGAATGGTATATTCTACATTTGCTTCCCACATTTTTTCACGCCTCATTTCTTGAAATCCATGTAACACTGATTATAATTTTGTAGGGTGTTTCAAACATGTTCAGAGGTATGAAATCACGTCTAAAACGTGAAAATTATAATTATTAATTTTTTAAAATTACCTCCAAAAAGTAAAATTAAACACGCTACTATTTTTAATGTTTATTTAGGGATGTTACATTTATTTTGGTGAAAATTATAGAAGTTTCGCTTTCAGTTTTGGACTACAATCTTCCAAGTTCCAACGCCCTGAATTTATTAGGCGCAAGGGAAATCTTGGGGGGAGGATCTCCCACGCTAGGGGTACCTAATTTTATGAAGTGATAGCTTTAATGAATTAAATTCCAATTTTCCAGTAAATTTTTTAAATATCCTTTTCTATCTGAATGAATTAGATCGCATTTAATGATGAAAATATGTCATCCACGTATCATCGCTCGTATAAAATATCTTAACTATAACTATTGTTTATTATGTGAACATTGTATAATCATTGTGCCTTTAGAGAGAACAGACACATACACTCTCGTATTTTCATTTAACTATGAGGACACGTCCCAGACAACAAGTGATGCTATGAAAATGAGATGATAATAACAAAGATCTATATCTATATCCCAATATTTATTATGGAACCATTCCCAAGTTATAGAGCGACAGTGACTTTCACACACCAATTTTTTGGACAATAATAATAATAATAATATATTTTATATTTTAAGATATTAAATATTTTTTTATAAGATAGTAATAAAATTGGTGTTTTTATTTAATTTTTTTTATAAACTAGAAGAATTAGTAAAAGAATATAATATTACTTTTTTGTACACATATTATAATTCTAAGAAATATTCCCAGTTTATTCACTAAAATTAATCTCTTTCAAAAATTACAGGCACTAAAAAACAAGTTAACCTTCCAAAATTTTCTATATACATTTTGATACATGCATTAATAATCCATTATTATGATACAATAGTTAATTATTAATCTGTTAATAAAATAACCCGTATTAGTAACCTATAATTTTATATTATTAATGGGAGTGGAAATAATATAAAAAACAGTGTTTCACCATTTTACAATGGCTGATTAACATTTAATTGTGCACATGAATGGACAAGAAAGCAGAATCATTCTAATTAAACGTGGACCCCACATTAAAGTTTCCTTTGAATGATTTGACCTCTAACATTATTATTTGTCACATAATTATATATCCTGCCACACAACATCTTAGCCAACTTTCATAATGAACACTAAAACATGTAACATGCCAACCAATGAGTAAAGTTTATCCCGTGAGTTTATTAATACTGTGTATCAAGGTTCCATGTTTTGGAATGTTCATATCATCCCAAAATTTAATTCCAGCAACATTTATTAAAAGTATTCACACGTATTCAATTGTTATCATATTATATTTTATTTTAAACTTTGGTTTGACACAACATTTTTCTCAATTTATTTTATTTCAAAATAATTACTCTTATAAGACAATATCCAGAATAATGTTTTATAAATGGACGGGTATTATGCTGTAAAGGGTGATAGTTAGTTTTGTTGCAGACTTAGCGTATGTTTGAATAATAAATTTTCTTTCTTTATTTATAATTTTGAATTCAAATATATACAAATATTATACTTTTATTCGATCATTATTATTAGTATAGTTTTTAAAGTATTTATTATAATAATTAATTAATCTATCATATTTATTCAATCATAAATAATTCTCGGTATGTTTTTAAAATATTTATTATAATAATCAATTAATTTACTATATTTTAACAAATTATAATTAGGTATTTGATATATAATCTATTTTTCTCAAAATATTATTTCAATATCTCAATCAAAACATAATCTTATTTAGCGACTGTTTAAAAAAAATTGGCGATGAGAATATCACAACATCCAACATAAGTCAACAATTCATTTAAAATAAAAACAATACTTAATTCATCAAGGTGAATAAAAATAAATAAATAAATTACAATTAATAATATTATAAAATTAATTTTTACATTAAAAATACTCATAAAAACAAATAATTAAAATGATGATAATATTTAACAACAATATTTTTAATTTAAGAGATGATTTTTAATTAATAAATATAACTTACATAGTTAATAAATATAACTTTTACTTTCATTAACCCTATGTGAATGTCTCTTTAATATATATATTTTTTGGAAATATAAAAGAAAATTAAAGATTAACATATTTGAAAATAATATTTTTGCATTTAAGATAAAAAAAAAATTATAAAAGAGTAGAAGTAGTATTTATTTTTGTAACTAATTATCATAGTATTCTATAAAAAAATTCAAAACAAAGAGATACTTTTTATTATATCTTATATTTAAATATGTAATTATTTTATCAATAATTGTGTAAAATATAATAATTTTATTGTTTATAATAATTTTATCTGGGATAAGATTTTCTAATTTATCTGGTAAATGTTTTTATCAGAGTTTTTTTTTATTTCTGAAGTCAAATGAACATAATTTCTTTACGAGTATATAAGATGTACTAGGAAACCAAGATGAAAAAAGAGAAACATTTACCTCTCTATTAACTTAGTTATCAAATAGCACAGAGAGCAAAAAAACACAAAATTCAGTCTGAATTTTACTGTGAAGAAGGAATCAACTTCTGCTACGCAAAGCAGTCTTTTTCAAAGGGAGGACTCTGCAGTACCGTCTACAGTACCTGCATGCGTCTTGCCACATCCAATCACTCTGACGACGATTCAGCATTTGCCACGTCAGCGTCGGTCCACTAATTGATAATTTATGTGACTGGGAAGAGACCCGAGACAGAAACCAACGGTTCAGAACGAATCTATAATGTCCACACTCACCCGCGAAGCACCACAACATTTCCCTGAGACAGTTCGACACTACGGTTCTCATTCTCGAGCACGATTCGTTCTCTCTCGCCATTCCCAAGATAAAGCATCCAACAGGAAGAGAGAGAGAGAGAAAAAGCGCGAGAACAAAGTGACTCTGACTCTTCCGATGAAGTTAATCGGCGACGGAGCCGGTGGCCGGAAGGTCTTGGTCGGTGTGAAATTAGATCCTCGCAGTCGCGAATTGCTAACGTGGGCGCTCGTCAAGGTGGCGGAGCCCGGCGACCTCGTCATTGCGCTTCACGTTCTCGACACCATCACAGGTTTCTCTCTCTAACTTTCTCTCTCTAGCTTTCGCTCTCAAACGTTGTGCTTAATCTAGAATCACGATTTTTTGTCACAGAGGGAACGTCATCGCTGCTATCCCTGGTGAAGACTTTCGATTCCGTTCTCGCCGTTTACGAAGGCTTCTGCAACCTAAAACAGGTTCGTTTCGCCGTTAATTTTTTCCGTTTCGGACACGTGAAATAAATGAGCCGTTACTGCGATTTCCGTTTCGAAACTCCGTAATAGTTTCTTTTTTTGCGTTGTTCAGGTTGGTCTGAGGCTTAAAGTTTGTCGCGGTGGTTCGGTTCGGAAGGTTCTGGTGCAAGAGGCGAAGTCGTTTGGCGTTTCCACGGTGATTTTAGGAACTTCTAAATCTCATCACACTATTCGTTCTTCGGCATGGGTTGCGAAGTACTGCGCGAAGAAATTGCCCAAGTGTATCTCTGTCTTCTCCGTCGATAATGGAAAAATCGCGTTCCGCAGAGAAGCTACCGGTTTGTGTAGTGATCGAGGTTTTGCTTTATTCCTTCGTTTTCTGCGTTTCTTTTACTTAGGCAGTGCTGTTTAATAATTAGTAATATTATTCGTTAGTGAAATGTGTTTTACTCTTCTATTGAGGGGCGCTTGTTTAATTTTTTGTTAGAAAAAAAATTGAGTGATGGACTTTTACTATTATGGCAGAAAAATCACACGAAGGTTCAACTTTGTCGCCAAAAGCGTTGGTGGTTTATACAAATAAGAATATGAAGAGTTGTGGAAGTTGTGCACTACAAGGGAGTTCTGGAACTGAGTTTGAGCAAGGATTGTGCGATGATGTTGAGAAGGAGAATTCACTTGCTTTGGTTCCGTTTAGAAAGCTTGATGATGATGCTCCTTGTTTTTCAGTTGTGGTGGATAATTCGAAGCATAAACCTGGCTGGTCACTGCTTCGCAATGTGTTTCAGCACAAGAAGCATTCCCACAAGTCTTCTATGAAAAATACATTTGTTTTTCAACGGGCTTTGCGGCAGCCAAACTTTCATTCTTCGGCCGTAGTCCATCCAGATCATAAACAAATTAGCATCGAGCAGATTGATGATTCGCCCCTGGATGGGGTGAGTGGTGCCATTGTGCCATTTGGATCTGCAACTACTATTACTCCCCCCTCCCTTTGCAGTGATTTGAGTAGCCTTCCTGATGAATTGTTAGTATTACAAGAGAAGTACTCATCTTCGTGCCGATTATATAGTTTAAAGGAACTTGAATATGCAACCTCCAACTTTGCCCCCGGTTCGCATTCACCTCTCCAAATTTTGTTTCCCAGTTTTTGTTCCAGTTGCTTGCTTGGGGTATCTTCTGATAGGATTTCTTTTTCTTAATTGTGTTTTCAGAAAATTTGGTTGGCAGAGGTGGTAGTAGTTATGTTTACAGAGGATGTCTTCCAGATGGCAAAGAATTGGCTGTGAAAATTTTGAAGCCCTCGGAAAATGTGCTGAAGGAGTTTGTTCAGGAAATCGAGATCATTACAACTTTGCGTCACAAGAACATAATATCTATATCTGGCTTTTGTTTAGAGGGCAACCATTTACTACTAGTTTATGATTTTTTATCAAGGGGAAGCCTAGAAGAAAACCTTCATGGTAGATATATATATTTAGCTTTTCTGCTAGGGATTGCACAAATCTTTTCATTCTCTAATTTGTCTTTCTTGTACTTTCTGGCGAAGGCAACAAGACAGACTGTAGTGCATTTGGTTGGCAAGAAAGGTACAAGGTTGCCGTGGGTGTAGCTGAGGCACTGGATTATCTGCATAATGGCTGTGCTCAGGCTGTGATCCATAGGGATGTGAAATCTTCAAATGTCCTTCTTTCGGATGATTTTCAGCCTCAGGTACTGTAATAGATTTTCTTCCCTTGCTCAGTTATGCGATGTTACCCTTTGAAAATTCCACTTGATTTCAGTTATACTTATCCTTAATAAATCCATGTGTTTATTTCTTCAGCTTTCAGATTTTGGACTGGCTAGTTGGGGTTCATCTTCTTCCCATATTACTTGTACTGATGTGGCTGGAACTTTTGGGTGAGCAGCGTCCTCTTGTTCCTTCATTGGCTTGTGTACCTTTACTTTTGATTTGCTCTGAACAAGTTTTATCTGGCAGATACCTCGCACCTGAGTACTTTATGCATGGTAGAGTGACTGATAAAATTGATGTATATGCTTTTGGTGTTGTACTCCTTGAGCTTCTCTCAAATAGGAAGCCAATTAACAATGAATGTCCAAAGGGCCAGGAGAGCCTTGTTATGTGGGTAAGTTTTATTTCTCACTTATAAGTTCAGCATATAAGATGGTTACAACACTATTTAAATAAATGTATCGTGTAGGCAACACCAATTTTGGAAGGTGGGAAGTTTTCCCAGTTGCTTGATCCAAGCCTAGGCAGTGAATTCGATGATTGCCAGATCAAGAGAATGGTTTTGGCCGCCACTCTCTGCATTAGACGGGTACCTAGATTTCGACCTCAAATCAGCCTTGTAAGTCTTTTGCCTGTGCAAATGTGCTCCATTCCATTTGTCCCTCCTTTTACGTCCTTTTGAATATTACTCATGTTTTTCAATGGTGCAGATATTGAAACTTCTGCATGGTGATGAAGAGGTGACAAGATGGGCAGAACAAGAAGTTAATGCACCACAGGAACTTGATGGATTTGATGAGGAACCAGTTCCAACTAATATTCAGTCACACCTGAACCTTGCCTTGCTGGACTTGGAAGATGATACGGTTTCTATCAGTAGCACTGAGCAGAGTGTCTCGTTGGAGGACTATTTGCAGGGAAGATGGAGTCGCTCTTCAAGTTTTGACTAACCAGTTCACTTCGATACCATATTGGAATCAAATGTTTGTTTCATATATTATTCTTGTTTTTTTAGGTTAGATTTTCAAATTCTGCGGTAGCGCGGATTGGGTCTTGGAAGAGAGGTCCAAAGGCAAAAAGGTTCAGCCCCCCTCCTTGACTTTGTAGCTATGTCGTCCCAATTTGTATTCTGGAAAGCTTTTAGCGTCAGAACTCATGTTGGTGAGCGTTTGGGCTTTTTGGAGCAAATTCTAACACGGGCTAATTATGTAAAATTTGAGAAAACAATGAAGAGTACATATTCCACACTGAGAGAACGACCTCTTGTTTCGTAGTTGCCTGTTGTCACACCCAAAGTCCACCTAAAGTGTTGTCTTGTCGTCGTTAACACATGGCGTTTTTTTCTTTTTCTTTTTTTAACTATAACTATTTTCCATGTTTCCTTCTTGTGGTGTGAATAAACTGAACTGTAAAGTTTGAGTTTAAGGCAACTATCACTGGACTTAGATACTATTTCTATACATGCAAAATATATTAGTATTATGTATAGAGCGGTGCACATATAAGGTACGTTTGGGCTTAATCCTATGCTGAAGTTAGGCCTCACTTGTTTTTTCCAGCGTGAGTAAGGTCCGTAAGGAACTTGGATATTGACATCATCTAATTGCCGACTATTTAAGATCTAGAATTGTTGTTTTGAAGACTTGGGCACATTTTGAGAGGCATTCTTGGACTAACTATTCTAAAAAGTTTTGATGTAAGATGACTTAAAACATATTCTCCCCTTCTTCACAGAAGGTACAAAAAAGATAGGGTAAGTTGAGGGATATTATAAGTTCAATCCTTCGATAAAAATAAAGTGCAGTTTGAAACAGGTAATTATGATTCCGATATAAATGAAATTAGAGAACTTTTAAATTGGACATTTAGCATAGGAAAGTGCTAACGATAGTGAGGCAATGATCAAACTTCTAAATGACTTTTCTGGTCAAATACTCCATTGAGTACACTTGAACATTAACTGCTACTTTTTTACGTTTAGTATTCTTTACTGGAGGCACACTTGGCAGCTATTGAGAAAAGAGAGAAAGGTAATTAATATGAAAATATCAATGGCAAAATAAACACGATTATAACATGCAGAGATTTCATTGTAAATGACGTTTTTACTTCAACCAACATCCATTAGTCGCCATTTTTCGTGAGAATTTCTTGGTACAATAGTTCCCCTGGCACTTATTCCACTATTGACCTCGTAGATATGAACTTTGATTTAAGTAAAACATAAAAACACAACACAACTTCTGTAGGAGATACGATTCTAAATTGTCTCATGACTTTTAACAGTTTAATTAGATGTATTATTTTTCTGACAATGTAGATAATTTTTTTCATAAATATTTATGTGAGAAAAATATGAAGAAAAAATAAAATAAATTTGTTTATAAGTTAAAACTAATATTTTATAAATTAAAAAATAAGTTTTTGAATAAGTTAATATGAAATGACTTTTATAAATTAATTTATGCATAATTTAATTATAATTTATAAAAAAAATTATTTTCTCCTCTACAAGTATTTATAAAGAAATTTACTAAATCATATCCTTAATTCTTAAAGAAAACTATTTTCCTACTCAAGTATCTTTTAGTTTAATTTCTAGGTAATTAATTTATTCCTTAAACATGTCTTTTGTCACAAACTTCATGTTCCAATCTAAAAAATTGGAAGTTTCATACTAGCCCATGAAGTATACATAAAGTTTCTTAAAATTAAAAACATTATATCTCTGGTACATCAAAAATATATTCAACGTTCATGTCATTATGCATCTTTTATTAAGATTTTTATCTGGATTTGTGTTGACCGTGGATTTTCATACTATTGCATTCATATGATAAACAATTGTGTGTTTATTTCTACATTTAAAACTACGTTGAACGGCAATCTATTCATTTCATGTCACGTTTGGACGCTTTGGAAAGTGCACCAATTGCAAACCAAATGCATTTTTTTCATTGAAAGTCCATACATTTAAACGTGTAGGCTTTTCGAGTGAGGGAGTACAAAATTTTCAATCTTTCGTCCTAGATCAATCCCCTAGTTATAGATTATAACAGTCGATCATTCAGTTGTCTAAGTCACAAGGGTATTACGTGTTTTTGTCGGTTATAACATAGAAAAATAACCTGCATAAAAAATATGTGCAATTGCTATACACAAATTTTAATATTTTATTTGCTACTTCCCTTTTACAAAATATTACTTTTACCTTAAAACCCTTCCTATGTCATAAGACTATTTTACATTAAAATTAAAAAATTATAAAGAAAAATATGAAGGTATAAAATTCTAATTCTATAATTTTTTACATAAGTTATTTCTTGGAATCTTCAATCTTTTGACTTTTTTTTAGTTAGTCTTAAAGTCTACTTTGTAAAATTATTACTATTTTTTTTTATCCTCGTTCTTTTAATTTGATACAAATTCTTGATTATAATTTTGGCGCTAGTTTGATCCCTTATATTTTGTTTGCATTAGGATTGAAATAGAGAAAAAATAGGAATGATAAAAATAGATGAAAAATAGAATAGAAAAGATATACTATTTGGATAAATAGAAATAGGAAGGAAGTGAAAGAGTGGAAGGAAATTAATAATTATTTTAAGAAAAATTATATTATAATTTTTAAATATTAAAAAAAACATCATTTTCCTCCCATTTCATTTTAATATGGGAGGGAGGAGGGAATTTCTTTTGTGGCTCTCGCGAAAATAACTTCCCCACTTGCTATTTCTTTTTTCAAACAAATGGTAGAAATTTAATATTTTTATTTATCTTTTTTCTTCCAATTTCCTTCTACTCTATTTCTATCAAAACAAATAAAAGGTTAGTGTTTCATCATGAATGTGCTGGGTATCACATACAGAGTAGCAAAAGTCTCAACTTCCTTTGATTTACTATGACATATTTTCAGAGTTTCATCTTTTTAAATGATTATCTGCATAGTTACTCTTAGCTAATAATCAATCAAACTTGCATAATTGTGATCAATTCAACCTTTGGCCTTCAAATTAGTCAAAATTGTAGAGTGCAATTAGGGTTATTGTATTAAGTATTTTCTATTTCATGTCGTTCAATAGTAATATCAAGTTCTAAAATTGTTATTAGTATCTTCAAGCTATTTCCTTAAGACATGTTTACAACCTTTGTTCAATTGGCATTTGACATGCCTTACGTGAGAATCATATTTTATGTTATCACTGAGAGCTTAGCATATACATTAGTCTTTATTCCATCAATTAACTTTAAACATCATCTTCTTCAAATCCTCTTAAATTTCTCTCAAACATTGTGATATAGATATAAATTTGTTTTATATTACCAATTGACAATGCAGTATCGTATTATTACATAAAATTTTTACTATAATAACAATGACGTAATTATTTTAAATGATTAGGCAGAAGGTAATTAAAAATAGCATAAATTTTTTACTAATGCATTAATTATATATATCCAAAATTGAATTCTATTAATTTTGTGTGTATTGTATATTTAAAGCTTAGCTCATTAAAGTAATGGTTGAAATTATATTGTATAATAAAAGTTTCTTTTTATCAACGAGCATGTGTAATTTTTTACAAGAGATAACCTTATTTGAATTACCAATATTTATAATATGATGAGACTGACTCTCTTAATTAGTCAAAGTTTTCTATATAAATAAAATCAAATATGTATTACTTGAATCAATCATCATGGATCAATTACATTGTAAAAAATTGAATCATTAATTCCTCACAAAAGAAATTGAAACATAAAAAAAAAAGTTATTTTTTTATAATTTACAATAATTCTTTTTTATATTAATTTGCTACCATTCTTTTTTATATTAATTTAAAATAATTTTGATATATTTTGCTATTATTAATCTTAAATTAAACATAGTTAGATACCATCTTAGGCTCCATAATTTACAACAGAATATCTCATAAAAAAAAAAAAATCAAACCAACTCAACGCGTATAATCCACCTTAAACAAACCCGCTTCCATCTCTCTTTCACTCTTTGTGGGCGTGTGAATTTGTTTCTACATTAACCAACTTTTGAACACATCCA
Source organism: Mucuna pruriens (assembly GCA_025330945.1). Classification (NCBI taxonomy): domain Eukaryota; kingdom Viridiplantae; phylum Streptophyta; class Magnoliopsida; order Fabales; family Fabaceae; genus Mucuna; species Mucuna pruriens. The sequence continues at coordinate 245,721 of JAENHJ010000119.1, forward strand.
CCATTGGATCAAAATTCCCATTTTGATGGTTTTTTCACAGCACATACATGAAAAGAAGAAACCTGGAAAATGAACCCATTGATTAGCAATAAAATGGAGGACGATAAAGAAAAAACATTGAGCTGGGGTTCACACATATGATCACATTGATTTGAGACAGCTTGTGGTGAGAACAACCAATGCCTGTAGGTGGTCCTGGTTCCGAGCGCACGTTCATATGGATCATCACGTGTATTTTGTTCATGTGTGTCCTTGCTGGAGGAGGCTGTCTCATAGCATACACGTTCTTTCCTGAGTCAGGAATTCCATCTTGGACACCCCTTCTTGGGATCACATTGGTTTCTTTACCGTGGACTTTTTGGCTACTCACCTTCTTCTACAGAATTTTCTCACGGTGTTGTGGATGTAGAATTGATGTTGTTGGCATTGGAAAAGAGGGATTAGGGTATGGAAATGGTGGTCATGATCATGAAATTGCACCTGGAGCTGTGGATGCAAGCGTTAAAGCAAAAAATAATAATAATGATATAAATAAAACATTGTCTATTGCTTCGCGTGAGAGTCATATGCCATTGGCAAATTCAATGGCCTCCTGATCTGATCAAATTGGAATTGGTGTGGCTTGTTCCATTCTTTCAAAATTTGCATCCCTTCATGAGAAGTTTTACTCTTGAAATTGTCCACTTCTTTTCTTATGATATCATTGTTATTGTGCCGTACAAGATTCTTTGCATTGAATCCTAGAAGCAATATATCCCTAGTTCTCGCCAATCTTCATGCATACCCTCGTTATGTACAATGCAACAGCAATGAATATTGAAGATTAGACGTGTGATATATCTTCATTGAATTGAAACTTTTCACTCTCTCGTCCACTTTTTATTAATTAGTTTTAAAATAAATTTGTTTGTACAGATGAAGTTTTATTATTCATATTTCATTAAGCAGTATTTTCTTTCACATCGAGGAGTGTGCCAAAGACTTTTTGCACCATATTATAAAAAAACTTTTGTATCAGATATTTGCGCAACACGTCGAAACCGCAAATCTTCGACCTGAGAGCACCGCAATTCCTTCACGAATATTCCTCTTATTTCATTGTCTCCGTCATGATTGGCTATGTACACAACCCAGAATCCATGGTTTCAGTGTCTATATTAAAAAAAAAAATTGAACAATTCCTCCTGTTAACTGATAATTGATAATCAGCCACCAATTTTACTAATAATCGGTCTGAGTCAAACTGGTCAGTACCAATTCAAATAAATGATGAATAACTGGTGGATCGGTCAGGTGGCCAGTTTTCGGTCCATTCGATTGGTTGCACCGGCTGATCCAAGCCAAATTTTATAGCATTGTTTGTACTGTTCAACATTTATCTGAACTTTATTTATTGTTTAAGAGACCCATTTTGGAGAGGAGGGCAAAAAGAAAACAGAGAGAGTAAGCAATAAATGTGATAAAAAGGAAAGAGAGATGAAAACAAAATGAAAATGAAATGATGGAAGTGAAATTGGATATATGTTTATAACTATTTTAATAAAATTTAACATAGATCATGGATGAAGGGATAACATTTTGCATATTATTTTCTTTTTAAAAAAAAGCAAGGACAGTATCCAGAAATAAGTATAACTACGATAGAAAGAAACGATAGAGATGAAAAAAAATATGTATAGAAACGAGATAATAGGAGAGAAATTGGATATATGTTTGTAATTATTTTAATGAAATTTAACATAAAATAGATGTACATACAATACTTTACAACAAAAAAAAATCATAAAAGAAACAATGATGGTATCCCAAAAAAATAAGTATTACCGTCAAATGTCAGGACTCAATCTTTAAAAGTGGTGAAACTATCTTGCAGTTACCTTCATGACTATTTAATATCTTGGTGAGTTCATAATTAATTCATGAATGGAGAGACATGCACGTTTAATGTGTATGTTTGTTGTGCCTCTACCTTGAATCGGGAAAACAAAGAAAGAAAAAACGGCTTAAACAATACATAGGAACAAAGATTGATTTGCTTTTGCCAAAAGCCACAGTGTTATGTATATTATGTGTTCCGATGTAAATTATAGTAACGCGTATTCAAAAGAGAAATGATATTTGCATAATAAAACTTATTATAAAAAGAGAAAAAAGAAAATATAAAGCATATTAAATATGGTGGTAGAAAAAGATAAACACAAAAATTAATATTATATAAATATCACATCTACGTTAAAAATGGTTTTCCTCACCAAGCAAAATTGAAAAAAAAAAAAAAAAAAAAAAAAAAAAACAGCTTGTTGCAAACTGGCGGGCAAACATGCAGATAATAGGGAGAAAAGAAGTTGTTGGACAAACAAAGAATAAGGGAAATAAATAAATAAATACAAAGTTTAGTAACCTACAATGTATTGTAGTTTGTATTAATATGCAGACAAAACAGGAGGCGGAAAACGAGAGGAAAAGAAAAAAATTATAATTTTTGAAGACTACAATTTACTTACTTGTTTAACGTACATTTGCATATTATAATCCTAATACACATACCCAAATGCTATTTGAATTCCAGTGGTCAAAATAAAGTTTTGTCCATCTATAGATTCAATCTCCATTATTTAGATATGAATTCAGGTAAGCATCAGCGAAGATCGAGTTGCCGAATCTACCCATTTAGGATGTTGTAGTCTTTCAATTATTGGGTTATAGACATTGGCGCACACCTAAATTTCAAAATTGCTAAAAGGGTCATGCAGCAGTGGCATGAAAACTTATCCAAAGCTTGGGTTTTGCAAGGAACTTCAGACACCTCTTCTTGGGTATTTCTTCAAAGGAAAATGTTAGCATGCAAAACACATTTTATTAGTGATTGAAATTTATTAAAATAATTTTTTTTATAAATCTCATTTTTTATCTAACAAGTTTCTTATATAATTTTATAGTTTTTAATAAATTTTAATTAATATAAAAAAATGTGTTAAAAAATATATTAAAAGAATATATTGTTATCCCTTCTTTCCTTTCAATGACATTTAACATTCGGTAATTCAAAATAACTATTTTTTATAAACATGCATGTATACAAAACTACGAACCTTGTAAAGTTTTTGAAGTCTTAGCTTTTTGGCAATTTCTTAAAGCATTAATGATGTGTATGAAAAATCTGCTTCGAATCACTTAATCTTAACTCCATTATTACTTTAACTGGATTGAGAAAATAAATAAATTGAAAAGTACTGTACATTGTGCATGTCCCCAAGGGGAATGAGCTAATATATATAAGTGTTCAACATTATGAAAGCTTCCAGAAATATTGATGTACCTCTTACTGGAATGGATACTTGTAGATGTGTTTGGATGGAACGATAGAAAATAGGAAAGAAAAAATAGATAATAATATGTATTTTCTTGTGTTTGGTTGGAAAGAAAAAAAAAATTGTTTGGAACAAAAATTTAAAATTTTCTTTCCTTCTCCCTTTCCTTCATTTCAAAGGAACCAGTAGTTCTCCAAAATCTTAAGGAAGATATCTTGATTTTTTTTCTTTAAGCTAATTAAAGGGAGAAAAAAATAGCATGGAAACAACAATTTACCCCTCTTTATTTTTTCTTTATTGAGAATATATATCCTTTATAGGAGATGGATAGAATCAACAATAATTATTAGTTTGGACTTTTGGTTTGGACATAATACTTTGACAATATAAAAAATATATTATCATTTAATTATAGTTATTATGTATATAGGATTATTAATTTTTATATAAATATTTTAAAAATAATACTAAATCATTTCTATTTGATTGACCATATAAACATTTATATATATATATATATATACATATATATATATATATATATATATATATATATATATATATATATATATTAAACTCTTAAATTTTTTGTGGGAAAATTAAACTCTTAATATAACTGATTTGTAAACGGTATAGTATAACCTTACCACCCAAGGACAGTCCAGGAAATATTTTGCTCTTTGTTATTAATTTGCCGCAATTTTCTCTTTATATCTTCTCACTTAATATGGTGATGCATAGTTGGTTATAATTGGATGATAAATGTATAGTGAATAGTTTTTTTTTGCTTTTAATATTTTTTATATATAATGTTATCTTTTTATTATTAAGTTACTTTTTAAAATTTTATTTTATAATTAATCATAATTTGATTCTTAATTTTTTTTTAATTTGCAAGATGAGACAACATTTTTAAAGGTTTGTGTAACCATGTATAGTGATAGATCCAGAAACTTTAGACCATGAGGAAACTTACAATTATATGTATTAATTTATAATGTCAATAATATTTATATAATAATTAAAAATGCAAACATACATCATAATTATTCTCTTATAAAGTAATTAAAGAATAAATGTTTTCATAAAAAAATGGAAACCAAAAAAAATATTTCTTTTATTATAGTTATAAAAATATTTAAAGAGTAAAATAATATAATAAAAAGTGAAGACCAATAAAAGATTTTTTTTACTATAGTTATAAAAACATTTAAAGGATAAAATAATATAATAAAAATATGACCAAAAATGGTATTCTTTTTTATTATATATATATATATATATATATATATATATATATATGTTAAATAACTATTTATCTCCCTCTGAGTGATATTTATAAGAAAATAACTCTTTCATAAAGATATTAACAACAAAAATAAAAAAAATGACCTCAAATTCACAATTATTTTTCCACACTTTTTAATTATTAATTTTTTACGTGATATAATTATTATATTTATTATTACTATATATAATATATTAGATATAGTGAGGGCAATTAACTAAATCACGTGATTTAAAATATAATAATATGTATACTGAAAAAAAAATGTGAAATCTCAGTGGGGCAATTGACCTCACTTTAGCTGTAGATCGATTCCTGTGTACAAATATTTTAAACGCTAAGATATGTTTATTATTTTTCTTGAATTTGTTATTTCGATTTTCTTCTTTCATTTTTTTTTTCATTTAGTCCACATAGCTAATGTGGTTTTATGTAAGTTGCAAATCTATTTAATAAATTTAAAATTTTAATATCAACCCATGTCAAAAGATTATTAAATGTGATAATTATTTTTAATTTATATAAGCACTTTTCACCTGCATATTGAAACATAAATAATATCTCAATTATTATTTATCTGTACGGGTTTGATAAATACATGATGCAATTATATAACAATTAACAAAACAAATGTACTTATTCATTTCGGTAACTCTTCAATTTTCATGTAGATAAGTCATTGGTTTACTCGGTTTGATCTCCTACACACTCATATATCTATATATCTCTATTTTCCCCATTCTCTACTCAGACATGAGCATTTTTATCAACTATGCATTTTTATCAACTATGCATGTACCAACTTGGAATCAAATACTCTTAAAAGGCATTGTTTTCCATATATGTGTTATTCATGAAAAATTATTAGTTGAATTGGTATCATTCATGTATATACGTGATCATAAACAATAAAGATGAAAATATGATAGGTTCAAGAACCTTCATAGGAGATAGAACACATAATAAATTATATAATTCTATAAATTTTTCTTTTATTTAATAAGTTTTTTTTATAACTTTTAATAAATTTATTAAAATTATATGTTACTAGGACTTCTTATCGCAAATAAAATACAGTTTTCTTATATGGCAGTTACATGGGTGCAAATGTTAAAAATCCACTCAACAAAAAATCCTAATTTCCCATATATAAAGCATTTTTTTTTTTTTCGTTTTAGTACATCTATAAAAGAATATGAACATGCAGAGTTCATTATATAAACAATAAAGTATTACATCAATTTGGTGTGGTATTACCGCCTTCACTTATTTGCAATATGTATAATCGGTGATCAGACAATTTTTTAGGATATTTAGGAATAATATCAACTGATGCCACATTGGACGATAATCATGCCTACCTATGACTTGTTTCTCAACCACCGCCACCACAACCAGCTCCTCCTCCTCCATCACCACCACCGCAGCCAGCTCCTCCATCTCCTCCTCCACCGCAACATCCACCATTTGCACACCCTTCAGCATAAGCCTCAGCGCATGATTTGAAACATTCGAAGCAATCTACACGACTCTCCTTTTTCTTTGGCTTAGGTTCGTAACCTCCACTTCTTCCATGACAATTTTTTGGCTTTTTCTTCTTTCCTCCAAAACAAAGACACCCCATTTTAAAGTCTTCTCACTTTTGCAGCCTGCTTCTGAATTCTCTTTCTGGTATAATTTTTTTTCTTTTATTTTGTGTATCTTTTTTCTGAAATTAAAGGCCTTCTTCCATGATTATATATAGATGCCAAAAAGGACTGCTAAGAACAATTCTTTGTCCACGGAAGGTTCCATGAAACTAACAATTTTCTAATGGTTTTGTTATTTAGTATTGTGATAAATATCATGGTTGGAATTCAGGTGCATTTATTTTATTGGTTAACATTTGTAATTAAAAAACAATAAGTAAAATTTCACAGAAATCAGGAAGAAGTTTTGTAGGTGTTTTCGTCCAATATTTTTAGTAAAAATAGTCAAATAGTTATTTCCATTCTAATATATATATAGGTAGAACATAAAAAATAAAACATGAAAAAATCATTCGTTCATTTTGTACGAAATGCATGAATGTACGGCTGTACCTAATGGTTACTATTCATATCCCCCGTGTATGGTCATTTTTGGCAGCGGAAATTTTCATACATTAAGCACTGTTCATGAGAAAAATCTTGCTTTTACGCGGTGTAAGTCAAATGCACTGTGACAAGCTTACGAGTTTTAGACTCTTTCAAATATACAACCTTGTGGAGTAAGTTAAGATCGATAACATGCTTACCACAGAAATATAATATTATATGTAAAATTGCATGATATGGACATGGACATACGAGAATTGACTATTTCTTTAATTACAAACAGGAAGATCATAAACTTTATTTTGTTTGAAAAAAAATTAGATAAACTTTTTAGGTTTAAATAGAGCGTACGTTAAAATTTTTTTAAAAATTGTCAAAATGTTAAATGAAATTAAAATTTCTCGTCCTAAACTCCAACCAGAACCCTTAATCACTAAACTAACGGATTTCTATGATAAATAGATAATATATTAATATTCTAATACTATTATTTATCACTAATATTATCATTATTAATAATATATATATGTACAATTTTGATTCTCATTTGTAACTTTTATTTATATATTAAAGAAATCTAGCCTAGTAATTAATTAAGTGTTGTTTTGACGCATGGGGTGAAGAAACCAAATGATACAATTTCAATACTTTAATACAAGTGACCAATGAATAAAAATCACACTACTGCAACAAAAGATTGTAACGTTAATTAGGTATAACCTTACCGTTAATTGAAAATAGGTAGTTAGTTTTAAAATTATTTTTATATTGGACTTATCATGTATAGCCTTGCATTTCTTCCTCTGTACTCGCTTTCCTAACAAATCTTCTTGCTAGTTATAATTTGTTTTAATATCAACATATATCAACCTAACCTAATAAATGAAAAAAATATTATGTTGGGAGTGAAATTATTTTTGGTAAGCTTTCCGTCATCAATTGACATTACCAAACTTTTTTTTGTGATAGATACTTTTTACTTATCTTATGTGTATCAAAGACATTATATATAAAGAGAGGGGAAGGGGAGAGAGAAATACCGTGTATGAGAATAAAAAGGATAAAGTTGGATCATAAATTATACATAGATAGTTAAGATTTAATCTCTTGAAATTTTTTAAAAAATCTCACATGATTTAATTTTTTATTTTGATCATCTATGAATGTTATATGATTTAGAGATTTATTCATTTTACTTTCATGTAAATATAACTTTCTCTATATATGTTCCTACATAATTAATATATATATATATATATATATATATGACTTAAATATGTTTTTGATGGAAAAAAAAACTTTGGTTTATCAAATTTTAAACGTTGTTTTTTTCTCCTAATAGTTTAAAGATTTTATATTTGCATTTTGTTTTTTAAATATAATGTGTGGTGGTTTTAAACTGTGAAAATTAAATAAACTAAAATAAAATATGATTCCTTCCTTTAACAATCCCAATTTGTCCCTTCCTCCTTTTCTCCCTTGAAAATTGAAAATAGCGTCCTTGCTCAAATCATTCAGCGTATAAAAATTGTTCTTATACTGTATAAAATAATAATGCAAATCATTCAGCGTCCCATTTCGATGCATGAGTCTCTTTGCCTTGGCTTCATGGCCCACCCAGGCACTAAGCGCTTCCAATCTTGTTGTGTTGTGCAGGGGCGATAAAACAGGGGTTTGGATGAGTGGGAGGGGAGGAGAAAAGGATGAGCAAGGAGAAAGGGAAAGGAGGATATTATAAACTGAGTTTGAATCTAACTAACTCTAAAAGTTAATTTAAGAGGTGATGATTACTTTCATTTATAAACTTTCATCTCTAATCAACGGAGAGATTTGAGTTTTTTACTCAATCCTAAGTTAGATAAAAATTACTCTCAATTTATAAATTATTTTTAAATTTTATCTTTAGTCAACGTTTGAAATTTGATTTTTTTTAGTTTATATAAATTTATGGAGATAATATTTATATATTTTTTATCTATAAAAATCAAAGACAGTATAAACAAATTTATAACACTTATGTATATGTATAACTAACTAAGCTACACAATACTCGTATTATAGTTTTATCTATTTAATTGTATTTTAAATTATAGGAAAATTTTGTAATCATACATATTTATTATGTTAATAAAAAATTAGAAATCTTGTGGGAACAATTTGTCCCCAAACATCACAATCAAAATTCGTCCTTGTTTAATTGGTTTGTTAAAGAAAGTGAAAAAAAAGAGAGATGATTTTTCTGTTATTTGATATAAAAAATAAAATGAAAAAAAGTTAAATTTATTTTGTTTAATTATATACAAAGTAAAAAGAAAAAATATATAAATAATATAATTGTTCTTAACAAAGGAAATAAGTATGAATAAATAAAAATAATTCTGTCTTTAAACAAAAACAAAGACAGGTTCCTTTTTTTTTCTCATTTTTGGACGAAATACATTTTGGTGTGGGTCTTATGTGTTGTATCCCATAGCATACTTTACGTACTGTTTTTTTTTTTTTTACATGCATTTTCTATTAATTTAAGTGTAGTGTTGACGACAATTTTTCAATTTCTCTTTTTAGGAAATTTATTGCTTGTGTTTTTAGTTGTGGGAAGACTTGTCTGAGAAGTAACTTATATTTAGGGACTAAGGTTTGGAGTCTTGGAGAAGTTGGAACTAAGAAGGAGTTTGGAAGCAACTTGAAGATTAATAATACCAAAAAAGTCCACACCTTGAGGGTGGGATTTGCCACAACCTTAGGAACAGAGAGGAAATTGAAGAAAAAACATATAAAAGAAGTCTATACACTAGGTGTGGTGCTCACAGTGGGTATGATGTGTTTCAAGATGCTTAAATTCGTTGGCAAAAAAGTTCATACCCTAAATGTGGTGTGCCCCCACTAGTTTGACACACACTATATATTGTGATACATGTGTAGTGTTTTAAGTATATCTCGACTTGTAAGAATTGCAACAATGTGATATTGATGTTTAAATTTTAAGAACAAATTTATTTACAACTTTCGTAAAGTCACTAAGTCAAAAAAAGTCCACGTCTTATATATGAAAATGGCCACAAATGTAATGTATGTTGCAGTGTCCTATTTTTTTGTAATTTAATTCTTTTATTTTGAGTTAGGCATAGACCCTTTTTAGACCCTAAGTACAAATATACTTCTTTAGGGATTGTTTGACACATATCATTAGGGGGTGATGACTTTAGGTTCGAAATTGGAAGCAATTTTTTTTCTCTTTTTTCCTTCCCTTTGAAAGATCATGAATTTTGACATTTCTTCTTTTTTGCTTTTTTCATGACTATAGTCGAGTAATCATTCTCTTTTTATAGGATCGGGATGTAACCCTCAATTGACTAATGATTTCTTAATTTAATTATCTTTGTACTTATTGGGTTATTCTCTTGATAATTTATTTAAATTTATCTTTATGGAACATTTGACTATTATTATTTTCTTTATATAATTATAGATGTTTCAAGGAATAAGTGAGAGATAAACCTAATTATTGAAACTATAGAAAAATGACTTGGGTTTGAAATCACAAAAATGAGTTTGATATTATAAGGAATCAATAAATTAACAAATAACAAATAACATAATAAATTTAATTTAACATATATATAACTACCACGAAAGTAGTGATGAATTATATATGTATATATATATATATATTCCAATTTTGAAATGGAAAAGAATATACCTTAAATTAATTTATCTTCAAATGTAATCAATAAGAACATTTAAAGTAATAAATGTCTAACCCCTGTTCTAAACATTATTCTCACCATTAATTTCTCTCGAATTTAATGTTTATGTTTTTTTTTTATTTAGTCATAATATCTTAATTCTTATTATTCTATTAGATCATATATATTTTTTATCCTATTAGATGATTGATAATCATAAAACAATTGACGTAAGAAATAATATTTTTTTATTATTGATAACAACTGTCCACTTATAATTTTTCCAACACCAAGCCCTATCTTAATTAATTCATCCTCACATTTTTAATTAGTAGTAAACCAAACATGGTTTGGATGATGGAGGAACACCTTTTCCATCTGTCATTCTTTCGTGGTGTATTATTAGAAAATTGATGAAAAATCAGAAAAATATATGATTATATCACTTTTATATTTTATAATATTTTAGAATATCCTAAATGATTTCTTATGATACTCTAAAATATTTTAGAGTATCCTTAAAAATATAAAGAAATTGATTGTCATAATGGGGAAGTGGAATTGTCATTGGAGTTTCCATATGGGACTACATTGGTTACATCTTGTGTTTGTACATAGGATAGCTCATCGGGTAAGAAGGTTGGTGTGGGATCCTTAATGAATGAGGCCTATGCCTCTCCATTATCCATTGGCAACATTTACATGAAAAAAGTTCAAATAAAGCTGGGGAAGAATTGTATTTCATTATTTGTTCTAAACACATTTCTTTTGGTACATTTGCATAGGATGTATGGACTAAGCATTGACACCCATCATTATTATTATTTTTCTGTGATGACTACTTCCCTACATATGAATCATATTATTGTAACTTCTCTCCCATCGACATTTTTCAGTGATGACTCTTTTTTCACTAATAATATTTCATACTAGTATGATTTTTCTTTCATTGACGTTTATTTTGATAGTGACTTTTTTTTCTGCTAACAATATTATTAATTTGAAGTTTCTAAATATAGTTTTCAGAAAGTTGGACTTTACTTTGCTTGGTGATAAATTTTTCTTTCATTGATGGACATTCCAGCTATTTTGTCTAAGCTATATTTTAACTAACCTTCTCCAACTTTTCCACTGAGTTGCCTCTCAAATTAATATTTTTTTTCCAATATTACTTAATTTTTATGTTTTATCTTTATTTGTAGAGAAATAAAATTTTCTTTTTATAACAAATTGAGTAAGTTTCAACTTGAGAGAAAATATTGAAAAATCAGAAAAATATTTGAATATATCATTTTTATATTTTAGATAATCCTAAATGATTTCTTAACATTTATTATTCATCTATATTTTATAATTAATTTTTTTATTTAATTAGACAAATTATATCGTATAAATAAGAATATTATCTTCCATATTTATTTGTATTTATTAAATTTAATTCTATAAATCATATATTTGATACACACGATTTTTAATATCACTTTAATTAAAAAAAAAAAACCATCATATATTGGTGATGTAGAAAACATTCTATTAACAGAAGATTAAAGCGAGTAACCAACCATTCGTCACAAATGTTGAATCGAGCTGCTTTTTAGAGTGGCGACACCTTCTCCCACTTCTAACTTCTCATTTTTTTTCCTCCGTGGAAAAGGAAGTATAATCAGAAAGAATCCACGGTAACGTAAGCCAGCAGTGATTATGAGTTTTATGACTTTCTTTGCTAACTACAACCCGCATGTTTGGTCATGCACTGTGACGTGATTTTCCATGTCCAAAGTGAAGCAATTTGAGATAACTTTTACATGTTTGACATGATTTTGATCTTAAAATAGTGTTTCCAAACACACTAGACATATGTTTTTCTAAGAGAGGTAATTGCTCTGTCAAAGAAGGGGGGATAAAATTGGAAAACCGAGTGAGAAAAAGAAAACAGAAAAAATATTTTAACCACCAATTTAAAAATGAGTATATTAAAAGTTGAAAACTGCTTTCACTCGAGAGTGCGTTGCTAACTTGCTGGCACTTTACTACTGATTATTCGGGATCTCATTCCAAAATTCCAAACAGTTTTCAGGTGAGAGTCACGCGCCTCGCAAGCGGGAAAATCTCACTGCACAATAACTCCCAACAAAAAGTGGCGGGAAACTCATTACGCTCCCACTCTCACACCGCCTCTCTGTCTCTCCCAATTCCGATGAGCAACAACGCCTCCCGGAAGCGCCCGGCGCCGCCGTCGCAAACCCCTCCAGCAAAGCAGCCCTCAATGACCCAGGAAGAAGAGTTCATGGACGAAGACGTGTTCCTAGACGAAACCCTCGTTTCCGAAGACGAAGAGTCCCTCATTCTCCGCGACATTGAGCAGCGCCAGGCCCTCGCCACGCGCCTCTCCAAGTGGACACGTCCTCCTCTCTCCTCCGACTACCTCAACCAATCTTGTAGCATCGGTGAGTATTTTCCGTTAATTATTTCCCCTTTCCTTTGATACTAGGGTTTTATTTTTCCTTGTTAGTGGAATTTGATTTATTTGTGTTTTGTGTTCCTGTTCTCGGCTTTTAGTTTTTCAGCAGTTGGATATTGATTACGTGATTGGAGAGAGTCACAAAGAGTTGCTGCCGAACTCATCTGGACCTGCTGCCATTCTCAGAATATTTGGAGTTACGAAGGAAGGTTTGCTCCTGTTTCTGTTTTCTCTCCTACTGCAAAATTTGGTCTCTTAGACAATTGGAGATAACGAGCTTGCAGGGAAGAAAACCTGAACGTTTCACTTGACATCCGAACGGTTGATCCTTTAGAAACTAGAAGCATTAGTTGAAATGCATTGGAGTGTTGTTTTTATTAGGAGTTTTTGGAGTTTGGTTTGGTTCGGTTCAGTCTGTGGGGGGGAGAGTTGTCCATACCAACCAGTAGTAAGTTTGTTCTACTTGGAGAAATGAATTAAACCAAATCAACTCAATTAGTATGGTTCAGTTCAGTCCAGTCAGTTTTTGATCAACCATTTTTTCTTCGATAAACACCAATTTGACTTCACTTTTTTTTTGTCATGATCCACTCAACAACAAATTTGCCCCGAAAATGTTATTAAAAGCATAATCAATAGATAGAAATGACAAATTAACTTAAAGAGTTTCATACAAGTAAAAATAAGTAGAAATCTAAGAATTGATAACTATGTAAAAATTATAGGCAATATATGAAGACATATCTAACTATACAATTTCTGTCTAGTTTCATAATTAAAAACTGAAACGAACTATATTTATGTAAATGAAACCAAACTTATTTGGGTTTGTTAGGTCTTTTAGTTGCCAAATTAAGATTTAACCTACACATATAGTTTGTTTGAGTCCAGATATGAAGTGACCAATGCTTCAAAAAATGGAAAATTGATGCTTTGACAAATTTAGTCCCAATACGAGAAAATGATAAGTTTTAGTCCCTGAACAGTTTTTTTTGTGGCGGTTTATCACCATCATAAAGTTTTTGTAGCAGTATTACACTGCATTAGCAATGAAGACCAAAACTTAATTTTTATGCATGTGAAGAGACCAAAACTTATCGTTTTCTTGTATAGGAATTAAAACTTAAAATGAGGACAACTATAGGGACCAAATAAATAGTTTAACCTATTTTTTATAGTTGAAATAAAACCCAACATCATGATTGGTCGAGTGGAGCAAGACATAGTCTCGTATATGACAAGTTGTACATTCAGTCTCCTACTTGTATCTTTGGGGTGGGGTAAATTTAAGTTAAACTATTACCAAAAAAAACCCAGCATCATGAAAGGATTTTACATTCTTGCATACTCAGTTTCTTTCTTACATAATTCTTGTTATGATTTTCCAATTACATTACACGTATCAATTCCCAGAAATCATCTGTTTTAATTGAACTAGTCAATTGTTTGTTTGAAAAAGTAAATTATATATGATCCATCATTTTACTTATGGTTATGGCTCTCAAGTCAACCATGCAGTGCCTTATGGGAATTAATGAATTATATAATAAACATATTTTGTATGTTTGTCAGGGCACAGTGTTTGCTGCAATGTTCATGGGTTTGAACCATATTTCTACATCTGTTGCCCTCCTGGAATGGGTCCAGATGATATCTCTCATTTTCATCAAACTCTTGAGGTATTTAGTTTAGTACCTGAAAATAAATTTATTTTTCAGTTTTTAATCTAGAACAGGTAACAGGCTTCATTTTTTTAACTTACGAACTGCTTTAATTTACTTGCTATTGTGTTCTGTGATACTTCAGGGAAGGATGAGAGAAGCCAATAGAAACAGTAATGTGGGAAAATTCGTTCTGCTTTAATTTACTTGCTATTGTGTTCTGTGATACTTCAGGGAAGGATGAGAGAAGCCAATAGAAACAGTAATGTGGGAAAATTCGTTCGCCGTATTGAAATGGTGCAGAGAAGGAGTATTATGTACTATCAGCAATCCAATTCCCAATCCTTTCTCAAAATTGTAGTTGCACTCCCAATAATGGTTGCCAGCTGCCGTGGTAAACTTAGATATTTTCAGTAGACTTTCTATTTCCCAATATATTAATCATCTTATCAAAACTGAGAAGACCAGAATTACTTGATTGATGTTTAAGCTACATTCTTGGTTCTAATTCGCTGTACTTTTAATATTGTCATGGTATGCCATGTCATACACTTTGGGTTAAGTGTTAAATTTTTGTTTCATGCATCTTGACAGTAATATGTTTGCATTTTTGTTTTGACAGTTATTCTTTCTCAACAGTACTTTACTCATGAATCAATGTTTCTTGCCAATAATTCAAAACTTGGCAGGTATTCTTGATAGGGGAATTCAGCTTGATGGTCTGGGAATGAAGAGCTTCTTGACTTATGAAAGCAATGTACTTTTTGCCCTTCGCTTCATGATTGATTGTAACATAGTTGGTGGAAATTGGATTGAAATTCCTGCTGGAAAATATAAAAAGACAGCAAAAAGCTTGTCTTACTGCCAGTTAGAGTTTGATTGCTTGTATCCTCTTTTATGTCGTAATATCTGTATAAAAGGATTATAGGAATACCAAAATCTTTAGATTTTTCTGTTCTCCCCTTAACAATGTTATAGGTATTCCGAATTGATTAGTTATGCTCCAGAAGGGGAATATTCAAAGATGGCTCCATTTCGCATATTGAGTTTTGACATTGAGTGTGCTGGTCGTAAAGGTCATTTTCCTGAGCCTACCCATGATCCTGTTATCCAGGTCCATTGCCTTCTCTTTTCATACCTGCAAATTCATGCAAAATGTAATTGTTTTTGAACTGAAAATTCTCATTTTTTGCAGATTGCTAATTTGGTTACTTTACAAGGAGAAGACCAGCCACTTATTCGTAATGTGATGACCCTTAAATCATGTTCTCCTATCGTTGGTGTTGATGTGATGTCATTTGATACAGAAAGAGAAGTCTTGCTAGCTTGGAGGGTAATTCCATTGTGTGTGTGTGTTTAACTAGTTATTAGGCATAAGAATTTCAATAAAACCCCCAAATTTGATGTCCCTCTAAATAAACCAAGTTTTTGAGATATGCTAATTAAATATCTGACATCTTGCATATGTTGTAACAAAGTATGATGTTTTGTAGTGCTTTTAACTTTGTCAATGGTTAATGCTATAAAATATTATTTGTTTCATAAACTTGTACATCATGAGTCAATTTGATATTATGCAACTGTTGAATGAATTACGATCCTTTCTCTATTACACTCTTATAGTTTGATGGAGGTGATTTTTTTTTCTTGCAGGATTTTATCCGTGAAGCGGACCCTGATATTATTATTGGATATAACATCTGCAAATTTGATTTGCCATATCTTATTGAGGTGTTGACTTGACTTTGTCACATTAAGATTAAACAGTACACTTAGAGTTGATAACTGGAAGGTTTTGTTATTAAAAAAAGGTTGGTGCTTTTTGTTGTGGTTACTGTTTTAATATAATTTAATTTGTTATTTCTTGTTTTCAGAGAGCTGTGAATCTGAAGATAGCGGAATTTCCAATTCTGGGCCGTATCAGGAACAGTAGAGTTCGAGTAAAGGATACAACTTTCTCGTCAAGGTAAAGAGATATAGTCTTCTATTATGTACTTGCTTTCTCTCATTATTTTTGTAGTAGTTGTATTCTGGTGGGTAGGTAGGCTTTGTATAGTTTCATCAACATTAATGAAAAAGAAACTTGGTTTTTAAAGTAAATCCTGCGTTCTATATCCTTAACATTTTCTATGAGTTTTGGAATTACTTTGTTTATCCTTTTATTTTCTGACTTTTCAATCATTTGACTATCCACCTTATTGATACTTGATGGTTTTGTAGGCAGTATGGGACCAGGGAAAGTAAAGAAGTTACAGTAGAAGGGAGAGTTCAGTTTGATTTACTCCAGGTTCTGTCAATATTGTTTTGCTTTAATTACCTTGTGCTTGGAGAATCCGAGTTTATTGCTTAATAGGTTTATTTGTTATGTTTTTATTTGCAGGTTATGCAAAGAGACTACAAATTAAGTTCTTATTCACTGAATTCTGTGTCAGCACACTTCCTTTCTGAACAGGTAAAGTTATGCTTTTGATATCATTTTGAGCAATTATTCTCCGTGCCGCCACCCCACCCCCCCTCCCCCTCTTTATTTTGCGAGCCTTGGCACAATGGTAAGGTTATTACCTTGTGACTTGGAGGTGATGAGTAACATGAGTTCAAGTCCTGGAAAGCCTCTCTGCTTGGGGTATAAGGTTGGGTACATCTACCCTCCTTAGATCCCATTAGGTGGGAGCCTCATACACTAGGTCACCCTTTTATCTTTTTTTATTCCTTTATTTTCTGTTTCAAATACATCTGGGAAGTGGGAACTGTTTATAGAACTTATAAAATCATTGTTGGAAAGTACAACTAACAATATTTATATTATTATATATGAATATAAGATATTTATCTATTTATATTCATAGATGTAGGTGCAGTTTTACATGCATAAACTCATGATTTGATGTAAGCATTGGTCATTTCAATTGGATTGCAATGGAGTTTAATTTGACATATATACATTTCAATTGGTTATTTTATTTGCTGTTTGTATGTGTATCTATGTGCTTTTTCTACATTTGTGACCTATTCTTATGCCTACCATTATCTAAATAGCTTCTTTTGCTGGAATCTTGTCTTCGTTGTTGAAAGTCATAGTGCATGTCAATTTATTGACTTAGTCACTGCATGTTCATATACTGTAGAAAGAGGATGTTCATCATTCAATTATATCCGATCTTCAGAATGGAACTGCAGAAACTAGGAGGCGCCTTGCTGTGTATTGTTTGAAGGTTTGTATTCTGGTTCTTTTGTCTTGCGATGCTCTTTGTTGCTACCTTTTATTTAAATGATTATTGTTCATTCTTTTCATTTTTTTCCTATCAAGTTCTCACTGGCCAGTAAACTTTACAGAGATAAACTAGAAGTTAACAATAATTAGTTTGGAAGTCTTGATTGATGATTGAAATTATGATCTGACTGATAAGCACAACATTTTTGGTTTCTGTTGTTTGTTAGTTTTATAGAATATTTCTGTTAGGAAAGGATTTACCATGTTATTTGGTGGCCCTTGGCTTTTGTCATTGAAGTTGTAAAATAGGCTCTGTTTCATCTAACTTTTTGAAGTGCAGAAAATGAGAATTTTTAACCACTTCATTTTATTGACCATTTCTGCTACCTTTTTATGAGGCATTTTCAAGATCACCTAACAATCTGACAATTTGCTCAAACATATTTTTCCCAATGCTAATAGCCAATAGGTTCAATATTTTTGTGAACCTAAAATACTCAACATGCATTTAGCTTTTTAAAAAATTGTAATGCTTGTGGTTCTTTTACCCACTAAAGTGTTGTGTATCAGATATGGTGAATCCATTATGGGTAATACATGCAAAAGAAAACCAAGTGAAATAAATTGACCATTCAAAATTCATACTTTACTTGTCTGCGTGTAGGATGCATATCTCCCTCAGCGGCTTTTGGATAAATTGATGTTCATTTATAATTATGTGGAGATGGCTCGAGTAACAGGTGTCCCAATTTCTTTTCTACTTTCCAGAGGCCAAAGCATTAAGGTGAGCATTAAAATTAATTTTTTCTTATCAATCATTAGAAATGCTGAAAATGGTTGACTCATTGAATTTGTAGCAGTAATTGCTTGTTTCCTTTTTTCCTCCTTTCCAGGTACTTTCTCAACTTCTTAGGAAGGCAAGACAGAGGAATCTGGTCATTCCTAATGTCAAACAGGCTGGGTCTGAACAAGGAACATTTGAAGGTGCCACGGTAAGCTCATTCTTTTCTTTTTCATATTCATTATTTTAAATGGTTAGTTGACGTTTATTCATAGATTCTTTCCACTTTCAATGTATGTACATGCATGTTTGCATGTGTATTGATCTTCTAATATGAAATGAAATATGTTGTATTAGCTACCCAATCATACAACTACTTGATACCTTGTATTTTCTAAGTTTTATTTATATTTCTGTCACCACAAATTAGATTATGCACTGAATTCATGAATGAAGGGGCTTGATAATTGAAAAGGCTTATAGCATCATTAGTTCTCTACTCCAAGATTGCTCTGCAATCTGCATCAAGGTTGTCAAATTTGAGAGTCTATGTAAACTCATGGAGGGTCTGTAAACTCATAAAACTTTGCCTAACATTAAAGTAATATTAAAAATACCTAATCACATGTCCAAACAAAATATATTACCATAAAATCAAATCCATGAAACATGCAATAGACAAATCAGTAGAGTCCAATTGACCAAGAGGATCAAATGGGATCAAATGAACAGGGGCTTGAACATTGTGACAGAACAAATGGGAATGGTCGAATGGGATTGCTGGTACCTTGTTTATGGTGTCAGTTTCAGTCCTGAGGTCAGAGCAACTGATGTGATCATCTAAGGTTGCAAAACACGGATGTGGTTGCTGCAGATCTCTTGGTGGAGGCTTGTCAGAGCAACCAAACTTGTCGGAAAAATGCAGGTCAGTGGGAGTGAAGAGATTTCCTGTGAGTTTTAGATATGGTGGGAGCAAGGAGAAGCAAAGCTTATGGAGCACAAAACAAAAAAGGGTGGACAAACCCTAATGAAACAACAACATTTTTGGGCTATTTTATAGGTCACAAGCTAACTTGCTAACTAGGGAGTGAAATTGCTAGTCTACTCTACCTGCATTTGACTGATCCTACTTTAGTTTAGCCGAGTTTGAAGAGCTCCGAGCTTGAGTGAGTTGGCGTGATTTCTCAACCTGAACTTGACAAGTTTATGAGTCAACTTGCAAGTTTATCAATCATGCTTTGCATAATTTTCTCCTCTATCACTTTTGTCAATATATAATTTTTTTGGTTAAATTGAAATGTGAATACTGTATTTTCACTTTACAGTTGGAACAAAGTAGGACAATTCTGCCACCTAGCACTACCTTTTCGGTTATTTCATTTTTTAACTCATGTATGGTTCAGTTTTTTTAAAAAACTGAACCGAACCAATTTTTAAAAGTGGACTCGGTTTGGTTTTTTCTTAAAACAGTTTGGCTTTTTTGAAATGGTTCAGTTCGGTTTGGATTTTTTGCACGCCCCTAGATAGGGTTGTTAGTGCTCCTTCTAGGAGTTGCATTCCGTTATCTCATTATTTAAAGACTGTTTTCTGCTGTTTTATTTAATTGTTTTTTATTTATTTGAGATAGTCCTTTTGCCAATTTGTTACTGTAAGAAAAAAATGTATCTGAAATTCTAAGTCCTCTGCTTTCTAATTTGTAGCTAATATATGAAAAAATGATCTTAGTTAATATGTGACTTGGAAGAAAGTCATATTCTAGGGTTGTTTATAATTTTTATTTACGTGGAGTTGAGTTGGAAGAAGGTTGTATTGGAGTATTATCAGTTTGATTTATTACCTTATTGTAAGTTGATTTGGCAGCCTTATGTTGCACCTTAGTAGAGACACTACCCCTACTATCTTTAGAATTTTCTTTGTCTCTACTTTGCCCTAGTTATATAATATGCTTTTGCTTTTTTAGAGTAATTTTATTAGTTGAGTTCTTTTAGTTCATTTAATTATTTCTCTAGTGGTTGACTTGAGAGAAATGTTATCAAAATTGCGAGTTACATTGTACGATCCTACAACTTGAGGAATTCCTGTTGTGCTGAATCATTTGCGGAATTGTCCACGAGTAGGATCAGAGTGGGATCGCAATCTTCCACGTGAAATTGTGGGATCATGATCCCTAGCGAGGCAAGCTGACCCAAAATTTCTAGGTTGAGAGCTTTGGTACCATCTTATAATTTGAGCTTAGGACCTAACTCAACCCTATAACATTAGCTTGTAAGGTGAGGACTACATTGACCATATCTCTAGTCAATGTGAAATCTCAACCCTTAAGAGCTTACATCCCAACAGCTACACTCTACAATGCTTCACTCAACCTTTTTGGTTAGCCCCTCTATAGGTAACTCTTTCCGAGACACTGACAATCAATTCTGATAGGTTGCAATTAAGGGGAGCTAGGGGTGCCGCAATTAAGGTGACTTTCCAACATCCCCTCACACCCAAAGCAGGACAATGCAGGTGGTCCAACAATGGATCTAAAATAGGATCTGATATAAAAATGAAAAAGAATTGAAGAACTGAATATAATTTGACGTGTGTTTGCAATACAAGCTCTAATATCATTTTATAGGCTAAACCTATTAAAGGAGATAGGGAAACTAAACATAAACAGGGAAATAGGGAAAGTAAGAAAGAAAGTAACTCTATGCTAATAATAACAAATATACAGTGAGATGTCCTCCAAGGATTTCTCCTTCACAATAAAATGATTTTATTTCTTGATTAGAAATAAATTGAACAAGGAGAAAGATGTCCTCCAAGGGTATCTCCTTCACAAAAGGTTTCCCATTTCTTCATCAGAGTTAAAGCTCATTTCTGGGGTTGATGCAAAACAAAATGCCACTCTGTTCTACTCTACCTCTTGATTAAGCTAAACCCCCTTTCCTTCTACTCTCTCTAACTAATGAGTGTTTTAACTATTGTTACTTTACTCTAACTAGTAACTATTGATGTTGGGAAATCTCTAACATCATTTTGGGCCTGTTTGGTTTGAGAAGATGTTTTCTATTTTTCTTTCCTGTTTTCAAGGATTTGCGGGAACAGTGAAAACAACTGTTTTTGCAATTTCTTGCATAAATCTTGAAAACAGTATACAAACTGAAATTAATATGATATTTTTGTAATTATTTGTGAAAACGAAAAATGAAACAAATAAACATGTTTTCAAACCAATTAAGCCCTTAGCTATTGATAGAAAATTCTGTTGTTAAAATGTTCATATGTTATGGGCTGCTCATGCAAGCCCTGTAAACAAGGATTTTATGCATTCTGACTTTGCAGTTCTTAAATACTTATTATTATGCCTTGTTGTTCTTGTTCTTCTGTTAATACAAGAAAAAAATTGATAGCATGCTCAAATTTCAAGTATCTTTATGCACGGAGATTTACATAAATTCTGTAGTTAATGTGCTACACCTTTATTTGCCTTTTGGATGTTTCAGTTGTTCAGCTGTTACCTTTTGATGCATGGTTTTTGAACTTTTCAACTTGCAGGTACTGGAGGCAAGGGCTGGATTTTATGAAAAACCAATTGCTACTTTAGATTTTGCATCCTTGTATCCGTCTATTATGATGGCCTATAATTTATGTTATTGCACTCTGGTAAATATTCCATTTTTTTGTTAGTTTTGCCTTAAGCTTCGGTGTTTTGTTGTTTCTTTAAAAATATTATGAAAACTGCTTTATTCATCAGATTAGTTCAATTCTTATGGGGTTACAATTGGTATATTATTATTTTTTTATTGTTCTTTAAGGTGACTGCTGAAGATGCTCGCAAGCTCAACATCCCTCCAGAGTCTGTGAACAGAACTCCATCTGGTGAAACATTTGTTAAATCAAATCTGCAGAAGGTATGTTGCTTGCAAAACTTACTATTTCACTTTTTCCTTTAAGGCTCTATGCTTATTTCATTTTAGAGGTTAATGCTTATACGAAGTTGAGGCATTGATGTAAAGAGAATAAATTTAGGGAATACTTCCTGAAATACTTGAAGAGCTATTAACAGCCCGTAAAAGGGCAAAGGCAGACTTAAAGGTACCCTTTCTCTACTTGTTGTGAAAACTGAATTTGGATTTAGATTATTTTACTGTCAGCTGTAGTGTTTGATTTATTCAAAATTTACTAACTGAATTCTATGTGTTATCTGTACCTGTACATGATTTCTCTCCTCCATATTTCTACTTCAGGAGGCAAAGGATCCCCTTGAGAAGGCAGTGCTAGATGGTAGACAGCTGGCCCTGAAAGTAAGCTGTGCATGTTATTGTTTCATGTCTTTTTTCCTTGTCCTTTTCTGTTTTGATAGTTGTTCAGTTATCTCTACTGCATGGTGCGTACTAATAACTGCTAATTCTTTGGTAACATTTTGAATTCCATTTCTATTTGCTTTTGGTCAGGTTAGTGCAAATTCTGTGTATGGGTTTACGGGGGCTACCGTCAGTCAGTTACCGTGTTTAGAGATATCATCGAGTGTAACAAGCTATGGTATTGCTTTTATCTTAGTTTGTGTTGCTGTGTATTTTCAAAAATTATCCTTTTGTTAAATTGAAATAACATCTCCATTGAGTTATTATTACTATGTGGATTGGATGCGTTGTAAAGGTCGACAAATGATCGAGCACACAAAAAAACTCGTGGAAGATAAATTTACAACACGTAATGGCTATGAACACAATGCTGAGGTATAATATTTAGAAATTTTCTTGTTTTGATGCCTGTCATACTATATGGGATTTCGTGGGTTAGACGGTGAAGCTATCTTATGTCTTTATTGGTCCTTATTGCTGCATTTTGGCCTGGGGAATAGGGGTGTGCAAAAACTGTTTTTTTTTTTTTAAATTGGAACTGAACCAAACCGCTTATATAAAAACAGTTTGGTTATTTGAACTGCTTTCAAAAAGTGGTTTGCTTCTTTTTTTAAAAACAAACAGTTTGGATTTTTTGGATATCCATTTTTTACTCATGTATGGTTCAGTTTTTAAAAATTGAACTGGATCACTTTTTAAAAATGGTTTGGTTAACCGAGTTGCTTTTTTAAAAATGGTTCGATTAACCAAAATGGTTTTTAAAAATAGTTTGGTTCGGTTTGTATTTTTTGCTCACCCTAGTGGGGAATTTAACATTGAACCAACAATATAAAACTTCCTATTCTTGCCAATAAATTTACACTTCCAGCCAAGCATCTGCTTTCTATAATTTAATGTAGTCTTATCTTATTTTCATGCTTTACTTCAATAATCAATTAGTCACGAGTTACAAAGTAATGTAATTCTTGCTACTAGGTAATATATGGAGACACAGATTCAGTCATGGTACAATTTGGTGTTTCTGCTGTAGAAGAGGCTATGAACTTTGGGAGAGAAGCTGCTGAATATATTAGTGGAACTTTCACAAAAGTAACAGTTCATTTTGCATTTTTTTTTCTTTAGTGTATGTTTGAGACCCTTGTATGATAGCCTGTGAAAGTGATCAAATCCTGAACTTGAAAACTGTTTCTTGTGTTTTTCTGGAAAATGGCAATTGATTTTTATGGATCACTTGTACTAATAATTTGGCAAAATGTTCCTTTTTTATTAATTTTCTCCAAATAAGAGTAACTCGATTGATTCTAAAATCACTTTGGTTTTTTATTAGCATAAGACTTCAATAAAGTCGAGCCTCTGTGGCTTGCAAAACAAAGTATTCTCAATTTGATTCCAATCATTCCCATAATTCTTCAAATATGGAACAAAAAGTTACATAGTTTTTCAAGTAGTTTAAATCAGCAATTATGATGTTATTTATGACATTCATATACATGGTAATTACAACTTAACAAAATTTCCAAGCTAGTCTAGTGGTAATGTACAGGGAGATGAGGAGCAACATTGTAGTGGTCTTGGTCTGCAGAATTTTTAAGTTTCAGCTTCAGCATCTCTAAACATAATTCTATCAACCAATTACAAAAAATAAGAAAAGAAATCCTCAACTTAGATTTTCTTGAGACTTCATTCTTGTTTAAGTGGTTGAAGTCAACCTATTATTTTATTTATTACTTTGATTTGTCCTTATATATTTGTTGTCATTTTGATTGTGAAGCCCATCAAACTAGAATTTGAGAAGATTTACTATCCGTATCTCTTGATTAGCAAGAAGAGATATGCTGGTTTGTTTTGGACTAAACCAGACAGCTTTGACAAAATGGACACTAAAGGTAAACTCTTTACCTTCTGTTGCTTTGTTGAAGTGCCTCTTATACTAAATTTGCATTGAGCAGGTATTGAAACAGTACGGAGAGACAATTGTTTATTGGTCAAAAACCTGGTAAACAATTGCCTTCACAAAATACTGATTGACAGGGACATTCCTGGGGCAGTCCAGTATGTCAAGAATGCAATTTCAGATCTTCTCATGAATCGTATGGATTTATCACTTCTGGTCATTACAAAGGTGGGAAGTCTATTGAACCTGCAAACCACCTAATGGTCTTTTATAGCTATTTGCTTTTTGTGGAGCTTTCAAATATTTGATGTGAGTGTACTACCAGAATAATTCCTTTGAACTTGGCACTAACATGCTTGCTTTAATAGGGTTTAACGAAGACAGGAGAAGATTATGAAGTAAAGGCAGCTCATGTTGAACTTGCTGAAAGGATGCGCAAGGTTGGCTAGATAATCTAATACATTGGTGGTTCTGTTTTCCCCCATTTTAGTTTTTTGAAAATTGAGATTCCTTTGGCAAAGAACTAATCAGTGTTATAGTATATGATCATTTGCACTATAAGTGCCAAAACATGAAACCATATATTAGAAAAAACCATGAATTATTTTTAATCTAGATGCTGGCATTCTATAGTCTTTGCTCAGGTCCTGTAAGTTGATGTTTCTTATGTTTGATAAGTTATTTGTGGAACTATGCAGTATTTGTTACCACACTGAAGATTTATATTTATTGTTTAGGCTTATTGAGCTTGTCAGGTCTCAGTTCTTTGGGCCATAAATGTATTTTATTTGATTTTGTAATTGACAGCGAGATGCTGCTACTGCTCCAAATGTTGGAGATAGAGTACCTTATGTTATTATCAAAGCTGCCAAAGGTGCGAAGGTAATATCACATGCACCCCTCTTTTTATGAAGTTTTTTAACAGTTGTTTAGATTTTCTCTAGACTAACGTGTGAGAAAATCAGGCATATGAGAAATCAGAGGATCCTATCTATGTGCTAGAGAACAACATACCAATAGATCCTCAATACTATCTTGAGAATCAAATTAGCAAGGTTGGTTTATTAGATGTCTCAGATTTCTCCAATGTTTACTGTTCTTTATTAGCTTCATTCCTATTGCAGCCAATTCTGAGAATTTTTGAGCCAATTCTGAAGAATGCTAGCAAGGAACTTCTCCATGGAAGTCATACAAGATCTATTTCTATTTCTACTCCGTCAAACAGTGGCATATTGAAATTTGCTAAAAAACAACTTACCTGCATTGGTTGCAAAGCTTTACTCAGGTATCTATTTTTTTTTCTCTTTCAAGTGTTGTCTTGAGGCTCTAAGAATGTCCTGGTTGATTTTACTTTTATATATTCCCTTTTGTGTTTGCTTCATTAGATTTTAGTAAAGAAAAGACACAGGAACTACAAAAAATTAACATTTATGCACATGCTAACTTTTTCAACAGCTAGGCAGCATATTGGAGCGAATTTCTATTGACTTGAAATGTATAACACAGTCCAGCACTATGTTATGGAATAATTATGAACCTTTCAAGTTACCAACTTAAGAAGAATTGTGCTTTATGTAGTAAACATAAGATCCCACCAAAAAAATAGCACATATGTAGCAGGGATGAGACTCCTTCAGACATTATGTTGAACAATTTTTGGGCATCTTAGTGACAAAGAATAGTTGATCTATTGAATTTCATATCCTCTGTAAATTTCTCTCCCAACTTCTCAATAATATGTTTCTGTAGATACTACCTTTGAGATAGCATTTTTCACAGGAGGTGCCATTGATCTGTGTGCTATTATAAGATCTTGAAATCTTGGTGTGAATTTCCTGGAGTATTTATTATGGTTTTATCTTGAGCCTTAACAGGAAAACAAGATTCTTCAGGTGTTATATGGATCATAGGACTAACTGTTGTCTAGTGTGATGAGATGAAAGACTTTGCAGTTTGCACTTTTAGCTGTCAATTTATATTTCCATCAGTAGTATACCTTAGGTCTTGCTTTTTAAGTAAGACATCTAATATTGAGAGGTTTGTTTGTATGTATTATGATGCATGAGTATATGTCAGTTATACAAAGGCCTAATAATACTATATTCTTGTTGCATTTGGTTCAGCAATGGGCATCAAACTGTCTGTTCACATTGCAAAGGAAGGGAAGCTGAGCTGTACTGTAAAACAGTAGTCCAAGGTAAGCATCTCTTGAGCTCTCTATGTTCAATTTCAAATGGTTTTGTTGTACTGGATGGTTCCAGCTGTTTTCTTATTGGACAAAACTGGTGGTGGTGTGGCTGCAGTGTCTGACCTGGAGATGCTTTTTGGGAGATTGTGGACACAGTGTCAGGAGTGCCAAGGTTCACTTCATCAGGATGTTCTCTGCACAAGGTATGTTCATCGCTTAGTCAAATTTTATTGCCTGGGTGGCTTGACTTCTCAATTTTGTGGATTTAGGATGCAGCATATTACAGTATTAATTAATTACATCCTGGAGTTACGATGGTTTTCCCCCCTTCTCCCCGGGCATAACATGCGTCAAATTATTGCGATGCCTTGGTTTCTTCTTACTCATGTTTTCCCATCCGCTTTTGTGGATTTCGTACAAGAAGTTGTAACTTAGTTGTGGTTTCTCATTGTTAGTTCGTTACCACTGATTTATCATGTACTATTATGTCGCAGTCGGGATTGTCCAATATTTTATCGACGAAAAAAGGCACAGAAAGATATGGCCGAAGCAAAGATGCAATTGGACCGATGGAACTTCTAAGTTTTTGTCAAGGTCAGTTTTTTTCTCAATTTTCTTCCCTCTTTAGTCTTCATAATGATCTAGTGAATGACCTGTAGGAATTTCACCCATTAATATATCCAATGATTGCAATACAAACAGCTGGAAAATTTACCTTTTCATCTCAAGATGTCCTCAAATATTTTATGTAGTAAAAGAAAATAATAAAAGATTGAGGCTTTTTGCATTAACTGGATTGAATTCCGAGAATCATTTGAAATTTCTGTTAAGATTCTAACTTTCGGAACTCTATATATTATTACTGAACCCTGATATATATGCCATTCCAAGTCTGTTTATTGGGGTTGATATAAATAAATGTTAATGTAGGTATCATTAGATTTGCTAATTTTGGGAACTGAACCTCTGGAGATGATATCCTACGACAAGCTCTTGTGACCGTATTTCTATTGCTGGAAGGAAATACATGTAGCGAAGAGCCTAATTTTTGCACGGTTTAGTTCCAATATGATTTTGCGAAATTTGGTTCATGTGCAGAATTTGATCTTGTGGATCTCGGAAGCCGATGGGCGCAATCTGGTGTTTTGCCACAATCCTGACATTTATAATGTGATAGTAATCCCACAATTTGCTAATTGAAAGATCTGTGTGGGATACTCAAGCGATGATTTAGTTGATGCAAAACAGCCTTTTTGAATATCGAAATGAGGGTTTACTTTATAATGTAAGGATATGTCAATGTCAATGGGATGAGATTATAAATATTTACCAAGAGTGTGGTGACGCGTGTTCCGATAATTGTATGTTTTGGTGCATGACTAAAATAACAGTTTCGCTTTTAACAAAGTCCTATGACACTTTGTGGAAGGGCGTGTCTAGCTTAGATTAATTATTTTTAGCCCACGTAAGATAGAACTAATTAACTATCTAGAGTATCTTTAATCTATATTTTTCATTTAAGGGTACCATTTTTCGAATTATAGTTTAAACCAATGTGATACATGGTTACATATTATCTCTATTTATCATAGCTACTCTTGTACGTGATGACTGGAGAAATCTCCGTGATACTAAATATGGCATAAATTAAGAACAATATATCGCTTTTCATCGTTTGCCTCCCATTTACATACAATACGGAGCCAATTTTTATGTGCTTTTAGGGGCGGGGTTTGGTTATTTTTGGCGAGGTTCTTTTTATTTAGACCTATGAAGTGTATGATTTCAAACTTGAGGGAAATGGGTGGTAGTGTTTCAATATCTCTGAAATATAACATCAAACCTTTTTTCCATACTTAAAATGAGTATTTTGTTAAAAGAATTTTACACCGAACATCTCTGTACATCTCATTCTCGAAATAGTAAGAAATGGTATAATGGTTGTCATATTTAATCCATCACCCATGTGTATATATAGAATAAGCTAGAAACCTGACTCAAGTGTACAATCTCAGGCGAGTTGTGATTTGCGTCCGGCACATAGGGCATGAAGATAATGTCGAGCCACACTCCTTGCACGTCTATACCATCATCATAAAAACGGCAAATAAATAAATATTCGACACTTTACATGCAGATAAAACACGGACACGCATTTGTTCCTCTGCTTAGGAATTTCATTCCACATAACGGGTGAAAATAGAAAGCTCTTTTTAACCATTTTTGTAATAACAAATTTATTAGATAGTTTTTCCAATAACGTCAATGTTAAATTAATTTTATAATATTAATTTGTTAATAAGAATATATTCAATATGGTTGTCTAAAGTTATATACACTATCACATTAGTCTTTCAACCAAATAGTCCCTCACATTCTTTGCCATCATTTTAATCTTCCATAAAAACTTATATGTTGACATTTTCGATTTTTGAAGGATTTACTGACATTATTTTGATTTAGCTTAATTTAAGAAAATAATCATTTATTTTTGCTAGGTTCCTGAGAGATTTTGAAAAAATACACGGCTATTTCTTCAAAAGTAATTATTTTCAAACATGCAGAAAATCTGTGTTGTGCGTGTTGTGCACCAACAGTATCTCTTATAGTTGATAATAAAAAAATAATTCCTTTCAAGACAAAAATCACTAGATTTTTACTTCGTTATAAAGGTTTTTTTTCACAGTACGAAGAATTGAATCCTAATCAACATGCTTAAAAAGACCTAACTATCTACTATGTTGGGTTTTGTGGGTGGGTGACGGATTGAATTTTCTAAGAAACTAATTTGGAAACAAAATATCCAAAAGATTAATGTGGTGACAATTTAAGTCTGAGGGACTAATTTGGTGACCATAATTTTTGAACTGATGTGGTAAATCATGTTAGGACACATGGACACTAGCGTTACACAATAATAGGTTCATTAAATAGACTTACTGTATGACCACATCCAAAAGCCATGTCCTTCGGATTGGTTAGGCAAACGGGGCATACCTTGAAAAAAGGAAAGACATTTATCTAATAAGCTTAGTTATTTCGACATGAATATCTGGCAATACAAAGTTAACAGGAAGGAGCAAGGGAACATACTGGTTCGGCACCAGCTGAAGCCGTTGGTTCAACTGATTCCAAATATGTAATGTGAGGGATTGCCATGCGAGCATTATCATAATTTATTACTTCTTTAGGTGGAGGAAGAGGCCTTTTATGTTGATGAAGAACAGATTCTCTACTGCATCAGACAGATTTGACAGTCAGGGATCCTTGAATACAAGACAGAATTATCACACCTTTAGTTCGAGGCTTACTCGGTAAGTTCTATATTTTGTGCTGCCCGGTACTGAAATGGAATTTCCATAAGGGCGGCAAGTGCAAATGCTGCTTCCTTCTTTGTTGCTTCTGTGTTCTCGGACATGATCTTTGTGAAGTTCACAAACTAAAGGAATAAAAAGGAAAACAAATTATGTAATATACCCATTTCATCAATAAAAGAAGAAAATAATTTCATAACACTGGAATTAAGAGTGGTTTTCTAAAATATGGAGCGCTGAAAATTTTCCAGCCCTTATTGAGATTAATCAGTCACTTTCAAACTGATCATCACCAGTTCACATACCAATGCAATTTTATTCTCACAGAACAACTCTAAGAACAATTACTACTGTCAGTCTGGTGTTTAAAGTTGAGCATGAAATTGAAAGCTTGGGATTGGAATCCAGTCTATTCATTTTAATTTTTATGTTAGGAACCCTTTATAGAATTAGAATTCATACAACAATTTCACAGAATTACAGAATACTTAGCTCAAATATTTTTCAGTTCTTACTCTTAGTTAACACCCTAAAAATTGCCAATTTCACATTGAAGAATTAAAAAATGGTAGAATGTCGTGGATATGATAAAAGACTAGTAGAAATCCCAATTAGGAGAGTAGATTAGATGGAAGGTAGCCAAATTGCTAGAGGGAGAAAGAAAAAATTATACATAAAACCATTAAAAAGGATTTAAAGGTTAATGATTTATCTATAGACATGGTTTACAATAATATTCTGACATTGTTTGGTCTATGTAACCAATTCCACCTCGTGGGAAAAGTTTGGTTGTTGCTATCCACATCTAGGAGTTAATATGTGCTCAATCTAAAAAATAAAAGATGCGTCTCTCCTACTTTTTTATTCATGTAAATTGTACTTTCTTTTCACAAAGAATGTTCAAATCACACTACCCCTACCCTCCACTTTTTATTGAAAATTACACTCCCCTAGAGATGAAATGTGCTACACTTCAATGCGAACTATTTTAACACAAATGAATCTCTTAGCAATGGTAAGTAACTATTAGTGAGCCTTCAGAGACATTTTCCCTCTCTACAACAGTGACTGACATTTTAAAATGTCAAATAAGTGAAAAAATGAAAAAGTTTTATCTCAATCGTGACCCAATGTCCTCCTTGCTCTATGTTATACATTGGGTAGACCTTGTTGGTAGTCGTTAGACACTTGTGATTCTGGGTTCAAGACAATAGATCTCCAGATTGTCTGTCTCGACCAAGAGAACAGCTTCACAAAACATTTCTTTCTTAATATCCAATTTATTACAGACCTCGATATTGGTTTTGGAATTAGCTGAAGTACTATCAAGTTTGTCAATATCATGCCAAACTCCAATCCTTCTTATCTCAAACTAGCAAAGGTAAAAGTTACCATAAAAGCAGACAATATTGAATTTTCAAGTGCTATCAAATACCTGAAAGTTGTCAAACAAGCGCTCAGTAATGTTATCGTCAAAGTGTTTCATCTCATCCCATGGTCCATCTCCAACTCCAACCAAAATAATTGAGAGAGGATAGCGACTGATAAACAGAATAGCTCCACATTTGAGACAGATACATAAACAACAAAAGGTTACAAAAGAAATTGCTCTACCTTGCTGCAACAATAGAACTAATGGTTGCTTGTTCTTGTGGACTAAGTTTTCCTTGCGGTGTATCTGGATTTCTGGTAACCTAAAAAACAAAAGACATTATAGAAAAACAAAAGGAGAAAGGAGAAAATAATGGGGAAAAAAATAAATGGATAAAACCTGTCCATCAGCAATAATGACAAGAACATGATATTGACCATTATTTCTTTCCACTATGTCAATTGCTGCATTGATTACGGGGGCAAATGATGTCGGACCTATAAATGAGGGAAGTGTTATAATTAAATCTCATATATACCCGAGTCCTCTCTCCTAGGGAATGTTTCCTTCTTGAAATAAAAGAAAAAACAAGAAAGAAATGGAATAAAGATAGGATTGCTAACAAACAAGAGGTAAAAAGAAGGAGGACAAAGAAGATACATCAACTGAAAAATCATTGTAGTCCTTTTGCATATAAACTCCCTTAATACAATACTAATATTATGTGATATTTTATAGATAATTTTAACACAACTAAAGAGTTGAACTCTACAAGAAACCTAAAATAAGTCTACCAGGACCAACATGAGTAGGAAGATATCTCCAGGTTAAGATTTTGGAATTTCTCTCCAGCTAAATGCACCACACTCAAGTTGAAAAAGCACAACTCCAAACCAACTAAGAGTTCTTTCTGCTCCCTAACCACAATACTGGTAGAAATGAAGACTAACAAATAAGGTGCACAGATTCAAGGTTATCCAGACAGTACAAACTGCTTACTTCATGACTTGAATTACTTCACAATTCAAGATATGTTTTTTTAATTATTATTATTATTATCATGTCCCAAGCCTGTAACACAAATGTCAGGAGAAAGGACCCTACAAGGCCTATGCATGGTAACAAGTCACTACTGTTATAATCTTATTATATACCATCATCCAAGCAAAAACCTTAACCTTAGAAGGAGTTTTGGCAAATCTAAAATATAAGTTGTCAAAGTAGAGTTACGAAGAAGACTTAAAATTAGAAATTGGAAAGTCTATGCAGGAAATAAATCCTGAAGCATCTTAGTCAAAGAGCTCTTCCAGTTTGTGTTAACCAAAAATGAAGTATAGAATTAGCATAGCATCAAACAGGTCTAGAACCAGTAGCTCATCCTCAATCATTGTTCTTAACAAAGATTAGGTCCCAATTAACGGGCCCTAGGTTCAGAGGCAAGTAAAATTTTAAACTTATGATATGCTTAGTCATATGCCATAAATCATGATGCAATTCCTTCTCCCTCTCTCTCTCACTCAGAAAGTCAAATATTTGACACAGATACTAGCAATAAAATTGTAAAATATAGCCAGCAAGGAAGAGAATGTTGTAAAACAAACCTGAGAGTTTTAAGTATGGAACAATCTCTCTGTAGCGTGCAAGTACTTCCTCAAAACCATGACACAATCTATTATCATGATAAAAACTGAACACATTCTGATCATGTGTAGAAGCTACAAAAGTAAATTCACTGAAATCAACAGAAGAGAAAACACAGAACATTTGTCTAAAGTCAGAATTACAGCTACTCACCATCACCAAATCCAAAACATGGTATCAGATTATCTTCATCAAAGGAAGACAGAGTATGGCCAATGATGGAGATTGCTTGCTCGTATGGATTAGGAGTGTTTCCAATATGATGAAGGCTTTTTCGATGGAACGAGTGCTTGCCTACAATTACCAAGGTGAGACTTTTCATTGTTCATCTACATATATATATATGTAAAACGTTTATTTCATATTCAAAAGGAATAACCTGTCCACTCATTGCTTTTGGTGAAGTCAATACCAAGTATTAAATTTGAAGATTCCAGACCAGATTCTCTCAGAGCAGAAACAACCTGAAATGTATCTTCTATAAGCATGATGCTTCTACAAATAGTTAGGTCTAATATGAACATCAGCCAGATACAGTCAATCCAGTTCACCAATAGTGATTACCCTTATATCACTAGGATTACTATTGCCTATCCTCTCTGAATCATCAAGCAAAAGTTGCAGTGATAACCTGATCCAATGAGCTGAAATGATCAGCTATATATGTGGGTTGCCCCTTTGGTTGATGGCGTGTATTTTCCGAACTCCCAGCATAAGTAGAGGGTTGATGATAGCTAGTATTTGATGAATTCCCAGCATAAGAAGATGGTTGATGATAGGTAGGATTCTCCAAATTTCCAGCATAAGGAGAGGGTTGATGATAGCTATTACTCACTGAACTCCCAGCATAAGAAGGGGGGTGTTGGTAAAAATTATCTTCAGATTCATAAATTGAATCTGCATTCCCCATAATTACAGGCCTGCTTCGAGCAATATCAAGATGCGTAGATAAATAATAGACAATAGAGGTAAAAAGATAGCATTAAAGTGAATTAAAGCAAAAGCCACAGTTCCAGAAGCGGCAACAGTTCATTGCCAATAGTAAAATATCACAAGAAAACAAAAATCGTTAGCATATATTCTGGTGCCATATTCATTAGCTTATGTCAACAATTTAACACGTTTATTATGTTTTTTCAAAATCAAATTTATCACAACTTCCTTCTAAATGATTCCCGAAGCAGAACCAAATTCTGGTAAAATCACAAAACATTCGAGATAACACAGCAGTCACATGCACCACCAATTACGAAATAAATCATCAGTAAAGTAATGAGACCAACACCGCCATAAACAATTTTGTGCATCCACTTGTAATGCCTAACCATTTCCGAATTGAAATCGAAACGCAAAGTTACATACCTCTTCTCTCTATAAGCAAGTACAGTTAGGCCATCTTTCACAGGACAACAATTACTATAATAACTATAACACAAGCAAACGCTGTTTCGCGTAAAACGTTAGATTTTCGACGCGGTTTTGCTCCTAAATCGAAGCCAAAATCACGACGACTTTCAATAAAGAAAGAAATAAAACGCTAGGATGGAGAATTCTACAACTATAATTGCATCCAATTCACAGTATCAATGATCACAAGCTCAAAACGTCACCACAATGCCGGAATCCGATTCACGTGAATCGGCGAGGATAGCGGTTATGTATAAGTTACGTACAACTATTATATTATTATTATTACTATTATGATTAAAAGAAGAAGGAGAAGCAGAGAAAAAGAGAGAAGTGAAAATCGGTATTCAGAAGTTCACCTTGTCGTTATCGATTGCTTTGCGTGGAGTCCAAAGCTTTGTTGCAGAGTTTGGGGTTTGACGTTTCGGTATTTGAGAGAACAGAAAGGTAATGACCATTTTGTGTTTATTAGTTAATAATTTTGTTAGACTTGGACAGACTTGATGGCCTCGCTGATGCGTGCACTCGTTGAACATTACTTCGCTTCACGTGTTTATCTTGGCTGTCAAGCGCGGTAGCACGAAATCCATCCGAGTCAAAGCTTTTCGCTCTCTCTTTTCTTTTTTTTTTTTGCTGTATTTTTCTCTTTATTAATTACCTTTTTCCAACTCTTTCCTTCTAGACACTTTCCAACTCATTTCCTCAAGGCTTCCTTTTCTGGTCCACCTTCAAAATTTCTTATTTTTTTAATATGATAACCAAAATTTCTTGTCTACTATATAAATCGCGAGAAACGTGTTATTTATCTGTCGTATGTAAGTATATATAAAAGATGATTTTTTTTTACCAAAAATCAAGAAAAAAATATAAACATGATAAGCGATATAATACAATAAAAATAATATAAATATTATGTATTCTCAACCTGACTCAAATATAAAGAAAATTGTGTTTACATTATAACATTTGATTTCTTATTTTCTTATGTTGCTCATGTTATAACTCAATGACATTGTAGTACCTTGATATGATACTTAATCTTTCTATAAATTTTTATTAAGACATTTTTTTTAATCAAAATTTAATACTTTATTCATTTTCTATTAGTTTTGGAATGTCATGTGAAAGAAAGTTATGACAAGTGGTAAAGGTATACTATAACGGTTACGTATTTACTTTGATGTACTGTATCTATAGTGTTAACTGCCTATTAAAAATATTATTGTGATACAAAAGACTCTTACTACATAAAAGCGAAAATTTCTTCTCTTTTTTTTTTAAGTCTTAACAACTCTGAAAAGAATCATTTATGGAAATTCTGGATCTGTCTTACTGTCACAACGTCCATGACTAGGTATTCTCTTCTTTTTTTTTTTCCACCAAACATTTCATTTTGCATTGTTTTATTAGCTACCTAATAGGTAATATGATAAGTGAAAAGATACCAAAATCAATCTCGAAACACACAAGTTTCTTGTATTTTTTTTTTCTTCAAATCAGGAATCATCATCAATAGGTTTCCAAATTAATATTATTTGCATAATTCAAATTCTTCCGAGTTGATTCTATTTAACGGTTGAATATTGTCACATAAAATCATTGAATTCACTGGATTTTTTGTTTACACTCTTAATCTCAAGTGAAACTAAATATCTTTTAATAGATACAAGTGCATGCATGTAAACATACATATACAAATTAATGAATAAGATTAATGTATAGTACACGTAACTTAGTGTATAGTACAATAACTTTGTAAAGATCATGAGTAAACACAAAGAATAATAGGTATCATGCTTAAAAGAGGCATGAAAAACAAAAATATTTATACTCATGCATGAATGGTAGCTAGAAATTTTTACTAGATAAAGATAACGTAGTTCAATTTCAATGGTTGCCTGAATGAACCAATATATATATAAATATTATTAGTATTTTCTCTTCTCTAGTTCTTTATTATTCTCAAGGTATTTTCTACTCCAAAGATTCATGTATATCCTTATTTCCAAAAGGGCCCCATTTTATATCTCATTAAGGGCAAAATTGAAAAAATGGGGGTGAAATAGAGGGACACCCGTGTCCTCAAAATTCAGAAAGTGAGCTTCGAGTTCTAAGATTGATTGACACGATTACGAGCATGTGTAGGTATATTTTTGCAGAAACATTTACAGAAAAAAAAATCTTTATAGGATAAAAATTAGTTTTTAAATAATCTAATATGAAAGTTTTTATAAATTAAACTATATATAAGTTAATTTTAATATATAGATAATTTTTTTTCTCTATTATAAATACTTATGAACAAATTTACCTAAGCAAATTCTATATCTACAATAAACTTTGAATTTTCTTTTATAGGATGTGGTTTGTGTTATTCTCCCATTATAATTGGTGTTTTATCTCAATAATATGCAAAATAAAGTTTGTATTAAAGGATACATAGATTATTAAATAAAATTTTAATTTTGATTAGAAAATAATAGAAACAATATTTAAAGAACAAAAATTATTTTTTTTCCACCAAAATTGACCTTTCTATATCAACACAGTGGTTCCCTTTGCCAGGATTGCTTCATTGTTGGAGATATAGGCCTAGGGCTGGCCTCTGTATAGTTATTTTTGTAGAATTTCGGCTCCCGTTTACCTTTTTCATTGTGTTGGGTTCTAAACCTTAGTTCCAACAAAATATTGGCAAACTTAGCACATGTATTCATCGCATAATATATTGAAAATATAACCTTTGATAGCAATTCACCTCCTAAAATATTTTGATAAGCCATGATTATCACCCAATAGCCTGCCACGTGATACAAATTGGTGGAGGCTTCATTTGGTATGTTTCTCTTGTGGTATATATATATATATATATATATATATATATATGGCCACCGTGCTTATTGCTTGTTTTGGAGGAGTTGGGTAACAACAAAACAAGGGGAAAGTCATGGACTCATGGTAGCCACAGGTACTAAGGAGAAGCCTCAAATGATGATGGCGACCGAGGAAGAAACATTTGGACCATGGATGATTAGCAAAATTCTCGCAAACATTAACCAAATTTTCAGAAACAAGAACATCAAAATTCCAACTGGAAAAGAATATGGGAAAAGAATAGGCAACATGCAAAGGAATTAAAGCCCACAACTGGAATCAAAATCATAGTTACTAGGTAGACAGTTCGTGTAGGTACGTGCTTTGCCACTTTTTACGAGGTTAGTATTACTATACTTCCTCTGAAGAAAAATCATGCAGTGCGTGGTCTGATGGATTTGATACGTGACACACGGGATTATTGAGAGAATTAGATTGGAAAGGTTGCTAAGGAAATTGTGAAGAGAATTTAATTCAATTCTTCAATTTGTTCGGTTCTTGGATTTTGGGAATCAACACCAACAACGTACCATTAATATCACCACCCAACGTGCAGGGTTCTGAAAAATTTTCTTACACAAGCACAAACAGATTTCCCCATCAAATTCCATTGGTTAATTATGGTTATGAAAGAAAACCAATAAGAGACCATTTGGGCCAAGAGCCTTAAAAGGCCCCATGCTAAACAGCACGAATTTCAGAATCAGTTGGGGGCTCTAAATAATGTTAAAAACGGTTTTTGAAAGGAAAACCTTTCCTAATTGGCTATTGTGTTACACTCCCCCTCTACTATGGTGATGTTAGTATTTTAGTCTTTGTATTTTACACAATGAGTATTTATTTTATATAATCAAAATTTATAATAAATATATATTTTTCACATATAAATTATATTTTATATTTATGATAAATAATTTATATTATGACATAATATTATTTTTAATTATTAATATTTTTTGTTAAAAAATATTGAAATTTAATTTAAAACTAAACATATTAAGAATAATAGATCGAAAGTGATGAAAGATTAAAAAATTTCTAAAAATATTTTCATTGAAAAAATAATTAAAAATACTTTGGTTGTAGAATAATAGCTAAAAACACTATCATTGTAGAATTATTATTAAAAACACTCTCGTTTGAATTAATTATTTTAATGTATACAGAGATAGAATAACTAACCACCATAGTTGGCAGGATGGTTGGTAAGTCATGAAGCCACCATCATCACTAAAAATTTCGTTGTTGTTATTATTGTAATTGTTATTATTATAATGAACAAAGCTTTAATCTTGCTTCTCTTATCTTTAGGTGGCAAAACAATTCATTTTTTTATTCTCTATCCAATCCGTTCACAATAAATTCATCCATTTCAATCCATTTATTAAAAAAAATGATTGGATTCAATCCATCCATTTAATTTCATGGATGGTTAGTGATTTATTCACTATTTTTTAACAACAATTAGATTGTATTTAATAAAAAATAAATTCATTAGATAAAAAACAAAAATGAAAGACAGGGTCAAGCAAAAAATGCTTTGGTTAAGGTTGAGCTAAATATGCTTCATTGAGATTGAGTCTGAGACGCTTTGGTCAAGGCTGAGTGGAAGATGCTCTAATTGAGATTGAGTAAAGGATGCTCCAATCGAGACCAAACTAAAAATGTTCTAAGTCAAGCCAAAGATGCTTTCACTTAAGACAAGTGAATGATACTTTTGTTGAGATCAAGTCAAAGATATTCTACTCGAGACCAAGTAAAAAATACACTAGTTGTAGTTGAGTTGAAATTATTTTAATCGAAATTGAGTTGAAAATATTTTTATAGGCATTTGAAAAAAAAAATATTTTTAAAATAGTCATAATTTTTTTAATTTTTGAAAAGAATTTTATGGATAGATTGAATATTTATCCATAAAAAAATCATTATCGGATGGATTAGATGATTTTTTTAACTAAATCATGGATAAATTCAATTTTGTAATGAAATTTTAATGAATTGCTTTTATTACCTCTATTATATTCTAAATCAAAATTTATATAATCCATCTGTTTGTCTAATTTTGTCACCTCTAATTTGTTGTGTTAATGTTAAAATATTTAAGGATAGATTAATAAAATTTAATATATACAATAAGATATTAAAAAGATTATCTTTAAATAATTTGATCTTATCTCTTTCTTTTCCTTTTTTTTTTATATATACCAGAGAAAATGAAACATGGACTGGCTATGTGTTTTTTTTTAAATTAAAAATAAAATAAAATAATAATGTAACTTAAATAATAGCAAAATTATGTATGAGTTGTGGAACTGTGTGAATTGAGGGGCAAATAAAGAGGGGGAGAATGTAAAAAAAAAAATGAAAACCGGTATCTCCTTTATATATATTATGGTAGATTTAGTACAACTGTAGAAGGTACAATTTATAAACTTAATTTTAAATTTAAAGCTTTACCATCTCATTTTTTCTTTATTTTTAAATGTTTTCTGAAAGAACATAATTTTAAAAAATCAGATTAGTTGATATTTGATCAGTATAGTGTGACTGGATTTCCGTTTGATATCCAAAAAATGTCCGTTCATAGGATCTCATACGACACACCACATAAAAGGAAGACTTTTGTGTCATTTAAAGTACGTATGCTTCAATTGATATCAATTATTTTCCAAAAACACACTTGTCATTGATGAGGTTAAAGTGAACCAATCTGAATTAACTTTTTTTTAATTATTTTAAAAATAAATTAAAATCTAAAATATTGTAAAAATAAATAAAAACTCATATTTAATGTATATAGATTGTTATTATTTAATTGTTTATTACAAATTTTCATCTTATATAATACTACTTTTTGGTTTTATATATGAAAAATAAATACTTCGTTAAAACTAATAAATAGTTAAATTAATTAGTTTTAATTAATAATATCATAAATTTAAATTTCATTTCAAAAATACCTAATAAATATATCTGCTTTAGCAGAAAATGAGTGAATGACTAGATAACCTACTTCACAATTAATATATTTGAATCATAAAAATCAGTTTGTTGAATTGTTGCAAATTAAAAAAGAAAGCAACTTAATCTAATAATCATTTTTTAGAAATTTAAACAAAAGCAGAAGCTAATTTATATTTGTTTATAATCATAAAAATCAATTTCTTTTAAAAAAGAAACAACTAATTCTATGAAAATTTATTCAAAATAATTTTGTTTTAATCAGATTTTAGATTTTTTAGATTTTTATTATTTAAAAAATAAAAATAAACACATGAAAAATAAAAAAATATATTATTTTTTTAGAAAAGGTGGTTTTTTTTTTTAATGTAACAAACGAGTGCTTAGTTTTTAGAAAATCCAAGTGATGGAAATATATAAGAAATGTGCTGATTTATTGTTTTAAAAATTGACAAAAATATTAGTTTCGAAAATAGTTTTAAAATTCTTATTAAATATTTTTATATTTTTACAAATTATACACACATATATATAATTAAACCCTACGATTGTGATTTGTGGGACAGTATATATTGTACAACTAAATAAATAAAAGTAGATCTGCCATTGATCCTGGACAAAGGAGAGGAGGAACAATACGTCATCATCATGATAATAATTCAAACAGTGAAGAATCCCATGAAACACGCACGGCCGAGAAGATGACAACACCAAAGGGTCAGAACTAAATATCCCGCGCGACTATAACCCTTTCATCCAAATCTATCACAACGAATGAATGACATATTTGTAAACACGAACGCACACAGCCCACGGGGGTCAGGTTCACGTGATTAACACATGTTCAACCATTGGGCTCATGCTCCATTTGTAGGGGCTTTATTTGAGGCTTGAAAAGGACGTTCAACCCCAATCTTTAAATAGTAATGCAGAAATGTGACGCTC
This sequence comes from Mucuna pruriens, assembly GCA_025330945.1. Classification (NCBI taxonomy): domain Eukaryota; kingdom Viridiplantae; phylum Streptophyta; class Magnoliopsida; order Fabales; family Fabaceae; genus Mucuna; species Mucuna pruriens. The sequence continues at coordinate 287,140 of JAENHJ010000119.1, forward strand.
TGAAGGGATGTAAAGTTGTTCAATCCACGTGAACATCTTCTCCGTTAGCTCAGTTTTGACAAGTACCACACAGGTCCACACGAACACTGACGCACGTCCATCATTTTTAGGGTGTATATATTTTGTTTCTAGTTAATGTGTTATAGGCGTAAGGTCTCCCTTCTTCATTATATATATATTTTTATTTCATTCACGATATCTTTGAAATCTTGTTAAAATTTTTGAAAATAGTACTCCTAGACCAATATATAGTTGGTTTTAGGGTGCATATTTTTTGTGATACCTGTATGATTGTAAAATAATATTTTTGGTCCGTCGTCGTTTTTTATGAAATACTAGTGAAATTTTTTATTATTAAGTTTCTTTTATTTATTAACGAGTCACATCAAAATTTATAATTTTAAAAAAATTATTAAAAATAAAAAAGTATAAAAGAGTATAAAGAATTTTCGAGAAACAAGACTTACTAGCATTTTTTTTAATTTCTTAAATAATCTACTAATTCTCCTGTATGAGTTATTTTTTTAAACAAAAGTATTTTTTAACATCAATTAAGATTTAAATACTTAAATAAATGTTTAAATAATTTGAGTTTGAGTACCAATCACTTAATAATTTTAGAAAGCATAGTTAATATTTCACAATAGATGATTGAATTTATTAGTAAAAGTTAAGTTTTAAATTATTGATTTTTTCTTTCATGTAGAACTATGTTTTTTTTAGGAGTAATCTTGCACGAGCTTTTCTACTAATTTATCACCTTCTCAAAGATTATTTTTTCACAAAATTTAAATTAGGATATCTTACGTGAAAGTATTTCTATATGCAATTTTTATTTAGATAACTAACTTGATGACTACTAGATCAATTTTTTAAATAAATTATTGATTAAAAGATAATAATATTAATATAAGTTACTTATTATAAGAAAAGTGTAACCTCTAGAAAAGCCCTAATTACTACAGGGAGCAACATTATGAAACTCTTAAACAGTGGACAAATGACTGCTTTAATTCTTATTAGTCTCATCTTATGATGTTGTTTTCCAATATCTTCAGGTAATCAGGTGCTGCGGCCAGGGTTGTCTCCGCAAAGAGCAACAGCAATTCATTACGCATCAGCAGCATTTCTTGAATTGTGCACATCGAAAAATATGATATGACACTTGTGTATGATCAATCAGGAAACTGTTATATTCGGAATTATTAAGAAGGCTTAAAACTTTTGAAAGACACGGCCAGAAATGGTATACTATATATGCGTGCCCAAACTGTCATAAGATGCTACAAAGTATATACAATTACATGGAAGATATGGAGATAGTTTGTGCAAGCTGAAAAGCAAACGACACGTCGAAACGTATCCTTTCGTAACCTAATAGTAAAGTTTGTTTGTTTTTTATTTTTAAAAACTATAGAAAATTACTATAAAAACAAGAGTCTTAATTGTCTAAAATATCTGAGACTTTAAATAAGATTTGTATTTAAAATTTAATTGAATATAATTTATAAAATCAAATTAAATTTTATTAATTATAAAATTAGTGAGAAAAATTTTATAATCAAATATTTTTAACATTTTATCGTGAATATATAAAATGACAATTTTATTTAATCTACTTTGTAATAATTAATATTAAATAAGATTTTAAGTAATTTTAATTTAAAAAGTATTTTCAATAATAATAATTATAAATATTATCAATAATATTTATAAATAAATATATTTAAGTAAAATATAATTTTAATATTTTTAATAAAATATAAATTAATAATTTACATTATCCTTCTATAAAATTGTTTAATATTGATTATTTTATCACATCATCTTATTTATTAATATACTATAACAATAAAGTGAATTTCTATTGAATGCTTAGGTAAAATATTTTAAGTTAACAATATAATTCAACTAAACTCTTATTTTTATTTATGTTTCTCGAAAATTATTTTAAAAATTAAATTCAAAATTTTAATATTATAATACTCACCGAAACTTATCTTATAATAAAATATATAATTCATCTTTATATAATTTTTTTTACTTGTTTAATTAATACAATCTAAAGAATGCGCACTCTTATTAATGAAAATAATAAATAAAATATATTATATTATAATAAAATTTATCATCAAATAATTCAAATTAATAATATATAATTTTGTAAAAAATATGAAAATTTTGAGACCTAATACAACTGTCTCACTAGCAGTTACCACGCCCTGAAAACACCTATATAACCACCGGGTTAATGATAAAACAAAACCGTTGAATAACATGTACCTAAAATTTGAAGCCTTTTGAATAATTTATTTATATAGCACATAAGAAAATCTTGATATTTAATTCAACACTCCATTCAATAAAACTTGAATATCAATAAAAGTAGGTGGAGTATAGAAATTTTAATTAAATATATATATATTCAAAGTTTAATCTAATAAACTCATCATATTATAGCCTTGTTTTACAGACAGTCACATAATCGGCCAACAAACGTGGTTTTTTTCTTTTGGAGAGTATTAGAGATTACATAACATGATCTTGTGCTTTCTCCCCCATATAAATGAGTCTAGGAATTCTGAAATGGGAAAATACACACAGAGAAATTCGAACCGAGGTAAATAAGTGGAGATAAGTTAAACACCTGAAGTTTAAAAGTTCGAATTAACTTGTTTAGTACACAAAGTTTAAATACCATGTTAATATTATATTATAAGTGGTTTATATTTATGTATATAATGTCTGTAAATTGTACCCACATTTAATATTGTAAATCAATATTAAAATTTATGTTGAGAGAAGTGGTTATATTCAATACACATAGGTGTCTCAAACAGTATAACTAGATAATATTTGTATTACTGAATTATATTTTTTTATTCTTTATTTTACGTTAAAAATTTATTTTAATCATTTATTTAAATTTTTTTATCATTTATTAATAAAAATAATGTAAAAAGTGAGTCTTATGAATATTTTAAAAAAAATCTGATATAAGATTTTTTAATTTTTATATTGTTCATAAAATTCGTTTTTCATACTATTTTTATTTTATTTATAGTTTTTTAATATTAACTAATTTCTATAATTTTTATATTAATAAATATAATGAGACAGTTTCACGTTTTAGATTAGTTAAAAAAATAATTTAAAATCGTATCTTAACATAAAAAATAATTATTTTTAAGGATAATATTAACTTGATTTTAATAGTTAAATAACTAAAATAAATTTTTTTAAAAAAATAAAAATCAAAATGAATTTTTACCGTAAGATAAAAATAATTTAAAAAATAAAAAATATATCTAATTAATATTTATTATTTTTTTAATTCTCTCTTTTTATTGCCTCATATAACTTATGTAGTGTACTTTTCTCTCCTTTTAGTCATGCCTAAGTTTCTATGGATGATTTCCCTTTAATTTATTATTGCTTTTAGTAGTAAAAACCGGCCACACCTTTGGCTCGCAAATCATCTCGTGGTTCTCCTTTTTCCATCCTAAACCCAGTTGCTCCCCACCTATCCTATTTTGGGGCAAAATATTGCCAACAAATTTTGTGTATTATTCTTCTGCCAAATAACACCTCACCTGCTCCATCATTTAAAGCTTAGGATCAATATTATTAAACTTGGACTGATGATCAACTTAGTCAAAGTAGCGAGTCATTGGAAGTGCACTACGTAATTATTCAGTTCTCACAAACTTCGTCATCCATGGTATCATCCATACGACAACGATGAATATAATCTATGGTTTCATCACTACTATTTGGTTACCTTCGATGGGGACCTTTTTGAAAGAAGATACCATTGACCATTCAGTCGACCCTTTTCTTCTTCATACAGTAGCATAATGACGTCGTTTTGGGACAAGGAGCTTTTATTTTGTGCAAGATCCTTTTCCAGTTAGTTGGCCAATTCATGGATTGAATTGGCTATCTGAGACAAGTTTTTCATCACTGCTGCTGATTGATGATCAAAGTCCACTTTCTTCCTAGCACCATAGCCGCCCCATATCTTTGAAAGTCACAAAGATCGTAAAAGAGAAATCACGTCAAACTTTCTAACACATTTTATACTATATTTTGTTATTCCATAAAAATTACTAAATTACGTGAGTCTCGCTTTTTTATTTAAACAATATAAAAACTCATAATTTATAATTTTAATTAATATTTCTTTTTTCTGATATCAACTTTAAGTAAAAAAAATTCATATGTATTGTTTTTGAATATAAATAAATTATAACTAATTTTATTTTATTTTTTTATATTATCTCCAAAATATTCTTAATTTAATTGAGATTTTATTTTCAATGATTTTTCTTTATTTTTATATCAAATTTCAATAAAAAAACTAATTTTAAAAATATTATTTAAATAAAATTAATACACTTAAAATAAAATGCTAAATTGCACCAAAAAATTGAAATACTAACTAATTTTTTTAATTAAGATGAATCATTTTTTTTTTATATTTAAGATCAAAAGAAGTATAAAAGAATGCATTGAAAAAAAAAATTATATGAGTGTTATTAATACTCCTCTTGAACTTTGTGACAGCAGTTCATTAGCACCGTTTCAACATTAATTTGCATCCTTTCCACTTTCCACTTTCTCAAAGAAGTCCTCCTCGTAATTTCCACCTACTACTTACGCAAACCAAACCCTAGCCCTTTGACAATGAAATAAACTAGTACCATAGGACCCTCTAATTCATGGACCAAACTATTGGTATTAAAATCAAGGCTAAGCACTAGCGCAATCTCGGGAGTCAAGGGGCATTCAGAAAAACTCTAAATCCAGTGACAACAATAGCGCATGATGGCATAGTAGGAGGTTGTCGGAGGAGCAATGAACCAAAGTGGTGTCACCCCAGTTGTATCAATTTAGTGTGGGGAGCAGTAAAAGGATACTAAAGATATTCATACTTTCTTTTTCATTACCTTTTCACCCCGTTTTCTTTTTATCCTTTTTTTTTATCATATCATTTTTTTTCTCTTTCCATCCTAATCTACGCCATTTTAGAGTGGATGTTTATCATTACCCATAATAAAATGGATAATTATGGTACTTCGAACCACGGGAGAGAAGTGGAGAAGTATGTGCTTTCATTACGATTTTTCATGTTATCATTTTTTTAACGATGAGTTGTAATTTTGTAATTGGAAAATATTAATCATTCATCCATTTCAACAGTGAATTGAGGAAGATGAAGGGAGATAGATAAAAAAAAAAGTAAAAATAGAAAGTGATAAATATAATTATAACAAGTAATATAATGAAAAAATATATATAGCTAAGAAAAAAATTAAACAAAAGTTGGGATGAAGGAAAAATTAGGTTTATATTTATAATAACCCTCTTTAATTAGTTGCAATTGTGGATGAATTGTTAGCCGTTAGGTGAAGAAATTAAAAGGCTACCTAAACTTCAACTTAAAATTATAAAATTATAAATTAATTTTAATTTTTAAAAATTTAAAAACTTAAAACTTATCAAAACTAAATAAAACCTTAAGGACCCATTTGGTTGTTAGGATAGGATAAGATATAAAAATAGAATAAGAATATGATTGATAAGAGTATGATATGTTTTAATCTCATCCTATATTTGGTGTCAATAAGGAATGATACAATGAGATGTAATCATTACTTTCGACAATGAATACTTTCTATCTATTCCATGGGTTAAAAAAATAATTATATTCAAATGATGAAATTATTTTTTTAAATTATATATATTTTTTTAAATGATAATTTTTAATTTAAATATTTAATGTTTAGATTATAAAATTATATATATTTTTTATAATTTTAACTAAATTATATAAAATATTATTTTTATTTATGTATTTATTTTTTTACAATTATAAAAGTTATATAGAATTTTGAAATTTATAATTATTATTAAAATATATTTTTGAAAAATATTTGTATGATGATTATTTAAATTTTAATGTTGTAATTAATAATATACTTTAAACTTCCATGTCAAAATTATTATAAATTTATAATATAATATTTTGAATACAAATTTTATAATATATATATATATATATATATATATATATATATATATATATATATATATATAATATTTTAAAAAAATATTTGTATGATAATTATTTAAATTTTAATGTTATAATTAATAATATACTTAAAATTTACATGTAAAAAATTTATTATAAATATATAATTTATTATTTTGTATATATAATTATAGTATAATATAAAAATATATTTTTATATATTATATATAAATTATTATTTTATATTATTATAATTAATATATATAACTATATTTATTATTTTATATATAAATTATATTATATTATCATATATTAAATATAAATTATATTATTATAGATAATATATAATATACTGATTACTATAAATAATATATTATATAAATTAATATATATTGCTATATTTTTATTATAATAATAATATTATATTTTTAATTATATATATATATATATATATATATATATATATATATATATATATATATATATATATATATATATATATATATATATATATATATATATATATATATATATATATATATATATATATATATATATATATATATATATATATATATAATTATTATATACGAAGAGATACTTTATCTTATCTTATACTTTCTAACTCACTTTCTGCTAAAAAAAATATATACTAGATCAATATAATAAGATAAGAGATATAGTAAGACTATTATATCTTAGTGTCATAATAAACAACGAATTACAAATTATCTTATTCACCAAGCAAGTCTAAGTGGTAGAGTTGACAAAATGAGCCCAATCGATCATGCCTAACTTAAAAATTTTAGCCAAAATAAAATTAAAACTCAATCCATAGAAATTGGAGTGAATTCTAAAAAAATTGACTCAAAATAAATTGAGTCCATTTTAATTCAATTTTTTAAAAAGTTATATATTTTTAAATAAAAATTATATCTAAATTAATCCAATTCAATAGACCACTAAACTAAACTACAAAAATACTAATTCATAAATATCGGTTCAAACCAACCCATTTTTATCCTTAGTTAGAATCCACCCATTTGCTAGCTAGTGACAACTTTAAGCTGTGGTGGAAATATGTAATGAATTGCTATATGATTTTGTTCTTCTGTGTGATTAATAATGGAATGACTATCAACATAAAAATAAATAAATATGGTATGACTATTAAATTACACGCCAAAAACTTGGTTTTTATCCCTTGGAATTAATGTTTTTAATTGGACCGAGAATGAAATAATAAAAAAAATAAATAAGAGAAAAAATATGAAATATAAAAATAAAATTAAAAACGTGTATTGTTGGAATATATAAAAAAAAACTCCACTTGTTTAAATAGGTGAAAGAAAAAATAGAGAAAATAAATTATCTAATTTTTTATACTAATTAAAAAATTACTTTATTATTTGTTTTATTTTTATGTTATAAAAATATTCATTTTTTTTATAAAAAATTAAAACTAAACAAAAATGAAAAGTAACTTTCCTCCTTTCTCTTTCTTTTTTTTTCAGAGAACTTCCCTGCTCTCGAATTTCACACTTATTGAGGAATTTTTGTTTGTTTGTGTGGATCGTACGAAAATTAGTTTTATCTTATTTATTTTTCCAAACAAATAATAAAAAATTAATATATTATTATTTTTTCTTCTATTTTTTCATAAATGCAAATACAGAGTAAGTGAATAAAAAGGAAAAGAAAATTAACTACAATAATATTACTACAAGTACAACGCCAGCGCGCGACAATAAATGGTAAGATGATATGGACCCAGAATGTTTTATTATTGCAACATGTGGGTGCCGTCAGGCCTTTGGTTTGACTCACTCATTTGGCGACCAGTTTCCATCCTCATTTAGTTTTTTTTTTAAAAAAAAAGGGTCATAGTACAAATTTATGATAAAATGTTCAAATAGATTGTCCATCGTGATAAGCTTCGAAAGAGAGAAAAAAAAATTAAGAAATAGATTTTTATTTTCAAACGAAATAAATTATCAAATACAAAAACACACACTCAAATTCAATATATAATAACGTGATGTTTAGTTTTTTTTTTTTCAAATGTATAAAAGATTGCTTTAGAAAACACTTTTTTTTATAAGAATATCTCTCGGTCAAGATTAAGAGAATAACCATCGAAATACAGTAATTCATTAGTTATGATTTATAGGTTTAAATAGGTTGTTAACTTTTGTAAATATAATTAATTTGATTTAAGTTTTTTTAAATTATTAATTTGTTTCTGTAAATTTTAAAATCTTTTAAAAGGAGTTTTATTATTATTTAACAATGACGTAACATATATCTAACTATGTGATATTACAGTGATTGTTCAAAGATGATATGTGACATAATATAATATGTCTAGATACGTGACATATTGTTAATAAATGATGAGATAAGACTATTTTTAAAAGTTTTAAAATTTATAAAAACAAGAACTAACAAAACAAAAGTTAAACAGCTAAAACTAAATCATATTTACAAATATTAAAAACATATTTAATCGTAATCTGTGTCAGTTTAAAAGCAAGGTACAATTTTCCTTCTCCTAATTAAAGAGGAAAGCTGGTTCATTGAATGGGGGGTTTCTTCCCCTAAACTTTAGTGCACCGAAAGATTATTTTCTAAGCCGGAAAGCTAGTTCATGAATTTGGTTTGTTTACAGTTGTAAGACAATTGCACACAATCCCAATTCGGAACCCTGCAAATTATCATAATCTGATCGTAAAATCTAACAATTAAAAATGATCTTAATTTTAATTGATGAACTGCACCTTGTGCAGATCATTTTGAACCATGCGGGGTTCTTTTTCTCGTTAATACATTATTTTAAATATATTTTTAACAAACTTTTTGTTATAAATTTTTCTTAAAAATAGTATATTCTTTTAAGAAATAAATTATTTCTGATGTCATTAAATTGACATTTAATTTTTTTTAAAACAATAAGTAAATATAAAGGCTTTTAGGCTTGATAATTTTATTAACTTTTATGACAAACATCTTAAAAATTACTTCAAAAATAAATTTTTATTAGTTAACATTAAAAAAATATTTTATACTATATATCACTGTATTAAAATTAAAAAAAAAACTTTATATACCTACAGTGTGAAATATTTTTACGTTATATTTCAAATTTATAATAATAAACTGTAATATATTATAAGCTGTTAATTTTATAATAATATAATCTTAAAAATGACACTAATTTTTATCAACGCGTAAAATTTGTTATTTTAGGTGGATAGAAATTATACTCGGAAATTAAAGTGAAAAATATGAAAATAGAGAGCATTATTTTGCTTTTGAAATAAAACAAAGTGTGCGTTGCATAAAATATGTCGTGTAATATTTGATGATTCGGGGTTTGTCGGGGTGTGTGATAGTGAATAATTAGTATGGGGAGAGGGGAAAGGAAAGGGGTTAAACTCCATAAAGGGATTGAGAATTAGAAGACAAATGGTAAGTTGGAAAAGTCGAATCTAATGAATGTTTAGAAATGAGCCAACAACTGAGACGAGTGGAAGCCCGTTAATTGCTTCGCTCATGTCTCTTCTTTCTCCAGAGAAATTTCACCGTCACCGTGCACCGGACCAGATTCTCTTTTGCTTTTTTTCTTCTTTCCTTTTCTAGTCTCCCTTCAGTACTAATCCTCGTTACAGTACTTCTAACTACTTCGATTGACTGTCGTGTCACACGCTCTCATTTATTTTTAAACATATATTTTTAATACGTATTACTGTTATCTCATAAAAATAAAAAATTTAATTTTTTTATGGACCAACCATGTACACAGTTTTTATATTTTCCACTTACTATAAATTATGATATTCATATCTTTTAAGCAGTGATGCCGTGTCCAGCCTAACATTAAGTATAAATTTTACTTGTGAAAAAAATATGATATTTAAATTTCACTCACTTATTTAAATGAGTTTAATTGGAATTTTAAATTTAATTTGTTTTAAAAAATTAAAATTAAAATTTAATTTATTTAACTTATTTATAACTTAATTAATTTTGTTTTTATGACAAATTTTCTTAAATAGTTTTTCAATTTTATTGATTTAATATTTATTAAACATGTTAATATTAGATGTAATTTACGGATAGAAATATATACCGATTAATACGTGGTACGTGAATTTCAAACATTATAAACTAGTATATTTTCATAATTTAGTATATATATATATATATATAAAACAAATACATAAATAGTGCTCTTTACAAAGTTTTATATATTTTTATAATTAGTATACAGATGATAATTACTAACAATATCTCTATAATTAATTTTAATAAATGTTATTCACCGGCCTTAACAATGCAGTAAAGTTTATGTTTGACTTATTTAAATAATTGAACTAAATCTTAAATTTAAGTTTGTTTATTTAATTAGATAAATGAGGTTCATCAAACATTTAACGAGTGAAGTTCAAATAATTCAAGAATATTTATGTTCATTTATACTTTTATATGGTTACTTATGATTAAATAACAACAGAATAGTGTGAATCTGATATACTTAAATATGTTTTGATAAATTTTTTATAAATATTTATTGAAGAAAATATAAACAAAATTAACTTATGTATAATAATTAAGGTTAATTTATAAAACTTTTTCATATTGATTTTTTTAAAACTAAATTTTAAATTATATATAAAATAATTTTAATTTATAAAAAAAATTATTTAGATTTTTTTCCTTTTACTTATGAAATGATTTATTCAAATAGACAGAACGCATATACCATGTTACTCCGCTGTCACTGCCAATGTTAAAACAGTTTTACTTTTTACCTTTGCATTAATTACCGTCACCAGGGGATTCATATTTTAGGACCCACCCCAAAAAAATCAACTTGGAAATTTTATTACACACATTAATATGACTATTAAAATTACCTCCATTATTTATGTTCATACTAGTAAATTGTCCATGCATGCATTATATAGGTGATTTAAGAAGTTTAAATAAAAATTATAAATAAAAGATAGTATATATTTATTATTAATAATAAGTGTTTGATTAATTTAAATATGATGAAAGATATAAATATTATATTGTCATTTTTTTTGTTTGTTGAAAATTACACTTTTCTTTCTTAATAAATTCAATTATATGACATTCTACTCTTTTTAAAAAATTGTTAAAATTCCTCTAGGTTTCACTAATTTTTTTTATTACATAAACATCCCTTACACTACTACCTCTCAAATATATAAATATTATATTATCCTCCTTCCTGGTGTTAAAATACAAAATTTCCTCCCTAACTAATTCAAATTTATTCACTTTACTATATAATATGTATTTTAAAATTGTGTTTTTCATTTATAAAAGCTATTTATAAAACTTATTTTAAATATTTTATTCAATTATACATATTTTTGTTATATATGTATAACAATTTATCTCTTAATTTATTTTTTAATTATTATTTTAAAAATTTATTATGAATTATGTTAAATTTATTTATATATATTTTTTAATTATTATTATTTCACAAAACATATTTTAAAATAATAAAATTAATTTTTTTTATATAAGTAAAATAAAGTTAAACATAAGTATTAACAATGTTAAGTTAAATTGACTCAGATAAAATTAAACACAAGTACTAATGATGTTAAATTATATATATATATATATATATAATACTCACATATCTTAGGGGAGAGAAATGCAATACTTGTATTTCTCGAAGAGAATAATTTAATTTAGTTTAACGATGTTAAGTTAAATAAACTAAATCATGTATTTTAACATAAGAGAGGATGGTAGTGTAACATCTACATATGTTAGGGAAGGGGAGTGTAATTTACTTTTTAAATATACATAAATTAAAGAGATAATTTTTTTTAAATTGAGAAAGAGATAATAGAAATAAATTAAAGAGGTAAAATATTTATAAATATGGTGTCTCAAAATTAAAAAAATTAAAAATTAAATTCAAATTATAATTTATTAAGAAGGCAAATATTAAAATTCAATTTATCTGACGGAGAAAGATATTTTCTATATAATAAAATATATAAAAAATTTAACATTTAAATAATACTAAAATAAAATAAATTTAACAAATAATATTTGAAAAGAATAAAAAAATATAAATTAAATTAGATGTTCAATGCAATAAAAGTCACCCAGTTTGATGTGATAAAAATAGCTCTAAAGAATAAAAATAAATTAAATTTTTTTCATAAATTAAAATTAACTTACAATTTAATTTTAAAGAAGTTTTTTTTTCTAACTTCATAAATAATTGATTTATATAGATTAATTTTAATTTATAAGAGAAATTTAATTCTTTTTTTTTTATTTTTCGCTCCTATAAGAACCTGTAGAGAAATTCATCTAAACAAAGTGTTAGATACATTTATCTACAAGTACTCAGTGTCGCAACCTATGTTGCAACAGGGTCAGTGAGAAGAAAAGAAGGAGGTTCGTTTTCCCTTTCATGGAAAGAACAATGAACTTCACGAAGTCACCACCTACGCTTTCAAGGGAAACGCGAGAAAATCTATGATAGGATAAGACTAGTCTTGAGAATCAGAGTTCAGATTTGGGAGTCAATTACACGCAGAAAAAATGTTGGTATCTCATCGCGTCCGTCTTAAGATAGTTACCCTAATTAGATGCATGAAACATGACATGACTTCTAGACCATAACTTTCACCTTACAAATATAACAAGGAGTAGGTGTTTACGAGAAAAAAAAGAACAAATTATATATTTTTGGGGTTTGATGAACTTGACAAGAGTCGTCTCTTACTCTTACGTATCTCTAGTGCAATAGACAAGTCAAAGTTTACATAGTTCTGACTGAGGCTTAAGAACTAAGTGGGAAAGACCGATATCGAATCGACTGTGAGGAGATGTCGACTAAGTGTCAGTGGGGATAGGATGCTGAATAAGAGTCGGTAGGGATAATACACTGATCAGGAGTCGGCGACGAGGGTCCGGGTCGACTGTGTCGGACGATTGTAACACCTTAATAGTTTAATGCATGATCGGCTCGAAGTCGATTGACCGAGTGAGGTGTAGATTGAATCCTACCATCGAGTTAAGTGTGTGACTAAGAATTGGATTGGAATAACACATTAATATATCTGAGTTCAAAGTTTAAAGACTTTTACCTAATATCCAAATGTTTCGTCATTGTTTTGATAAGGATGAATCTTACTCTTTCCCTCATCAACACTTCATTTTTCTCTCGATTTTTTGAAATCTCTCCTCCACAAAGTCCTTCCTCACCCATAAATTTTTTTGACCCCCTTTCCTTTAACAATAACCCCCTTTTATAGGTCAGCTTCTCCTCTTCGCAATCTTTTAGGGAGATCTTCCACCATTAATGTGATGGTTCCCTGCATGATTTCATTTGCAATGGTGTCTTTGCGGGGTTCCCCTTAATTAATGTGATGACTTTTTATTTAATGTGATGGTGACTCCTCAAGCTCCTTCTTTAGTCACCGTGGCGGAAAAACCACTTTTCACCCTTTGGTTACTTGCAATGTGTGAGAGCAGGGAACGCCTTTTTTGAAAAGCGAAGGGACAATAGAGAGCTACCCATTACCACCCCTAACTCGAGGTAGATCGGAAAGTGTGAGCACGTTAGGGCACGCTTTCCCTACTTGCCCCGATGTCATTTCTCGTTTTTTTGTGTTTTAGAGACATGGACAAAAACATGTGTCCACACTAAAAAAAAGGAAATAAGGATGGAAAGTTAGTCAAATTTTTTTTGTATAAGGTAAAATAAAGTTATAAGCATAGTAATTTTTGAATAAGTTAGTTTCTTAAAAAAAGTTAAGATATATAAATTAATTTTAATTTGTGAAAGAGATTTATTTTATTTTATCTCTTTATGTAATTTTTTATAAATATTTATTAAAAAATTATTCAAATTAAACCAATATAAGAGTAGAAATATAGTGTTATAAAAATTTATTGTCTAGCTAATATTGAAATCTTTTATATTCATGATTGTCCCGTTACAAATAATAATAAAGATAGCTAAAGAAAAAATAAATATTTTTTTTTTTGGGTAGGTGAAGAATATGAAGCTTGCTTCTTCATTATATTTTTTTTATTTAAGTTTAATCTCTGATTAATTAATGATTTGGATTTTTTTCAATATTAACCTCCGTAAGACAACTCACAGTTATACCACATATCTATCTCCTTTATTGCCCTTCGAACACAAATAGGGGCAAGAATAATTATTGAGAATTCTATTAGCACTCTTAGATATAAAGTTTTTAATTATTTCATAGTTTGATTGTTTTACTTAACTGTTAATTATTTATATTTGTGTTTCTTTACTCCATCACATCCCTACTAGCTATATAGAGAGAAGGGTCCTTATGTAGTATGCAAACATGTCTCCTCCCCTAATGGAATTAAGTGCTTCCACTCTTGTACTTTACCCTGCTGCATCTGAGCCCAAAGATGAGAATAATGGGGGCATAATTTTTGACTCAAATTTGCTGCAAATGAAAGGGGAAATGCCCAAAGAGTTCCTCTGGCCTTCAGGGGACTTGGTTAATAGCACCGAAGAGGAGCTGAACGAGCCCCTTGTGGATTTAGCAACCATTAGGAATGGCGACGAGGAAGCCATTGCCAATGCCGCAGAGCTTGTAAGAACGGCATGCTTGAAACATGGCTTCTTCCAAGTGATCAACCACGGCGTGGACCCAGATCTCATTGACGCCGCATATCACCAAATTGACTCCATTTTCAAGCTCCCTACCACCAAAAAACTCCGTGCTAAGAGGAAACCCGGTGCTGTCTCGGGCTACTCTGGCGCTCATGCAGATCGTTACTCCTCTAAATTGCCATGGAAAGAGACCTTTTCTTTCGTTTACGCTCACCAAACCATCTCCAACTCCCAGATTGTTGACTACTTCAAGTCTGTATTCGGCGACGACCATCAACACACTGGGTAAGATTTATCCACACAAATAACTTACATACTATCATAAATATTCTTCTTTCATGAAAATTTTTATTTTATTTTATCAATTTTTTTATTATCAAAATAAAATTTTAATTCTATTTCTAGAACTACACCTCTACACCTATAATACTATATATAAGTTTTGTTGGACATAGAATTGATTAATTGCTTCACTATATGACAACGTCCGTTTTTGTCATATTAGCTTGTTACTTGACCCACCCTGTCCTTAACCAAATTTATTTATGAAAAAACAAACAAAAGAAAAACTGTTACAACTGCTCAGTTCCTTGACAAGATTGCCAAGCCACCTATGATGCACGGATATCTATCTCAAAAATGGACAGCTTGAACAATAAGTATATTTTAAAAAAATAAATGATGATGGCAACAATTAAATTGATAATATTAATAGCTTTGTCTTAAGTATAATTATATTTTATTCGAGAGGATATTTAATATATGTTGTCGAATTCATTTTTTATTTTTTTAAAAAGTAAATAGTATTTTGCATATCGTATTTAATATTTATATTTATATCCACAACCAATTAGCAGGCCACAACACCATATTCTTTCCTTACTGTCAGTGAAAATGGAGTTTATTAGAACCCAAATGCACCCCTTATAACTGGTTGGTTACCACAATTATTATTAATGCTAATCAAATGTATATACGACAATTAACTTAATTAGCCAATAGAGTCAGTAATCAACAGTTTCCTTAAAAAGGCTTTTTAGACTTTTTTTTTTTTTTTACTCTAATTGGAATAGGTGGGTGTATCAAAAGTACTGTGAAGCAATGAAGGAATTATCTTTAGCAATTATGGAGCTCTTGGCCATTAGTTTGGGTGTGGATCGTTTGCATTATCGAAGATTTTTTCAAGATGGCGACTCAATAATGAGGTGCAACTATTATCCACCTTGCAACAGTGCCAGCCTGACCTTAGGCACTGGCCCTCACACTGATCCAACCTCACTAACCATTCTTCATCAAGACCAAGTTGGAGGTTTAGAAGTTTTTGTAGATAACAAATGGCTGGCTGTTCGCCCTCGATCTGAAGCTTTGGTCATAAACATAGGTGACACTTTCATGGTATGCAAACTACACTTTTCTTTTTCTCCTTTGTCGAAAAATTATTTCATATTCCAAAATCACGTAGTTTAATATTTTTTAAATTAAAAAAATATAGTTATATGTCACGTAGGAATTATAGTTCTAAACTATTTGATATTTGAACACTCAAATACATAACATTGGCATGGAAACGTTTTTCATAAATAGTACCTAAAGGCTATAGCATGCAATAAAATGATTTATTTTTTAATAATTAATATTAGGCTTTAACTGTAACGCTGTTTTGGAGTTTCAACTTAAAACAAAAATTGATTTGATTTAGAAACTATTTGTCATATGAAATTTACTACAAAATATAATTTAAAATGAACTTACAAAATTTTGTTTCGAACATATTATGTATAAATAAACTTTGTTTTAATATAAATTCATCAATTGATACAAAAAATAAATTAAATATATTTAAATTTGACTAAATTTAAGCAAATCTACAACTACAAAAGTAATTCTATAAAATTTTGAAAATTAGTAAAATCAGCTTCTCTGTATGTGCAAATGATCGTTTATTCTTACTAAAATAACACTAACTTGTAAGAATAATGACTAGTGACGATAAAAAATAGTTATGATTTCATGTTATTAAAATAAGTTCTTTGGAAGTTACTTAATTTTGGCAGTATTTTCACTCAAACTCTTTGAAATAAATAAATCAAATGATTTTGTTTAAACTTCTTACTTTCAATTAAGCCGTATGTGTAATCATACGGTTCTTGATGCATTATACAGTGTGTATTAATTGTAGTTATCAACCTTTTGGGACTATTCCCACTTTTAAGGCTAGATTATTTATATATTTTTTTTACTAAAATGTGTATAATAAATTTTGAGATAATTAAATTGTTTATTTGGAAATTTCAAAAATTACAAAAATAACTGTAATTTTTTTTCATAAGAAAAATAGAAATATTAAATTCTAAAAAATAAAAAAATGTATATCATAAAAATACTTAAAGCTCATCCAAATGTAATATTAATTTTATGAAACACCTGGGGTTGTTACAGATACAACAAAGATTGGATGGCTAAACATGTGGTTATCGACAAAGAAAAATAAGGAAATATTTTTGATGTGATGCATATATAAGTAGGATGTGTTTGGCAGAAGATGTATAAAGTAATATTTAATATTAACAGATTGCATTAAGGATATGTATTTGGTGTGTTAGGCATTGTCAAATGGGAGATACAAGAGTTGTCTACACAGGGCATTGGTGAACACATACAGGGAGAGAAGGTCGCTGGTTTACTTTGTGTGTCCAAGAGAAGACAAGGTAGTGAGGCCCCCAGACAATCTGTTACGCAGAAATGAGGATAGGAAGTACCCTGATTTCACGTGGTCCAATTTGTTTGAATTCACACAGAAGCACTATAGGGCTGATGTTGCTACGCTCCAAAGCTTCATTGAGTGGCAATGCTCTTCCAACAACTTCTAGTTAAATGTGGCTAGTACTAATCATTATTTTCCTTTTCCATATCCTGTACGGACTTTGAATACAGCTCACCTTCAACTCGTGTACGCTGTCGTATTTGATTGAACTTCCATTTTCTGCTGTGTGTCAACATGTATGTCTTTTCTTTTCCAGTCTTGTGTGGCTTTAACCCGAGGCCAGACCTCTAAAAATGTTTTTATGGTAATGCTGCCTTGTACAACTACATATTATGTGCATAAATATATATGATTGAAGAAATTATACTTGAGTATTCGTATTCCATTTTGTCTAAAATAAAATTGAAATTCAATCAAAAAAATTATAAACAGAAGAAAATTATTTTTTTTTGGACTTTTCTCAACTAATTAATCGGATCAAATCGATTTTGAGATGATGCATATAAAATTGAAACAATTTAAACTGCGCTGATTAATGGTGATTAGGATTTTAATTGTATAAACCAACTCAATTACAAAAAAGAAAAGAGTAAACATATACAAAGCAAGTAAGAAAGCAAGTAAGAGTAAATAATAAAATACACAATAGAATATAAAAATTATATTATCTAACATTTTCCTCACACTCACAATGCATCAATAGGAATCATTGAGAGCTTGCTAGAACAAAAAAACTAAAGTGTTGATTGAGTGATACATGATTAATTTGCATGAAGGAAAAGATATAGAGGTAAAGTGATGGTTTCACGATGAAAGTGATGTTGAATGAAATATTTAATCTTATTTTTTTTTTTGTGCATTTATGGAAGACAAAGTTGTAAATGATTCGTATAACACTCACATTATTGCAATACATGAGTTGGTCCAGAAAAGGTATGCCTATATTAGAAAGTAACTAACGCAACCAAACTATTTTTATTGTAGTGGATGTGATGGTATAATACTAAGCTTTTGTAGAAGGGCGAGAGACAATAACTTGCTTTTTACTCTTCCAAAAAATTAGAGAATATCCTAAAACAAATGAAAAGAAATTGTGGTAGACTTATGATTAGTGTGGCCACCACCTCTAATAATCATTTGAGTAAACACACAATTCTAAGGAGGAAGATGAAGGAAATTTGAGTGTCATGAAAATAACAAAAAATGAAAAGAACAGTTATCCAATAAATTAAAGTAGGAGAGACAACAAAGTAATTAACAAGTATTGCATAAGCAATATCAAGTCTAGTGATGATAAGATACACCAAACTACCATCAAGTGCACAATATAAAATGAGATTTGATAAAGAAATACCACTCAGAGAATTATATCAAACATTAAGCTTAAGAAAAATGTATATTATTTGAGTATTAGATAGACAAAAATGTTTAGAAATAACAACAATATACTTAGATTAAAAAAAAAAAAACCTTTAGGAGAGTGAGTTACTTCAATCCGTAAAAAGTATTGAAGAGTGCCAAATCATTCATCTCAAATTGTTTAGCTAATGGTACCATCATTCCTAGTAATAATTATACCATCAACATATAAAGGGAGTACGATATGAGCATGGGAGATACTCTAGAGAAACAAGACAAAATCAAATGAGGTAATGAAATTTGAGAGATATAGGCACTGTTGAGAACTGAAGGTGAATATAAACATCATACCCCTATAGATAGGGATGGAAAAATAACCTATCTTGAACCATTTTGGCCCACCTTGCCATTACTCCCCCCAAAAAAAAGTGTCAAGACAAACTTATGCACTTTTAGGATATGGGTTGAAAAATGTAACTCCTATTTAAAGGTGGGATGACAAACTGCCTTATCAATTTAAAAAAGAAAAGAAAAGTATTTAGTAAAAGAAAAAAATATAAATAAATTATAAAACTAAAAAATAATTAAAGAAAATTATATCCTAACATAAAATATTGACCCTAAATACAATAATACTTTCATATCAAAATGAAACGAGAGTTAAAAATCTTAAGACTAATTTTATTTTATCTAAATTATTAAAAAAAATTATTGGCCTGATGGACCAACCTGTCCTACCTCATTAGTTTTGTAGGCCAACATAGACTGATGAGCTAATTATTTGGTTGTAACCTGCTTAAAAAATGAGTTAAACAAGACAGTCCAATAGATCAAGTTCTTTATGTCACCCATGCTTACACAAATATGATTAATCATGTAGGTAACATATAACTAAAAATGTCTAATTTTGGACTCTGTTTGTTTTAGTAATGAATTTGAAATCATGGTATAGATGACATATACCTAAAGATTTTTTTACTTGTCAAGGATTTGGTGGAGATGACACTATGTTTTAATTTAAACTTGAACGAAACGAAATGGAAAAAAAAAATATTTCTCAGAAAATGTTTGTAAGTGTCGAGACATATATCACTTCACACAATAAAATTCACGGGTTCTAAAGTACTCACATAATAATAGTCTAAGCAATTTTATAACTGTCTACATCTAATTTGATAATTGACTTAAATATTTTTTAATTTGAGTTTAATTTTTTTAGTCATTTGAATTTAAAAGTGATTATTTTTATTTTAATTTAAAAATAATTTACTTTTAAGTTTTAAGTTTTTTTAGTTCTAATGATAAAGACCAAAACTTGACTGTTTTTAAATTAAAAAAACGAAATAATCACTTTTAAGTGTAGGAGAAATAAAAAAAAGAAACTAACTCTAAATTTGAGAAATAGAAAAGATATTTAAATTTATTTTATTTTATCTAATAATTTTATGAATATGTAAGGCCACATATTATAATTTTAATGAAGTGATATAATATTATAAATTCTTAGAAATGCAGGTTTTGAGTATAATTCAACTTCACAAAACTTACTTATAAGATGAGAGTTATATTCTATTTATTTATTATATGAGACATTTTTCTAACTAATGTAAGACTTGAGTTTTTTCTAATACATTCTCTCACACTTTCTATTGTTGAATTTGATACATTAATAATACGATAGATGACTTAATAATGAACATAAATAAACCCTAAAATTGTATCAGAAATGTGAATTTTTGGCCTAATTCAACCTCAATTAGTTTGTAAAGAAAAAATTATTCATCACTTATATACAAATTCATTTGATGACTAATTGAATAAAAATAGTTTAAAATACAATATCAAAACTTTACTATGTGTTCATAAAGCTTTCTTAACATAAATCAATTATACAACAAAGTTTATAATGTAATATATGATGCAAATATGTGCTTTTTAAGTAAGCTTCCTAAGTATGTGCAAATGATAAATATCAAGATAAGACCATATCAAACGTTTTTTATCAAAAGTAATTTAATGAA
Source organism: Mucuna pruriens (assembly GCA_025330945.1). NCBI lineage: Eukaryota > Viridiplantae > Streptophyta > Magnoliopsida > Fabales > Fabaceae > Mucuna > Mucuna pruriens. The sequence continues at coordinate 307,986 of JAENHJ010000119.1, forward strand.
CTTGATGGTTAAATATACAAAAATAGTTCAAAATAGACTCAAAATTTTACTATTTGTTCATAAGCTTTCTTAACATAAACCAATATGTAACAAATATGATGCAACAATTATATATGCAAAGTAGAGAGAAAGAGGGAGGTAGAGAGAGAGATTAGATTTTTATACTAGTTTATCAAAACAAATCTTAAACTATTTCTAATCCACACACAAAAGTGAAATTTTTGTTAATCAACCAAACAACATAGAGGAGATAGCGAGATTTATTTTAATATTTAGTTTAAGACTTAAATATTTTTTCATCTCAATAAATATATTACTCTTTTTCTTTTAGTACATGTAAATCCTTTTTTGTAGCCTCAATAATAATTTATTGTATTTTAATATTTAATTTTAAAAAATAATTGAAAAACATAAATAATAACATGACAATGCAAACTTAATGGTATGACATTGTATACATGGCAACCTTTTCTACATGGGGAAATCAAGTGAAACTTGTTAGACACGTATATAATCAATTTTGTAAGGGAGAGTGATATTAGAAAAAAAAACTAAACAATTTGAAATTTGTAATTTTGTTTTGTGGAGACTTAAAAAAATATATTTATAAAGACCAGTAAGATATTTAAACAAAATATATATCTCACAAATATCTCTATTTTAATCCCCTCTGGAACTTATAAATACTAAATTAGTATTTATTACTTTTTTTCGTCTAATGAATGATAATTCCATCTGGCCTTTACCACATAGTTATCTTAATCATCCCATTGATAAATGCTTTTGGAAGGGAAGCATTGAATTTTTGGTTTCTTAAAGTCATGGATGGATAATTTTTGTATTGTTAACTTCCTATTTAATTTTAAATGGATATGAAGACATAAAACGAGTCAAATTTTTTTTTTAAATTTAGATAATTTATAGCACGTTAATATCTAATGTTTAGGGTTTAATTAATTATTTAATTGTTTATAAATTAAATTATTTAATATAAAATTATTTCATTGATTATATTAAATTATTTATATTAAAGTATATAATATAAGTTATTTAATTATTTATATTAACTTAATTAATTAATTATATTAAAGTATATAATATAAATTATTCATATTAAATTATTAAGTTATTTTTTAATAAATTAATGATAAGATTAAAATTATTTATTTTTCAAATGCATGGATCCAAATCGAATAATTAAACTATGTGAGACTAAAATTATTAATTTTAAAAAATATAAATTATAATCGAATAATTAAAACTATAAGAATAATTGTTTATCTTCCATACTAAAAGAGTAAAATTACAATTAAACCATAATGTTATTAATCAAATTATTTTAATTTTATTTTTCAACAAATTGTCCATGTTATTTTAATTTTAAAAATTAATTAAATGACTTAATTGTAGTTTTTTACTCAAAAGCTACACAATCTTGCTAATTTGCTCCATTTTTTTTTTAGCGTATTTTACCCCTAATTAAGAAAATGTTGTGAATTATTTTGATTGTTCCTTAAGACAATCTATGATATTTTGTGAATTGAAGGGTAAAATTCGTCAAAAAAAAATTGAATCTTAAATATCGTATGTTTGATTATATTATCATTAAGTGTCAATTTTGTTAGTTTTATATCCTTAACGTTTACTTTTTATATTTCTTTGTTAATTCCATTAGGTATAATGGTAGAATTCATTTTAGGTTTTTAATTTACTTCTGGTGGGTCTCACAATACTACATAAAGATTTAAAATCTCTCATTATTTTTTTATTCAATGATAGAACTAAATCAAGTTATTAACTTACTTTTAATGAATCCTACAACGGACCTCATATTTTTATTTAAAATGATTATTATTAAAAATTAAAATAATTACTTGTAAATTTTAATTTTGGAATGATAAATATGTAAAAAAATAAAAAATATTAAAATATTATTTTTTACTAAAATTTATATTGACAAGATATAATAATATTAAATAAATATAAAAATTAATTCTTTTTATTCTCGTGTCTATAACATTTCCAAATATGTTCCAAAGTCTACTTGAAGTTGTTGGCAAATTAGTCTTTTATAAAGATGTGCATTTGTTTCTAAGTATGTTACAAAATCAGGACGAGGACTATTAAATACTTCATTTGTTGAGATGTCATTGTCCACATGATTATAATCAAAATTATCACTATATGTAAGTCTTTCATCTTCAACAATTATATATGTTATGCAAGATGATGCGTGTATATATATATATATATATATATGCTTGATTGTATGTATGTGTCTAGTACACGCTAGACAACGTACAATTACTAATATAGATTGGAGTACATTGAATACTTGTTCTACATCTTTTGTGGTTGATTTTTGGGATTGTATAAATTATTTTCTTTTTACTCCTTGCAGCATTGAGATGATGTTGATGAATGTAACTCGCTCCAGATAAATACCACCTACAAGATAGTACCCCATATTATATGGGACTCTATTAACTGTAAATTGCATAATAGGAACTTGTCCTTCTAAAACGTCATTAAGTACATTAAATTGGTTTAACACATTAACATCATTGTTTAACTTGCAATTACAAAATATGCATCCAAATCCATAACTCTTTTGCACTACACCATTCATTTTAAGAGCTTTTAAATGAGCAATTTTCCTTTCTTGTAGATGCTCTCGAAAGTTGTTGTAATTTTCTTAGATTCTTAACTAAACTTTTTGGTTTTTGGTTGCATTCATTTGAAATGTTGAACCATGCTTGAATGAAAAGTGTATCTTCTTCCATTGTAAACTTAACTCATTTTTTCTAAGATTCTCTTCTCCTTCATCAAGTGTAACATTTTATAGGTCAATTTGGGTAGAAAATTGTGGAACTTGCATTTCAAGTTCTTAATTTTTACATCACTGGTACAACGTGAAGACATATAAAACATAGCAAAGTTGTTTGATGATGGTGGAAAGAAAGGAAAAGTTTGAGAATTTTTCGTAGAAGGAGGTTGATAATTTTGCATAAAATTCAATATTGGTTTATTTGGTGGTGGTGGAAACATAGGAAAAGATAGAGGATTTTAAGAATATTTGCTAATAGAAGAAAATTGATAATTTTGCATGAAATGAGTAAAAGTGCAAATTAAATTGACGAGGATTCATTTAGCAAAAAAGAAATAAAATTAGAATTAAGATTGAAAAATATTATGCAAATGAAATATAAAGTAAGTGAGATTGCAATTGAGAAATTAAGAGGTTGATAAATATTGTGCAAAGTATGATTACCAATTATACAATTTATGACATTTCACATACCCAAATTTTACATTGTTTCAATAAAAAAAATTGTAAAAAAAAATAAAAATAAATCAATGTGATGAGTAGCAAACGGTAAAGATCTCCTATCTTACCCTGATTTTTTTCGCTACTGTCACCACATGGAAGGCATGGCGACGTGGTCGTGTATGTTGGTGGGGAACGCTGGGATGTGAATAACAATATTTTGGGGGTTGGGGGTTGGGGTTGGGAGTTGGGATAACTTTCTCCTTTTTGTATTTCTTTCTTTTAGATAATCATAGTTAAAATTTGTTGATGCTATTTTTTTATTTTTTTTATAAAATCTATTAGACTTCTTTCTTTCTTTTTTTTCGGTGGGTTCTCATATAAGAATCAATTCTACTTAGGAGATTAAACTTCAATCCAAAAAATAAAATAAAATAAAGAATCAGTTCTTATTCTAAAAACTCAAAAAAAAAAAAAAAAACACAGCATTTGAAATAACATAAAAGAGATACATGTCTCCCAAAAACATAAGTTTGAGTCTCTAGTATGATTTAATAAATGTTTGTTAAGTTTGGATGCAAAAAATAGAATAAAGAATCAATTCTTATCCTAAAATCTAAAAAAAAATAGCATTTGAAATAACATAAAAGAGATACATATCTCACAAAAACATATGTTTGAATCCCTATTAAGATTTAATAAATGTTTGTTAAACTTGGAAGTACTTCTTAACTTAGCTTTGATAAATCTTCCAGACTTAACTTATCTAAATATTTTTAGTACAAAAAAAAATCTCATAAAAGTCATATATGAATTCTTTACTCCCCTGGAGGATCCTCTAAAACAATAATCACTATTACATGTATGTGATCTCACAAACTGTCCCATCAATAACTTACTGATAGAAGATCCTTACCGAGGAACTTCGGCGACGATAAAATAATTTCCCAACAAAGAGAATTGCTTGGCTCATACTGGTACATAAGACTAGGTCCTTTTCTCAGGTGAGAGATGTCATTGCATTAATAATCTCATTAGTTGATTTTCTTTTTATGACTACGATGTACACATACAACTAATGAATCAGTGATCATCTATATAAAAGAACAAAACCAAGATAGATGACCACAAGCCAGATACGTACATGTTATTGAGCAAATACAAATTAACCAAAAAACTCTTGAGCATTCGCCTTGAGAATTAACTGAAAAATCTTATATGTATGTGTGTAATAAACTTTGCGTTATTTTTATATACACGCATAATTAACTTCACCACGTATAAAATTACGATCAGTGAAAGATGAAAAATTGTGCCAGCATACATAAAATCCTGGTCTTATTATTACTCTCTTACCATTGCCCCACTGAATCGATCTGGTCTTGCGGTTGTAACTGTTTCTGAATGGAATTTGGGGAGAATGGTAGGGAAAATAGCCGATCAGTGGAAACATAGGGAGGCTGAGAAATGAGGTTTGGTGAGGAATATACACTACATTGGTCTTGATGAGGATGATGTTGCTGCTGTAGCCTTTGTTCAGAACGTTGTTGCTTAGGAATATTAAGCTTCTCTCCTTCTATCTCTTTATATTTCTGGAGATAAGATTTTAATGGGTCCACATAGTCCTCAAATCCTAAGGTGGTGATGGCCCAAATGATATCATCACCGTTGATTGTCTTCCTTTTTTCTCGTTGACATTTGTCAGAGGCTTCCCCCGTGACAAAGCTGATGAACTCCGACACGCATTCTTGAACTGTCTCTTTTGCATCCTTAGAGATTTTGCCGTTGCCGGGGATGGCTTTTTTCATTATTCTTCCCACGTTGGCTATAGGGAGAAAGCGATCTTGTTCTTTGTTAACGTTGGTGTTATTGTTGTGGGTCTTTAAGCAGGGATTTTCGGGGCTTCCTGAGATGAGCCCATTTGGCAAATTGCTGTGGTTTTCATCTTCCATGCCTCTCTTGGAGGAACCAACGTACGTACTTACGTGTGTGTATGGGGCTTTTTGAAAGAGGAGCACAAAGATAGGCATGCCAGAAGGGAGAGTGCGAGCGAGTGCAAGTTAAAAAAAGAATCAAATGGATACCGTTGATTTTCGCCACTCAAACTGAAACCCCCATCGACTCGCTCTTGATCTTCATGTGGAGCACTTCATGTAACTGCCACGACCCAATCCTACAAATAAAAATATAAAACTTATAATAGGTACACCTTTCTTCTCATTTGGTTCCCGCTAATTGCCTTTACAAAATATTATTTATTTTTACTTATTAAAAAATAAGTTTGGAAGAAACTAACTCCTACAAAATCATCTTATAAAATGTGAGTTATTTCTTATTTATATATTTATTATATAATTTCACTGGTCGACTTAAGATCTCTAACTCACACTTCTTACGTCAAATATCGGACATTTGTGAGTAGTTTGAATGTTTTGATAGTGAGTATCCAACACTGAAAATTGAATATCTACATGTGATTCGATAACAATCCAATAATGGACGACCTGTATGCTCAACAATGATTGTTATGATAGATAACAATCCAATAATGGCACCTATATGCTCAACAATGATTATTATGATAGGTTTTTATATCATTTTAAAGGACGTGAGTTTAGGTTCAATAATAAATCAATTAGTACGAGATTGTTTTAATTTAACCAATAATATTGATTTAAATATTCGAAAAAAGAGTTTGTCATTCATAACGATCTGGCTAGAATAGTTATCTTCCTAAAAAATACATGCATGGGTCTCAAAAAATATTGTTTATTCAAGGACCAACTAAAAAATTATAAAAAATAAGACTCCTCAAAGTATTGAATTTGAACCCCCTATCTTAATTTGGTAATTCTAAGATTAATTCAATTATGTGAACAATTCAAGGCTCTACATGTCTAGTCATTAAGATTTGCAAAAAAAAATTGAAGAGTTGATATGTTTGTGTTGTCATTGTTTAAAAAAGTACTACCTATCTATAATGCAAGTAAAACTCTTTTCTAATGTGAAAAAGAATATGTTGTTAAAGACTAAATTACAAGGTTGATGCATTTGTTGAATCAATGTTGTTTTACCATTCCATGTACTATTGGATGAGCATTTGTTTGTTGTGCCACAACTTGACACAAAAACACATTTTGTTAATTTTGAAGAACTTTTTTGGTTCATCATAGCTATAATTGTTTTTCCTTCTTCATGTGTAGTCTTTCTTTTTTTAGTAAAAAATGGTTAAATATGAAAGTATCCCTAGCATTATGAGACAAGACGCCACAAGTTGGTATTGTCACTTTGTCTATAAAAGTTCACCTAAAAAAGTTTCTACATATGCCTAAACCACAAAAAATTATAGTTACTTAATGCCCAAAAAATTTCAATAAAGAAAGATTATTCACCAAACAAAATTGTGTCAAAGGAGATCAAACTCACATTTACATACAAGATTTTTTAAGTGGAGTTGGCTCCGTGGTGAGTTACAATTTTAGTATGACAACTATTAAGTGATTAACAATTTTGGTATCTCCCTCATTTTTAGTTTTTTTTTGTTAACAAGGTCCTTCGTAAACTTTTTTACTTTGATCAAAAGATGAATATATTTGTTCTCCACTATCTTGAGTGATTACTACCTCTAGTCCTTTATATAAAAAACAAATACTTAATTTATCAATGTTAAATTAGTTAGCTTTAACTAATAATATCATTAATTTAAATTTTATTATACAAATATCTACTAGATGTGGTGAAAAAAAGTGAATGACTCATTAATGGACTTCATAATAAATAATAAGTATAAAATAAACTAACAATTAATACATTTAAAAAAGTGACTTTTTGTTTCTTATATATAAGACCACCAAATTGTTCATATTTATTTCTTATATATAGGACCATAAACTGTTCATATTTATTTTTTATATATAGGATTATAGGTAAATTGTGTCATGTAGTTTATTGAATTTAATTTATTATTTTATTTAAGATTTTCACAATTTGAATTAGTCTTAAGATGAAGAATATTAACATTTAAAAAATATAAGATACAAAAAATTTAAATTACCTTCAATTCCCTTCATTTTCAAAATACTTCAATTGAATAGAACAATTCAATTTTATTGTATTTTAAATTCTTTGTTCAGAAAAAACAATTCAAATTTCTTGTATATCAATTTCTTTGTTCGATAAAACAATTCAACTTTCATTATATGCAAAATTTTATTTTTAATACTTATTTAAAAAATTAAATTTAAATATTAAACTTTACTAAAAATAAATATTAATTAATTTTTACATATTTAATAATTCAAAAATAAAATTTAACATTAGATCATTTTTGCAAAATATTAAGTTACTAATTATATAATATTTCATAAATAATATACTTCAACCTAATTTATGATAAAAAATATAAATATTAATAACTTTTAGCAATATTGACTCATTCCATGCTTACTAAAATGTATAATAGTTTTCAATTGCAATTCAATCTATTTAAAAAAGTATATATTATCATATAATAGTGGATCCATTCCACAATAATAAAGCCAGTCTAGTCATAAAAGTAACGTAACCAAAATTCTATAGTAGTACTAATAATTTCAAATCCAAAAAGTAATATGTACATAACTTTGTAATAGCTATATTTACAAATCTAAACTTGAAAATATATTTACCTCCTATTATAGAATTTCTTTTATCCATTTGATGTTTTCTCCAAAATTTCTGCCAACAAAATGAAAATAATTCATGCAATTAGAAATAATAACAATGTTAATGGATAAATATTTGAGTATAAATTGAAACATAAGTCGTGTATAAATATAAAATAAGAAATGATGAAAGAAAAGAAAAATACCTATAAAAAGTAAGGGATAAAAGTAATGGCAGACGACTTGAAAATAAATGATAGATTGAGAATGTTAAGAAACTTAGTATCAATTTGATAGGAAAAATTCTAAATTGGTTTATGAAGGTTTATGTTAGAAAAAATAAAAGATAGTTATAATTTATGTATGAAACAGTTAGAAGTACAATTATTGTTTGACGTTATTTGACAATTATCTTATTAGGCAATTGTGAGTGTTTTAAGGGGGTATGTAAAGCTAACTGTTAGGAGGACATGAAGTGTAGGAATTTGCATGTTTGTTTGAGAAGAACTATTTGTTATGACCTAGGTTCGTATTTGTGAGGACCATACTCTAATTCTTGTTCTGCTCAGAATTATTATTAATAAAACTATTTTATTTGTGTATGCAATTTCTTGAATATAACAAATTGGTCTAACCTGCTAGTTGACTTTGATGAGGATGGACTCAAGAGTGGAAGGATTGGAGAAGCATGTGGAGGAGATAAATGCTCAAATGCAAATATTCAATTCTCACCATGAGGAGCAGATGTAAAAAATGGGAAGTGTCATACAAGACATTCATGGAAATTTTGGATAAGTGAGAGAAAAGCTTGACAGATTGGGTACTATTCCATCATTATTGAAGAATTTATTGGGTACTTCATATATATATATTGGCGGCATGGCCGAGTGGTAAGGCAGGGGACTGCAAATCCTTTTTCCCCAGTTCAAATCCAGGTGTCGCCTGATCGATAATAGATTTGAAATATTGTATTAATTTTTTATAGAATATAGAAAACTTTTTTTCCAATAGAAGCAAGCGAGGGAAACTTGTTTGGTTCTAAATTCAAAGCATCAGAAGGTTTGTTTGTTATGTAAATCTTTTCGTCTTTGATTCAAAGAAAGATTCTAGTAGTGAAAAGGAATCAATAAATTTTGAAATAATCTAACAAAGCAAAATAGAAATGTAAAGATGTAGAAGGGGGTGGGGGTTATTCACCAAGTTTTAAGTTGTCTTGCCACTGCTGTCAAAGTTCCATCGGTGAAATGTATAAAACACAAGAAAAAGTTGGAAGACTATCTTACAATAATTAATCAAATTAATTAAAATATCAATGCTATCAAAGTTCCATGCTGAAATGTATAAAACATAGGAAAAAGTTGGAATACTATCTTCCAATAATTAATCAAATTAATTAAAATATCAATGCTATCAAAAATATCAATGCTATCAAAGTTCCAAAGCTGAAATGTATAAAACACAAGAAAAAATTGGAAGACTATCTTACAATAATTAATCAAATTAATTAAAATATCAAGTTATGAAAAAAGTGTTACGAGAAGAAACAAAAACTTAAATATAAACCTTCTTCAAAATTGAAAATATCAATGCTATCAAAGTTCCAAAGCTGAAATGTATAAAACACAAGAAAAAATTGGAAGACTATCTTACAATAATTAATCAAATTAATTAAAATATCAAGTTATGAAAAAAGCGTTACGAGAAGAAACAAAAACTTAAATATAAACCTTCTTCAAAATTGGAAGGGATCTCATAACTAATTGATGTAGGTTTTTAGTTATCCATTTAACAATTTTAGAATATTGTTATTAGTAGGAAGTAAAAGAAATTGCATATTGATTGAATAAATAATACAATATTTAATATTTTTTATGGGATAAAAATGATCCCCTAAAACATGACTTATCTAAAAACGATAATATAAAATATAAAAAATAACCATAAAGATAAAATATGATCTTCATGATATCTTGATGAGATATTCATGATATTTTAATGAGATATTCATGATATTATAACACTCCTTCTCAAGTTGGTAAGTGAATATCAATCATTAACTTGTTATTGATTTTCTCAAATCTAGCTGCAAGAATCCCCTTGGTGAAAACATCTAACACTTGGAGCCTCATAAGAGCATGTGTTGTGACAATAAATCCACTATCCAACTTTTTTTTAATAAAGTGTGTATCAATCTCTATGTACTTTGTTCAGTCATGATTGACTAAATTATGAGCAACACTAATAGTTAAATTGTTGTAACAAAACGGCTTCATAGGTCCCTCATTTTATTTTGAGCTCATCAAGAATAATTTTAACATATATTGCATGTCATAGCTTGAAATTCCACTTCTACACCAAACCAAACAACCACATTTTGCTTCTTACTCCTCAATGTTACTAGATTTCTTCCCAAAAACATGCTATCTAAAAGTGGATATTCTATCTACAACTAATCTTGCATAGTTTGCATATATATATATATATATATATATATATATATATATATATATATATATATATATATATATATATATATATATATATATATTCATGGACAATATATCTTTTCTTATGAAACATTAGTCCTTTTCTTGGGCTTGCCTTCAATTGGAAGTAAAAGAAATTGTGTATTGATTGAATTATACAATTTCTAATCTCATTTTATAGGATAAATGTCAACTACCTAAAGATATTATAACTAATAACAAATTAAAAGATAACTAGATAATATGCGATATTCATGATCTCCAAGTGAGATATTTAAATATTTGTAACCACTTAATCTAATAAGATATTTAGATGTTTGTAACCTCTTAATAAGTTACCTACCATATTTTATCAAATATTTACAATATCTCCAACACTCCCCCCTCAAGTTGGTAAATGAATATCAATCATTCCTAACTTGTCATTGAGTTCTTGAAACCTAGTTGCAGGGAACCCTTTGGTGAAAACATCTGCCACTTGGAGCCCTGTAGGAACATGTGTTATGACTATAAGTCCATTGTCTAACTTCTCTTTAATGAAGTGTCTATCAATTTCAATGTGTTTTGTCCTATCGTGTTGGATTGGATTATGGGCAATACTCATAGTTGAGTTGTTGTCACAAAATAACTTTATATGTCCCTCATATTTTACTTTGAAGTCATTAAGAATAATCTTCATCCACAATAATCTTCATCCACAATAATCTTCATCCACAATCTTTCACATATACCCTGTGCCATGGCTCGAAATTCTGCTTCTGCACTAGATCGAGCAACCATATTTTGCTTCTTGCTCCTTCAAGTTACTAGATTTCCTCCCAGAAACATACAATATCCAAAGGTGGATCTTCTATCCACAACCGATCCTGCATAGTTTGCATCTGTATATATTTCCATGGATAATGTTCCTTCCTTTCTAAACAACAGTCATTTTCCTGGACTTGCCTTCAAATACTGGAGAATCCTTTTAACTGCCTAAAGGTGTCTTTCCCTAGGATCATGCATAAATTGGCTGACTACACTAACAGCATAGGCAATATCTAGCCTAGTGTGAGATAAGTAGATCAATTTCCCCACCAATCTTTGATATTGAGACTTCTCTATGATTGGACTTTTCTCACGCTCAATCCTATGGTTTTGTTCAATAGGTACCCCTGAGGTCTTGCATCCCAATTTTCCTGTTTCTTTGAGGATATCGAGTACATAGTTTCTTTGGGAGATAAAGATACCTTGTTTGGAATATGCAACCTCAATCCCAAGGAAGTATTTCAGCTTTCCTAACTCCTTCATTTCAAATTATGTTGTCAGCTTTTCTTTTAGAGTTAGTTTTTCAATCTCGTCACCACCTGTAGCAATCATATCGTCTACATAGACTAGGAGAAGAGTAAGTTTACCATTAGGAGAATGTTTTATAAAGAGAGTATGATTAGCTTGACTCTGCTTGTATCCTAGGGATATCATGACTTGAGCAAATCTTTCAAACCATATTTGGGGAGATTGTTTAAGTCCATACAACGCCTTTTTGAGTATGCATACCTTGTTCTTCTCATTATGAGAATAGAATCCTGGAGGAATCTCCATGTATACTTCTTTTAGGTCTCCATGAAGGAAGGCATTTTTAACATCAAACTGTTGCAAGTTCCAACCAAAATGGGAGGCTAAGAAAATAATAATTCTTGTCGTGTTCATCTTTGCTACAGGGGCAAATGTTTCCTCATAATCTATTCCATAGGTCTGTGTATACCCTTTAGCAACCAATCTTGCTTTGTATTGCTCAAGGGTCCCATCAAATTTACACTTCACAGTGTATATCCATCTATAGCCTACAACTCTTTTGACTTTGGGTCTATCAACAATCTCCCAAGTTGAGTTTTTCTTTACTGCCTCCATTTCTTCTTTCATTACTTGAACCCAATTCTCATCTTTCAAATCTTTCTATACTGATGTAGATGTTTTGATTGCATCAATGGTAACAATAAAACTTTGATGTTGTACAGAGAGATGGCCAGTACACACGAATTGAGAAATAGGATACTTGACACATGATCATTTGCCTTTCTTCAAAGCAATAGGCATGTCATCAGTAACATCCTCAATAGAGTTATCAAGAATACTTACCTCTGACTCAGACAATTGGACTTGCTCCTTAATGGAGTTATCAGGGATACTTACATCCGACTCAAACATTTGGACTTGCTCTAGGACTAGAGTGAGTTTCATGACTTCTTGAACTTGAACTTGAACATCCTGAATAGGAAAAGCTCGATGACAGGCTCGACTTCTAGATAACTTTTCCCTTGAAGTGGAGGACAAACAAAGAATGACTGTGATTCATGAAAAGTAACATCCATTGACACAAAGAACAAATGACTCGGAGGATGATAACACTTAAAACTCTTTTTATTTGAGGGATAACCAATGAAAACACATTTGACAGCTCTAGGATCTAACTTCCCAAGATGTGGATTATGAGAGTAGATAAAGACAATACACCCAAAGACACGACTTGGTAATCTTAACATTAGGGGAGAAGGAAAGAAGGATAACATATGTTTAATTGGACTAATACCATTTAAGACTCGAGTGGGTAACCTGTTGATGAGATAGGTGACAATTAGGATAGCTTCTCCCCAATATACATTAGAGACAAACATTTGGAAGAGGAGGGCTCTAGCAACCTTAAGGAGGTGACGATTTTTCCTTTCTACAACCTCATTTTGTTGGGGAGTATTCACACACGTCAATTCATGAACCACACCATTATCTTTAAGAAACTTGGAAAACTCAAGATTTACAAATTCAATATCATTGTCTGACCGTAGTCTTTTAATGGATTTATTGAATTGATTTTTGACAAGACAGAAAAAATCAACAAAAATCTCATATTTATGTTTCATAAGAAATATCCATGTCACATGGGTACAATCATCAATAAACGATACAAACCACTTAGCCCCCGATATAGAGTTACTAGCTGGCCCCCACACATCAGAATAAATGAGGTCAAAAGGTTCAAGACTTTTAGTATTAGTAGGAGAAAATATTGCACGATAGTGCTTTGAAAATTGGCAAATATCACACTTAAAGGGCTCGATAAACTCTTTTGTAAATAAATGTAGAAACATTGTCTTAAGTAACCAAAATGGTGGATGTCCAAGATGTTTATGGTAAAGCTAAATTTGAGAAGCTGCCCAAGTTTTTGAGGTTGCCCATTGACTAGAAGACAATTCTTCCTTATTGGTATTGTTACCTATCTTTGTATGTTGTAAGTAGTATACCCACCCTACTCTTTAGCAACTCCAATCATCATCCCTGTTGTAAGTTCCTGAATAACATAATGAGAATAAAAAAATATCACTACATAGCTCCAATCTTGTATAAGTCTATGAATGGAGAAAAGGTTGTTAGCTAGTTTTGGAACATGAAGAACATTGTGTAGAGATAAAGAGGAGTGAGTTGGACATTGACACATTTAGCAATAGGAACATGATCTCCATTAGCAACAGTAATGAGTTACTTTTTAGATACTTTAAGGTATGATGTAAAATATGAAGGAAACAGGGTCATATGATATGTTGTCCTAGAATCAAAGATCCAAATGCTTTGTGAAACTAAACCAGAAATATTGAAGGAACTCTTATCATGCATGGTCAAACCACATGAGCCAAGAGGCTTACTTGTTGAGCTTAGGAGGGCTCAAAGGCGGTCCATCTCCTCTTTACTAAAGACTTGAATATCCTGGTCAAGTTGCGAGGTAGAAGGATGTTCAACTACATTCTCCTTATCGGAGGTTGTTTGATTCACCCATATTTGAGTTGAACCTTTATTTCCACCCATTCGTTCAAGAACTTTCACCTTTCCATAACACTTGTCATAGGTATTCATGGTATGTCCTGATTGTTTGCAATACGTACAGTATTCTCCACGACTACTCTTGTGAAAGGTTTTCTTTCGAAGGTTGATCTTTTTGTGGGACCTTTTCCTGTCACCATTGTAGATCTTGTGTTGGAGTTTCCTTTATCAAGCATGACTGATCGTCGGATTTCTTCATTTCGCACAATAAAAAATATTTCGGACAAAGAAGGAAGTTTATCCTTACCTAGAATCTAAACTCAAATAGGATCGTATTCAGAATTCAAGCCATGAAGGAACTTAAAGATTCTCCGCCTTTCAATAAGCCTAGTGTATACAATAGAATCAGCTTTGCACATCTTCAATCTTTGGTACTGGTCCAACTCGATCCATAACTCGTTCAAAGTTCCATAGTACTCTATTACGAAAAGGGTTCCTTGTCTAGAGTTGAAGATTTTTCTTTCAATATCATAACAAGCAACATAGTCCTTTTTCATCGAATATGTCCTAATGAGATTCTCCCATATCTCACGTATGGAGGAATAGAACATTTAATTTCGACTTATTTTCGAAGTCATAGAGTTCCATAGTCATGTCATCATCGCTTCAAACTTTGGGTCATCTCTAGGTGGGTCGTTTCCTTCAATATGACTCAACTTCTTGCACCCTTTAAGAGTAGTATGAATATATTGTGCCCATTTGTAGATAATTGTGGTCGTCAAGACAATAAGAACTCACCAAATTTGGAAGTGTATTAGGTCCCAAGGTAATGACTTTGTCTTCTGTCATTATCATCGATAGTTGGGAACAACAAAGAGGATTTTGACTAGTCTCGCACCGACGTGTGAGTCTCAAGGGTAGCAATTCGCTGAAGTGAGGCAGCAAAAATAAAGCTCCCAAGATCTGGAGCTCTGATACCAAATTGGAAATAAAAGAAATTGTGTATTGATTGAAATAAATTATACAATTTCTAATCTCTTTTTTTATAGGGTAAATGTCAACTACCTAAAGATATTATAACTAATAACAAATTAAAAGATAATTAGATAATATGCGATATTTACAATCTCCTAATGAGATATTTAAATATTTGTAACCATTTAATCTAATAAGATATTTAGATATTTGTAACCTCTTAATAAGCTACCTACCATATCTTATCAGATATTTACAATATCTCCAACATCTTCAAATACTAAATGATCCTTTCAACTACCTAAAGGCGTCTTTCCTTGCAATCGTGCATAATTGGCTTACCACACTAATAACATATGTGATGTCTGGCCTAGTTTCAAATAAGTAGATAAGTTACCTTACCAATTTTTAATATGGAGACTTCTCTATGGTTGGACTTTCTTCATACCTAATCCTATTGTTTTGTTCAATAGGTATCTTTAAGGTCTTGCATCCCAATTTTTCTATTTCTTTGAGAAGTTCGAGAATATAATTCCTTTAAGAACTGAAGATACCTTATTTGGAATAGACAACCTCTATTCTAATGAAATACTTCAACTTTTCTAATTCCTCCATTTCAAATTGTGTTGCCAACTTTTTTAGAGTTAATTTTTTTATCTCCCAATCACTTGCAATGATCATGTCATCTAAATAGATTAGGAGAAAGATGAGTTTACCACTAGGAAAATGTTTTATAAAGAGAGTATGATCACTTTGACTCTACTTTTATCCTAGGGATATCATGGCTTTGAGTAAATCTTTCAAACCATACTCGAAGAAACTTTTTGAGACCATACAATGCTTTGTTGAGTTTGCATACCTTTTTCTTTTCTTAATGAGAATAAAATCCTAGGAAAATCTTCATGTAAACTTCCTTTCGCAGGTCTCCATGAAGGAAGACATTCTTAACATCTAATTGTTGTAAGTTCTAGCCAAAATAAGCAACTGTGGAAAGAATAATTTTTTGTATTTATCTTTGCTAAAAGAGCAAATATCTTCTCATAATCGATTTCATAAGTTTGTGTATACTCATTTACAACCACTCTTTCTTTCTATCAATTAAAAGTCCATCAGATTTATACTTCACAATATATATTCAACTACAACCTACAACCCTTTTGTTTGAGTCTGTCAACAATATGTCAGGTTGAGTTTTTCTCTAGTGCTTTTATCTTTTCATTCATGACTTGAACTCAATTCTAATCTTTCAAAACTTCGTAGACTGTTATAAGTGTTTTGATTGTATCAATGACTGCCAAAAAAAAAAACTCTAATGTTGTATAGAGAGATGGTTTGAACAAACAATTTGAGAAATAAGATACCTAACAAATGATCACTTCCTTTTTCCTTAAAGAAATAAACATGTTGTCACTAACCTCCTTAGTGGGATTCTTAGAGATACTTACTACTAGCTCAAATAATTGGACTTGTTGTGGGACCAAAGTGAGTTTCTCTCGTCTTTTATTTACTTTCCATAGTAGCGGTTTTTCTCTCCCGCTCATTGTGGGTTTTTTCAGTGATGAGTTCTTCATAGGTGGCTTCTTGAACTTGTATATCCTAAGTAGAAGAAGGTAATGACTTGATGATAAATTTGACTTTCAGATAACCTTCCCTTGAAGTAAAGGACTAACAAAGAATGACATTATTTCATGAAAAGTAACATTCATTAAGATAAATACCAGACAACTTAGACGATGATAACACTTAAATCCTTTTTTATTTGAGGGTAATCAATTAAAACACATTTGACAACTCTAAGATCTAACTTCCTGTGAGAATGGACAAAGGCAGCACACCCAAAGACATGACTTGGTAAGCCTAACATTAAGGGAGGAGAAGGAAATAAAGATAACATATGTATAATTAGACTAATAGTATTTAAGACACAAGTGGATAACATGTTGATAAGATAGGTAATAGTAAGGACAACTTCTCTCTAATAAACATTGGGAACAAACATTTGGAAGAGTAAGGTTGGCTCTAGCAACCTCAAGGAGATAACAATTATTTTCTTTTTACAACTCCATTTTGTTAGGGAATATTCACATATGTTAATTCATGAATCACACTATTATCTTTAAGAAACTTGAAAAATTCAATATTTACATATTTTGTACCATTGTGAAATCATAGTCTTTTAAAAGATTTATCAAAATGGTTTTTAATAAAATAAAAAAAATCAATAACTATTTGACAAATCTCAAATTTGTTTCACAAGAAATATACATGTCACATGGTACAATCATCAATGAATGACACAAGTCACTTAGCCTCATATATAGAGTTACTAGTTGGCCCCTACATATAATAGTGAATAAGGTTAAAAGGAACAAGACTTTTATTATTACTTGAAAAAAAAAATTGCACAATGATGTTTTGAAAACTGACAAACATCACAATAAAAAGATTCAACAAATTCTTTTATAAATAAATGTGAAAACATTGTTCAAAGTAAACTAAACAATAGATATCTAAAACATTTATTGTGAAGCCAAATTTGGGAAGCTAACCGAGTTTCTGAAGTTACCCGTTGACTAGAAGGCAACTCTTCCTTATTGGTGTTGTTACCTATCTTTGTGTTATAAGTAGCATAACTCACCTTGCTCTTTAGTAACTCCAATCGTTTTCCTCATTGCAAGATCTTTAAATATATAATGAGAATGAAAAAAAAAGGTTACTACATAATTCCAATATTGTATAAGGTTAGCTAGTTTAGGGAGAACATTGTGCAAAGGATAAGGAGGACTACAATTGGACATTGTTGAATTTAATAATAGGAACATGATCCCCATTAGCAATCGTAATGAGTTGTTTTCTAAATGTTTTAGAGTATAATATAAAGTGTGAAGGAAACATGATCATATAATTTGTTACCCTAGAGTCAAGGATCCAGATGCTTTATGAAACTAAATCAAAAATATTGAAAGAACTTTTATCATTCATAATCAAGGCACATGAGCTAAAGGGCTTACTCCTTGAGTTTAGAAGGCTTGGAGGCAGTCCATCTCCTTCTTACTAAAGGCTTGAATATCTTAGCCAAGTTGAAAGACAAAAAGATCTTCAGCTACATTCCCTAATGGGAGGTCGCTTGATTCACCTATCTTTGTGATGAGCTTTTATTTCCACCAATTCATTCAAAAACTTTCTCTCTTCGATGAAGCTTGTAGCAAATATTCTTGTATCTCCTAGTTGTTTGCAATAGTATAGTACTCCCTACGATTACTCTTAATAAGGGGTTTCCTCTATAGGTTGATATTTTTATGGAATCTTTTCCGATCACCATAGTGGATCATATGTTAGAATTTCCTTTTCAAGTAGGACTTATCATCGTGTTTCTTCACCCCACACAATAAAAAACACCTCAAACAAAGGAGGTTTCTCCTTACCTAGAATTTGAAGCTGAATGGGATCATATTTTGAATTCAAGCCCAGGAATTTAAAGATTCTCCCCCTTTCAACAAGTACAATGTTTGCAATAGAATCAACTTTTCATATCTTTAATCCTTAGTATTGATCCAACTCAATAATTCATTCAGGGTTCCATAGTACTTTATTATTGAAAGGGTTTCTTGCCTAGAGTTGAAGATCTTGCTTTCAATATTATAGCAAGTAACAAAATCCTTTTTCATTGAATATGTTAGTAAGATTCTCTCATATTTCACGAACACAGGAATAGAACATATAATTTTGGCTTATTTCTTGAGTCATAGAATTCCATAACCAGGTCATGAAGGAGTCTTCATCATCCCAACCTTTAAACATCGGATCATCTTTAAGAGGATCACCTCCTTCAATATGACTCAACTTCTTATATCCTTTAAGAGTGATATGAACATATTATGCCCATTGTAGATAATTATGATCGTCAAGTCAGTAAGAATCCACCACATTCGGAAGGTCATTAGTTCCCAAGGTAATGGATTAGTCTTTTGCCATTGCTAATATAAAAAAAAAAACTTGTCAACAAATGGAGAAAACAGTAGGCAGGTGCGTCGGTGCAAATCTAGAATGCACCATTACCTGATATATCAAAACAAACCCTTGGTACGGGCAAAGTGATAAGTCTTTGTGTTAGCGTTAGTGAATGGGTCTCATCAAAGGGTGGTGTGTGGCCTACTCACATCGAGAAGGGAGGCAAAACAAGGAGACACATGAGACAAAGATGGCCTCAAAACTCTTGGGTTTGGCCAACAAGTGAAGGACACTCTTCTTGATTTGATTGTCAATCTCAAAGGTGGTGCCAACAAGCAATGGTTCACTTGAACAAAGTAGAAGAAACAAAACTTACAAGATTGGGAGTTTTAATACTAAGTTGAAAAAAAAAAAATTGTGTATTAATTAATTAAATAATACAATCTCTAATCTCCTTTTTTATAGGATAAAAATGAACTAAAAATGACTTAAAAAGATAAAAAATAACCATAAAGATAAAATATAATATTCATAATATCTTAATGAAATATCCATGCTATTTACAACATTGTTTATAAAGATTTGGTATCAAATCCACCTCTTCTAGCATTTTTTTAATATCATTTTCATCGAGCTTCTTACTAGTTTCTTGTAAGAGTTGCTTCAAAGACTCGGCCAATTCTTTCATCAAAGTAACTATTCCATCTTTTTTTTTCCAGTTTTTCTCCTTCGGGATTGTATACCACTAAAAGTTGAAGATTGTCTTTTGCACCAAAACTTGGTCCTTTAAATCCTCAATACCCACTAGTATCATCTAAACCCAATTATGAGATGATTTCTTAACAAAATACTTATTATAATACCATGCTGCTGCACCCATAAGCATATACACGATAGTAGCAACAATGACTTTGTTTTTATCCTTAAATTCTTTTTCATCTATTTACATTTTCTTGAAGTAACGGCAGTGTCAACTATGCTAGCATCCATTTCTTCTCCATCCACATCCCTATGAAACTATAGTTAAGTTCATTTTTGTTTTATCGGTAGCGGTGCAAAATCATTTTGAGGTAAGATCATGAGCCTTTTCTGTTCTCTGTTACTAAAATAAAACTAGTGTGACGAAGATACTAAATTGAGATTACAGAATAAAAGAGATTAAAACATGTGATGCAAAAGCAATCTCCCTTCTGAAGTCCCAGTGATAGTTACAGGTTAATAATATATAATTTTTTGAGGCAATTAACTATGAGACTGATATGTATAAGCATAATGTAGTAAATGTTCCCTTGTAAAACAAAACTAAAATGAAATCTTCTTGTCATGCTTCTTATCACATTTTTTAATATTGGCATATCCATTCCATCAATAATATTAGACTAGAGATATCAAAGAAGAAAATGTCCATATGGCACAGGCTTCCCAGAATCAAATGCAAGAACCGTAAACTTCTTGAAAAATTATATAAACAAGGTCAGGCATATTATTTGATCCCCACTATTTATGTATGACACAAGCAAGGAGCTGTTATTGTAATATTACACATTTTCTAATAGATAACATCTATAAAACAGCCACAGGAACATAATAAGGTCAATATATTAATACATAAGAAATGACCACATGTCAGGCTTGAATTATTCTTACTTTGAATTCAATTGGGCTGTAGCGCACCTAGCAGTGAGCAGAACAAAAGCAGCTCACTGAATCTCACTTAACCTGAAATGTAATAAGAACACAATGTCATACAGCCTCAAGAACCATAATTTTGGTAACATAATTGACCCAATTAAAAAATAATATTTCTCAGTCATTAGGCTCAAAATAGCAGGATCCAACAAAGTAAACAGGACACATGCTATGTTAATCATAAAAAGGACTAATATAGGATTTGCTTTAGACCAGTATCCAGGGAAGTCTAGAAACTAACAATTCAACCATACCAACCAATTTCAATATCACTTATGACAGCAGAGAGATTTGCTAGTATTAGAGCTAGAACAGAAGTTTTAGCCACACCATACGGCAGACCAAAATCCACGGGTACATCTTTGTACAAGTTACTTAGTTTATTAAAGTATTCACACAACAAAAACAGAAACACCAAGATTCAATAGTAGTAAATTCCATATATTATGCAACAAAATCCAAATAATCCCTTCTATAATTTACTAAATCACTCTCCAACTTGACACTAACACAGTATTTCCTGCTAAGCAATGTTTGGCAATTAACATAATTAAACTATGACAGTTCTATCAATTCATTATATCCAAGAACTGATAAACTAACATTAATAGGCACAGGAGATTTTAGACGATATGATCAAATTTAGTTCCTATTTAATCTGCAATTTAACATTGAACAGTATTTTTCTTTATAACAGATTCCAATCAGTGATATGCAATATTTCAACATTCCTGCCCCCTAAAACAAAAACAACGGGTGGGGGGTGGGAATAAAATCATAGCACAAAGTATGAAACACCAACAGTTATACATTTGGGAACAAAACAAAAAGCAAACCAGGTGTTAAAACAAAAAACCTGGGAATACATAAAATATGAAAAGAAAAAAATATCAAACACAATTTACTGGGAAAAAATGGAATTTAAAAAACTCAAACTTGTCATGGAAATCTCATATCACTTTGAGGTTCAAGTACAAACAACTGTCACCTAGCTTTCACTTTATTTCTCGTTTTAATTATTTCCTATACAAACCTTTGAAAACAGAAAAAGTGAAAATAAAGCAATATCTTTTGTAATTATTAGCAAAATCAGGAAATGAAAATAGAGTTTCAAGCGTTTCCCATGCTATCAAGACACTTTTATTGCACCAAAAGTTTGCAAAAGTAAATAAATAGGGTTGAATTAACAGAAAATCAGAAACAACATCAGCAAGATAATTTGTAAGTTTATCAAATTTTGTAGACATAATAATAGACTCACCCCCCAATGAATTTCTTTTTGATTTATCCGGTTGGCTGCTTCCTGGCTGCTTCCAGTAAGGGTGACAGCTTCCGGATCATCAGAAATTAAACTTGGTTGTCCAGGGGTAACTATATTACAACAACAAACAATGAAGTTCATGCAATAACAAGAAGTTCAAATGAGCAGATGCAATCTATAATGAATTGAAGTACCTTGAAAGTTAATATAATTCCAAGTATAGTGGGTGGAGTACGTACTGTGTAGATGTTGCAACAAAAGCTCATAGGAATACTGGCAAAACATCAACTGTTATCAGCTGTTCCCGTATATGTAGCTCTATTTTAATGAAAAACGTAAAGACCACCATGTTGAAAATTAAGAAACAAGTACCAATGTAGACCTAGACAATTATTGCCCATTTTTTAAAAAAAGGATCAAAAAGGTCGTCCTTTTGAACAGAGTCCAGAGATATATTGTGGATACATGAATTTGATATATTGATGAAATAAAATATAAGCTAAACATGAGCCTTAACACCTGCATGTTACTTCAATTAAGCCCTCACATGAGCCAAATCCACCCAAGATAAAGATAATCAACAGCTATGGCATACCATAAATGCCTACAGTAAATGCTGAGTAGCCAAGTGTGTCAAAGATTAGATCTGATGCCAAAGCTCCAGAACTGAACATGCTAATACACTATACTGAAATGATGAATATATGTCACCACTCATCAATGTGGTGCTATCTAAATCACAAGCCCTACAATATACAGTAAAGATACAGGTACGTGGCATTGTGTGTAAATTGCAATTGAAAGGGTTAGGTTAAGATGGTGTGCTATTCTGCACGCTGGTAGATCATATTTTACTATGGTCCTTACTTACTATGTACATGAAAAATATTATAATTATTCTTTCTAAATAAGAGAGAAAATCTTAGTCATATATCTAAACCTGGTGCATACTAACTTTTGTACCATAGGTTTCATTTTGTTTATTTTATAAGACTCCAAAGGGTGTGTGAAATTTGGCTACACTCACTTAAGTTAAACCCATTAAATAAGAATCTAAGTACATTTAAATCAAGAAAGCCTTAATGCAATTGTGAGCCTTGTATAATGAGACCCTCGTTTCATTACAACCAGCAAAGTTTATCCAGGGAAAAAAATGACTTAGTGAAAACCCAGTGTTAAGATCATCTTCCACAAAGAGAGACAGGTTAAGCATTTCATAGAATATTAGTCTAAATCTGGACTTGGCTTTTAGGATGCAACAGTATATCCTCCATTGCACTCTCTGTCTGCAGCAAGAAGATTGGGGGAGTAGAGGCACCAGGGTATGCCCACATATCCTCTCTTTGGCTCTTTCAGATTCACTGCTCTCAGTGATTCAGTGTGTGAACGTATCACAATTGGATTTGTGCAAATATAAAAATATAAAATGCGGTTCAAGAAGGGTGGAGCAAATTTAGTTACATTAATTCCAATGCATAACATTAATGCAATGAAGTGTAGTATCACAAGCAAGCATGATCTACCATATAAAGTCAACAAACTGAAATAACTAGCAATAAAGTGGTAGTGATTTGCATGAAGTGATTTGCATTTAAATTATGGGTGTGAAAACCGCAAGGCACAAAAGCATCACAAATACGATTGAACACGCAAGAGAAGGCACCGAAGATGTTAACTTTGAACATGTGCAAAGTACAAATAGCCGAAAAAATTTTGGCATAGCCAATTAAACAAATCCAGGAGAATCGAGGATCAAGACATTACCTCACATATCTTTATGTTGAATTTGCTCTGTCTAAGTGAATGAGTGAATTCCATTTCCTGCATAAGAAAGTACCTTATTGTAGGAATAGTTTACGCTAATTGCTAATGTCCAACAAACTTAAAGAATGATACAAAAAATGTTAGACAGCAACCAACCTCTAGATGGGTAGGAAAAAGGACTCCTTCCAACTTCTGAAGGTCGCGTAAGTGCATCATTTCATGGTCTTCCCGGAGAGTATTGAAAAAGTTGCGAGCTGAGAACACAAACAACAATCACACACATAAACATAAGAACAAACACATGTTGCATTGCACTAGTGTACCACATTTATAACTATAAATTACCTTCTTGAACGTGTCCTTTTGCGACAAGATCCATGAAGCAATGAATAAAAATAAAGCACGTGAATCAACTCGTGCTGCAAGAAAGCGGCGAGTCACATAAGAAAATGCGGAAACAAATTCGATAAAGAAATTTAAGCAAGAAAGTGAAAAACGGGGCGTTACCTTGTACAAATCTAGCAAAGAATAAGTCCATGTTCTTAGTTTGCTATAGCCGTCGTAGAACCTTGCAGGACCACTCTCCAAACTGCAAAACAAAGGGTTTGACAAGCAAGCACAGTTTACCGATGGGACTTGGGGATTCAAGAAAGTGAAAATGGAAAAATATTGAGAAAATGCGAGGAGGTGGTTCTCTCACTCAAGTTTTCTCTCCCTCAAGTCATCTCTCTCAACTTCTCTCTCTGAAGTTCTCTCTCAGGATCTCTCTCAAGTTCTCTTTCTCTCTCATGTTCTCCATCTTTCAAGTTCTCTCTCAAGTACTACCTCTCTCAAGTTCTCTCTCTCTCTCTCTCAAGTTCTATTTTTCTCAAGTCTTCCCTCTCTCAACTTCTCCCTCTCAAGTTCCCCCACTCTCAAGTTCTCTCTCTCTCAAGTTCTCTTTCTCTCTCAAGTTCTCTCTCTCTCAAGTTCTCTTTCTCTCTCAAGTTCTCTCTCTCTCAAGTTCTCTTTCTCTCTCAAGTTCTCCCTCTCTCAAGTTCTCTTTCTCTCTCAAGTTCTCCCTCTCTCAAGTTCTCTTTCTCTCTCAAGTTCTCCCTCTCTCAAGTTCTCTTTCTCTCTCAAGTTCTCCCTCTCTCAAGTTTTCTTTCTCTCAAGTTCTCCCTCTCTCAAGTTCTCTTTCTCTCTCAAGTTCTCCCTCTCTCAAGTTCTCTTTCTCTCTCAAGTTCTCCCTCTCTCAAGTTCTCTTTCTCTCTCAAGTTCTCCCTCTCTCAAGTTTTCTTTCTCTCAAGTTCTCCCTCTCTCAAGTTCTCTTTCTCTCAAGTTCTCTCCCTCTCTCAAGTTCTCCCTCTCAAGTTCTCTCTTTCTCTCAAGTTATCTCTCTCTCAAGTTCTCTCTCTCTCAAGTTCTCTCTCTCAAGTTCTCTCTTTCTCTCAAGTTATCTCTCTCTCAAGTTCTCTCTCTCTCAAGTTCTCTCTCTCTCAAGTTCTCTCTCTCTCAAGTTCTCCCTCGCTCAAGTTATCTCTCTCAAGTTCTCCCTCTCTCAAGTTATCTCTCTCAAGTTCTCCCTAAGTTCTCTTTCTCTCAAATTCTCCCTAAGTTCTCTTTCTCTCAAGTTCTCTTTCTCTCAAGTTCTCTTTCTCTCAAGTTCTCTTTCTCTCTCAAGTTCTCTTTCTCTCTCTCTCAATTTCTCTCTCTCAAGTTTTCCCTCTCTCAAGTTCTCCTTCTCTCAAGTTCTCCCTCTCTCATGTTCTCCCTCTCTCATGTTCTCCCTCTCTCATGTTCTCCCTCTCTCAAGTTCTCTTTCTCTCATGTTCTCTCTCTCAAGTTCTCTCTCTCTCAAGTTCTCTCTCTCAAGTTCTCCCTCTCTCAAGTTCTTTCTCTCAAGCTCTCTCTCTCAAGTTCTCCATCTCTCAAGTTCTTTCTCTCAAGCTCTCTCTCTCTCAAGTTCTTTCTCTCAAGCTCTCTCTCTCTCAAGTTCTCTCTCTCAAGCTCTCTATCTCATGTTCTCCCTCTCTCAAGTTCTCTTTCTCTCATGTTCTCTCTCTCGAGTTCTCTCTCTCTCAAGTTCTCTTTCTCTCAAGTTCTCTCTCTCAAGTTCTCCCTCTCTCAAGTTCTTTCTCTCAAGCTCTCTTTCTCTCAAGCTCTCTCTCTCAAGTTCTCCATCTCTCAAGTTCTTTCTCTCAAGCTCTCTCTCTCTCAAGTTCTTTCTCTCAAGCTCTCTCTCTCTCAAGTTCTCCCCCTCTCAAGTTCTCTCTCTCAAGCTCTCTATCTCATGTTCTCCCTCTCTCAAGTTCTCTTTCTCTCATGTTCTCTCTCTCGAGTTCTCTCTCTCTCAAGTTCTCGTTCTCTCAAGTTCTCTCTCTCAAGTTCTCCCTCTCTCAAGTTCTTTCTCTCAAGCTCTCTTTCTCTCAAGCTCTCTCTCTCAAGTTCTCCATCTCTCAAGTTCTTTCTCTCAAGCTCTCTCTCTCTCAAGTTCTTTCTCTCAAGCTCTCTCTCTCTCAAGTTCTCCCCCTCTCAAGTTCTCTCTCTCAAGCTCTCTATCTCATGTTCTCCCTCTCTTAAGTTCTCCTTCTCTCAATCTCTTTCTCTCAAGTTCTCTCTCTCAAGTTCTCCCTCTCTCATGTTTTCTTTCTCTCAAGATCTCTCTCTCAAGTTTTCTCTCTCTTTCAAGTTCTCTCTCTCATGTTCTCTCTCTCAAGTTCTCTCTAGTTATGAGGAATGAAGGAAAAATAAGTGGAATTCTAGTCCCTCCGGTTCAACAACCGTAAGATGGAAACCTATTCTTCTATCCAATGTCATCTGGGGAGATAATCTTAAAGAAGGAAAGGAATGGAAACAGAAAGGGGAAGCAATTTATTGTTTCATTCTACATTTCATTACACATTTAACCCATAATTTACAGTCAAATGTCATACATATTACGTGATTCAACATTTACACAGCATGAATAGAAGCTAACAGTTAACTACACTTTCGCATATGAAAACAAAAAATGTTTCGTCACTTAATCAATTGGAAGAATAAAAATGTGGCACTGGATGAACAAATCTAAACCCCAAAAAACAACTAACTTCAAAACTATAACTATAACTGAAGTTGGCTGAGCATGTATGTCAATAGCAGCGTGTTCATGAGAATGCATTTGGCAAATTCTATGCTAACCTTAAAACAAAATAAAAAACGCAAATCAATGAATTCAAAACCGAAACACAAATCTTGACAATCGAATGTACAATGTTCAAAACTGAATCAACAAACCCCATATCCTGTTAGAGAAGAAAATCAAGAAATGCACTGAGATGAGAGAGATAAAAAGGAATCTGGTAGGTCGAGGGAGAGCCACGGGAGAACCGGCGAGACTGCGAGAGAAAGAGCGTGCGAGAGCTCAACTTGAGTGTGAGGAAGCGAGAGCTTCTTTTATACCAGTTCCAATAAGTGATGCGTAAATATTACAGGAAAGCTTTTTAAGAAATATAAAATAAAAATTTTCACTTTCATATAAAAATAAATAAATAATATATTATATACAGATAAAACAGTTTTAGATCCTCTATAAACATAAATTACTAACTTTTTAATAAGTTTTTAAATTCATATTAATGATAATTTATTATTTAAATTATAAAAATAATAGATAATCCTACTTTATTAGTGAATGTTTGGATCTCTTTTTAGGATTTAAGATTTAAAATTTAGGATTTCTTCCTTTTAATCGACATATATTGAATATTAAGAAACATAATACCAAATACACTATTTAGTTAAATAAATAAAATACTTTCTATTGACTCTATTTTCTAGTTTGGATTATACGATTCTATCGAGTTTTTTAGTTAATTAAATCTCTATATCTAAAATTAAATAAATTTTATTTATTTTTTATTTTTTTTAACTTAAAATCTTTAAATTATTATTTTTATCTAAATATTTGGAGGTTTATAATGAATTGGGGTATGAAATTATTTTAAAAATTTAGAAATAAGTCTAGGAAAAACTTAATGAAAACTTGATAAATTTATATAATTTCATCAAATCATAAATTGTTTTATATTTTTAATTATTAACATTTGAAATAATTATTATTTTTTAGATAGAGATCCGATATTATTAACTATTAAGACGTGGAAAGGAACGATTTTCAAGCTGGGGTCCAATTTGGTAAGGGACCTCCTCTCCTCTATACCATGAAATATCAAAAACTACTCTAGCTAATCAATCGGTTTCTGTCCATCTAGCAATAGTGTCGGTGTAAAGGTTATATACAGGGATTCTTAATTAATTGAGTGTAAAAATCATTACATAATTAATATATCAAACTTAAACTCTTCTATAAAAAAAATTAAGTAGAATATACTTAGTTTTAAAAAAATAACATTATCATTCTTATAATACATTTAAAAATTATTAATTTTTATAATAATTCCTTTAAAAATTATATTTAAGTAATTCTTAATTGTTTTACAGGATATTTTTTTATAATGATAATATATAAAAATAAGTCTTCTACAAAATGTGAATTCTGGATTTAACGAATAAAGATGTTGAATTTGTTTTTATTTTGAGTGAAATTTAATGTTTTATTGATAAGATTTCAGAAATAATAATTTAATTTGTATAATTTTAAGAAAATGAAAATTTGAGATTTTAAGTAGAAGAAATTGATAGACTAAATTTGTTAAATTTAAAAAATAGAAAACATAATTGACTTTAGAGAAACAAAAAATGCAACAAACCAAAATCTTCGAAAGCGTCTAGCACCATCTCACTTCTCAAATCTCAAGACAGAAAAATGCGAAGCCCACAAAAGCTTCTATATATTAATTCTGCTGCGTAGGATGACGAGATTAGAAATCAAATGATAAGTTTATAAGAAAGAAAAGAGAGAGAGAAAGAAATCAAATGACAAGGAACTCCGAGGTGGCAAGCCAGCAAAGGACGAGCACTTATAATATAGATTAATACTACCATTTCTGGTGAAGTGAATATTCAAAATTCTCAACTGTTACACACTTATAACCCATTGGCCTCTACATTTGCAAGAAGGTGATCAAATTTCCTTCACGCTTTGGCACCGTGTTACAACAAAGGACACCAATATATAAATTTAAATAGAGGATATCAAAATTAATACCCAACAGGAAAAAGAAAATATTACATAGATTCCTAACTAACATGATACAAGACTCATAGTGGAAGTACAGTTACACAGGAATTTCGGAGTAGCCAAAAAAAAAACCCAAGAATTTTGGCATCCAATCCATGCTTAAATAATAGCATACTCGAGCTTCTCTTGCTCCTTAGGTCGCCACATGGACTTTTGCACGCATAACAAGCCCTCCTTATCCTTAGAATATGTCATGCGAACCTTCCATTGCATAGACCTTACCATGCTCTCAACCTCCTCGATGATCTCAACAGTGTCGCGAACAATAAGTTTTCCTTCAGGCCTAAGAATCCGATCAACCTCAGCCACTACAGCAGCCAAATTGCACCTGTGACCAACAATCATTTAGCAAAACCAGAGTAACAGTTTTAAAGTAACAAGATAACCAAAAGTTCGCTGGGATGAATGAGAAAGGAAATAGTTATTTGCACCTTTTCGCAAGCTTTGAAAACAGATGATCGGCATGGAGGAGATCATAGGTCCTGGGGTAGGTGCTAAATGATTCACACCAATCGTGATATATACCAAAAAGACCTCGTTCATAAATAATGGGAAGAGTATCTGGGGAATCTATTGAAACCACGTTCATGACCCAAACATTCAAATCTCTCAAAGCTGCAGCAAATCTGGAAACCACAAACAGTGAAAGATAAGCAAAGGACATATTAGCAAGAGAATATAATTCAGAGTAACAATCGAAACAATGACTTTTGCTCACCCTCCATAGACAGATCTCATATCCATGACATTGCGTACACTTGACCATTGAATTCCCATCCCATTTAGATAAGACTTGGAGACTACACGTTTCCAGTGTTCATAATCAGCAGTGAAATCTTCAGGGGCAGGCTTTCCATAAACTCCAACTTGGGAACTCAACAACCAGTAAGGCACTTTGGTCAGTCTGGCTGGCCACTTCCCCGGCAATTGTGACCCTCGTTCCGTTGAACTAACTGGCGCTTTGTGTATGCAAGCTTGCAATTGAATGTTCCTGTCAGACCAGAGTGATGTTATTGAAACTTCAGCAGAAACATCCAAAACCCTCAGCTGTATCAAAAGTGCTGTTTCATTTTTTTATACAAATGTCTCTTGTTTCCTTTAAAAAAATGGGGACTAGAAAGGAGGCAGGGAGATAAAAATGAAGATGCCACTTTATTTTAAAGTTTTCTCACAGTCAAAGATGACTTCGGCAATTAACTAAATCAAAGACTCTTTCTTTTCTGTTTTGGTTTTGAAAAAGTCAGTTAAGAAAGAAATACCATGCTGCATTAGGATCATCAGAGTCTGGACACATCGGAGGCTCATTCTTCAATCGTTGCTCATAACACTCATTAGAAATCGGCTTCTTGTATACGGCTACACCTACTCCATTTACTTGATCCTTGCTGATTGACACAAGTTCCCAGCATAATGCTTTTGTTAGTGCCTTCATGGCTGCAAATGAATTCATAACATGTCAGGATTAAAAAACCTACATTAAAATGCACAAGTGTCAGACATAAGGCTAGCTATAATTTACCATTCCATATTTCAACATCTTCAGGAAGCTTCTGATAAATAGGAGTAGCAGACCATACAAAAAAACCACCAGGTCGCAATACTCTATTCAGCTCCAAAAGAAGTTTACCACCTGCAGTTGTACACTAATAATTGTTGGAAAATATATAAATAATGTAATAAACTAATCAAATCTTGTAATTACAGTAATTAGAATATTGGTGTATTTCAAACAAATGAATTTTATCAAATGTCTCTGGTTTTCTCTTAATAATAATAACAATTAATAATTACCCCCCCAACCTCCAAAAAAAGGCCTCTAATATAAAAACAAGTTGCACTCACATGTATTTTACATCAATACAATTTATATGCTCTCTTATCATCTAAATGCCTAAAATTAACTTGGTCTAGAAAATGCTATACAATGAATTCATCTAATCAGCTATCACCAAAATAGAAGTTATGGAATCAGAATACCTTCTATATGCCATGGAACTCTACATCGTGCACAATGGACTGCATCAAATACTTTCCCAGGGAAGGGGAGCCTCTTTGTGCCCATCACAGCAGATATAGCAGGAATCCCCCTTTCAAGTGCAAATTGTACCTGAGCTTCATGTTCATCCTTTGGTGCAAGTGACATTGCAATTACATCTCTGTCAAAGAGAAAACCTCCAAAGCTGGCAACACCACATCCCACATCTAGTATAACACGTGTGCGTTTGCCCCAAGCGACATCAGGTACAGTCTGTATCACAAGAGCCTTATTAAATAAAATGCTCAATAAGATCAAGTAAACAAATTATATAAACTAGATCAATTCTGGGATGAAAGCAAAACAAGTTCTCTTCATACTATACTATATAGCATAACTTCTACTATTGATAAAGAAGATCATTAGAAGAACATCAAATGTTAAAGCTATATCTATGTCAAATTTTAGTTGTCTCCCAGTGCACCATGTGTATAATTTCCTACGTGCTTGGACTTGTCCTGGTTAGGCATAAAAGTGGGGGCCAGGTTTATCATCCTATGTAACTTAACTTTCCTCAGTTAGCAGTTGGCACAGAAGGCCATGGTAGAACTTTTAAGTCCATTCAAATTCAAATACCATTGTCATACTGCCATTTCTGTATCTTGTTTACTATTTTTTTCTTTCATGGTGTGGATCCTATGTGCAATTCCTACCAATTCAAGTCTAAACCCCACGCTAGACAATGAAAAATACTTATAATTATGTCATTGTCAAGATACAGGCATCATATCAAAGTGAAAACTTAAGTCGTAGACAAGTAAAACTCATCCAATTACCTATGAGATGCTTCCATAAGCTTAGATCTACAAGGTTTGTATAGAGTTGCCATAACACTATTATAGGTTTATAGTTGTGAAATGTTTTTCCCTTTAAGGCACAGAACAAATTAGGGATTAAGTTGCCTACACATTGGTCAAAATGTCTGAATTCATTATACATACTAGAGCATATACAAGTCATGTCGAGATTTGTGGCATATATAACAACAGTATCCTGATCCTCCCTTATCCTTTTTGTTTTATTTCTTTTAAAAGTTGTATTTGAGTAAGGTAATTGGAGAGACAAAGAAATAAGCAGATAAAAGATGGAAAATTAAATATTGGATAGGAAATTTGCTCAGAGGAAGATAAAATATGATTGGTGGATACTGCATTTTTTAAAGAACACATAATTTCAATTCTCGGATCATGCAGCAAAAACATACCCCCCCAACCCACATGTATGTATATATTACCTCTTGAATAAAGTCAATGTAATGAAGTGCCCCATGCTTGAATTGGGTTCCACCCCCAGGAAAAGTAAGGTACTCGCCCGTAACTTTCACCCAATTCTGGTGGCCCTTAACTTCAGCAAGCTTGGTGTGTGGAACATTGTAATACCATATCTGCAGGAGAATAACTTACTATTTTATGACCGAGTAAAGGATTAGACAGAGAATGATAATTGACAAGATTTAAGTTGGCTTCTACCTTCTCTCTGCTTTCAGGCCACTCAATTGGGCGTTTATATCCTTTAGGAAGAGGAGTAAGGCAGGTAGGAGGTTCTTCAGGACAGTGCCTTTCTCGATGCTCATAGTGTTTAGTACTCCGGAGACTCCTAATAGCTTTCCAGTTGTCAAGGCATGGGATAAAATCAGGGCCAGCAGTGGCATTGCAAAGCTTCCAATTGTACCCAGTTTGCTGCTTGGAGGATTCTTGAGACTCCTTTGCATTCTTAGACTCTGTTGCCTGAGTTGACCAAGACCCAGTTTGTGTTGTACTTTCATCTTGAAGCTCTGACTGAGCTCCAGAAGGGTATACCTCATTTGAACTTTGCTGTTTGGTATTATCAGATTCTTTGTCATCACCTTCTTCCACCTTCTCCTCTATCTTACTATCTGTTGTTTCATCATTGTTATCAGATTGCTTTTCATTTTCATCTGAATCAGATTTCTTGTTATCATCTGATTCAGATTTCTTTTCACTCTCATCAGAATCAGAATCCTTAGAGGAAGTCTCATCACTGTCTTTGTTATTTTCCGCAGAGTCTGAGTTTGATTCATTTTCTGTATTAGAACCTTCCTCCTCAGTTTTCTTATCAACGTCTTCCATCTTTGTATCTTCAGAAGACTTTTCTACAGGATTTTCCTCCAACTTCTCTTCTTGTTTTTCCGACAAGTTCAAGTTGTCTTCAGAGGTTACATTGCTGTCCCCTTTGGTTGCATCCTCAGGCAAATCACCTGGATTATCTTCAAACTGCCGAGAATTGCTATTGCTGATCTCACTCACCGATTCTTTCACCTCCGTTTGCTCTTTCACTTCATTCTTATTCTCCTGAGCCTCGTCTCCACTACGCACAGGGACAACTGAAGATGATGTCATCAACCAAACCCCAACCAGGCATAGAGCCACAAACACAACAACAGTCACCGTTGAACACCAACTGGATGATTTTCTACCATCTACTCTAGTATATTTCCCCAAAGCCATCTTGTCAAAGGGGACTTACACCTGGCCACAAACCAAACATAAATTAAACACCACTCACAAAGAGCTACACCAAACTGCTTGTGCAAGACAAGTTAACAAAATCAAAGACAATACAAATCTTCCTCCTACTTTATAAAGAAACTAATAAAGTACAAGATAAACAAGTAAATGCTTGTAATGTGTTTAAAATATAAAATACATTCAATACTTAACGTAGAAATGAGGATTTTTAGAATTATTCAGGACAATAAAGTTAAAAGCAAAATAAACCTAAAATCCAATCAGTAAAACCCAAAGGATTTGGAAATTATCCGATAGAGCTAAGATTATAAAACCACAGTATGAAATACGCGGATCATGAACTTTTCACACTTTAAAGTTGAAAGAAAACCACTTCGTATCTTTTGCATGTGATGATATTAATCAGCAGAATCCAACACCGACATAGATTCTCAACGAAGTAAGGAGCTGAATACCACATATTCAACATATTGAAGTACGATATTCAAATCCCGTGCACAGGTTAGGAACATTGAATATATATTTAACTACTTTTTTAAACGCTTTCAATCCCTTAAAGAAAATAAGTAGTTAAATATATATTCAATTTCGTAAAACATAAATGCTATATTTTTTAAATAAATGCTTTATTCTTCTCGTGCGTAGGCTATAAAAATCGATTCAAATAAACAACAATCACGCGGATCTGGATTGTCAGAAACAAAAACGGAACAGAGCATAAAACTTACGCTAACGCCGAACAAGATTCCACGCAAACAAATCAGCACCGTTAGCTCACGAACGACCACTGAAAGAAAAGAGAGCAGGAAGATAAGGTTCATTTGATTCGGAGCAGAAAACGGCTAAAGCTGAATCAGAACACACGCAATGCGAAAAGGATTAACGCGATCTGAGGCGCGAGACAGAGTGCGTACCTGTGGTTCTTGGAAGATAAGCAGATCTGAGTGGGAAGAGCAAAATGCTATCAGTCCATTGTGTGTTGCAGAGAACAGAAGAGAAGTGTGAAACGAAGGCTTGAAGGCTTCGGGCGAGTGAATGATTTAAATAGCAGGGAGTAAGAGGAGAGTTTAGTAGCTGGTGGCTACTGCCAAATGACAATGCCTAATTTAGCTAATTTCTTTTAAAATTAGAATTTGCCGACGAAATAAATAAATTAATAAAATATTCGAGAAACGAGAGTCAGATTTGAGAATGTATAAAATAATAATAATAATTAAAGAAATTATTAAAAAAAAAAAAAAGTTTGAAAAAACTGACGTAGGACTACCGACTCCGAGATGAGGGAGGGAGTTAGCGTGTAAAAGCATTGAGATCAACAAGATCTGCGTATTGAGCTAAAAACTAGGAACGACTCCTGCAGTAATTTTTTTGACTATTAACTCTTCTTATGCTAAGACCTGCCCCTGTAAGACTATAATTAGTTTCCACTAATCTTGAAAATTTTAAGCGAAGATATTTTATTAAAAAGTATTTATTTATTATATTTTTATGTAATGGATATTTTTAATAAAATTTTATCGCTCTACATTTTTAAAATTAGTTTTAAAGTTTATATAATAATTTTATTATTTCTAAATTACTCAGTCCGAATAATATTCTAATTTTGTAAATCGAGAAATTTGAGTGATTTTATTTAAAATATTTACATTCCTTTAATTTAATTTTTTATGGTTTTCTCTTAAAAGCGTCGAAGAAAATAATAATTAATATATTATATA
The DNA here is from genome assembly GCA_025330945.1 of Mucuna pruriens. NCBI lineage: Eukaryota > Viridiplantae > Streptophyta > Magnoliopsida > Fabales > Fabaceae > Mucuna > Mucuna pruriens. The sequence continues at coordinate 343,221 of JAENHJ010000119.1, forward strand.
ATTAATAAATAATAATTGTTATATTAAATATATTTTTAAAACGGCGAATATATTTTATTAAATTGTTTAAAAATAAACATTAAACAATTTTTATATTTCTAATATAATTTAACTTAATTTTTTATTTATTATTATATGTTCAAAAGTACTTTGAGACAATCCTTAATAATAATAAAAAATGTTCATTAACGCCTATAATAAAAAAAATGTACAACAACCTAATGAATTGTAATAATTAAAATTAGAATATTTTTTACTTATATTTTATTGATTTCTTAATAATTATAATATTTTTATTCAAAAATGACTTAATAATTTAAAAAATAATCAAATAAAACTGTATACTTTTTATAAGATTTAATTCCTCCAAAATAAAAAATGCACTTTAAAAAAAATACAAGAATTATTAATTAAAAATAATAAATTATAAATAATTTTAAATTTTATTAAATATGTATTTGTTTTTATTATAATTTTAATTATTAAATTTCTAATTAAAAATTATAAATGAATTTATCTTTAAATAGCCCTCCTCGCTTACGTGCCAGATCCTTTTTTCATGACATGAGCTTCTTAAAAAATATGAAAAGATCCTGCAAGCTGATGAAAACAAAAGAAATAATGAGCGTCTTATTAATCAATCTCTGTAGGACGTTATTTAATGATCATTTATTCATTTACTGCACTTTATTCAATGCTTTTCCTATTGAAAGCTTGGGTCTAACCAAATATATGTGGTCCTATTAGCTTTTAAGTGGTTATTTTTGTTTTTCACCATATGTCCAATGAAAACCAAGACATTCACCCTGCTGAGTGTTTCTTAACCTCGTTGTTTATTAAATAAGTCAAATTAATTAATTAATTATATAAAATAGTAATTGTTTTAGTATCTTCCTCCTTTAGTGATCGTGTAAAACAACTTGTATCAACTTATTGTAATATTATAATTAGTAATTTTAAATTCAACTTTTGAATATGTGTTTCGTAGAAGATAATCTCTATAAAAAAAAATCTTTTTTTATTTGTGAAAAATTAATCCCCAAAAATGTGGTCAAATATAAAATTAAAAATTTCTCATAAAAATGTTAGTAAATGTTTTTTTTAATTCTTTTTATATTAAATTTTTTTAAATATTGCTCTACAAATAATATCTATTAAATTCCTAATAACAGAACAAAGAAAGTTTTCAAAAAAAAAAACTAAACTTAATCAATTAATTAATAACTCGTTCTATTTGTTATTATTTATTACTAAAAAAAAAGTATTTAGTTACCTTTTATTGTACAAATTTAAGTCTTGAATTCGAAGTGAGGGGAACAATAGAATTTTCTTGAACATTTTTCTCTGCTTCATTCATCCATCGCAGTAGTATTACTACTTATAGAACAACTTAATGAAATAGTAGCTACTAAAAACAAACTTCCAACACAATAATAACAGAAATAAACAATAATAAAATAACAGAATGTGAATGACATAATGAGTCCTCATGCTAAAGATGTGACCCTCCCCTTGTTATTCTGGAAACCCCATAACCATCTAGTGCTCGAATTCATCCCAACCATTGGGACATTTCATGTTTCTCTTTAGGTGTTCTTTGGCCTATGGGTCGCCAATTTCCTCAATAGACTCGTCTACTGCTTTTGGACATTCTTCCCTAACATTCCTATTGCTTCCAAAATGACTCTGTCATGTCTTTAGGGTCTAGGAAAGAAAGAAGGTGAAAGAAAAAAAATTAAGTTGTTTGATATGAAAAAAAATAGAAAAAAGAAAGTTAAAAAAAATTAACTGTGTAGAATGTAAAATATATATATATATATATATGTAAAATTATATAAATATTTAAAAATATATATATGAAAAAATAAACACTGATTCTTTCACATTTCTCTCCACTTTGACGGATAGAATTTTAGCATGCACTCACCATCTATATTCTTTCCTTCCACTTTATTGACCAAACCAAACCAGTAAAAAAAAATTGGTAAATATATTTTTTTTATTTCTTCGATTCTTCCCCTCGTAATCCATCCAATCAAACAAATCATATGGAAAAGTAGCATTTTCTAGGGATAGACCCAACCATTGGGCCAAAACAAGTTGTCGTGGTACTTGGAATGGACTTATCAAGCATGGAATCTAGAATGGTAATTGGACAATGGAAGATCTTCAGGACTCCATTTGGGAGGTAATTCAGTAGGATCAGTTAGTGTGGTCCATGATGCAATGTCAATAATAAGAAATAGTGAAACACTAGATGAATTATAGACCCGACAGGTAGTGTCAAGAGGTAACCAATGGACCAATCTTTTCTTCAACATGGAAAGGAGCATAGAAAACGTTTACTCAACTTATAGTAACGAGCTCCACTTGTTGATAAAATTAACTTGCATGTTTTTCACCTCATTTTTATTATTATACTCAGAATTAAATTTTCATGTATACAAAATATTTTATACTGTTAAATAATTTTGGCCACTTAGGTTGAGTTGTGACCAACCTAGTGTTGAAGGTAAGTTAATAGTTACAATATGCAAATAAAAATTGTTTCAGGGCTTCAATAATGTTTTTGTTAAAAATATAAAAACAAATTGAAAAAAAGATTAGAAAAAGGGAGTGGAATTGCCAAGTTACCCACAACTTTACCAAAATATTTAAACAAGTTTGATTTTCCGTGCTTTGACCAAGAGCTCAGAGTTACATGACAGACCCAACAAACAAATCGACAATGTAAGCAGCAAGTCCACTAAACAAAATTAGAGTACATTCTCTAAATAAATATTTAAATTATTTAAAAAAATCATTTATCATGTGGTAAATATGACTGGATCTGAATAACTAGGGCATTTTCGCTTTATCCCGAATTTATAATCAAATACAATACGACAGTCAGATTAAAATATCCGATATCCATCCACGCACCTTGATAGTCAGATCTGGAACGTGACGGCCATACTTTTTTAACAGTTTTTTGTTTCCCAGAGAAAATGAAAAATAATAAATGTGAATGGATACATAACCGAACGAAAGGGAGGTGCTCGCAATATATGAATATGATGGGAGGGTGAATACAAACGACATGGAGGAGGACCAGCAAAGTAACTAGTTGAATTTTAACAATAACAACGAAAATAATATATAATACAATAATTATATTATTATTTTAGATTTTGGTGGATTGCTATCAACCCTTTCCTTACGCGCATTCGCGGATTCCATCACAAATGCACCGAATCCATCACAGAAGAAAAACGCGCTAGACACGAGAGTTTGGCAGCACTCCCACTTCTAGCTTGATTTCATTCAATATCTAACCCATAACAGAGGTCTTGCACATGGGAAATGATTGTGAACAATAAAAGTGGAGAATAAAATCTCATTCTTTTTACACCATGTACTTTTATAGCCTGAGTACGAAAATTGATAAGAAGAAAAGTAAAAAAAAATAATTATATACGGTATATTTTTTAATTTTAAATAATAAAACTGCTATCAAACATTATATCGGTTCAACAAACAAGTAAATAGACAATTTGCAACTTACATATTTGATATTCAACTTTGTGGAAAAATCCACGGGACAAGAAATTATCTCATAACTAAATTAAAAAATATGTTAAAATTTTTAATAATGACTTACATTAAATTGTAATGATTTAGGTCAACAATTAATTAATTATAATTAAGGAGCTGCAGTTAGTTAAACTAACAGGTGAGGTGTTATTTTTGAAAATTACAAAGGGATCCTTCCGGCGAAGTATCCTCTTCATCATTGACACACAACCTACACATATGAGTTTGCAATTATAGTCAATTACGCCTCTCTTAAATGGGCAATTAGACAATGGTGTCAGCGTCACCGTCAGGCAGGTTATCGCTGCCATCAATTTCAACTCTCAGGACAATGCCGGTAACATCGCACCACGCAAGATTTATGTCTCGACAGTGCCGCCGGAGCTCCAGTGGAGAGGTCGTTGGGCCACCTCACCGGTAGATCTTGTTGTGGACACTAACCTTTTTTTCCTTTCTTGTCGTTAGGCTTGGCTTGGAGATAGAATTCTGAATCCCAACAGTGACACTGGTGACGCACTTCCATGGGCTGTGTCAGCAAATTGAGAGATGTTACTCAATTCTTTCAAACATATTTTAAATTAGAGAATTATTATCTTATACTTACTTTCTCTTTCATCTCATATTCGCATCCATCCAATTTTTTGTTTCAACCATGTTCTTCATTTTTTTACATTGTCGGGTAGACACATACATTCACATATATATATATATATATATCATTACTTAAAAATATTAAATATCTCGTAACCAGTCGTTGTTTTATTTCACATACATTTGACGAGTTTTATTCTTGTTTTGTGAATTTTTTAGTATTAGTATTGTATAGTATAAATATTTATTTTATATAATTATATTTTATAATAAAAATATTTTAAAATATATAGAGTTTAATAAATATATATTATCAATATAATTTTTATATTATTAATTAATTATAAAATTTAAAATAATTATTATAAAATTAACTAACTTATCCTGATTAGTAATTTTTGTAATTTGATAAATGTATAAAAAAATTAATTATCAATACATTATATGTTTATACCTAAATAAAAATTTAGTACCTTTTGAACGCCTATATCAAAAGCCCGAAAAATGATCATACCAGCATCAAAGTCTAAAATTTGCTCTACACTTGCGTATAAGCTTGAGACCTGCACAAAAATTGTATCAAAGCTCAAAATCTTTTTAGCTCCTTTACACTCTTTTTATTCTTGCTAAAGTTGAGGAATTCATCTGCCACCTTTACCAATCTCTTATTAGTTTTTTACTAAAATTAGATTTTTTTTTAAAAACATATTTATTCGTCAAATTGATGGTCACCTCTAATCGTTATTATCTATGCACTAAAAGCACCTTTGAGAATTCTAAAATTATGATAAATTTAATTATATGACATCTTCATGCTCATTTTAGGTTTTAATGCCAATTTTATATTTCATTACTTTTTGTCATATTTTATTCTCGGTTTATGTAACAAAATTAGAGTTGATATTTTTATTTATCTTTTACATCGACAATATAAAAATTGTAGCTATTAATTGCAGTTAATAATATAATTAAAATAATTATAAGCATTCAATTTTGTCCTCCCATCTTATTTTATTTAATCTTGTATTTTATTTGGTTGTGTTACTACCTTTTGCTTTTTTTTTTTCTCCTTTTGCACGTAATTAGACGATATTGGATTAGTAGGTCCAAACCCAAATTGGGCTTACATAAGTCTGGATGTCCATTTTACTCTTCAATTTGTATAAAAATTAATTGGGCCACTTTGGACCTTCTTTTTCTTTTCTTTTTTATTTCTTTTTTTCATTAAGAACAATGATTCAAAAAAACATTGGATGAACAACAAAAGTTCCCAACGAATTCATCTTTTGTTACCATCAATCAAAAGGCGTGACGGAGTGCAACGCTGATGTCAGTGAAAGGGTAGAAAAAAAAAAAGCATTTTGTTCTTCAAACAGAGTCGAAAATAACATTGAAAATGGGAGAGCAGAAGCTAAGAAATAAAAAGATGTGAAATTTTAAGAGAAGGATACGAAAATTTTCTAAGGTGTAGGCGAATACAGTGACACCCCAGACCAATTCAAAGGTATCAAGTAGTTGTAATTAAAGGTATCAATATTCCAACCCATTTGTACACTTTTCATTTCATATCTTTACAAAAAAAAAAAAAAAACAACAACAACAAACTTTTGAGTAGCATATCATCATGTTGCAACATTTCACATTTAGATTAGTGAAATTGCAAAATGCAACCCACGCACATACACAACATTTAATTACAGTCCATTTGCCTACGACAAATATCCTATAAATACAAAGTTATAAAAAAAATTCAATCCCATAAATACAAAGTTATAAAAAAAAATCCATCTGTATGTTGCTGACAAACAAGCAAATATTTAAATATATATATAAAAAAAGCGAATAAAAAAGGAAAAAACTATGAACCACCAACAAGCTCTCTTGCTCTGCCGCTCGCCCTCTCACTTCTCTCTCGCTCCGCCGCGCCACAACGCCGCATGATAAATTGTGCTGAGTTTATTTCTTGGTCTATGGGTTCTTTTTGGTGCGTTTGGATTTATGGAAATGGGCTCGTGCTCACCAGAATATAGGATTTGGGTGATCAATACATGACCTTGGGTCATTTTATTTTATTTTTCTTCTTTTTCTTGTTTGATGGTGGGAATCAACATGACATTGTATCTACTGAGGGATATTTGAGTCTATCATTTATCTTATGTGGTTGTATAAAAGTAACAAATATTTGGTATCGAACATCAGAAGAAAAATATATTCTTGATTTCTTTTTGAAAATTGTCATGAAGTGGATCGCACTTATTGTATATGAAAAAAAAAAAAGGAAAAATTTGGTTTTCAAGGATAATTTGGTCTTTAGGTAATTGGGAGGATGATACACATATTACATTAAGAACATAAATCCTTAATAAATATAAATCCAATTTCATCTTTCGTGAGATTAACTCATATAAGATAATAGTTACAACTAATTGAAAAGTGAGATAAGAAACGTGATTCATGATCATAGTTTAATGTATGTGTTAAAATATTTAACTCATATTAGTTTTACTTTAATTACACTATTGACTTATGAGACATTAAAAAAAGATTAATTCTTACCTATGTTATAGGGTTTATTAGTATTTGTGTAAAATGAGACTCTCAAGCATGTAAAATGGCCTAGCCAAACATACATTCTCAAACATTATAATATATCATATTTTTTTATTTTTACTTCAATTTTTTATTATTTTGTTATTGGTTGTCTTAACTATTAATGTAACTTTTTTTAAAGGATATTGATCTTTAAATTTTTTTCTCCTTTCCCCCTAAAACCGTAGGAATTAACAAAAGAAAAAAATTAGAATAAAATAATAAAATAAAATTGAGTTTATATGGGAAAAAATAATAAAAAATATATAAAATTTATATTATGTATGTTATATTTTGTTTTATTCTTATATTAATGAAAAAATGGACGATAATCATAATTAAAAAATCTAAAATGTTTCCTAATCACTAAAGTCATTTTTTTATATATTTCATTTGAAAAAAAATTAATAAAAGTGAAATTTTAAATTAAAAAGACTATTAGATGTGACATCTTTTTGTTCTTAAAATTTTTTGCTACAAAAGTTGTAAGAATTGGATGAACTCTCAACTTTTTTTTTTATCATTATCAACAATAAAAAATATAATGATTTTTTTTAATATAAATAAAATAAAATAATTTTCATGAATTTATAATTCATGACACTAACCATCATACTACTATCTTAAATAAAATATTTCACATATTATAAATTTGGTATGATTTGACAAGTTAAGATGTAAAAATGACCTGGCCAAAAAATTAAATGGATTACATTTTTTTAGCCTCGTCCAGTCGGATGGTTTGCTGAGTTGGGTCAAATTGGCTCACTAGTTTTGTTTTCTTATTTTTTATATAATTATAAAAAAAAACAAGTGACATATATATATAGAGAGAATTTTAAGCAAATAATTTGATTTTTTAAAATAAATTCTCATTTTTTATTACTCAAAACCTGAATCCTGTCACTTTAGATCCACTTTTTTTTTTTTTTAAATTATTCAAATTCTCATTTTTTATTACTCAAAACCTGAGTCCTGTCACTTTAGATCCACTTAAAATAATACATTTTTGAAATTTCTCCCACTTCTAAATACATTTTTAAAGCAATGGGCCTAAGCCCAATACACAGCAGTAACACGAGCAAATACTAACTTTGTTTCTTATAAAATTCTTTAAATCTAAACAAAATTTTACCAATTTTTTAGATCTTAAACCTCTAAATAATTTCCTATTTTGAGTGAGAAATTAATATTTCAGGATTTTATGTAAAAGATTGATAAATAAAACTTTATTATAACCACTAAATAAATTAGGAAACTAAATTTGAGAAAAATAATATTAGAAGAAGAGCGAAAACTAATATGTTCTTTTAAAATATATATTTAACTTATTTAGTAAATAGACGTAGTTCAACTCAGGCTCAATATGGAAAAAAGTCACAAGCCTTCGATTAACTTATTTTTATTCTTGATGATATGAATTAATTACTAAGATATAATTTTTTTTAAGAGGGGAGAGGAATAATTTTCAAATCATATACATTAGGTTAAGGATGACTTAACATTAGCTTTATAAGATTAACTGGTCTGGGAGTCTCGGGATAAAGTTCTCTCTAAAATATTATCTTTATAAGATTGAAACCTAACTTTAAAAATAAAATTTATATGCAGTTTTGTTTCTTACAACTACTTAATAGGTTGACTTCCATTCACCTACCATTAGTCCATTAAAAAAATAACTAGCTTAACTTATTCCATTCTATGAAAGACAAGTTCTAACAACACATCATTTAATATTTTTTTTATTATTAATTAAAATTATAAAATAATAAGTAAAACTCATTATATAATAAGTGATATTCACTAAATTTTGTAATTTATAATAATTTTTATTCTAATAAAAAAAGTTCAAAAGAATGTATTAGAAAACTTGTTGTTAACATTTTTTATAAAAATTGTAGAAAATTACGATCTATCCCATTTTAAATTGTGAAAAAATAAAAACTCTAATTAAGCAGAATGGGACAAAAAATATTAAAAAAATACATAAAATATTAAAAAAAAAAGAGATATTAAAAATTTCCACTTAAACATGATAAATTTAATTGATAATTATTAAGTTAAAATTATAAAGACATCAAAATTATAAATTATATATATATATATATATATATATATATATATATATATATATATATATATATATTTAATGATAAGAAAGACCTAACAATTTAATCCGCTTTGAGTAGACTCACCTTATATTTTATGATAGGTTAAGTGAAGTGAGCAAATATCCTAATCAAATTCTAAATCTCAATCGTTCTAGTCAAAATAGGTAGAGTATGTGGATCAACTAATCAAATTGAACCAATTTTACCATTGCTTTTTGAATTTCTAGTGATATGATTAGAAACTTTTAAATGCCATAAGTAATGGCTAAATACACCTCTCATACTTTTGGCTTGTCATTCATTGATATATTTTGGAAGTCAAATAGAAAACAACATATTTGGAGTTATGTTAGAGCAATTTAAAATTTTGATATATAGTATGATTTGTCTCTATTTTAATTGGCTGATTGCTGGTTTTCTTTGCCTTTGCTACTTATCCAAAATTTTGTCATTTTCTGCCCTGTCTGTGGTGTTAGAATCTGTATTTTTTAACGAGTAAATTATTAATTTAATTTTTAAAATTGTAATAATTAATTAAGTTGTTCTCAAAAATAATTATTTAATTAATTATTCATCAATTCCTTTATATAGTGTTAAAATGAATATATTTTTTAAAGTGAATATTTAATTTAGTCTTTAAAATTGTAATGATTAGTTAAGTTGCTATTTAAAATTAATAAATTAGTAAAATAATTCTTAAAATTGTAATTTTTTAAACTTTAATGAATGATCAAATTAATGCTTTAAATACATAAAATAACAAAATAGTATCCAAAATTATAAAATAACAATCAATTTAGTTCACAAAATTTATGATTAATTTTGTTTATACATTTCTATCCCAAACTTATGTAAGATTTTACCCATAGTTATAATTAAGCCTCTAAATTAGAGTAAAAATGTTGGAGTTAACATTTGGACTCTAAACTTATTCATTTTTAATAATTACTAAACCATTTGAGTTGTTTAATTTACATATCTAATTAATTGTAATTTTGTTTCTCTTAGTGTACATATGAAAAATACTTGAATTTATTTTTTAAATATTTTTATTTTAATTATATAAATTTATAAAATATAAAATATATTTATTAAATCATATAAAATTAATTGTTATTTAAATTATATAATATTTTATAAATTTATTTTTTAAATATTTTTATTTTTAAATAAATTACCCTTCAAATAAACAAGTGAAAAATGTATAAATAATTTTATATAATTAAATAAATAATTTTATATGATTAAAATAAAAAGTTTAATAAATAAATTTATTATGTCATCCTTTAATATTTTTTCTTACAAATATAAATATATACTTAGGAGGTCAAAAGTGAAATTAACAAAATATATTAAATAATTTAGTGACTTTAGTAATTGTGTACGAGGAAGACATCAAGAGTTCAAGTATTAATTAACATATCATTTTCAAAATGCATAAAAATTTAAAAGTAAGGAAAAAATTTTGTAAAATTATATATGCTTAGAGTTAAAATATGTGAAAAAATTCATGATTTTAAAATTGAGGAGATAAAAGTTATAATTAAACTCTTTTAATTTTAAAAATCAATTTGAATGACTATTATAATTTCAAGAACTAAATTGATTTCAAAGATTAATTTGATCATTCATTAAAATTTCAGGATTAAATTAATTAATAATATACAAATTTAAGAATTATTTTATTATTTTATTAATTTTAAAAACTAATTTATTCATTTATTATAATTTCAAGAATTAAATTGATAATTTTTTTTAATACGAAAAGTTTGCATCCTTTCTATTTTGCTATATTTATGTATCATTGCGGCTTTACATCTTTCTTAGTCATGGCAGATATTTTCTATTTTAAACCTTTAGGATCCTGAAGTTTCCAAAAGAAATTATATAGTTGTGTAAAATTAATACATAGTTTATTTGTTTATTAATAAAAATATTAAAATGATAACATTATTGACCGATAAAAATGATATTTATTATAATATTAAAATCATAAACTAAATAGGTTTATATTGGATTTAAATTCTTGTTAAAAAAATGTTCATGTTTAGTATTATCCTCTCGAACAAGAAACGAAGATATTTATGAAAAAGAAAATACAACAGCCAGAACAGGGCAAAAGTTTCAAAACACACCGACTCAGATAAAGCTGAAGTTTCCACAGACAGATTGCAAAATCTCCACGTGTTATGTGCTCTGACATTCCAAAAGTATGTGTTGTGCTCTTATGAATGGAGAGATCTTGTTGGTGGCCATTACATTTCCCTATGACGAGACTACACAACACATGAGCGTGCGTGTAAGGTACATGTCCATATGTTTGCTACTACGCTTTTCTTTGAGTCACTATAACGAGGTCATTCTTTTTTAACTAACAACTACTTAACTGATACAGTGAAAGAATCACAGGTTCCTGTGGCTTCAACTACGTGCCCCGGACAGTTTCCCCAACATCTTTCCCATAAAACGAGAAGAGAAATTTTAATGATCACATATGCAAATGAATACCGTTACTACTGTCTAAACCCAGGAACTCAAAAACAACCTATGGTGTGTGTCTCCCTATGGGATTTTTCATGCCCTTGAATCCTTTATTTCACATTTTTTACTATTGGGAATTTCCATGGCACCCCACGCTTCCAAAGAAACACAAGCATTCATTTATTGTAAGAAATTATCATCCCAGATTCTTTGATTTGCTTTTTGCATAAGGAAAGATTGGCCAGCAACCATGTGAGAATGAAAAGCCGTGATCAACATACCTGATGAAGCAAAAAAACATTAGTGGAATAATATATACTATAGCAAATTTGTTTCATTTAGACTATGATAATTTCTATGATATTAGGTGACTTAATTACTTCATAGTCGTTGTCATCATCTAATACAGATATTGTAAGGATAACGTGATGTCGAAGAAGATGAAAATAAAAGATAACTACTTTCTAGTTTTTTAATTTTTAAAACACTTTCCTTGAAAAGTTTTCATAACTTAATAAATTTCGGACGAGCAATTGATGGCGGAGTAGCGGAAAATTATTTTTTAGAAAACAATTTTTAAAACCAAAAAATAAAAAGAAAATCAAACGGGTACTTAGACCAGGCTGTTTCTGAAAACAAAAAATACACGTGAAAAACCAGAAAAAAGGAAAAAAAAATCAATATCTACCTGTTTAAGTCACTATTGCTGCGGCTGCAATTATTTTGACTCAAGCCATCTTCAGCATCGCCTCTGTTGTCTCCGGAAAGAAAAAATCTTTTGATTCTCCACTCTTTCCCGACTTGTTTTATAGATTCCTGCAACGATGATCTTGGAGAAACCTTGTTACCATTCTTCACTTTATCCTTCTTCATCCAATCAAGAGAAATTGGAAAGAACATCTTCAGGAGGAAGGTTTCACTGTCCATGCTTTCAACCCGCATTATCTGACCAGGTCTACTTTTAGTATTCCCTTTGTTTTTCTTCTTCTTGTTTAGCCCTTTGAGTTGAGCTTTATTGGCACCACTTTGCACGTGTGTGTTGCCAAGGGAAGTTTCATTTTGACGAGGTTGTTCTGGTTCCAGCACCTGCTTCTCAACAACTACCATGTCTTGGAAAGAAAGTTCATAGCCACACTCGGGCATGTCTTGCATCATCTTCATAAGCTCCCTTTGTCCTTCTGCAATGACCTTGCTTCTCGAAGCGTCGAAACTGTTGGAACAAAAAGGTGAATACTCAGACTTCAAGCTTTTTCTTTGGCGTGTGTCGTTCTTGAGCCTTGCTTCATTGCCTTCTGGTTGATCACGATCATTTTCAAAAGGTGTGGTGTTTGGTGAACCCCAGAAGCTGAATTCTTTGTCTCCTTCACTCTCGTGACGAGTGTGGGTTTGGTGGGTTGTGCTCATGGTTTGAGAGGTGAGTGAACGGAGAAAGGTGAAGGTGAGTGATTTTGAATAGGAGAGAAGGGGAATGATGTTTTTTTCTCTATGGAATTTGTAAGGAACAAGTCGTTGCCGTATTAGATGGGAGTAAAAGTAAATGGTCAAAATATTCATTTTCCACGTCCATCTCCTTCAATATTCTTTCAGAAAAACTGAGTGGGATTATATTTCACGTTGTTTAAACAGTGTTCTATTCTGAACATTTCCGGTTGTCATTTGTCAATCTTGGAAATTGGAAGTATTGACAGTTAGCTAGATGCGAAAATTTTGTGTCGTGTTAACGTAATTTTAAGAAAATATTCACTATTTAGTTTTAAAGTAAAAGATTGGTTCTTTGTCTAAATTGATTTTGTATTAAAGTAACTTCAAATAACGTTTATATTAGAAAAAAATTTATAGTAAATTTTATTATTAGTTTAATTTTAAAATAAAAATATTCTACTTTATTTCAAACTCAATTTAAATCAAAATCAATTTTGCTAACGCTAACTCATATACTTAGCAACTTCAGTCTAGTAACCGCAGACTGACTCTGAATAGGGATAAATTGAGCGATGTTTGAGTCTTCATCGAAGCATTCAATAGGGAGAGTATTCTAGAATCACGTTCTCACAGGAGGTTTCTAAGAAAATCACTTGTTCTTGACTGTGGTCAGTTTCTAAGAAAGTCACGTTGTCAAAGCATAATAAACAATGAGGAGGGAGACAAACTTGGTCATGAGTTTCAAAGTATTGTGGTCCCAGCGACCATAAGATTGTCATCATATCGAAGAATCTCCACTATGGTCAGTTTAAACTTAAAATTAAAATTAAAATTAAAAGGAGGTCTATTGTGTCCAAGAGTCAACTCAGGACCAAAATAATGGATAATTTTAATTTGATGACACATTTTCACACGATAGCCGGCAGTTAATTGGGAGAGGCCTAATTGCTTGCGGTGATCATTCATAATTCTGATCTATGAAAATCAATGTATAGCCACAGATCAAATTATTGTATTTGTATGTAACCATAGGATGAAATTTCAATACATAATTAATGCAGTGATGAAATCTCAAGACATGAAGAGAAAACAATAGGAGGCAAGTACATTGAAGGCGCCTAACCAATCCAAATGCGACCACATTCAGTTTTTACTTATAGCGTGTTTGAAAATGCATTGTGTCAGCTAATACTCATGTCCACTTCCCACATTCAAGGCAGAGGCTACTGCAAATAGCTTTTGTGCATGTTTGCTTCCACATCCAAACGTACCTAGAATTGAGTTTAAAATGTAGAAATCAAAAGTGACTGGAAGTAACTTTTGTTTTGAACGTGAAAAATGGACATAATTTTTACTTGATGTGATGTAGTTTCTAACATGCTATTTGATTTCCACATTTTTAGTTTTGAGCTTTAGATATGGAACCAAACACATGGTAAGTGTGTTTGTGTTGCAGTTATCACAGGTTCCGATGCATGTTCACTTCATTTCACGAGTCTTGTGTCATTGAATTGAATGGATGTTTGAAGCTTCTCTAGTGAAAATAAACACACCTTTATATTGTCTCACAAAGCTTAGTGAGTGGAGTATGAAGAGTAGTATCCTTGTTAATCACAGTGGCATAATTACATCATGAGTTATGACAGAGACTTCTCATCAATGTGGCTACACTGACCTAATTAAAGTAGAAATCATCATCATAATCAAGAAGAAAAGGGTAATCAGTGTAAGGCTGATATCCAGCATCCTTCAAATGAAGCACTAATTTACTATTTACTTCACATATCTCTCCAATCTGTGGATGAAACTTGTCCTTAGCCACAAACTCGTGTCTCGCATTCCTTAACTCAATCCAACTACAAGCTGGCTCTTTCTTCAAACACCTCTCCTTCATTACCATTCTAATTCTTTTGGCATCACCCCATCTGCCAGATGCAGCATAGATGTTTGCCAGCATAACATATCTAGCTGAATTTTCTGGTTCCAACTCAAACAATGCCTCTGCAGCCTTTCTAGCAAGGTCCAAGTTCCCATGAACTCTACAAGCACCCAACACTGCTCCCCACACTGCAATGTGATTCATAGTTTCAATAGGCACCTTTTCAATCAAACTCATGGCTTCCTTGAGTCTGTTTTTCCTCCCCAGCAAATCAATCAATAAAGCATAGTGATCAGCTTTAGGCTTCACTCCATATTGCCTTTCCATCAAAACCACCAACTCTAACCCTTCATTATCTAAACCTGCATGGCTACAACCAGATAGCACCCCAAGAAATGTCACATGGTTGGGCTCTACTTTGGCTTCTATCATCCTTCTAAACACAGCCAGTGATTCCTGCCCATGACCATTTTGTGCAAACCCAGTTATCAATGTATTCCAAGTTACCACATCCCTCACAGGAGCCATCTCAAACAAATTTTCAGCTGATTTTATATCTCCACACTTGCCATACATGTCAATCAAAGCATTACAAACATACACATTAAACAAGTTCACACTCATGCCACCTCTAATAATTTGACTATGCACCTGCTTTCCTCTTCCTATAAGAGCCTCCTCTGCACAAGCATCTAGAACAGTGACAAAACTTGGAGCACTAGGCCTTACACCCTCTTCCAACATTTGCTTAAAAACATCAAAAGCTTCACCACAACGCCCGTTTCTCACAAAACCTGTTATCAAAGCAGTCCAAGAAACCGTGTTCTTAACCGGCATGTCGTTAAACACCCTACAAGCCTCATCCAATCTACATACTCTAGTGTAAGCCACAACCATTGATGTCCAAGACACAACATTTATCTCTGGCATCCAACAGAACACAGAACACGACAAATTGGGTTCGCCGCATTTCCCATAAGCATCAATTAAAGCGTTGTTGAGAATCACGTTCCACTCCATGCCAACTATAACTGCCACCCCGTGAACCTGACGCAACCATTTAAGGTTACCCAAACAACCGCAGCTTCCAACTACGCTAACAAGCGTGAACTCGTCTAACACCAAACCGTTACGACCGTTTTGCATCACCCGGAAGAGCTTAACCGAATCTTTGTGAAGCCCGTGGCGCGTGAAACCTGAGATTAACGAGTTATAACTAACGAGGTTCCGTTGAGGCATTTTGTCGAACAGGTTGTGGGCCTTGTGGAAAAGGCCCGTTTTCGAGTAAAACGATATTAGCGTGTTCCACGAACGAGTGGTCTTGGTGGGAAGATCGTCAAAGGCCTTATGTGCGCTTTCTTCGCAGCCGCACTTTGAATACGCGTCAATGAGACCGTTGGCGAGGAAAGCGTCGAAGAAAAGCGCAGTTTTGATAAGGTGACCGTGCACGGCATTTGCGAGCTTCACCCTCCTCGCCGTGACACATTTTGAAATCAGAAACGCACACTTTTCAACGGAGGAAACGACATCGTTTGGGAGCATAGCCATGTTGTGTTCTCTGAATGACACTCAGAACAACATGGGTACGAGGTTTCGTTGATAGGACCCACTCCTTCAAATTAAGGGTCTTTCTAAAAGGTTATGGAATGGGTAGACATAAAAAATTGGTGGGTGACCTTTGTTTCCTCGATTCTTCACCCTTCGCGAAGTTATTGGACTCTTGCGTTCGGTCGAAGTCTGGAATTGACGCGTGTCGCATTCATGCTCGAATCATGAAGACACAGTTTTCGTCTGAAATCTTCATTCAGAACAGGCTCGTTGATGCTTATGGGAAATGCAGCTACTTTGAGGACGCACGTAAGGTGTTTGATCATATGCCGCAGAGGAACACTTTCAGTTATAACGCAATTTTAAGCGTTTTGACAAAGTTTGGTAAGCTTGATGAGGCTTTGAACGTTTTTAAGTCCATGCTCGAGCCCGACCAGTGCTCGTGGAATGCTATGGTGTCCGGTTTTGCGCAACACGGCCGCTTCGAGGAAGCTTTGAAGTTCTTTGTTGATATGCATAGTGCGGATTTTGTAGTTAATGAGTATTCATTTGGAAGTGCTCTTAGTGCTTGTGCAGGGTTGACTGATTTGAATTTGGGGGTTCAAATCCATGCTTTGATATCGAAGTCTCGTTACTTGTTAGATGTTTACATGGGTTCTGCTCTTGTTGATATGTACTCTAAGTGTGGGGTGGTGGCTTGTGCTCAAAGGGCATTTGATGGGATGGTTGTGAGGAATATAGTTTCTTGGAACAGTTTGATTACATGCTATGAGCAAAATGGTCCAGCGGGGAAAGCTCTAGAGGTTTTTGTTAGGATGATGAATAACGGGGTTGAGCCTGATGAGATTACTCTAGCCAGTGTGGTCAGTGCTTGTGCCAGTTTGTCAGCAATTAGGGAAGGTTTGCAAATTCACGCTCGTGTTATGAAATGTGATAAGTTCCGGAATGACATTGTGTTAAGCAATGCATTGGTTGATATGTATGCGAAATGCAGAAGAGTTAATGAAGCTAGTTTGGTTTTTGATAGGATGCCACTTAGGAATGTGGTGTCTGAAACCTCCATGGTTAGTGGATATGCCAGGGCAGCCAGTATGAAAGAAGCAAGGTTGATGTTTTCAAACATGATGGAGAGGAATGTAGTGTCATGGAATGCGCTTATTGCAGGTTACACACAGAATGGAGAGAATGAAGAAGCAGTTAGGCTTTTCCTCCTCCTGAAGAGGGAATCTGTCTGGCCAACCCATTACACCTTTGGGAATCTACTCAATGCGTGTGCAAATCTCGCTGATCTGAAGCTTGGTCGACAGGCTCATACTCACATTTTGAAGCATGGATTTTGGTTCCAGTCTGGAGAAGAATCTGATATTTTTGTGGGGAATTCTCTCATTGACATGTACATGAAATGTGGATTGGTTGAAGATGGATGCCTGGTTTTTGAGCACATGGTAGAAAGGGATATTGTCTCATGGAATGCCATGATAGTGGGGTATGCACAAAATGGTTATGGTACAGATGCCCTTGAAATTTCCAGGAAAATGCTGGCATCCGGAGAAAAACCAGATCATGTTACTATGATAGGAGTTCTATCCGCATGTAGCCACGCGGGACTTGTTGAAGAAGGACGTCATTACTTCCACTCAATGAGGACCGAGCATGGTTTAGCACCAATGAAGGACCATTTTACATGCATGGTTGATTTATTGGGTCGGGCCGGTTGCCTTGATGAAGCAAACAATTTGATACAGACAATGCCAATGCAGCCTGATGCTGTTGTCTGGGGATCTTTACTTGCTGCCTGTAAGGTTCATGGAAATATTAAATTAGGGAAATATGCGGCAGAAAAGCTCATGGAGATTGATCCCTTGAACTCTGGACCTTATGTTCTTCTTTCGAATATGTATGCTGAGCTGGGTAGATGGAAAGATGTGGTGAAAGTTCGGAAACAGATGAGGCAACGGGGAGTAATTAAGCAACCTGGTTGCAGTTGGATTGAAATTGGGAGTCATGTGCATGTTTTCTTGGTGAAAGATAAAAGGCACCCTCGTAAGAAGGACATTCATTTAGTTCTGAAAATTCTCACAGAACAGATGAAGCGAGCTGGCTATGTGCCAGAAGCTGATGATGATGAGATTTGTGAGGAGGAAAGTGACTCTGAACTTGGGTTGCATTGCGAAATGGAAATGGAAGCTGATACTGCAGTTGCATAAATTAAAACTCCTGGCTAATAGCTCTGAGTCCTTCACTATAAAGTAGGAAGATTTGTATTAAATTTCTTAGAATTTGAGTGAAGGCTCTAGAAATCTGTGATGAGGGTTCCTCCAAATTTTTTCTAAAGGGTTTAAATTAAATGTATAAGCTAGTAAGTAGGCTGTAGATGCAGAGCCTTGAATGTAGCCCTCAGTTTGTTGTTACCACTGGATTCAATGCAACAGTGATAGATATATTCAATCTGCTAACTTTCTTGCAGTTAAGCACATTTTGATCGTATGCTCAGTTTGGTTGACAGAGAGATGAGCAGTTAAGTGATATTTACAAAATGGACACATCCTGTAAATCAGATGGGCACTTGGCCATCATTAGCATTTAGGGATATAAAACTACAATAGAAGGGAATGGCAGGTATATGTTAGTAGAAAATATTCTCAGACTGTTCCTCAATTGTTTCATATGGTGTTAATCTTTTATATACCATATCTTGCAAGATGTGTATTTCATACCCGGATTGTAGAGTTGTAATTGAAATGAGGCTTTTAGAGAAAGTCCGGTGAAGTGCTCATACTTCAGTTACTGCATGACCCTATTTTCATTATGAGAGTTGCTATATAAAACACTCAAGCAGAGCTTTCTTACGCTCGAGAGTATCATGACTACCAAATTTCAAACTTCATAACATCTATAAATACAATAGAAAAAAACTGCTATAAAAAATCATCGCATGGCTGAAACACTAGAGCAACATATAATATTATGGAAACTGATGAATTATGGAATTAGGCAACAAGCATGTATTGAAAAAGAAAATTACAAGGGAAGAGGAATCTGAATGATGAAGAGAGAGACGATGGTGTGAATTAAGTAATCATAGAAATACAAACCAAGATAATATCATGTTTTTTTATACATTTTTTGCTTGTTGATATGATTTTATATTTTCTTTGTTTGCTATCTGCAGAAAAATCCAAGACATGTGAACCCTCTTGAGAGAGAGTCATCATACCTTTAGGATGACTCTTTGGGAGCATCTGTACCTAAGAATTGCATAAGAAATGAACCTGTAAACCAAGATGAAGCACACCATCACCGCAACATTCCTCCATCTACTAGTCTCCCCTCCCAGCTCTGCTTCTTTAAGTACATCCTCTCCTCTGACCACACATGCCCCAAACAAATACTCCAAGCACTTATTTGAGTTGGAGAACTCATTTATTAGGAACCCTTCAAAGGGATACTTAAATGGAGATATATAATGCATGAAAATCCAGTAATTTGGAATTTCATGTTTTGATATGAAGTAGCCAGAGAACAAGAGAAACGAACCAATGACACCAGCGATCATTGAATTCCCAACAATGAAATTAGGCACCAGAGCACTGAAACATACCACAACCGAATTTGCAGTGTAAAGAATTAGCCAAATTAGCATCAAAAAGTACAAAAACGCTGTGAAATTCCTGTTGAGACCGATAAGCCAGTACAAAGGCATTGTGAATAAAATGGCTAGTATGAGCAGAAATGGCAAGTAAACTAGGCCGTTGGCAATAGCATAGGATGAAACTCTGTAGCTTCCACTGGAGGTCTCCTTCATTAGAATCTCCCTTTCTTGCAGAAAAATTGGTAGAGCTTCGGTGGTGCTTGATAATAAAAACGTTAATATGAAAGCAAATAGACCTACTCTTTCTTCTGCTCCCACTAGACCATCCTTGAGGTTACAGAAGACTGAGCCCAAAACCATCCCAGAAATCAACATATGAATTGTCCTACATGAAAAGAGTTCCTTGGTGCGAAGGATGTTTTTGGAGAACCTATGAGTGAGAATCATAGTTTCTCTCAATCCAGAATTAGCAAAATCACAAGTGATATCCATTCCCTCACTGATGATTTCTAAATCAATTACCTTGGATTGTTGAAAGAGCTGTTGCAAAGTAAACTTACCACTTCTACTCTCACCTTGATCATCACCTTTCTTTTGTTGCATTCTCCCTTGTAATCGTGGTGGCGCTTCTAGCTGAACCTGCTGATATTTTTGTTGTTGTTGAATGGTCTCAATGGAATCAATGGCAAACTCAACTACATTAACATGAAGAGGAAGCTCTAAACCCATTAGTCTTAGATTCACTCCCAGCAAATCCACATTGCCATGGTGCAACACATTGCCATCGGCCAATAACAGTATTGAGTTGAACAACTTAACTATTCTGTACCCAGGTTGGTGGATACTTAGGATTATAGTTCGTCCCCTAGAGTCAGCCATGACTTTAAGCATATCAATTATTTGCAGAGCTGAGGTACTGTCAAGCCCTGAAGTTGGTTCATCCAAAATCAGCACTTTAGGATCATGTATGGCTTCAACACCAATGGAAACTCGGCGCTTCTCACCACCAGATATGCCGCGGACCCTGTCATCTCCAATTCTAGTCCTAGCAACATGGTTAAGACCAAGCTCTAGAATCAGTGACTTGACTCTGGAGCATAGTTGATCTTGAGGAAGATGTAACCTTAACTTTGCACTAAACATAATGGTTTCTTCAACCGTAAGTAAGGGAAACAAGGTATCCTTTTGTGTAACATACCCTGAAAATTTTCTGAATTGAGCTTTATCCACAGGTTCTTGATTCACCAAGATAGACCCACTTTGTGGACTAGCTTTACCAGCAAGAATCTCAAGCAGGGATGATTTTCCAGCCCCACTTGGCCCAACAATTGCCAGAATTTCCCATGGCTTGGCCGTGCAATTCACATCCTTGAGAACATGCCTAACTCCACTGCAGGGCCTTTGTTCATTTTCTGCTTCATGATCATCTTCTCCCCTATTCAGTTGTGAAGCTTCGCCGAAGATTTTAAAAGGTTTCTCTGTTGTCTTTCTGCGGATCTTGTAGTTGATGCCTATTGCCTCAACCTCACACCCTTGTTTCTTCATTGAATACGTTCTTCACTCTTTTTTCTTTTTCACTATCTGTTTGTCTTCTACTCGCTTCTTATTTACAAGCCCTTTTGGTTGTCTTGCTCTACATTTTCCATATTATTTTTTGAATCCACAGTTTTGCTCTCTGCTACTGACTCTGAAACAACAAGTGGTTGGAATGGATTTCACTGCAAAGACATTGAGATCCTCAAACTTGTATACATATGTAGTTCACGTGCACTTGTTCTGGCTACTGCACGGAGAATAAAATTATAAAATAGTCGTAGAATAGTTCACGTGCACTTGTTCTGGCTACTGCATGGAGAATAAAATTATAAAATAGTCGTAGAATAGTTCACGTGGATATTCTTGCATTCTCGTCGTTTAGAGACACATCTTTAGTGGCCAATGTAACAATAAAACACTTGGAGAATGCTAAATCTGCTCCATAACGGTTTCGGAGCATGGTTGATACGGCTATGAGCTTAACTTGGCCCTTCAACGTGTCTAAGGGAATATTGTTGACGAAAAATGAGCTACTACTATTGTTTGTTAAAAGTTAAGATCTTTGTGTGCGTAACTCTTGCAGGGAACTAATCTCTATGCAAGATTTTCTGTAAAAAATAAGGGCAGTGTCTGGGGTGTTTGTCTCCTGTCATGATTGGAATAGTTTTTTTTAACATTGCGAAATTAGAAATAAGAGATTAAGTATTGCAAAGATGCCTAGGTTCGTAAAATAGAGAATATTTTCTTTTTAAGTGAGCCTGATTTTAGGGTGAAGGAGATACAGTATTAGACAAGAAAAAACAACATTGATAAAAACATAAGTCATAGTTATTTTTCTTCTTTAATTAAAATGTTAAGAATTTAGGTTTTGAAACTTTGAGTATAAAAAATTATTATTAAAAAGAGAATACCTGCCGTCCAATGAGTTTATAGTTTCTAACAAATATTAGTTACTACTTTCTACATAAATACTTCACACTTATTTCAAAAATAAAAAATTCTCCAACTTCAAAACAACATTCATAAAAATTTATATTTTTCTCACCTTAAAAAAATAACAGAGACTTTAACTTATAACTTATCAAATACAAGATTAGACTTTGTCTTACTGGACTGGATCAATAGCTATATGATCAAGTATGAAATATATAATTTGTGCATTTTGTGAAAATGATCATAGATGAGTTTTTTTTTTTTTCTTTAAAAAAAGAAAAGAGCCTCTAAAGGGCTACTGATGAAGTTGAAATAACCCAAGTACACACACCCGTAGGACTTTGTAGTTACATATGAGGACGCAAGGAATTGGGAATAAACAAAGTAGTGGTCCCTTTGGGTCCTTAAGTTTGTGGCTGAAATTCAGTGCTAAAAATGCCAACCAAATCATCCCAGACTGTAACTAGACATGAGCATCAATTTTTTTCTGTCTTAAATTGTTTGAATACAATTATACCTTTATGAAAAAAATCTCGTAAAATGATTTATTACCTTTGTAGCTTTGTCCCTCTTATTACCGAAACTAGAAAATTATTTCCAACTCGAAATGCTTCAAAACCACCCGAATCTTCCACCTCTTTGCTATTTGACCAAGTCGTTAATTTTTAAGCTCTTGAAAAATTAGAGTTGCTTAAGCGTAATGATATTTTCTGAGGAATTGAATGAAAGTCTCTCAGGAATATATCATGATCAGTTGAGATTTTTGGTGCTACATTATCAGCCAGAAAAGGAAGTAAGAATATAATGATTCCAAACAAAATACTGTGGAACTTGGCTAATGAATTTTGTTGGAAGAAAAATGACTTAATTAGAAAACGACGTTCATTAAAATAGGTGCGTGGACCAGCAAAAACAATTGTTATACACTAAATAATAAAATAAAATGATTCAAAAAATTTGAGCCGTTAGATGGTGACTGCAAGATCCTATAGATACTTCTGAAATTCAGGGAATCTTGGTCCAAGCTTAATCTCAGAAAAACCGTGAACCCTTTTCCGTGATCAATTATGGTCCAACCTATAACTATTAGACTTTTGTTGATTAAGAAGACACAAAATTAAATACTATATTAAAAAAATATTTTCTTTTAAAAAAGAGAAAATCACTTAGCCTTGCCCGTGAACCTCTCTCTTTTCACCCTTCAATTATTCAAATTCACCACCTAAAATGGTCTTCACTATAAAAAGTGTAAAGTCAAATCCACTTCTAACGAGAGTTTAAAATATTGGAATTGAACGAGCTTTTCTTTTATTAGACAAGATAGTTTACTAAATTTTGTAGCTCTGATTTCCTTTTCCTTTAAAAAGAATGAACTGTATTGGGGTTATAATTGTCTTAAACATGTACTTTTTTTCCCCCTTTCATATTGATTTTTTATTTCCTCTTATATACACGTACTTGAATGTGAAAAGAGAAGAACACTATATATATAATATTCCTTCTACCATCGTACAATGTGACACTGCATACAATACCGTTTGATTTGTCACCAACGCATAATATATATATATAGAGAGAGAGGCATGTTATTTACGGAAGCATATAGGAACATATATATACACGATAAGGTGATAAAAATGAGATGAGAATGTATATATAAAAGTGTGTAAGTGACTAAGTATCAACCATGAAGCAAAACAGCTCACAAAATCATTCAATCATTTACTATCAAAACCACATCAAGCAATTAAAGAATAAAAAACAATAACAACCATTTTGTGCATACAGAGACAAACCCAGTACACAGAATTGTGTATTCCAAATCTGATCGAGTTTTGGCATATTCCTACATCCCATATATCTGATCGAGTTTTCTCCTATAATACATGGGACAATAGTCCTAAAAACTTGTCTTCTAAGATAAGTGTTTTGGCATATTCCTATAATAGTAAGAATTAAAACCGAAGTTTTTAAAATTATTGGGACTAAAAACTAAACTTTTAAAATATTGAGATTAAAACTAACATTTAGGTGAATTATAGGAACCAGTGGATCCTCTTTTTAATTATATGCAATTCTAATCATTTGTCTTTGAAAGATAAGTGTTTTGGCATATAATATTGTATGAACTAAAATCAAAGTTTTTTAAATTTTTATTGGAACTAATAACTAAACTTTTAAATACAGGACCAAAATAAAAATTAAGGTATATTATAGGGATTAATCGTTTGGAAAGGTGGGACCAAGTAAATAAAAGTACCAAGTGAACAAATTAATCCCTCTCTGGAGAATATGTGAAGAGCATAATAAATCGTCACACAAAAATATCTAAGGAATCTAAATAAATAAATAGATTTTTTTGGTGGGACCAAATAAATAAATGGATAAATAATTATTAAAAAGATACTAAACTTTTAACATGAAAATCCCTCTAAGTGAGATAAAAATCACATGACTTAATCCAGAAAAATTCAACCAATAAAACTATCACAAATTGTCCTGCACAATACCAAGAGAAAGTAAAAATTACCAAAAATAACAATCAACAATAAATATCACAAAAAATATAACAACAGTAACCTAAAAATAAAATAAATACATAAATTTAACCATTCAAATAAAAGTCCAAAACCTTAATTAGAATAAAGATTATGAAATTTCACTTCAAACAAAGCACAAATGAATATCCAAAAAATCTCAGCAATTCTTTTTCGTATTAAGTGGAGACACAAATCAAACTAACAGTTAAATAAAGAGTTTCAAAATCAAATAATTTTAATTTTCCTTATTCTTCTTTAGTGAATTTTAATGGAAGACATTTTTACCACATTAAAAAAATCTTATCTAAGTTAAATAACTTTTTTTTTTACAATAACTCTTATAACAATTGAATTAACATTGCATTGTGAAGTGAAGAATGTATCAACAATTTTTATCATGTGAACCAACTAATTTTAAAAAATAATTTTGTCTTTAGGGAACATGACTAGCTTCTCCATTTCACCTCAGTTCTCCATCATAAATAAGAGAAGCATATTCATCATGAATAGATAGAAGGGACATATTGTTTAGCAAATTGTCTTAGTCGAGCAATTGATTCATTAACAACCCTATAAATAGATACATCTAACTTATCAACAACACCATCGTGTTTGTTGAAATTAGTTACATTAGGCATATGAGACTCATAAATTAGATCAATATCAATTAAGTTTTTTGTACTAGGAGACTTTGTCTTCTGTGCCTCATTAATATCTCCAATGGTATGATCCTCTATGAAGACAACATTATGACTTCTAACAAGATTCTTTTCTATGAGCATAAAATTTATAGTCAAACACATCACCATAACCAATGAAGATATCACCTTGTCTTCATATTTAACTTGGACATCTCCTCTATAGAAACATCCATAAAAGCTTTACAACCAAAGACACATAAATATAACCAATAGAATATAAAGTCTCACCCAAAAAGATCTAAGCAACTTTGTTTTAGAAAAGCAAACATTTGATTCTTTCCATTAATATCTTATTCATCCTTTCTACTAGGCTGCAATCAAAATGAGGAATTTGGGGAGAAATCTTCTAGCATCTAAAATCATGAATCTTGCAATAAAATCATTAAACGGTAAAATACTCACCACCATTATTGTGGATATCCTACTTCGTCCGGGTATATGCTCGGCCAATCCAGCAAAATGGTCAAGGTAACCAGACATAGAAAAAGAAAGGAAATGGAAAATCAAAGAGAAAAAAGTCATATTGAATGGCGTAGTCAAAAGAGGAAAGTTGTTGATACAAGAACCTAAAGGAAGTCAGGAAAGGAACTTGAATATTATATTCTGCACATTCCTGAAAAGGATGACAATAACAACGTCAAGAAAATCCTAGGAACACTACTGGTCAAAGAGAGAAATGTATATTGCTCCCCAAGAATGAACAAAACTTCTTAGAATTGATCGAAATTTGGCTATTCGAGGAGATAAAAGTCATTAGCTCTAACAAGAAAGACAGATGGGACGCTACAAGGGTTTCAGACTAATTATCCTTGGTAGAAAAGCGAAAGAAAGACCAGTAGAGTAGATTAAGATTCCGCCAGCCTGTCCTGCATCAAACCTCGGCAAAAAGAATGGGCGCAGGCATGGTAGTTGACCAAGACTGTCACTCCGCCGCATGACAGAGAGCTCCATCGTAAGGTCAACCCAAAAGAGAAGGAGTGGTCATTGTCACATTAAAGGCAGGAGGGGAAGTAAACTCTTGGGGACATAGTATTATTAAATATCCAGTTGGAAAGTGCCCTTGCTAAGATCTCTGCTAAGATCGGGGTAATGATGACTTTGGAGCGAAAATCACCTATAAAAGGCACAAGAAAGTTCAAATGACAGGGGGGATAGCAGCACAACGAGACCGCATTGGTGAAGGAGAACCAGAAGACCTAATCATCCTTAAAGAGATTGAGGGACATTACCTCTGGATACCAGGTTGGTCGAATAATTTAAGCCCGCATCCATATTCATTGAATGATAAGCATGCAACAAAAGGTTTTCTAGCTGTAAACACCCATTTGGTCAAAGAACGGACGCAGCCCGCTACATCAATGTTGGCCGACTTGTTAGATGATTCTTAATCGGCATCTAGGCTAAGAAACCCCATGTTCTATTATACTTGCTCGATTCATGGCATAAAAACCACGTAAACTTTAATTTTTCTATGCGTTGAGATATGTAAGAGCAAGGATGATACTTGTCAAGTTATGTACATCGATCTTTTTCATTCACCCATGCATAATTTTATGTAAATATGTACTGCATGCAAAGTTTATGATATAAAAAAAAATCCATTCACACCATGCATTTAATAGGGTAACTACTCGTTGGAGTAGACATAGTAGAGATGTTATATCTCTATTACGTAACCGATTCCCGAACTTGAACTCTGGTTTCCTAATTTGTCTTATCCTGTGATTTGGTTTTCAGTGTTTCCCAATAAAACACAGGTGACGACTCCTCCAATTTTGTTTTTGTCTTTTTCTAATAGAGACATGAACAAAATAAAAAAATATTTTTTTTCCATTCGCCAGGCCCGTCGTGATCCAGGTTACGACAATTGGTACCACGTGTATTCAAGTGTTGTGAGTGGCATAGCATTGTTTCACATTATTCAAGTGTTGTGTGAGTGGCATAACGTCGTTCACATGTATTTAAGTGTTGTGAATGACATCATGTTGTTCACATGTATTCTAGTATCGTGAGTGGCATAGTGTCGTTCACTTGTATTCAAGTGTCATATGAGTGACACAGTATCATTCACATGTATTCTAGTGTCATGAGTGGCATCGCGTCATTCACATGTATTTAAGTGTTGGGTAAGTGACATAGTATCGTTCACATACATTCAAGTGTCATGTAAGTGGTATAACATCGTTCACATGTATTCAAGTGTCGTGAATGACATAGCATTGTTCACATGTATTTAAGTTTCATGTGAGTTACATAGCATCATTCACAAGTTTCAAGTGTCATGTGGGCGGCATAACGTTATTCACATGTATTCAAATGTCATGAGTGGCATCGCATCATTCATGTGTATTTAAGTGTCATATAAGTAACATAGTATTGTTCACATATATTCAAGTATTGTGAGTGACATCGCGTCATTCACATATATTCAAGTGTTGTGAGTGGCATCACATCATTCACATGTATTCAAGTGAACATCTTTGTGTAGTTATTATAACTTGTTATACCAATGTTGTATTTGTCGTGTGTTGTGGGTGTGTCTTCTACTTATGTTGTGCTTGTATCACAAGTTCAAGTGAGATGTGTTTCTCACTCCCTTTTGTTGTATATTATTTATGTTTGAGATGAATGTCACTTATAGTGTGAAAGTTGAGCAAGATCTCGAAGAATGAGAGACTGTCTTTTATCGCTTTATTTTCTCTTTTTAATAGTTTGTCTAAGAGATGATACTCAGATAGGTTATGACATGAAAGCTAGGTTTATGAATTGGATTTAAAGATATGACCTTTAGAATGTCATCATTTGTATTTGAAAAATTATTCTGCACATTTGAGATCAAATAAGAACTCTTTATGCATGATATAAATAAATGTCAATTATTTTATTAATTTATTTTTTTATTAAATTTAAATACTAGAGGAGTAAAATGTGTCGCATATGTATCATCTAAATTAAAATGAACTCATAATTGAATGGAAATTTACTCATTCGTGGAGTGAAATTAATAAATAATACTAAGTAGATCTTATATATTACAGTAAAAAGCAGAAAAATAAGGTGCCATATCAAGTGCACCACTAAAACAGAATCATAGGCAAGCAAATAAATTTGATCGAATGTAGTCCTGCTGACTTGTATCCCGGGGACAAGCATTATGTGATATAATTAACCTAATCACCTAATTCAATTGGTAAAAAGAATTGGGATTTGAGCATTTCACACTCCTAACCCAATTCGCCTTACGATTCCACTAATTAATTGTGAACTGCTACTAAAATAAAACAAAATTCGAACCAAAAAAAAAATTCATGATCAATTATTTTAAAATTAGAGATATCAGTAGTCAATATACAAGATATACATATCATAGTCATAGAATTTAGTTATCCGTGTACAAAAATCAAAACAAAGGCCTAATCCAAAGAAACATCAACCAAAAAAAGAATTAAGAACTAAAAAGAGAAAAATACAGAAATAAAAACCGCCTTTACGTACAAGTAGTGTGTCAATCTTATTCAAGAACAGTTCTCTTTTCTATCAAATCAAAACATGGACAAAATAATAGACAAATTAAATTGGGCTTTTTTAAAGAACACACGATCATCTTTTCACATGGGTCATGGCCGTAAGCTTTCTAAAACTTTATTTTATTATCATTTTTCATACAAACCCACTTCATTCCATAAACATTGAAATCGAACAAGGATACGCTGAAAACGATCGATAAACTATTGGTTTCCACAGGAATTCTCTCCAATAAATACAAATAAACTTATTTTATTAATTGAGTTATAGTCTTTATTCTTCTTTATTCTCCTTGTTTATGATGCATGTTTTGCTATAACTTGAATTTGTGATTATTATTTTTTTGTTCTGGACCCACCACAAGTATTTTTTTTTAGTGGAAACAATTTTATTTGAACCAAAACATAAGGTGGAACTAGCTTTTTTTAGTATTTTTTTATAATACATAAAACTTAATCCTATATATATTGTTAGAAAAAAGTAAGAAAGAAGGAAAGAGAATAGAGAAAATAGAGAGAATGTTTATGTATTTCATATATGAAATAAAATATTTATAGGTACAAATTATAAATAGTAATAAGGTATAATTAAATATGAACATTCATATATTAATATTCATAATCCTTGTCTATGAATGTCTACTATTTGAGAATCTATCTTTTTAAAACCTTATTAGAAAAATTCGTATGGAATAAAAATTTAATGAAGGAAAAAAATACATCATTCTTTAATGTTATCATCTGCCTCATTAAAAATCTTGTCATGAAAACTTAGAAAAAACCATGGCAAAGAGAAAAAGAGTGCAAAACGTATTTATGTCACCCCTTCATGTAAGCAAATCATCTTTAAGATAACGAAGTCCAGTCTTGTGTACTAGTTGCTCAAAAGTCTTTCTTGGCAATGACTTTGTAAAGAGATCTACTAGATTTTCACATGAGCGAACTTGTTGAATATTTACATCACTATTCTTTTAGAGATCATGGGTGAAAAAGAATTTTAACAGAATATGTTTTGTTCTATCTTTTTAGCGTATCTTTCTTTCAACTGAACAATACAAACTACGTTATCTCCACGTATGATTGTCAAAGACATCTTTTCTAAAGATAAACCACAAATTTCTTTCACATGTTGTATTACATATCTCAACCAAACACATTCACGACTTCTTTCGTGTAATATTAAATTTTTTGCATGATTATATGATATGGCTATTATAGTTTGTTTTACGAACTACCATGAAATTGTTCTATCAAAACATGTAAACAAATTCCCTTTTGTGATTTACAAGGATATGACAAATAACTTCTAAGACAAAAAAAAATATGTAATTGACTTAATTCCAATATTTTTGGGTATGTGAAGAATTATATATTACTCGTAAATTGATGACAAACAATATATCAATATATGTATATTATCAATATATTAGTTTTCTAATAGCAGTAAGATATGGTACTTTAGAACCAAGTAATTCTCCATCATTTCCTTGATGCCTAAAAGAATCTTTACTCACTTCTAAATACCTAAAAACCATTAAAGTGTATAATGGATGTGATTTGTCCATGTAAAATTTTTTAAGCGCTTTTGCTATATAAGCTTCTTGATGCATAAAAATTCTACTTCTTAAATAATTAATTTGTAATACCAAGCAAAACTTTGTGTTACTTAGGTCTTTTACCTAACATTTCTTTTTTAAGCAATTTCTAATTTTTGGAAGCTCTTCAAGAGTTCTAATAATGTTTATGTCATCTACATAAATAGCAATTATAGCAAACTCATTTCTAGATCTTTTCATAAAAATACATAACAAATTTGATCATTTTTATATCATTCTTTTATTAAATATTTACTAAGACGATTAAATCCTTTATGGAGTTTTACATTGTCTAGATTATTTTAGTTTATAGTGAGACTTACTCAATTTGATTTTGATTGAGTAGTCTTCATGAGAACCTTCATTATATGTTTTGCGCAATTTAAATCCTCCAAGGAGTTTCATATAAATGTCATTATCAAGTAAATCATACAAATATGTTGTAACAACATTCATTAGATATAACTCGAGCCATTTATGTGCAACTAAACTAATTAAGTCTTTAAGAGTACTTGCATTCACTACGGGTGAATTTATCTTTTCAAAATCAATGTTGGATATTTGTGATCATCCTTGAACAACTTTCACCCATTTCATTTCATTTGTGCACAAAAACTTTATATTCAACTAGTTTTACATCTTCAAGTGTATAGACCATAAGTCCAAAATGCTAATTCGTTTTACATTTTTAGGTATACAAACTACAAACCCTAAACCCTAAACTCTAACCCTATCTAGTCTTACATTTTTAAGTATCTAGACTATAGGTCCAAAAGCATAATTGACTTTACTTCTTCATGTGGATGAACTACATGTTAATATTTCTCTTTATTTTTTATCCTTTTAAATATGGAAGAAAGATGTGAGGAAATAATAATAATTAGAGTTAACTATAAACAATAATTTATAATTTGACTTCAAAAAATTATATATATTTTACTTTCTAAATAACCATATCTCGATGTTAATGGACCAATGAAACAAGCTTAAAAATTTAAATTGAAAATATTCTCCATACATTTACAAGTAACCTTTGACAATAAAAATATTCATGTTATGCATTGATGACAAACCATAAATATTAACAAAAGTATTAATCAATCAACTTATTACGAAAAAAAAAAAGTTTATCCCTCACTTACGTTACAATATGATTCAATTGAAATTTAAATTATAATTAATAAAATCACTACTAGAAAATTTAGAATGTGTACCAAATAATTTTGTGGCTAATTTTAAAATCAATAGTTATTTTGTAGCTAATTTCTAATAAAAATAATTAGCTACAAAATTACTATAATATTAATGATAGCATGAAATAAGTAGCAAATTAGTTAAGAAAATAATCTTAGTTAATTTGTAGTGAATTTTTAAAATTTGTAGTTATTTTCTAACTAATTTGTAGTAATAAAAAGTATAAATGAATATAACTTAAATTTAACTAGAAAAAAATAATATTCTAGTTAATTAATAGTTAATTAACTAGGATTTAGCTACTAATTTAAATGGTAGGTAAAATTAATAGAAAAAAAAATCTTGTAGTGGATAATTAATATAATCAATGATAACAATTAATATGAACTTAGTTTATAACAATTAATGGCAAGCAAAAATAAATGTTTTCAATTAATTGATATTGCATATTAATCATGATGTAATAAAAATAAATTAACGTAACATATTATTATCTAATATAATAAAATAAAAATAAATATATTATCTAATATAATAATAGACATTATAATTGAGCAAACTTTTTCATTGTTTTTGTACTTATTTTTCACTTTTGGTGACAAAAATATTTTTATATCATTAAAAGATTTTTTTTATTTTGTTACTAATTCTAGCTATCATTTAAATTAGTAGTTAAATCCTATCTAATTAACCATTAATTAACTAGAATATTATTCTTTTCTACCTAAATTTAAGTTATATTCATTTATACTTCTTATTACTACAAATTAACTAGAAAATAATTATAAATTTTAAAAATTTACTAAAAATTAACTAAGATTATTTTCTTAGCTAATTTGCTACTTATTTCATGCTACCATAAATATTATAGGAATTTTGTAGCTAATTATTTTTACTAGAAATTAGCTACAAAATAACTATTGATTTTAAAATTAGCCACTAAATTATTTTGTAGCAAATTTTAGGATTTAGGGTTTATATTTTTTGTATTATTTTCTCACTTTTGGTAAAAACAAATATTTTTTATTATTATTTTACTTATGGTGAGAAATGTATTCTTATAAATTTTTTGATAATGCAATATATTATTTTACTTATGGTGAGAAATATATTATTTTACTTATTAGTGTCTAGGACTTAATGCAAAAATACTTTCAGAATTTATTTATTTGATAATCACTACAAGAATTTTTTGATTTTGCTATTAATTTTAACTACCATTTAAATTAGTAGTTAAATCCTAACTAATTAACTATTAATTAACTAGAATAATATTTTTTTTCTAGCTAAATTGAAGTTATATTCATTTATACTTCTTATTACTATAAATTAGCTAGAAAATAACTACAAATTTTAAAAAATTTACTACAAATAAACTAAAATTATTTTCTTAGCTAATTTGCTACTTATTTCATGCTACTATTTAATATTATAGTAATTTTGTAGCTAATTATTTTTACTAGAAATTAGTTACAAAATAACTATTAATTTTAAAATTAGCAACAAAATTATTTTGTAACAAATTTTAAATTTTCTAGTAGATTTTTAAGATCCATTAAATCTAAAAGAATTTAGCATTTACATAGCATTACAACAATATAAATATTCTACCACACACTGTATTACGATTAACGAGATAAATTGACCTTGACATAGGAATTTGAAAAGATGAGGGTTTCTCTAATGATGTTCTTTACAAGCTTTTTTTCTTACACGTTGCATTGTTTATAGCAAATATGATGAAGGGAAGAAAGACAATCGTGCTAATAACATGTTAGGAAAATTGATAAGAAAAAAAAAATAAAAAATAAATAAAGAGAATGAGAGAGAATGGATGTATATTTCATATATGAAATAGACTGGTTATACTACTACAAGAATTTTTTGATTTTACTACTAATTTTAGCTACCATTTAAATTAGAAGTTAAATCCTAGCTAATTAACTATTAATTAAGTAGAATATTATTTTTTCTAACTAAATTGAAGTTATATTCATTTATACTTCTTATTACTACAAATTAACTAGGAAATAATTATAAATTTTAAAAAATTTACTACAAATTAACTAAGATTATTTTCTTAGTTAATTTGCTACTTATTTCATGCTACCATTCAATATTATAGTAATTTTGTAGCTAATTATTTTTACTAGAAATTAGCTACAAAATAACTATAAATTTTAAAATTAGCCACAAAATTATTTTGTAGCAAATTTTAAATTTTCTAGTAGTGTTATAGGTTGAAATTATTAATGCTAATAAGATTCAATTATATATATATATATATATATATATATATATATATATATATATATATATATATATATATATATATATATATATATATATATATATATATATATATATATATATATATATATATATATATATATATATATATTACTACTTAAACCATGTATTCATTGATATATAAGATTATGGATATTTATATTTGAATTGATTTTCCAGGTCTGTGCAAGAGTTTTTTTTTATTGTTCTTAATTTTTTTATTGATTTATGTCTTGGAACACTCGAAAAAGGAGAATTTCTTGATTTGACTTAGGTACTAAATTCAGTGAGTATATATCGAGAATAAAAGTAAAGATTTTCATTGTGGTGAAATGTTGGTAATTAAACATAAATCTTAATAGTTAAGTTATGTTTGGAGCTAGCACGAATTATAATACATTTCAGTGAAAAAGTAATAAAGGAGATGCTTTGTTATAAGTATGTTGGACTTGCCTCCCATGGTAACCCAAATATGCAATTAATAGATGCTTATTATTACTAATGAAAGATAAACAATAGGTGGTCTATATTATTATGTAAAAGAAAAAGTGTTCTATAATATGTTTGACATGATGCGGAAGAAAATATTAAAAGAATTTCGCCCACGATTGAAATTAATAATTAACCAAGTTAAAAAGAATTAGTTTAAGAGAAATCAAGATACCCTAGATTTAATTAATATTGTTTGAGTTATGTGCCATCTTTTTCTTTTAAACTTTGATTTGTATTTTCTTTCTAGCTAATTAGTATTTAATTTTTTCTGTTTATGACTAAAACCGAGTGATAGCTAATTATGAATTTATGATCTTGTGTGAGAATAATTCTTGACTCATCCACTTAAAAATTTGATGATTTTTTTATGCTCGCGACATAATGTCAGGGAAAATAGTTAATGGACTCTAAATGCTATTTAACATCTTATTAAATTTAGCCTACAAAAAATTAAAAAGATAAACTTTCAATAAAATTATAATTATTTTAATAAAATATTATTATTTATTTTTTGTCAGAAAAAAAATATTTCTAGTTTTTAAAAGAACTCACTTCAAAATTCGCTTTTAAGCCTAAAAATATGTTCAGTAGGTGATCATATAGGGTTTGAATTTATATATAACTTATTATTATTTCTTTTAATTTTTACCCAACACTGATTTACTCTTCCTTTAATATTATACTATTTTTTATTTTATTTGCAAATAAAATATTTTATCTTAAAAAAAATTATAAGGGTTCAAAATGTATTAAAAATCTAAAACTATAATTAAATAAAAATATATTTGATTACAAAAAGAGAATTTATATAGAAAGTATATAAACAAGTCCTTTTATATTATTCTACATTTATCGAGTCACATCTAATTTTATAAAAACTTATAATTTAATAAATTAACATTTTACTACTAATATATCACAACTAAAAATTAAATTTTCAAGTTTAATTAACTTGTTAATTATTTTCATAAAATATAATTTTAAATTATTATTTATTTATTTAAATATTTATTTACATTAAAAATATTTCTCAACCAATAATTAAAGATTAATCTCTTCGAACGTAGAAATCAACTAAGTGAATTTTATTTTTCCTAACAACTATTCTTTATTAAGCCTAAAAGGCTAGGCGTATGACCACAACTAGGAAAAAATTATATATCTAAACCACAAAATACTGTGTGAGGCAAGGTTTCCATGGTTTGATTCCACCTAATTAAGATTTTTTTCTTTTAGTCATTCTAATTAATTGTTCATACATGATGCATAACATATCATAGGATGGGATAGAGTTAGATATTAATCAATTGAGATACTAAATTCAATTTAAAAGAGTTATATTTTTTAATGATATTTTTTCTTACGCACGAATCTATATATCAAATGTCTAAAGCATTCGTTAATGAAAATTTAATTAGTTAATTAAATAGACAAAGTCTCCTCAAATTAATTTAATTAGTTAAATTGCAAGATATATTACAAGTAAATGTGAGTTTGATCATTTATAATACGGTTACTTAGTTAAATTGCAAGATATATCCCATATTTTCTTCTCTTTTATATATAAGATCTACATTTAGTCTTAAAAAAATAGCTGCGGTTTTCATGATATAGATTTAAGTATTTCATATTACAATGTTCAAGAGAAGTGGTAATAACAAATTCGTGATCTATTTTGCTTCAAGCTAGCAATATGTGATGTAACTTCCGATACAACAATAAAAGCAAAATGTGTAGGCTAATTCAAGTCATCAAATTCTCATTGAAATATAATGATTACAAGGAAAAGTATTAAGTACTATTGGTTAATTATTAAAGACATCCCAAAACATCACAAAATTAAGTATTCGATTGAATAAAAACAATAAAAATGGGGGAAAATGATTTTTTTTTAAAAGAAGATATCCTGAAAAGAAATGCAGATAATTAACAAACCCGTATTTAGATTATCATTTAAGCTAATCTATGTTTGCATGCAAGTCAATTTTTTTTTCTTTTTTTATGTAGTGCATGATAAACATTTTTCATGAAAGATAATTTTATTTGAGTTTTTCAAATATTCATGAAAGAACATTTTTCAAAAAAAAAATTTCTCTATGTTATTACATATTTAAGATTTAAATTTAAGACTATTAATTAATCCAAACACTCAATACACAAGAAGTTTATATATCAATATTTTTTTTTTAAAAATTATTAATAGTTAAAAATAATCTTGTATCACAGTATAAATTGTTTATCATAAATCTAACTATAATTTATATATTCAAATATATTTATTTATTATTAATTTTAATTATAATTTAATTTATATATTAAAAAATATTTATTTATTATAAATTTTAATTATATAAAATAAAATTTTATCCTATAATCGCACCCCTGAAAATACTAGTTGAAGCTACCATTCTTTCATCAATTTAAATTATGAAGTGACAATTACTTTCTTTAATATAACTTCATTTTTAATACTATATTTATTTAGAGCTTAAAACTTTGTTTTGTTATACTTAATAAATTTTATTAAGTTATATAAATTACATTTAATCTCAATTTTTTAATGTAACCCTTTTAATATATTTTTTTAACCTTATCCACACCTTCCTCAATTTATATAATTGCATATAACATGATAACACCATGTATCATTTAGATTATTGTAAAGGCGAATTTCTCCTAATTTCTTATATTGTTATATGAATTGAAAAAAAGTGAGTATAATGTCTTAAAAAAATATATGGAGTATAATTTCGTTAAATTTGTTGGAGATGTGAGAATTATATTATGTAAATTGAATATTTCAGTTTTTTTAATTTTATAATTAAATTTTTTTAATGTATTGTGAATTACAAACTTTTTTTTTTTCTATGTGACTAATTGAAGTTGATATTGTGGTACATGAACACCTATATGAACTCTAAATATAATTAAGCTAATCATTTTATATTTTTTGATTGAATATAATTGTTCATTGCACTTTGTGAGAGACTTTATCTCATCTTTTGTCCTTAAACAAGAATTCTAATTATCATCAAGTTTTCAAGATATTTATGATGAATATCTACTTCTCTTATCTAATTCTTAAGGAGATTAGTGACAAGTTTAATTTTAATCTTAATCTATTTTCTATTTTCTTTTTCTTTCAATTTTCGATTTTCCTAATTTTGTGTGTTCTTTAAGCTTCAATGTTTTGTATGTTGATTGTGGATCCATGGGTGTATTAGGATGTGCCAAGAAGGTTGGGAGAAAGAGAAACATCTCACTTTGTAAGGAAAAGGATGAAGTTGACGTGTCATTATTCAAGTTTTTTTCTTTTGCCAAAGAATCCTTACTCTTGTTCTGCGAGAGAAATTTACTTTTTTGCCATCAATCATTGGATTACTTATGATTATATTTTCTTCATTTGCCCTCGTCTTAATGATATTATAAGACATTCTCATATTGTTCAACATCAATATCTCTTCCTTAACCACATCTTACCCATGTAATTTATGTCCAAATACATCTTGGTTCAGGATGACTTATTATGTGTATATTACTGGTCTATGTTTCTAAATTCCTGTATTATAGGAGTTGATATTATATGTGGAGTGTGACTAGTTTGACTAGAGTGATGACATAAGTTTGATGAGTAATGGTGCAAAGTTCAATAACTATATATTATTTGGTAGAAAGGATTTAGTTTTTATGATATAGTGTGTTTAGGAGATGCTCCATTAAAAAATAAATATAATATGTTTTATAACTTGAATTTTTTTAATTATTAGATATATTTAACAACTAAAATTGTGGTTGAAAAATGTTTAGATAGAAAATTTTCGTTATAAGACATGCTCTTTAGTCAAATTTTTTTTTCAAATTTTAAAAACACATACATTATATAATAGTACATTATATAATGTTTCAAAAGATAATCATATCATCTTTATTACTTATTTGATATATCTACGTTTATCAATTGAATCATCTACATTTATATAATTAAAAAATAGGAAAGTCAATTTGAGAAATAGTGATAAAAATGACTTTTTAAGGTAAAATTAAATCTCATTAAAACTATAACGTCATATAAGAATACCAAAAAAATTATAATGTCACGTAAGAGGGAAAAAAAAACTACGTCAATATGCGAAATCATCTCCTCCATTTTCAATTTGTTAGAGTTAATAGTTAACCTCCATTTGCATATTTGAAATTGTAAAAGGATCAAATTCATGATAAGAGAATAGAGAGAACAAGTTTGTGAAATTAAAAAAAATACACAAACTAAAAATGCATTTAAGTAGAAAATTGAATAATTTAAAAAAAAAAATCATATTTTTAAGGTTCTATGTATTTTCAACGTGTGCATCAATCAGTCACTACACGTACCGTGGTCAGTCATCACCATCCGCAAGGACAGGTTGATAGGAATGGAAGAAAGCAGCCATTCAAGGTTCACTTTAGTAAGGCAAAAGGCAAGAATTTTATTGAATCCGTGAAGGACCCAAGGTAATTGTCCAAAGTTTAATATATAGTTTAATTGCACTTTAGTAGTAATAATTAAATAATAGTATCTAAAATTTTAATACAATAAATTAATATTAAAAATATACATTATTAAAAAATTTAAATA
This sequence comes from Mucuna pruriens, assembly GCA_025330945.1. NCBI lineage: Eukaryota > Viridiplantae > Streptophyta > Magnoliopsida > Fabales > Fabaceae > Mucuna > Mucuna pruriens. Next base: position 382,426 of record JAENHJ010000119.1, read on the forward strand.
ACTTTTTATCTCTATAATATATAGTTCGGTTCTGATTCTTTTAATTTTTCTTTTGTTATTTGTGCCTTTATTTTTAAAAAAAGTTTTATTTTAATCGCTTACGTTACAGAGTTAATGCTGAGTGATAATGACTAATAAAAACTGAATACAAAATCTGATATTTTTAAATAATAGAAATCAAAATAAAACATTAATATAAAAGAGACTCATATAAAAAGTTTACAGTTTCATTATAATTTTATAAATACTGAACAACAAAGTGATCGAGAGACTAAAATAAAAAAAATTAAGATAGAAACAAATAGAAAAGGTAAAAGGACCAAAATAAAAAATACATATATTATAAGAACAAAAATTTATTTAAGCATATTAATTAAACTTCCCTTATGATATTAACAATTAAACATAAAATCAAATAAAATATGACATAACATTTAAATTCAACTACATACAATAACATCTATTAGTAGTTTACAATTGAAAACTAAATAAATATAATTTTTATAACGATTAATTATCATAATATTAACTTAATTTTTTTAGATAAAATAACAATAATATTAAATTTTAAAACATTATACATACTTCTCAATTCTTTACCATTAGGTCAATTCCACTAGTTCACATTAACTTAGAATTATTATTATTAATTATTGTAATATTTTTAATAATAAAAATAAAAAATTATTCTTCCAACAAATTGATCAAACTTGATTTGATTAATTTCAAATTGATTTTTAAGATTAAATAAAGAACTAGATAGACTTGGATAGTCATATAACCATAATAAATGATAAAAAATAGTCAAACAATAATTTTTAAAATAAATTTTATATTATTTTAACTTTTAGATTTTGAGACTAACTTAATTTTATAATAACAGATGATCCAATAACAATTCAATAAATTTAATAATTTTAATATCATCTTAAAATTAATAAGTTTAATTCTCCTACTCAGAAAAGAATTATTTCTTTCCTAAGTAATATTTCTGGTAGTTTCTTAAATTGTAATTTTTGTGGTACCAAAGCAATGGATGAGTAACATTTGTCCATACAGTAAAATGACAACGTGAGCTGAATTAAATCTCTGTTGCGTGGAAGAAAAAGCACGTATGAGGCATGTCAAAAGCCGACACAGTGGTAGAAGGTTACTGTGGACGTGTTTTTGCCCCCACGTTGAAAGGTTCTTTCATACTATCAAACAAAAACTCCACTATTCTCCACTTTCTATGGTTTTTATTTCCTGTCTATGCATGGCTTAAAGGGCCACGGAAATGAGATAAGGTTAAGGTGCAAATGCCGCAATGATAAATAAAAATAAAAAGCTAGCACACACAGTGAAAACACTTGTCTTTAATTTGGATCAACTTAGTGCCGGCTTAAAGTGACATGCCAACTACTTCAAGATCGACGAGGGAGCACATAAACTTTATCTTTTTAGTGAAGCGTTAATGATGACTTATGATACTAAGCCACCAAGTTATTTGTCGACTATTATTGGTTTGTTGTTTACGTAAATACAACCAAGTTCCCACTAACGCTTATTCATTTTTCTTATATTTGTCTGATTGAGTACTAGAATCACTTTATTATATAAATAGTAATATTCCTATTACTAAAATAAGACAGTTTTCTAAGAGATTAATGAAGTTGGTCGAAGAATTGGACCGTGTGCAGCTGGCAGCCTGGCACAATTAGCGCAAACCGTGAAAGCCTTCTTTACTAGTCATAATTAACTACAGGAAAATAAGAAAATTTCAAGACAAAACAACTTTTTCAAAAATGTTACTCCACCGGTCGAGAATATATATATATATATATATATATATATTTAAGACAATTAAATATATTAATAGTTTGTAACTAAAAGTTGTAGTGCGGTGGTCTTATATAACTACTTGAATCTTGGCCTATTAATTTGAAGATTAACAATGCCTCGTATTTTTTTTTCGCATTTTGTTTTTTTTTAAATATATCCAAAATAATTGTGATTAATATACGACAGAATATCGAATATCGCACATTTTTTGAACAAAAATTTTAATTTGTAGTATTATGAAAAATTAACTTTTTTTACTAACATAAACTCCTTTATGCTATGTTATGTTTGGATGAGAAAGAAGTAGATTGAAAACAAGTAGGAGAGAAGAGAGAATAAATAATAAATAAATAATTTTTTTAAGTTGTTTAAATTAAGAAAATAGAAAAATTAAGGTATTGTAAAAATATATTTATTCTTAAAATTATATTTACATAGTAAAAATAAAAAAAAAATTCATTATTTCACTTTCTAATAAGTTCTATTTTTTTTTTAAATTCTCCCACCCAAATCTCTTCATTTTTGGTAGAGATTTTTTTTTTGTACTGCGACTCTGATAAAAAAAAAATTCTTCTAACTTCTCTCTTAATCTCTCTCACTTTTTTTTATGTGCTTCTTTCAATCCAAAATCATCATAATGAAAACAATCGCTTGGTCTCGGATTCACTTTGCTAATCATGAATATCCTCGTACAATGGGCATTTTAGAAGCTCCACACACACACATATATATATATATATATATATATATATATATATATATATTTTGTTTACCTTCCAACTCTTGTAACGCTGCTTAATGATTAAAATCACAAATGGATTTGCCTCTGGAATTAATGATTAATCTTGAGGGTGTCATTTGTACGTCAGCTATCAAGTGCAGCCTTAAGTTTTAACTTTCGTGAGGCTAACTATAATGAAAGGTACATGTGAACATGTGGCACAACGATGAGTAAGAATGCTTTCATATTGACGCGTGTTACTCAAAAGAACCCTTTCACATGTTAGTGGACCGTTGTTTAGACTTCTCCAGACACTTGTAAAATTATTTTGACCAAATCTCAGATCAGATGACACTGACAATTATCTCTTTTTACGATTACTTTTCTACGTGGCCTTTTCTTACAGATGACAAATTATATGAAAGTTTATATAATAAATTTTACTATAACTCATTGAATAAATTTGGTTAAAAATTTAAACAAATTAAAAAACTCATACAAATTATAATCAAGTTAAATTTTATAAGAGTCAAATAAATTCATAAAAGTTCTTTTAAATGATACTTTATTTTAAAAGTTATTAATAACGACTAATTAAGACTTAATTATAAAATAAATTAGGTTTAATCACTATAATTATTAAAAATGTAGATATGATTAAAATATTATTATATTATTAATTTGACTAAAAAAAATATTAAGAGAATGTAATTTATTTAACTAAAAGTTAACTAAAAGTTAACTAAAAGATGAATAATAAGTTAAAATTTAGACATAAATCCTTATCATATCTGAATGTGTACAAATACTAAATTATTACTTAGACAAATATGAGTATGTTCTTTTCTTATTAAATGCGGTTCAAATACATGCAAAAATCTTTTAATTTAAATATTATATTAATTTTTTTTTCTACTCAATATGAGAGTTGTAATATTTTCACCTTTAAGAATACATTCACTTTATCAACACTAATTTAAAAGGTGTATTTTATTTTATTGATATTAATTTATAGTAATTATTTTCTTTTTATTACTTCACTCACTTATCAGTATTTAATATTTTACTTTAATCTAATTTATAAGTATTTTTTTTAGTACAATTCTCAATAAAATATCAATAATTAAGATTTAAGTATAAAAAGAAATTTAATCTAAAAAATTAGTTCATTAAATAAAAAAATTCTTTAACTTAAGTATTGCATCAAATTTTTTTATTCAACATGAAACTTTAAACACCTTTCTTTTATAGCACTTCTATATATATAGCATGTAATAAAATAAATTGTGATAAAAAGATAAATTTTTTTTTTGAAAGAATGCTGTTAAAGAAAGTAAGAATGACATTACTCATAAAAAAAAAAACTTAAATCAATAACATGAACAAAATCCCCTTTTATATATCATATTATTAGTTTCTCTATAGAATATTGGTGCCAAACCATATCCCTTATGTGAATTTGCATGCAACTGCAATAATTAATTGGTGGGAAACCGTATTGTCATCATTGTCAATGTCATGGATTATGGCAGTTTGGTTAAGAAAAGAATCGATAATTAAATAAACGTGGAAAAATTAAATGCACCATGCACAAAGGTGGGTATCAGGTGGCTTAATCCTTATCCTTCCTAATTAACTAACTATATAATTTAATAATTGAATGTTAACTTAAATTATCAATGTAGCTAACTTGTTTTGTTAGCTTCCTTGGCCGGCTTTCCCCCTTCTTGGTCCTACTTTCTTATGATGCTATTCCACGTACCGCCGTCTTTCTTACAGCAACTCACTCCTCTTTTGAATAATAATCCATCAAAATGCCAAATTCTCTCTCTCTCTCTTTCCATTATATATTGTGACAAATTATAACTAAATTGTAGTGCCAAAGTACACTAACAAATTCAACAACATAGAAGATGGCAGATGGAAGCGTCAACCTTCCTCCTGGGTTCTTTTTCTCCCCAACCGATGAAGAACTTGTTCTTCACTTTCTCTATTCTAAGGCTTCTCTTATACCATGCCATCCCAACATCATCCCCGATCTTGATATGTATCAGCTTGATCCTTGGAAACTAAATGGTATGCTTCATTCAATTCTGTCACTCAATTATTATAATTAATGTTCAATTTTTTTTTAAAATTATACATTATACATTAATTATATATATATATAAATAAATAAATAAATAAATAAAGAGTAAATAGATATAAAGAGTTTTTATACTGTCATATACAATTTTTAAATTATGATGGGTTGAGATTTTATTGTGATTCTTCACATAGAGGAAAATGTGATTGATGTGACCACAATTACAATAATAATGTAATTACAATGAATAATTTTTTTTTACATTATAACTACAATTGTAGTTACAAATTATAATTTAAAATTATTTTGTGATTCACTCATAAACTGTTGTTTATGTATATATTTAATAAAATTTCTGATTTACAAAATTATATATATTTAAAAATTAAACTCTGTATTGTGGCAAAACTATATAATGTGTATGTATATATTTAATATGTACAGGTAAGGCGTTGTCAAGTGGAAATCAATACTATTTCTTCAGCAAAGTGAATGAAAACAGAACTGCAGAAAATGGGTATTGGAAGGAAATTGGTGTGACAGAACCTATACTATCAACCGTTGACAAGAAAGTGGGAACGAAGAAGTACTTGGTATTCCACGTTGGCGAAGCTCCACAGGGTACTGAAACTAATTGGGTAATGCAAGAATATCATATATGTTCCTCTGGGTTTGACACCGCGTCATATCGAAGTGCTTGGAGAAGACGAAAACATGTAAGTGACTTTATTTAATTATTTTGTTAAGCAGATTAAATATAGGTAGGAGAGATTGATGAGGCTATTGCTATTTTATGGAATTAATTTTGTCCCTGACATGCAGGAGCAAAGTTGGAGCAAGTGGGTATTGTGCAGAGTTTATGAGAAGAGTGTGTCTGAAGAAGGTGTAAACTTCTATAGCGATGACGATGAGAGTGGATCAGAGCTTTCATGGCTAGACGAAGTTTATCTGTCGTTGGATGATGATCTGGAAAAAATTGGCTTGCCTAATTAGTAATTAGATTGAATGTATACCGATGCTAAATATATAAGGATTTGTATATTTGATTACAATGTCTCAATTACGTGCATTTTTTGAATTACAAGCAGATTAATGGAAAAAGTTAATGCCAGTATGAATGGGACGAATCTTCAATATCTCCAATGTCAGAATCGAGTAGAGTTAGTACAACTAGATAAATCCAGGACGCCGAATGAGGGGCAAGTCTTATTAAGATAACTTTCAAGTTATATATATATATATATATATATATATATATATATATATATATATATATATATATATATATATTTAAAAATATTTTAATTTATATTTTTAGGTGATAAATTTTATATTATTATTTGTAACTAATTTATTAGTAAGATTATACGATTTAAAAATACATATACACATATTGTTATAGTTTTTATATAATTTTATAAAAATAGGATGATTCATAAAAGAAAATTGATGAAAATAATTGTGATCAAATCACACATTATTCGCAACTTATTTTGGATATCAATATTTGAGAATTTTAAATGAGAATGAATTGAAAAATAAGTATTGTATTAATTTTAAAATAAATTTTTGTTTCGGTAGCATTAATTTGATATTAGCTGTCTTATTTTTTTTCTTAAAGTACTAAAAAAAATATTAACAAAAGAAAGTAATGTCTATTAGACGCATTAAACTATATTGAAAAATTAATTTTTTAAATGCATATAATATTTATAAAATATTATTAATAATACTTATAATTGTATGTTGTCATTGTAAGAAAAGGTTTAATTATAATTTTTAAATTCAATTTGGTATCAACTATATAGTAAGTTAGTGATAATTAAATGAATGATCAAAGAGTAAAATGTTGAAATTACTTTATTATTAATTTTTAATTAATAATTTTATCATTCAAAAAGTTAAAAGAGTAAAATATAAATTTATAAATTATATTAGAGAAAGACTCAAACATAAAATTTTCTGAAGTCTCATAATTTCTAGACAGCTCTAGATAAATCTTTAATAACTTATTATTATATGTTTTGTTCTTTAGAATTGCAGTTTTAATGAATTCATATTCCATAAAAATTAACCTTCTTTACGATTATAATTCTTATGATTGGCTTTTGAAAAAAAATAAAGCAGTTAATTATAATTTTAAATTAAAATTTAATTTTATTTAGATATCTTTAATTAAAAATATTCATAAATAAAAATATGTTGAGTTTGAGTAAAAATAATAGACTATTGCTGGTGGTATCATATCACAATGATGGAATGAGAAAAGGACAAGGACAATAGAAATTGTGATAAAAACAATTTCAATAATAAGTGAAGGTGACAATAAATACGGTGATAACATAATCAATGAATAGTAATTATAGCAATAATAATAATAACAATACTAATAATATTTTATAATAATGATCGTGACAATGTTAGCTATGACAATAATATTTATGTAAATATGATAGTGATATGATAATGTTAATATTCATGGCAACAATAATAAAATCTATAATAATGATGATAATATTAGTACGGATTAATAATAATATATGAAAGTAAAAGTTACCGTAATTATTGTAATAAATAAGCGTAAGATGATAATGGTTGATTGTAATAAGAGTTGATGATGGTAATACCAAGAATATAGGTGAAGGTGGCAAATGATAACATGTTTAATTAATAGCGAAAGTAGCAAAAGTATGTAGAATAATTGCATAGTACAGGAAGGGTTGTGATTCAAATAGTATTAAAGATTAGAAATTAAAAAAATATTAGTTTTAGTTGTATATTTTTTTTGTGTACAATAGTCACAAGTTTTTTTTTTATTCAAAGGAAGGCCAAGAGGCCCAGCAACCAAAAAACTAATGATGAACTAGGCAGGGGTAGATATCCCCATTACATCATGCAGTAAACTAAAGAAGCAAAAAGTTGGTGTAGAAGAATTAAGCATTTGAATTCCAAAATTGTAGGGGGATCATTGTAGAAGGTCCTCCAGAGAAAAACTTTGTGGCAGTAATGAATACTTGTTATCCAAATAGTTTCCCAGGGAGTATATGGTTACTTGCAGGTTGGTAACTATGATGGTTGGATATAACTGGTAGGCATTTTTAGTTGAAAAACTACCATTCATAGTAGATGTCCACATGAACTTGTCTTGGCCAAAGTTGTCATTCGGTGTAACTGTAGTCATTATCTGGACAATCCATTGAGGCAGGAGTTCATTTAAGATGTGTATATCCAAGCACCCATTATTATCCACAATCATTTAATAATAATTATGTCTTTTCCTATATATGTTATTGTTTTAATTTTAGTTTAACTTAAAAATAATCGTAATGTACAAAAACATTCTAATATATAATATTTATTCATAATTATTAATTAATCACATCTATAAATAAAAATAGAAATTAATTAATTAAGAAATAACATATTCCAAAATTTAAAATTCGAATACTTCATTAATATTATTAAGTAATACATTAATACCTATATTAAAGAGTGTTTTACTTTATAAACTTTTTCTAACAACCTTAATAAAATTGTATCATACTATATATAAAAATCTATTTATTTATAGATTTTATAAATATTATATTAACATTAAATGCTATATTATATTTCCTTTCAAGTAAAAGATATATATAAAGTTTCAATAAATCTTAATTAATAATAAAAAAGTTGCGTTAAAGAATGTGTAACTTGCTAATTGCTTGTCACTTATGAGTTGTCTCAAGCACTTGGGTTGTGGGTAGGAATAGAAATGAGCCCAATTGGGATACTTACATGGGATCCTCACCTGCCCAACGTTTCCTACAGTTGTATATATTGCTTTTTGTTTTTCTTTTTTCTTTTTTTAAATGCTCGACTGACGTCCACACCCCATATTATAAATGTGGCTGTTACAAAATAATAAATTAAATCATAATCCAAATGAAATTATATATAAAACTTTTAAACAATATAAATTATTTTAAAATATTTAAATAATATAAATTATTTTTAAATCGAACTAATTTTCTCCTCAATAAATAGTTTATTTACCTGACTTTTATATCATATTTAATTAAAATTTTGATTTAATTGTATTTTTTATTCTTTATACATTATATTATTCGATTTTAATCATTTATGTCTTAATTATGTAAATCGAGTCATTCAAATTTAATAATTATACAATTTTAATTATTTTGTTTATTTTTTAAATATTAAATATATTTTATTAATGTGATATTAACTAATGACCTGATAAATATTGTCTGACACGATTAATATATCTTAATTAAATTATTGATATTTTATTATTGTAATATCTAAAATAATAATAAAATAATTAAATCATATCAATATTCAAATAACATGTAAGCTAATATTATCATTTAGTGTCGTGCCAATATAAATTATTAAATATTGTATAAATGTAATACTTACAATATCCAATTCATTCAATTAAAATTATATAATAACTATACTTAAAATACCACAAATATACTTAAAACTTAAAGTATATTTTTAAAATTAATTTTAAGTGTATTGTTTTACATTTATATTTGTTAAATTAATTTGAACCATTGTTAAAGTAAATTTGTTTTACAAATTAGTTTTAAATTAAAATTTGATTTATAGCCTATTCGAGTTTCAAACAATTTGACCAAATTCAATGTTATTACGCAAACCATCCACCAAAGGTAACTACCAAAATCAATTTATTATTATGAATTTATATAGTTAGAAAATTAACTTTTTTAATAAAATATAAAAATATAATGACATCAGCAAAGTTAAAGGTTAAAAATTCTATATACTTTATTTGTTCAACTTAACATTTTTTGATTCCACTAAATGTGAGTCTTGTTTTCTATTTAATAAAATACACTTATAATTTAACACGTTTCCTTAAATTTCAATTAATAATAAAATATATTAAAAAGATTAGATGAAATAATGGATGGATAATGATCAGCAGTCAGCACCCACGCAACGTTTTCTACGTATACATATATATAGCGGTCAGCGATATTACTTATTGGTCAAATGAGGTAATTATAAATTAGTACTATAAGACAACATAGACGTGGCAGTGACATCCATAAACAAACAGGGCTGTAAAAAAATAATTAAATTTAACCATAACCCAAATTAAATTTATTTAAAAATTTTAAATAACCATTATCAATTTAAAAAGTCATATAATATAATCTATTTTTTAAAAATTAATTATGTATTAAACATTATCTTCCGATCATAAAACTACTATGTATAATAAATTTATTAATTTTATAAAAAATGTTTTAAAAATTATATTTATCATAATTTTATTAATTAATAGTATAAAATATTTTATATTAATTTTAGATATAAAAGTTAAATTCATTTTAAAATCAAACTAATTTCCTTTTAATAAATAATGTGTTTATTTGATTTTTTAAATCAATTTTATTTAAAAATTAAAATTTAATAAAAACTATATTTAAAGTTAATTTTGTAAAAAAACTTATTTTAAAAAATAATTTGAAATTAATTTCGAACTATTTGTAAAATAATTTTTAAAACCAAATTAAAAATCTGTTCTAATACCAAATTTAGATCAAATTCAACGTCACAAGGAATCATAACAGTCAAGGGAAGACAATTACAAAAATCAATTAATTACTATTTGTTTATAAATTGTGAAAAAATACTTTGTTTGTCAGTCACCCCTCCATAGCTTTGTCACGTAACGTCTTGTTTCTGCATCTGGCGTTGAACCCGATGAGGAAATTCATCACCATCCTCTCCCATTTCAAATCAAAGATGAAATTCTCGGTTTCGCTTCATCCAAGTTCTTTGATTTCTCGGAGCACTCCACTTTGTCCCAATCAACCGGACCCTAATTTTTGGAATCTCACGCAGAATCGTAATTCGCTATTGTTTTCCCTCCTCTCTTCGCACCGCTTTGCCTCCACTATCGCACAGAACCCTTCCACTTTGAATCCCATTCAGGATTCCAATTCGAATCAGGTGCTTTTTCTTTTCTCGCTATTGAAATTTCAGCTTTCCTTCTCTTCTGCATTTTTGCATCTCGCGCTTTTTCGGTATCTTCAACCATTCTATGATTTTGGATTTTTTTTTCTTCGATGCTTTTTTTTTTATTTAATGGAAAATAAGAAAACAAAACAATAGAAATTTAATAGGATAAGAAAACTGATAAAAATAAATTAAAGTGAACTGATGCCGTGCGTGATGCGTGCTTCATTTAATATTTTTTTTTAAATAGTTTCTTTTTGGTTCTGTTATATTTCGAATAAAAGTTTGCTGATCGGGACTTGGGCCTAGGTCAGGCCCATAGTCGAAATAAAATACAAAACCCTAGGACAATGCCTTTATAAGGATCACTAAACGCGCATCGACACATTGAGTTATAACACGAGGTAGGGTTAGGGTTATGTTTGTTGCCGGTTCCATGCAACTCAAATAGTTGAAGAGAGGGTGAGAATGAGTCAAAAGCAAGATCAGCTTCTTGATTGGACCTTGATGAAAGTAGAGTCCTGTCAATCCATTTTTATAAGCTTGCGATATTGAATTTAGCAGTGTCACTCGTCTGAATTTGATTTTTCGTGATCTTTCAGGCCCTTTATTACTGCGAAATCTCTTTCTCTTTTCCGCTTGAGTTTGAAAATCTTACTTTCTTTTTTCTTGAAAATTTCTTTATAATTGATTTGGCGTAACTGGTGTTTCTCATTAAGCAAACTCACTCTGTCCCAAAACCTTGTTTAATGTTTTGAGGCAATTTCTTCGTTTGCTACAGTAATTGGCTAATGACATTTATCTAAATCCTGAGTTTGGAAGTTCTGTTCCAGATTTTTGTCTATTAGCTACATTGTTGGGCTATGTATTTTCTGTTTCTTGAAAGGTTCTTGTTACTCACGAATGCACAATCTTGTCGAATTAAAATTGGGTTTATAGATTTTCGAAGGTGGACTGACCCTAATCCTGAAAATGGAATGGTGCAGTTGCACCATGAGATGGATTATTTATTTATTTTAATTTTTTTTTGGAGTTTTTATGATCCTAATTCAAATGACATATTTGAATCTTTGTTCAAGATTTTAAATCTGGGTGGGATGTTTTGATGGTCTGATGGAAATTACAGTAAAGCTCGGATGATATGACGTCCCTGAAAATGAAATTGTGCTGTTGCACCATGAGATGGATTATTTATTTATTTAATTTTTTTTTTGGATTTTTTATGATCCTAATTCAAATGGCATATTTGAATATTTGTTCAAGGTTTTAAATCTGGGTGGGATGTTTTGATGATCTGATGAAAATTACAGTAAAGCTCGGATGATATGATTTCCCTGAATGAAATTGTGCCGTTGCACCGTGAGAAGGATTTATTTTTTAAATGAAGATACTTTTTTGGAGTTTTCATGATCCTAAATCAAATGGCATATTTGAATCTTTGTTCAAGAATTTAAATCTGGGTGGTATGTTTTGATGATCTGATGGAATTTACAGTATAAACTCTATTCATGATGTAAAACTTGGATGAATAAACTCCATTCATCATATAAAACTCAGTTGATATGATGTCCCTGAACGGAATTTTGATATGGATTAAAATATTGAGTTGTGAACCCTAAATGGAATTGTCCAATTGCGTATGAATTTTTTAATTCATTGTGTCAAGATGGCATGTTTGAGAGTTAATAACCCTTAATTTGGTTGCTAGATGAATTCTTTGTTCCAAGATTTTAAATGAGGGTTGGATGCTTTGATAATCCTTAATAGAAACTTTTGTATGAACTCTTCATTCATGATGCCAAACTTGAATGGTATGCTCAATGAATTATGATGTAAAATTGGGATGATATACACCCAAAATAGAACTGCAACAGTGTAAACCAGGATGGTGTATTTAAACCTTAAATGACCTTTAATTGACTGCTAGATGAATTTTTTATTCAATAATTTTAATTTGAGATAGGATGCCTTGATGATCCTAATGAGAACTTTAGTATGAACTCTTTGTTCACGAGAGAACTTGGAGGTAAGCCTGAGCCTCCATGGCTCTAAATAGAAAATTCTTTATTCATAATCATAATGTAAAATTAAGATGTTATCCACACTTAATGGAAGAGCACTACAGCAGTATGAACTCGTTTTTCATACTATGTTTGAGCCTTGATGAATGATGATCCCAAAATTCATCTGCAATGTGAATTATGTATGCATTCATTATGTAAAGTTCGAGTGACTCATAATTCTGTATTCATAATGGAAAATTTGGAATGGTATGTTAGAGCCTTAATGACCCTAAAATGTAATTGCAATGTGGAGAAGGGTAGTGACATTAATCCAGCTAATTTGAATAAGGCTGAAGGCAAGAGACAAATAATTGAGACAAATCTAACTCTTGATCCAGCTAATTTGAATAAGGTTGAAGGCAAGAGACAAATAATTGAGGCAAATCTAGCCCTTAACCGAGCTAGGACAAGTAGAGGCTATTGTTATTTTGTAACAAGTTGATCCATCCAAAGAAAAACTTATTACCTACGAAAGCAAATCTAATTGAGTTAAGTAGGTTATTTAGGGACCCAACAAAAAATGGATGGTACCAATTCTAAGTATCAGAACAATCAGATCAAAATTATGAATGTTAGTGCAATATCAATCCAAGGAATTGGATCATCGAGTCCCTAAATCCCCATGAATTCAATTGCATTATGAATTCTTTATTCATAATGTAAATTCTCTTAGTTTGTGCTTTGATGACCCTAAATGTAACTGTAGTGTGACTTCTTCATTCATAATTTAAATTGTGATGATGGTATGGCCTTCATGATCCTAAATGCAATTGAACCATGAATTCTTTACTCAATGTTAAAATTTGACTGTCTACAGGTTTTAAGGAGGGGTTATTTAAGAAAAATGAAGAGTTAGAATAATTTCAATTTGGGTGTTAAACAGCACGATTAAATTTATTCATATAATGATTAAAAAGTAAAAACCATTATATTATTAAGGTAATTTTGACTTTTCCTCCTATAATTACGATGCAGTGCATTCTGGAATTATAGGGAACATCATTCCAAGCTATGTGTATGAACGTTTGCATCTAACTGCATATGGCAGGTCATTGATTTTCCTGGAGGAGCAGTAGAGTTCATCCCTGAAATGAGGTTTATATCTGAATCACCCAAAGAGAGAATACCCTGCTACCGTGTCCTTGATGACAATGGGCAGCCAATTTTTGGCCATAAATTTGTGGAGGTTTTCACATCCTTGATCTACCATTTCATAATATTTTGCTTGTCCAGAGGGAAAGTACATTGAAATGAAACTGATGGATATCAATAATATTAGGTCAGTCAGGATGTTGCTGTTAAGATGTATACTGACATGGTTACTCTACGGTCTATGGACACTATCTTCTATGAAGCACAAAGGCAAGGTAGAATATCATTTTATGTGACAGCAATTGGAGAGGAGGCTATCAATGTCGCTTCAGCTGCAGCCCTTGCCATGGACGATGTTGTTTTCCCTCAGGTTTCAAACACATAACATAAAGAAATAGTATTTTTGTACTTATTTATACAGAAGGCTATGAAAGAATTTCCCCTAGTGTAAATTCTATTCATCAGGGTTTTATCCTCATAGTTTATCATATTTTTGCTATGGTTGGCTTGATTTAGATTGGAAAATGATTTAACAGCAACTCCGGTTGCATGCAGTATAGGGAAGCGGGAGTCTTGTTATGGCGTGGTTTCACACTGCAAGAATTTGCAAACCAGTTATTTTCCAATAAATATGATAATGGGAAAGGAAGGCAGATGCCAGCTCATTATGGGTCCAACAAACACAATTACTTTACAGTAGCATCAACTATTGCGTAAGTATTGAAAGTTTTAATACAAGGCTTTGATGTTTCTCTCGATATATTTATCTATCTATCTATGCTTATTTGCACCATGATTATGAAAGTTACAAAATGCAAAATTTACCTTGTTCTATAGTACACAAATTTCCCATGCTGTTGGAGCTGCTTATTCCTTAAAGATGGATAAAAAGGATGCATGTGCTGTTACTTATTTCGGTGATGGTGGCTCAAGTGAGGTAAATTATACAGTTACCATAACAGAAGATCCATTTCTCCCTTTACTGAAAAAGAAAATTTCATTGGGATTTAGACAAAAAAGCATGGATGGATTTAGAAGTTAAACTTTGTTCTTGAAAATTTTAATGGACGTTAGGCAATATAGTATCACTTTAGGCTAAAAATTTTTCACGGTCAATACCTTTTTTAGGTTCTGGATTGGTACCTATACTTTTTATTTTATCTTATTTATTTCCAGTCATCTCATCCTTGTGAATGGATGCAGTACAATGCTTTTGTTTTCAACAGCAATCATTATCAAAGGATCTTTGATAGCTTAAGAAAATTGTTTTTTGCTTGTCATATTCTAATGCATTGTGTAATGACAGGGAGATTTCCACGCTGCTTTAAATTTTGCAGCGGTTACAGAGGCCCCAGTTATTTTTATATGCCGGAACAATGGATGGGCTATCAGTACCCCCATTTCAGATCAGTTTCGAAGTAATTTACCTTTCCCTCTATATGGCAATTTCTTCCGTTTGGTCAGGTCTTTAGCATTGTCTTGCAATATCATAAGGCATATTGTGTACTGGATTATCTGTTTATGCATAGGTGATGGTGTTGTCGTGAAAGGACAGGCTTATGGAGTTCGTAGCATCCGTGTAGATGGCAATGATGCCCTGGCCGTCTATAGTGCTGTTCAAGCTGCTCGTCGAATGGCAGTTACTGAAGAGAGACCAATTCTAATAGAAGTAAAGTGATGAGCGATAACTTTCTAAGGAAAATATTTGGGCATGTTAAAAAAAAAAAGGGGTAGTGTGTGGCCCAATATTAAGGCATTTTAACGGCAGACCAATGTTTTATCTGATTTATTTTTTCAGGCTCTTTCATATAGAGTGGGACACCACAGCACATCAGATGACTCTACCAAGTATCGTCCAGCAAATGAGATTGAGTGGTGGAGAGTGGCACGCGATCCTGTGGCTAGATTTAGAAAATGGATAGAAAGGAATGGCTGGTGGAATGATTTGGCTGAGTCGGAGCTTAAAAACAATTTGAGACAGCAGGTGAGACATACATCTCTAAATCCCTTTGTTGATACTGGATTCTATTTAATATAGTCAGAAAAGTTGGCTTTGATGCCCCTTCCATTATGTACTTCTCCATATAAATAGAGAAGTTATATTTACAGTTCTTTAATAGTAATTTACAGTTCTTAATGACAAATATACTAATTCCTCATTTATACAACCTAAATAAAAAATTTTAAATAACAAATATATAAAATCGGATCCTAATTTATACATAATCAACAGAAACAAATCAAAGTATAATAAAAAAACAAATTAAGACATCAGAATATAATTGGAAACAAATCAAGACATATCTTCTTATTAACATATATCACGTAGCCTAACAAATTCCTATGCCAAAGTTAAGCAACTTTCTACTTACTGCTAGTTCTATTTAGAAAACTAGGGAAAAGAAGAGAACCTTCTTAGCAACTATTAACAACTTTACTGATTTGCAATTAAGTGTTGAGCTATTAATAGATGGAATTCTTAAATAACTTCTCATGGTATCATTACTTAGTTGTCCTTAAGTTTAACACTAATCATATCCCTATTATACCATGGTCTATTATTAGCCTCAATATGGAACATCTATGAAGCCCATATACTTAGTACAATATGGTTGGATAGACTTTTTTTGAAACAAGTATTCTGGTAGTGGACATGGTTGGTTACAAGTGGTTTCGACAGATTTACCTGCTACCCCAGGTTTGTGGTATCTTACGAACTTGGTTTGTTGAAAATTGTGGGCGCATCTTGCAATTTTATGATCATAATTATGAATATTGAAAGTATATTCATTGGATTCGATAACGATGGACCCTTAAAAGTTAAAACAGTTATTCCTTGAATATTACACTTGCCAAAGGTGCATTTGATAAACTTTGTCGTTGGAACTGCAAAATAAACTCTGCCTAGGATCTTGTACTTCTATTGTCAAAAATCAAAATCATGAATACTGGTTCCTGGAAGTATATTATTTGAATTTGATGTAGACAACTCTTAGAAACTTCTTGATTGGTGATAATTGCCAGAACTGTGGGATATACGATAACTTGGTTTATTATATAACTAAAAAATGTACTAAGGATGTTGCAGTTTTATGATCATATTACTGTTCTGAATTTGATTTTGGTGGCTCTTAAAAACATTATTCAATTGTTGTTCTAACTCAGAATTTTCCTACTACAGCTCATGCATACAATTCAAGTCGCAGAAAGTGTAGAAAAACCTCCACTTGCAGATACTTTTAGTGATGTTTATGATGTCCCTCCATCCAATCTTCGTGAACAGGAACAATGGCTAAAGGAGATTGTAAAAAAACAACCCCACGAGTACCCAGCAAATGTTTCTGTGTAGACTTCAATACACAGATTACATTGCTTCTAATAATAAAATGTCTTCAATCTTGTATTCTTCGCGTATGAATGTTGCAATTTTGGGGTGCTTTACCAGTTCCCTACCTAGTAATCGATAGGGTTGAAAGGAAATTGACCCTGAGATTATCAATTTCCTTTACCTGTAAATTAAAACTGCATGCATGCCGTGGATGATTATGCTACCGACGGAGATTAAGCCCCCCGCCCTCTTTTTATGTGGCATAATACATTATTATTAGTTTTTGTTTTATTTTTTCAAATAGGGTAAAACTTAATTATTAGAGTTAATACGACAGAACTGCGTCTGTATGGCAAAAGTGTTTTTTTATTTTTTTACTTCGAAGGGATAATTTTTTTTTTCAGAAATTACCAAAATGTCTATGCCATGATGAGCACGTAAATCACGAGATCCATTCTTGAGGACTTCCAAAAAGTACAGCGTAGATTTATCTGGCAGACTAGGGTTTGCACAGTAAAACTCACGCTGTGGGTTGGGAAACCTTAACGTTGGCCAAGCATATTGGGGGTCTTGCGATGTGATTTAGAATGGGGCCTGCATTATGAAGCTTGGATGGAAGCAGAGACAGGGAGGTAGCAAGTTATGGTGTCAAACTGTTTGTTGGAAATATGGAAGTCGTGTGATTAAAGACAATTGGTTAGAAGTAAAAAATACCGAGTCTCCTTTCTGGAAAGCCCTTGCCAAGGTGTGGAGTAATTGGAACGTAGAGATTGATAAACTTATTGTTTGCATATGCATGTGTGGACTTGTGGATCATTCTGGGAAATGGAATGTAGAGATTGATAAACTTATTGTTTGCATATGCATGTAGTCCGTGATAGTTGTATCTAGTCAATGACAGTTAAGTAGTTACATTTCTTTTCCGTTCATATATGCCCACTATATAAAGCACATGGATGTATCTTTTATGAACCAATTCATAATAAGCGGATTTAGAACCTTCTTTTCTATTAAAGACTTTTCTCTCTACCTGTTTGCAGTTCATCTATCTTTTCATCTTTTATGGTATCTAAGAGTGAACTAACTCTCTTGTGCACACGTGAATATGGCAAGAAACAATAATCGGAATTCTGAAAACAATTCCAACAATAGCAATGGTAATTCATCTAATCTTGATCCTTCTCAAAACTCGACGAGTCCTTATTATGTACATCTTGGAGAGAATCTTGCGACAGCGTTGATTTCACCATTGTCGAATGGAAGAAACTATAATTTTTGGGTTCGATCAATGAGGTAAGCAATTGGAATGAAGAACAAACTTGGATTCTTGCATGAGAGTATTGAAGTCCTTGACAGATTTGACTCTAGCTTTGAAGCTTGGGGTCATTGTAGTAACCTAGTTCTTTCTTGGATATTGAATTCGGTTTCCCTTTTGATTGCTCAGTGTATTGTTTTTGCTAAAATAGCCGCTGAGGCATGGCAAGAATTAAAATAGATATAGCCAAAGCGACATGGTGAGAATAGTTGAATTACAACAAGAGTTGTATGTTTTTTAACATAATTCCTTGAGTGTGACTGATTATTTCACATAAATCAAGACTATGTGGGAAAAATTAGAGAATTATCAACTAGTGACAAGTTGTACATGTGCTATCAGGTGTCGATGTGATTCAATCAGAAACGTGAAGATGTATAAAGAGCAAGATCAAGTCATTCGTTTTTTGATGGGACTTTAATGATGCTTATGCAATAGTAAGGTCTCAAAAATTGATGATGGAACCTTTTCCCTCATTCAACAAATGCAACAAGTAAGACAAAATGGCTTAGATGTGGTAGATAACACAAGTTTTTATGAACTTGGCTGAGGGGAAGAAATTTTACAGCAAAGGGAAGTTTGCAAGTAGTGGGAGACATCGTACATATTATGGTAGAATTAGTCATACAATGGAACCTGCTACAAGAAATATGAGTTTTCACTAGGATCAAAGCCAAAGGGGTATAATTCAACAATGTCAAATGTGGTGAAGAATAATGGAAAAATGAAGATGTTTTTTTTATCAAGAACAAATAGTATCAAGTGCGAGCGAGTCTTACTTTCACTTTTGAAGAGCATAAAGTGCTGGTTAGAAAAGATCTTGAGTACCACACACATTGTGAATCAACTCTCAGTCTCATACATATGTGGCTCTTTGTGAGATGTAGTGCATCCACAAGTGCAATAATCCATTACTTGGGCAGAAAACCAATTTGGAAATAAAGTGAAAATTGTTCAATCAGATATTGGTCCTAAATTTAATTTGAACAAGTTCTATTTAGCAAAGGGAAATTAATACCAAATGAGTTGCATTGAGACCTCTTAATAGAAAGGTCGAGTGGAAAGAATGCACCAACATGTGCTTAATGTAGCCCTAATACTTTTTATATAGTCACATCTCCCTAAAACTTATTGGAGTTATGCAATCAATTATGCCGTGTTTCTCATAAATGGAGTTCCCACACAACTGCTCAAGAAGCAAAGTACATATAAGCTTTTATAGGTCAACTATCTAACATAGAGAAAGTTAAGGTATTTGAATTTTTATGCTACATTTCAACATTTATTGCTCATAGATAGAAGTTTGATCCTAAAGCATGAAAGTGTGTGTTTCTTGGCTACAAGTATGAAGTTAATATGTGGCACTTGATTTTGATACCCGAAGTCTATATGTATCTAGAAATGCATTTTCCATGAACATACATTGCCATACTCCACTCAAACAACTTTATCAAAACTCAATCCTCCTTGAACCTATAGACCTGTCATTATCCTCCACTATCCTATTAGAAATAATAATTAGAAAATGAAGGGTTGTAAGATGAAGAATTTTGAGTTACTATGCATTAAGAGACATTATTTTTATGTAATCACTAAATATTTGAAGAGTTATTTTCATTATGTGTATTTAGTATATTAATTGAAAGACATGTAATGATATGAATTACTCTATTATAAATAAGGTACCAACCATGTAACTAGTGTACCAAAAACTAATAATACTCTTCTATTTTCTAAAGTCTGGTTTAGTTTTTCCTAACAAAGTGGCATCAGAGCTTAGGTTCTGGAGAATTAATAGAAACACATAGTGAGTTGAGAAATACACTTAGTGAGTTGAGAGATGACAAGTAGTGACTTGAACTTGTTTTAGTTCCCTCGTCTTATCAATGATAATTATGACAAATGGTATCGACGCATGAAAGCCTTGCTAGGTTTTCAAGATACTTGGGAGGTTGTGGAGAAAGGTTATAACCTCCTTGAAGATGTGACTATTTTGTCACAAAATGAAAAGGAGACTTTAGTGAAGATGAAAAAAAAGGATCAACAAGCACTTACCTTCATCTATCAAAGTTTAGATGGAGTTGTTTGAGATGATGTCTAATCTATCCACCTCTAAAAAAGCTTGGGAGATTTTGAAAACTTTCCTTGAAGGTGTTGGCAAGGTGAAGAAGGCCTACAAACTTTTTGAGGAAAGTTTGAACCCTTGTGTATGAAGGAGTCTAAATCAATTTCAGATTTTGCCAATAGGGTGATGATGATAATGAACTAAATAAAGCGTTATGAAGAGAAGATGGAAGATATTCGTGTGGTAGAAAAAAGATTGTTTGTTCTTTAATTATAAAATTTGATTTTGTGGCCTGTGCAATTGAAAAGTCAAAGGATTTAGAATCAATGACAATGGACCAATTGATGGGTTCACTTCAAGCATATGAAGAAAAAGAAAAGACCCGAGGAGCCTTTGGAGCAAGTCCTAAATGTCAAAGCTTCTTTGAAAAAAAAATGAAGGAGAAAAAAATCAAAAAGGACATGGACGTAGATGTGGACGTGGACATAAGGAGGGAGAGGTGGAAGAGGAGATCACAATAACTTTTATAATAATGAAATAAGTTATCAACCCACTAGAGGTCATGGAAGAGGAAGAGGTAGAGGCAATTTTGGTAGAACAAATGAAAGGAGGTACGATAAGTCTAAATGTTATAATTGCCATAAGTATGGTCATTTTTCTTAGGAATGTCGAACCGATGTTCAAGAAAAGGCTAATCTTGTTGGTGATAAAGAAGAAGGTGAAGGGACAACACTATTTCTAATACTTAATAAAGAGAATGATGATAAGAGCCTATGGTATCTTGATAATGGAGCAAGTAATCACATGTGTGGTTACAAGGAGAAATTTGTAGAGCTTGAAGAGAAGGTGAAAGGAAATGTTTCCTTGGTAATTCTTCTAAGGTGCAAATCTAAGAGAAATGTACTATTTTAATTTCCTTAAAAGATGGTTCTCACAAATTCATCAAGGATGTTTATTATGCTCATAAACTAAGAAGTAATATTTTGAGTTTGGGACAACTTGTTGAGAATGTGTATGAAATTCCCGTGAAAGAAAATTGTTTGTGGCTTAAAGATCAAAATTCTAATTTGGTTGTTAAGGTGTTTATATCAAGAAATAAAATGTTCACTTTAAGCATTAAGATCAATGAAACAAAATGCTTAAAGACTAGCATAAAAGATGAAGCGTGGTGTTGGCATATGAGGTTGACACTTGAACTTTGGAGCACTTAAAACCTTAAGAGATGAGAAGATGGTGAAGTGGATGCCTCACATCAACCATCCAAATCAATTGTTTGAAGCATGTCTTCTTGGCAAGTATGCAAGAAGAAGTTTTCCTAAAGAAGCTGAATCAAGAGCAAATGAACCTCTCCAACTTGTGCATACTGATGTGTGTGGTCCAATTGATCTTCCTTCATTTGGTAAAAATAAATATCTTTTGCTCTTTATCGATAATTTTAGTAACAAGACTTGGGTGTATTTCTTGAAGCAAAAATTTGACGCATTTGTAATTGTTTAAAAAATTTTAAAGCTTTTGTAGAAAAGAAGAGTGACTATGTAATTAAGGCTCTAAAGTTCGATAGAGGTGGCAAATTCACATAAAAATAAATCAATGAATTTTGTGAAAAGAATAAGATTCGTTGCCCTCTAATGGTTCCTAAAACCCCACAACAAAATAGGATAGTGGAGAGAAAATAGTTCCTTAATATGACTAGATGTATGTTGAAAGCTAAATCTATGCCCAAAGAAATTTGGGCCGAAATTGTTTCATTTACAGTTTATTTGTCTAACCGCTCTCCTGCAAGGAGTGTCAAAGATCAAATACCTCAAGAAGCATGGAGTGGAGTGAAGACAAAAGTTGACCATCTTAAAGTCTTTGGGAGCATTGCATATGCTCATATGCCCAACCGAGGAAGATCTAAGCTTGATGATAGGAGTGTGAAGCAAGTGTTCATTGGTTATGATGCAAATTCAAAAGGTTACAAGTTGTATAATCCAAACAATGGGAAGATTATTGTAAAGAGATGTAGAATTTGATGAAGGAGAGACATTGAATTAGTAGAAAGAAGACACTTATGGCTCCCTTCCATATTTTAAAGAAGGTGATCAAGAAGTTGTAGCACCAAATTAGTTTTTTACCCCATTTTCGTCACCAAATTCTTCAATTCATGAAGCCTCATCTGTTGGGAAGTCCCACATCACTTGCCTTAATTATTGGGGTGCAACTTATATGATTGTTGGAAAAATTCACTTATCGCCAATTTATTTTAAGCTAAAATCTGACATCACCTTCCACTCAAAAGGAGTTCAAGTGAAAGGACATGAAAAATGAGAAGCATTCAAGAAATATATGATGTCATCCTAGTATTGAAAGAATAGAACAAACCACCAGAGAAAGGGGAGCGTCAACAACAACGAAAGACCTCACATCTGGGTAAATTGTTATTTAGCTGGTCTTCTTACCTGTTGTCTACCGATTTGCCATGTGATTTATCAAGTTATTCTCAGGGAGGCCGTTAGATGGTCCTCCTCCTTTTTTGCAATTATAACTAACCAGTCATTACCTAGTTTAACAACTCGGCTAAACATCTTAGCCAAACATCTCGGCCAAATGACTTTGACTTGGTCGGCCAAATAATTTCAACTTGACCGAACGACTAAGTCAAATAACCCCTCAGCCAGATGACTTAGACTCGGCCAAACCTCTCAGCCAAACCTCTCGGCCAAGCCTCTCAACCAAACCTCTCAGCCAACACTATTCGACCAAATACACATCGTCTAAATGGCCCCCCAGCCAACCAAGTTGGCCAATTTAGTTAATTTACACCTAGCCGATCAACCGACTTTATAACAAATATCCTTCCAACTTTTTAGACGCCCATGGATAGTCCAATCTACTCCACTTCACTCTTTGGACACCAATGGATAGTCCATCTCTTCTAAGCTCTACAAGAACTACGTAAACTTTGAATTCTCCATTGCAAAAGGAGATACGTAGGAGCAGGAGACAACTCTTGTCAAGTTCCACAATAAAAGATACTTATCTCTTTTTTTAGGTTCTTTGGACACCAATGGATAGTCCATCCCTTCTAACTCTTTGGGCACCAATGGTGAAAATAACAATTTAGAAGTTATAATAATTTCACGCATCTAATTAAAGTAACCGTCTTAAGACGGATGTCGTAGGGTGCTAGTACCTTTCTCACACATAATGGATTCCCAAACCTTATATCTGATTCTGAAAGACCAATCTTATCATTCCCAAGGTTTTTTCATGTTTTCCTTAAAAACGTTGGTGGCAACTCTATTACAAATTCAATTTTCTTTCCTTGAAAGAAACATGAATTTCTTTTCTTTTTTATTTTTTGTTGTCTCCGTCGTTATCACGATTGTGACAAATGGAGACTCCATTAGGGAAGTTATAGAGAGTCAAACATGCATAGAATTATGACTTCTTTATTATTTTGCTTTTTAGTTGTTCTATCCATTATTTATTTGTTTATTTATTTCTATTTCAATTTGCATGCCTTAGCCATTAAATCTGGACTCTAGGATAGAAGATGTGTAAATACGTTGTTCTATTTTGCAGCCTAGACAAATATATGTATAGGTTTTTGCACACACCACTTTTACACTATTTACACACTCTGCGTGAGGTCCTATACCCGGGCATGAGTGCAACCTAGGGAGTGAGAGATGAGTAGTGGTAGCCACCTTAGGGAGTACTCTCTATTTGGTTATTGCAAAAGTCTCATATAGAGTGTGACCCTTTCGTGAACACCCAAATTTTGGATATCCTTCCTATCTGTGGTGACTTTGCAAAATGGATATTGAGCTCTAGAGGCAAAACCTAAAAGAAATAAAATGTTCCATTAGGTTGCAACCACCCGTTCTAACGTATAGGACACCTAAGTTGAACCCATTTTTCCCGAGTTGACCACAGCGTCAAGAGCCTGCCTACATCATTTTTTTTCTTTTTATGCATAATCTCGTTTAGGCATCATACAAATTCATTTGTGTCATCTTAGGGTGTTAGAAGAATTGTGAAGACTTATTTCGATCATAAGAAGTTTCAAAAAAAAAAAAAAAAAGAGAAAAGAGAAAAACCTACCATGTATTGCATTTTGCATCCATTTTCATCAGGTTGCTAGGATCAAACCTAAGTCTTGTAACCTATGTTCCTCTAACACCCTTGCATTCCAAATAAAGTGCATACACTCCGTTGCATTCTCACTCCATCTTGTGTCCACATCCAGTCAAAATTGATAAGAAAACGGAGACCTAGTCCAAGAAGGCATCTCTACAGCACCCCTACGAGACACATCCCAAGAAGAAGCTGATGGAGGTAGTTGTGAATGACCTAGAGGAACAACATGAGGTGCTAAAGAATGATGTCAATCAACTCAAGGAACAGATGGGTCAAATCCTAGAAATGCTACAGTCAATGCAAAATCCCAATAGGAACACACCTAAGCAACCCTAAGTCACCCCTTACCATCATCTAGGATTCACACCAAACCTACTCCAAAATCAAACTCAATACCCTCCATATGGCCTCCCTTCTGGCTATACACCACCTATAAACGATAATACTGACCCCTACACTACCACCTCAAACCTACAAAACCAAATACAACACCAAGACTCACACTTCAAAAACAATGATGCACGAACCTTCATCCCATCCTCACCCATGAAACTCCAAACCACCAACTCATCAATCCAACACCAACTGTTGTACTACACATTCACCAATTTGAGGATCCTTATTCCATCAAAATGCTACAACTTTTCGAAGAAAGACTGAAGGCCATAGAGAGGGCTGGTTACTTTGATTTTAATGTGGCTAATATGTGCTTGATCCCTAATGTTGTAATCATTCATAAATTCAAACTACCAAAATTTGATAAATACAAGGAGAGCACATGTCCAAAGAATCACCTCACCATGTATTGTAGAAAGATGACCTCACCTGTTCATGATGACAAACTGCTAATTCATTTTTTTCAAGAAAGCCTTATGGGGGGGTGCTCTCAAATGGTACATGAGCCTAAAGCATGGATGCGTCAAAACCTGGAAGGACCTGGAAGAAGCCTTCCTTAAACAATACAAGTATAATGTAGACGGGGGTTCAGACCGTACACAGCTACAAAACATGACAAAGAAGAAGAATGAGACTTTCAAGGGATATGCTCAATGTTGGAGGGAAAAAGCTGCCCAAGTACAGCCTCCCCTCTCCGAAAAAGAATTGGTCACGACGTTCATTGATACACTTCAATCACCCTTCTACAATAGGATGATTAGAAATGTATCATCAAACTTCTCAAACCTAGTCATTATTGGAGAAAGGGTTGAAATGGGAGTGAGGAGTGGAAGGATTGTTCGAGGGACAACAACAACAAATGCCAACAAACCCCCCCTCCCCATAGCCACAAACAAAAGAAAGGAAGGAGAAACAAACGTGATCACTTCAACATCGAATTCGCCCCAATTCCCATGACCTACACCGAACTCCTGATCCATTTGATTCAAAACTCTTTGGTTGTTCCTTTCCCTTTGAAGTTTCTTCAACCACCCTATCCAAAGAATTTTGACCCAAACGCCAAGTTTGATTACCATGTTGACACCATAGGTCATATCACTAAAAAGTGTTGGGGTTGAAGCACAAGGTGCAAGACTTTATGGATGTAGGATTACTGAGCTTCGAAGAAAAAAGCCTAAACACTAGGAGTAATCTACTTCTAGATCACGGGGGCACATCAATAAATGCCATTGAGAAAAACATGCTAGAAGAAAAAGCTAAGTCCTAACAAGCATGCATCCCATGAAAAGCTTTCATGATTAAGGGATCACTGTTTTGTGTAGTCTTTAATCCGTTTCAAAACAAACTGTAGTGCAACTCCTATTCGCCCTACCCAAGGCATTAGGAGTTTTTTGTTAAATGGGCTTGTATGCTTCTTTTCAAGTAATGAATGAAATTCATTTTAATTCTCATTTTGTCTTTCCCTTTATTTCTTTCCATACTTTACATTCATTTTGTTAACCTCAAATAAAAAATATCAAAAAGAAAAAAGAAAAAGAAAGAGTTATCCTTAATGTTAATATCTCATCTTTCAATTTTGATTATCCCATTAATCCACCCGACGAGGATAACGAGGGTAAACAAAAAACTCCAAATGAGTCTAAGAGGTTGTTTAGGCAAGAGCAAAATGATTGAGACATCTTTGATAAGCAACCCTCTCTGACTAATGGTTTCTCTAAACCCAAAAGTCCTAGAATTTATTCCTAGCCAAAAACACAAGCTCAAGCAAGTATAGGCTCATCCACTTCTATATTCCATATTTAACCTTCTCAATTGTTTCCACTCACAAGACCAACTTTACCCTCTCTTTATAAACCCATCACCACACTTTCATTGCTCTCCATACCCTTCCACAAAATCACCCAAGCATGGCTACTCGACCTCATTACCAAGGTTGTGATAAAAGGTCTATCATATTTAAATATTACTCTATTTAGGCCACTTGGACCAAGTACAAGAAAATGCCCCAGTGCTCTATGCCACCCAATAATAAAAAAAAAGTGACTCGCTAGATTGAAAACTAAAAATAAGAACAATTCGGACAAAAGTTAGAGTAATAAAAAAGAAAATGACTAACTAGTTTGAAAACTCAAAACAACAACCTAGGCAAAAGTTAGAGTCAGGAAAAATAATCAAAAAGAGAAAAAGAAAAAAAAGGGGGGCTTGCTAGGCCGAAAACCCGAAAAAGGGTGGTCTAGGCAAAAATTAGAATACTGGGAGGGGGCAAAACACAAAACACCACAGCTAGGGGCAGAAAAGGTCGTTAGAAAATTAACTGGGGGCAAAGACCCAACCGTAAAAACATCAAAGTCATCCTCAAAAGCGGGTTAATGGGCTTTTCAAAACTACGAGCATGAGAAAATAGCATTGTCAAAACTTACTTTCCACTCTCTTTCTTGTTGAATCTATTCGTTCTTCATAAATTCCTTCTCAAAACGGCTAAAACATTATCCTCTCCATTCTCTTATCATGATCCTTTCATTGTGTCATGGACTAAAAATAAAACATGCAAGAACATAAAAAGAAAAGATACAATTAGGGTGAAAAGTGCTAAATATCACGAAAAGCACTACGATCTTTGACTAAGCCCTAATAGAAGCAAATACCAATTGATGTAATGACGATGACATCCCGAAAAGTCTCCAACACTAAAAAGAAATGAAACAAGAGGAAGTCAAGCTACCTCCTCTATGATGTCTTGGGATAGTTGAAGCCAAAGGAGGGTCAAAGGTCAGAAAAGAAATGTAAACATGCCAAACACCCAAATTTGTGGTTACTCCTTATAGATTTTTACAAGGAGAATTTATATCCACTATGTTATTGCATCATTGCATGTGTATTGTTGTTTTTCCTCTATCATTTCCAACATTTTTTTTCTTAAGCTTGGGATGCTAAACATGTATCATCCTCGGCTTGCGGGGTTGATAAACTTACTGTTTGCATATGCATGTAGTCTGTGACAACTATATCTAGTCAATAACAGCTAAGTAGTTACATTTTTTTTTCCCGTTCATATACACTCATATAAAACACATGGATGTATCTTTTATGAACCAATTCATAATAAGCATATATACATATCAGAGACTTTTCATCTTTCAGAGATTATCTCCCGAGCAGTATTACGTAACGTATCCAGACCATGTTACCTCAAAAGTGGTTGTGATAGTGTGGTTGTGAAAAGCATGAAAGGGAAGGCCTTTGATAGTGTGGTTGGCTAGAATTTGCTTAGGGAAATTAGAGCTCATCAAAAGTGACTGGAGGATCAAGATTAGCCATATAGTTAGAGAATCTAACAAAATTATTTACCAACTCTCAAATCTTGCTTGCAAAGAAGGCCAAGGTCTCATAATTCTGGATCATCCTCCTTGTCAACTAAGACAAATTCTGATTTCGGATGTTTTGGGTGTCCCTGCACCCCGTAGGATGCATGTTTAACTTTATCCTTTGAGTTACCAAAAAATAAAAATAAAAGTCGTATATGTATTTACAATTTCGTAAAAAAATTACGTAAGTCCCAACTTTAAACATAATTTTGGTTTTAATTTTATTTTTAAAATTATATAAAAATAAGTAAAAAAAATATATTGGGTCAATTTAATCCAAAGAACTAAAAAAAAGCCAACCTATTTGTTTTTCAAGTTTTGTTAATTCTTGTATATTCTTTTGGAATAGGTATTATGCCGCGATGTGTGTGCTTTGGTGAGAACATGAATGGTGAATGCAGGTGAGAGAGTGGGTTGTGATATTGATAGTAGAAAGAAAAAAATAAAGAAAAGTATGAGTGTGTGAATGTGAAAATGAAAAGGTCTGTCTGTGTTTGTTGATGTCGTGCTTAAGAGTAGAGAAAAATGTTAAGGTAAGTGAGTGTGAGTTGAGCGTACTGCGAGTGCAAAAGTGTTCGTGTGGTGAGTGAAATGTATTGAGAGAAAATGGGTGTGTGTGCACGCTTGTGAAAACGAGCTTGTTGTGGTTGAGTGATTGTGTGGGAGAAAAAAATGCTCCCCTCTGAATGCATGGGAATGAAATTCTTAAAGAGAGAAAAAAAAAAGTGTGCTGGTTGGTGTTCACAGTGTAGCAAGTGTATGTGTAGTGTGTGAGAGAAGAAAAATGGTGTGTGATTGTGAATTTGTGTTATGTTTGTTCAATGAGAAAGCCAAAAGAAGAGTAATACTTCCAAAAAGAAAAAAAAAAGTGTTGTTAATATGGTGAATTAGAGTGTCTGGATATGATTTGAATGGGTGAGGCAATGTGCGTGTGAGAGTGTTGGGTGAATGAATAAGTGAGAAGTGCAAAAATGCGTGTGTGAGAGTGTTGTAGTCGTATCAGATGAGTGTTTGGTAGGAAAAAAACGCATGCCAATGTTATTTGCCATTCTTAGCAATCTTTGGTACCTTATTAGCACCAAATTTGAAGGAAGCATCCCTCTCTTTTAAGGTACTTAGGGATTTGGAAACAAATGCTATAAGTTATTGTTGAAAACATTGAGAGATGAAAAAAAAAAAAGATTTTCACATATAAAAAAATACGGTTTGTTTCAAATTATTTACCTTTCAAGATAATAAATATCTATTAAAAAATATTGTTAAATACATTAATTATTAGAGTTTAGTGAGTTATATACTTAGATTGTACCATCCATTAATCAGACATTAATATTAATATAACTTTTAAGATAGAATAGTTTTATCGTCAACTAAAAATTAACGTTAATATGACTTCTAATTAATATAAAAATCAATAATCGCACTATTAAAGATAATTTATAATTGAAGTGTAAAAATATTTCACATAAATAATGCATAATTTATTTTTTTATTATGATAATATATTTGTTTTACTAAATCATTTTTATTAAAAAATGGATTTAATTATAAGTTAAATAGTATTTTCATGAAATAATAATAAATAATATTTTTTGAAAATTCGACCAGTCAGCTTTGATCGTTCTAACCAGTTCGTTTACTTTAAAAGACTAAGGTATTTCAGAACTAGTAAAAATTGATAAAATAATCGATGTAGAGAACTGATTTTAACCGGTGATTTAAAAAAAAATCATTTTTTTAATTTTAAATTATATATATATATATATATATATATATATATATATATATATATATATATATATATATATATATATTATAACTTATTTTAAATTATAATGTTATTTCATATATTATTTAATTATTATTACTGTTATTTTATTAATACCGATTCAATTATGATTGAACAGTTAAACCTTAAACCAGTAATTATTGGTATGATTTTAAAAATATTGATAAATAAGATTATTATTAGAAAAGAATAAATAATGGTTTTTTATATTCTAAAGTGATATAAATTGAGTTTTAATAATATTTTTTAAGAGTTTAATTATAAAATTTCAAAATTATAAAGAATTAATTTAAAATATTTAAATATAAAGATTTAATTAAAATTATATGAATTTATAGATTAATTTAAACTAAAACTTTTGAAAATTTGAATAATGACTATCACATAAGGTCATTTTCCTTAAATTGTTTGTGATAATGCGGTTAAAAAAAATAAACAATGAATCAATATATATATAAAAGAATTAAAACTATAGATCTCTTTCATCTTTACTATCTTTAAAACTTTGATTTATTTAATCTATAAATAAAACATATTTTATATACTCTATTGTTGTATTTGTTAATTTTGCTTTTA
Organism: Mucuna pruriens; assembly: GCA_025330945.1. Lineage (NCBI taxonomy): Eukaryota > Viridiplantae > Streptophyta > Magnoliopsida > Fabales > Fabaceae > Mucuna > Mucuna pruriens. The sequence continues at coordinate 413,165 of JAENHJ010000119.1, forward strand.
ATTTCTTAGGATATAACCGTAGTATAATTTAATTTTTATTTTATATTAAATATTTATTATTTTAATTTAAAATAAAAAATAATATAATTATCTAAAAATACTTTATAAAAATAATTTAAACAACATATCCTTATTAAAAATTTAAAATGACAATAATTTTCTTTATTCAAAATAAATCGGTTTTAAGAAAACATTTTTCAAGTACAAGTAAACAATTCTTATATTTGTTGTAAAAAAAAATTTAAATTTAAGATGATAAATTCATTTATTATTTTTATTTTAATTAAACAAAATAATAACTTTATAATTATAATATATATATATATAATCATAATTTGTTAACCATTTTTTTTGGGTCAACAATGATGAGTTTTTATTTATTTATCGATAAAGTGGTAGATATATGAGAGGCAAAAGCAATTGTATGATTGTATCGTGATCTTTTTAGATTCATTCGGCGATACAGAGCGCAGAAATTCATCGACAGACTTACGTTTCTGAATTCTCCAATAATGAATGAATCACCTAATAATCTAATATCAAATCATGAGGTTTCTTAAAATAGAGATCCTTCCCTTGTGCACAACATTGGCCATACAATTCAACTAGTTCCCACTTGGAGTGGACAACCACCAAAACCAAACGATCCCCACTTCTTTTCTCTCTGCCTTCCTCTCGTATCCTAATTTTCATCAAACAAACAAAAACACAATAATTATCCTCCTTGTTTCATCATTTTCCCTCTTTTAGTCTATCTTCATTTCCCTTTCTCACTTCAACTTAATTCATCTGTCCAACAACAAAACTTAAATCACATTCTTATCCATTCAGCATTTGCATGCAAACCTCAAAATTAGGTAACATAGTATATGCTGCTTGTGTTGTGCCTTGGCAAAACCCAGGTGATGCATTGCATATTTGACACACGAGGGAGTGAAAGTTGTTGTAACAAGAAAGGTGGTGGTACATAGAAAAAAAAATGGCAGATACAAACAATAAAACGGATGACTATATAGTATGCTATGCACCTACCATGATAACAACAAATGGGGTATGGCAAGGAGATAACCCTTTGGATTATTCTCTCCCTCTTTTCATCTTGCAATTGACTTTAGTTGTGGTTGCCACCCGCTTATTCGTCTTCCTTCTCAAGCCTTTTCGTCAGCCACGCGTAATTGCCGAAGTCTTGGTTAGTTTATTTCTACACCGTCATCATAAATTTCGTTAGATGTTGGAAAAGGAAGAGATTAAGGCCTTGTTTAATTTCAAAAACTGTTTTTAAAAGAAAATCAAACAGCCCCTAGAAGATTAAAATATAATCACTTTGATTGGTTCTTTGCTGATAGATATTGTTATTTTTGGAACTTGCATGGGTGCAGGGTGGAGTAATGTTGGGTCCTTCGGTGCTAGGGCAAAACGAAACATTTGCAAATGCAGTGTTTCCTCTAAGAAGTGTGATGGTGATTGAAACAATGGCAAACATTGGTCTCCTTTATTTTCTGTTCTTGGTAGGGGTGGAGATGGACATATCAATTGTGCGCAGTGTGGGAAGAAAAGCTGTGGCCTCAGCAATTGCTGGCATGGTTTTACCTTTCGTAGTTGGAGTTGTATTCTCCTACCTTTTGGCCAAAAAAACTGACAAAGACATTAACCAAGGCACTTTTATCTTATTCCTTGGTGTTGCTCTCTCTGTCACTGCATTTCCTGTTCTTGCTAGGATCCTTGCAGAGCTTAAACTTGTCAACACAGAGTTGGGGAAGCTTGCTCTTTCAGCTGCACTCATCAATGATGTGTGTGCTTGGATTCTCTTAGCTTTAGCCATTGCTTTGGCTGAGACTGAAACCACTTCATTGGCCTCTCTTTGGGTTCTAATGTCAAGTGCAGCATTTGTGGCCTTTTGTGCCTATGCTGTTAGACCAGCGGCTATGTGGCTAGTTAAGAAAACCCCTGAAGGAGAATCCTTCAGTGAGTTTTACTTATCTCTTATTCTAGCTGGGGTCATGGTCTCAGGCTTCATCACTGATGCCATTGGAACTCATTCTGTTTTTGGAGCCTTTGTGTTTGGTTTGGCAATCCCAAATGGACCACTCAGTTTCACTCTTGTGGAAAAGCTTGAGGACTTTGTTTCAGGACTTCTGCTCCCTCTCTTTTTTGCCATTAGTGGGCTCAAAACCAACCTGAGCCTCATCCATGGGTCATACACATGGGTCATTCTTCTTCTAATCATTTTCCTGGCCTGCATTGGCAAAGTTGTTGGAACCCTGTTGGTTGCATTGTTTTACCAAATGCCAATACAGGAAGGAGCTGCCCTTGGTTTACTCATGAACACAAAAGGCCTAGTTGAAATGGTCGTGCTTAATGTTGGGAAGGACCAAAAGGTACTCATACTATAACCAGGAATGCTATCTTCTTTCTATTGGTCCTCTCCCCATTATATATAAAATGTAAACAATTTTACATATTTATCTAATTATAAATTATTATAGGATAACTTTCTTGAATAAAAAAGTATATGTTTAATATCTTGAATACATAATGACGGCAATGATTGTAAATGGCATATCAGGTTTTTGATGAAGAATCATTTGCAATTATGGTGGTTATAACAGTGATAATGACAGCAATTATTGTACCTGCCATATCAGTTATTTACAAGCCATCAAGGCACAGCATATATTACAGAAGAAGAACAATTGAGATATCAAAATCAGAGGCGGAGTTCAGAATCCTAGTATGTGTCCACACCCCTAGAAACGTGCCAACAATGATAAACCTCCTGGAAGCATCGAACCCGACAAAGAACTCCCCAATATGTCTGTACGTGCTCCATTTGGTGGAACTGAGTGGGCGTACATCAGCCATGCTGATCGTGCACAACACATCAAAACCAGACCTCCCCATCCTTAACAGAACCGAAGCACAATCCGACCACATAATAAAAGCCTTCGAAAACTACGAGCAACACGCTTCGTTCATATCGATCCAGCCCCTGACAGCCATCTCCCCTTACTCCACCATGCATGAAGACATATGCAACCTGGCAGCGGACAAACGAGTGTCCTTCATAATTGTCCCTTTTCACAAACAACAAACTGTGGATGGTGGCATGGAGGCTACCAACATGGCATATAGAGCTATAAACCAGAACGTGCTGGCAAATGCACCTTGCTCTGTGGGGATCCTTGTGGATAGAGGCTTAAGTGGCTCTAACCGTGTGAGTGCAAATCAAGTATCACACCATGTGGCAGTGTTGTTCTTTGGAGGGCCAGATGATAGAGAGGCACTGTGCTATGGATGGAGAATGATGGAGCATCCAGGCATAAGCCTCACCATGATGCGGTTTATTCCCGGTGATCAAGCTTCTCAGCCACCGCTGAAGCAACAAGAAGACATCAATGATGAACCGATCAGGGAGCTGACAGTGAAGACAGATAGGGACATACAGAAGCAGCTTGATGAAAAGCTCATGCAAGAGTTTAGGATGAGGTGTGGGGAAGATGACTCGTTTGAATATGTGGAGAAGGTGGTGAACAATGGAGAGGACACAGTGGCAGCAATAAGAACAATGGATGACATTCATGACCTTTTCATTGTGGGGAGGGGCCAGGGAATGATATCACCTCTCACTGCAGGACTCACTGATTGGAGTGAGTGTCCTGAAATAGGGGCCATTGGGGACCTGCTAGCATCCTCGGATTTTGCAGCCACTGCTTCGGTCTTGGTTGTGCAACAGTATGCTGGGGAACCTCAACAGTTTGAAGGGATGGAAACACCCCTTGGTGCAAATTCTACGCCAACTCAACCGGGACACAAACCCTTCACTTCAGAATTCTAGACAATTTTAAATCCCCTCCCTTCACCTCCTTCGTAACAAAGTACACAACATTTCTTTTCTTTTTCTGTGTAACATTCAATCTTGTATTATTCTTTGAGGAGTAGTTACTTTTTGTTTGTACCTTCTTCCACTCTTACAAGAAATGTACATACAGTTGTATACAATTATGTTAGCACAATTTGTTTTGTTCATATTTGATAAGTCTGTTAGAATTAAGACTTGTTTTTTATTATTTAGATTGACTGATGTTTAAGAAGTATGCCGTTGATTTGAATTTTTTTTTAGTACATATCTTAAACAACGTACCGTAACCTATACTTTTCATGAATAAATGTATTGTTTTTTCAGATGTGTACTGTATCTTTTTTTTGTCTTGAATATAAATAAAAAGAAATTACTTTACGTTGATTAGAAAAACTTAGTTAACATAGTTTAATTTTACTAATTTAAAAAATATTTTTTAAATTACTTTTTATTAAAATTTGATATTAAAAATAAGAAAGAGTCTTTAAAAATACAATCTCAATAAAATGAAAGGTGGGAATGCCTATTGGCGCGAACCCAAGGAAGAAGTTTATGTGAACACCAATGGCAGATAAGGTGGGAAATATTGTCATGGAAACGTTAATACTAATGGATAGAAATGCATTCTTTGAAGGGGGATGAACCTAGACTTTAATCTAATTGGTTAACAGAGAATATGATGAGGTGGGAGAGAAAGGGAAGGAACCATATTTTTTATATGAGCTTGGCTTAAGGGTTGGTTGTTCTGTTCAAAGTACAATAGGCTTTATCAATTAGCAAGCAATAAAATGACGAAGGTGACTAAGTTAGGAGAATGGTTAAAAAGTGAGTGGAGATAAGTGTGGAGTTGGAAGAGGGATTTTTTTTTTTTTTTTCAATGGGAACTCCTAGTTAATCGGGGAATTCCAAACTTTATCAAACCATTGAAGGAACATGGAGATGATCAATGGGTATGGTAAGTGGATCCTAATGGGTGTTATACAGTAAAATCATCATATAAATATATTAAGGTCAAGATACAGGTCATTTGTGATGTCTTCTACAAAAATAAATGACATAGTTATGCGCCGTTGAAGGTTGAAGCATTTGGCAGAAACTAGCGTTACTCTTACTCTAGCCAACCTAGCAAATAGGGATATAATAATGTAATCCACAAGTACCTGTCCAGGTGATAATGAGATGAAGATAACTAAACATTTGTTCTTTCTATTCAAATGTTATGTTGGAATGTCTATATTGGTTGAGTTTTTCTTCAGTTTTGGACAATGACTGCAGAACACATTTTCTACAATTTTGGGCTTGCCAAGTTTTAACAACGTCAATAGGAAGAGGTTGCAAACAGTTTGGTACGCTGTCATATAGGCTATATTGGTTTTGGCTTAATGCAAGGGATTCATGATGTAAATATCTGGTGTCTAGCTTGTTCTTAAATCCTGCAGGTTGAATTGACAAGAGGTGGGAAAGTATGGTGGCCAAAGGAGGGAACAACTCCGAGGTTTGTAGTTGTGATTGGAAGTTGGCATGTTATAGGCTTTTAACCATGTGGTTCTGTCATTGTCTTTCAAGACGAGATTAACTTGATCTGAACTCCATGATTCTAAACAGGGTGTGAGATGGTGACAATATTTGTAAAGATGCTTTAGTTAGTAATCATTTAAAGGAATATATATATGTTTGGAACTTCAACTTAAGTAAGTCATGAAGCCCAACATTTTTTTTTGGTATTTAGTTTCTTAAATGGATTCTTAACTTATTTTTGGGATCTTATAATATCATATCAAATTTAAAATTTCCAACAAAAATTTATTTCAATGCTAAAGATTTTAATTGAATTCTTAACTTTATTTTTCTTTTTATTTTATTAAATTTATAAGACCTACAAAAATAAGTTAATAACCTACTTAAGAAACCAAACATTGGAGATGCTCTTGTACAAATAATCAGCTTCTATATAAGAACTCAACCTTTTTGCTCCGATAGTTAAAAACTTATAAAAATTAAATTAAATAACTTCATTGAAAATGCTCTTGCTATGTTTATTCATGTAACTTTAATACTTAGTTGTTCTTCCAAATTTAAGTCTTTTTACATGGGCTTGGACCTCTTGATAAAATTGGGTGGATTGGACTTAGGCCAGTATGTAACAATTGTCCTTAACTTGATGTGTGTGCAATATACACACATGGTAGTGTAAATATGGTGATATTGAGTGTGGCTTTTAGTTTTGGGCATGGTTGAATTATTAAGTTGGATTTCATTATACGCACAAACATGGACATTAGAAGTGAGTTATGTTTTCTTGATGCACTCGGTTTGAGTTCTGCTGATATTAATCAAAGAGAAGGTGTTTCAGTCTTAGTATTTCAAGCTAATGCAGCAGTTTGAGAAAGGTTGGCTTGGTTCTACAAGGCTTATTTGGGATGTGAGTCTATTTGGTGAAGGTCATGTTCTAGTCTTGACTTAATGTCATGAAAATTTTCTGGGCCTGTGTAGAATTCAATTCTTGATATTGCTTTATTTGGAAGTAGTCAGTGAGCAGCAATTCCATGGTACATTTATACATGATTGCTATGAGATGGAAAATGTTGGTCTTGGTGTTGTGTTTTTAGTTATTATTTGTATTTGCCAGCTATTTGTCAATTGTAGGTTATGCACTTATTAGTGTTTAAATGTTAACCTAATTCATGGATTTTTATACAGCAATGTTATTGATATAATTTATATACTAATTTATATAATAAAAAGAGAAAAAGTATATGATGTAATTAATAATATAGGGAGATAAATAAAAATAATATTATAATATTTTTATATCATAGGGTCCGTCAATGACACAAATTGTGTTATTATTGGTATATTTGAACAAGCAGATACTTTAATTATTTCATTATGAATCATTAAGGAGCAGTGGATTTCTATGAATTTAGCTGTGTTGTGTTTTGGATCGTTGTTATATATTGTATCGTCAAAAACTCTCACTCGAAATTAAAAATAATTTACAAATATATTTTTTAACCTATTAAAATGATTTTTAAGAATAAAAATTAAAAAAATTGTGACGGAACGTTAAAATAGATTTATGTTTCAAATGGGGTAACCATAACAATATTTTAATTTGAAAATCGACAATAAAATTATTCTAAAATTTATTAAAAATATATAAAATTAAGATCTACAAAATAAAATAAAATAATTAAAAATAAAATAAGACCTACAAAATTTTATAATTTATAATAAATTTCAATAAATTATAAAAATAATTTAAAATAATATGTTAAAAGAGAATGTTTCTAACTAGTATTTTCTAAAAGAACATTTTTAAACTTTTTAATTATTATAATTCTATAGTTTTAATTATTACAATTTAATAGTTTATGTTGTATATATAATTTTACATTTTTAACTGTTATAATTCAAACCATTTCTTAGATAGTTTAAATTTTGGAATTTTTGTTGGCATTTTTACCAATTCGTGATGTTAATATTTTAGGGAGATTTTGATAATTATATAAATTTTCATTATATAGTATTAGTATTACTTTTACTGTTATTAATTTTATAAAAAACAATTAAATATCTATTTGTTTAAATATCTATTATTTGAAATATTCATTTATAATTATAAATCAAATGATGAAATTATGTTACATACTTTTATAGTTTTATTTCTATACTTTTAATTTGAAAATAAAAAGTTAAACAGTTAAAATTCAACTAAACTCTTACGTTTTACCATTTACAATTTTTTTAGTAATAAAATATTTATATTTAAATATTATAAATTTAATTATCTTCATAATAATCATATTATAATATTATTTACATTCGTATTTGGGTTATTTTTTTAAGATGATAGAAGATAGTCTAAACTATTTTTCATAAAATCATATTGAACTTTATATTAAGTATGAGTAAATATTTAATATTATACGGAGATGAAAAGTCTAAACAATATTCAAATTATGAGGATAAATATGTATATAAAGTGTATTAGTATCTTGATTATACAAGTTAATATATGGAATTTAATTAGAAACACTAATAATATAAAGCTTTTTATCTTGCTATCGAATCAGATTAATATATAATTAAAAAATATTTTTATATTAATTATATTTATATTTAGATACACGTATTGAAAGTTTTAATATTTTTTTTACAATATTCCATCATTTTATTTTATATTAATTTTTACTAAATTATAATTTTTTATTTACAATTGTGTTATTTTTAATTATATTATTTTATAATTATTTTTTATAAAAATTATTTATCTACACATTAAATCGTGCATTAATGCACGAGTAATTATAGATGGAGTCTAACTCCGTTAATTAAAAATAACGTTTTAGTAAAGTAAATTTCTTACATTATCTTCAATTTTTATGAATAAAAAATGGGTGACTTCATGTTGTGTATATAGTGATTATTATCTTAATAACTTTTATAAGATAATTTTATTTTAATATATACTTTTGAATTGAATTTTTTTATTATATCGATTATATCTGCAAAATATATTTTATTGATATAAAACTATATATTTAATATTCTATTAATATACATAAAAAATGAAATGATATATATTTAAAATATATAAAAATTAAAAATATATATTTTTAATTATATATGTATAATTTTCCAATTTTAATAAAATTTCATACAACCAATCGAAATCATATACAATTATAATTTAACAGTTAAATTGACAAAAATTATATCTTATGTAAAATTATTAATAATCCAATAATTAGTATAACTAATGATATTATTATAACTTGATCCATTCTCACACTCTCTCTACATATATAAACATATTCCATAATACTGATCTTAGTCAAAGCGAAGAGGAGTTTTGCTCAAATGTGGTAAGGAAAAAAGTATTAAGAACAAATTTGGTGGTGGATAGGCATTATTTGTTGGGCACCCCTAACACGTGGCTTATAATTACAGTTGAAAAAGCACTAGCAATTAAGTGGGCCCTTCATGGGGCTGCAATTGGCAAAATTAATGATGGGTGCCCTTATTAAAGCGTGTGGAGGAGCACAGGCAAAATCTTGGAAACATGTAATCATTGAGTTTCTTGAAAACTCAAAGATCTCATATCCAAACCTTCATAATGTGATTGTTGAATTCTTTAAAATGACATCAATTTATTTAAGTTTCCCATTTCACATATAGTAAGGTCAATTTTGGCTTACGAAATGTTGGACCGCTAGTGTAGAAATATAAATTTGTAATGTATTTCTATCCTTTAATTTGCATACAAATTTCGTCGTTTTTCCTGTTATATTGAAGAGTTCAAGTTACGTACGAATGTTGTCATTATCGTGATATTCAATTGTTTAATTTGACCCTCCTAACTAACATGTGTATGTGTTCTATCCAATCCTTCTTCTTTGAGCTTGTGAATATAGAACTCTTGAAGACTACAACTCTTAAAAGTTGAAAATTGATATTTAGGGTGTTTCTTACAAACATGTCCTTGCCATTCTTTCTTATCATTCAAGTCCCGTCACTTGATCCAACAAATACAAACAAATTATATTCAAAAAAAAACCATGTTAATTATACTGCGTTTCGTATGTGGCCTTTTGGGCCAGTGGATAAAAAAATTAGTATAATACAAAAATATTTAAGTTGTGCTACAACTTCTTAATATATAAAAAATATTTCTATAACAATATTTGTGAAATAATTGTTGAGAGAGTCTTTTCTTGATCAATTAATGTAATATAAGAGTCAAAAAGTTAGAAAGACATTTATCAATAATCCAAAAGAGTAATCACAATAATAATTTATGACATCACATGATTGATCTTGAGCTTGGAATATTCGTACGCCCTAAAAGTCGATGAATTGGATTGAAAAAAAGAGATATAGGAATAAAAAAAATAGAGGAAGAAAACAATAAATATGATAAGTTGTGTGATAAAAGAAATAAAAATAAAATAGAATAGAAAAATAAATATAATTTTATAATTAATTTTTCAAAACTTTAGGTTAAAGCATGAATTATTTTACTAATTCTCGATTGTTAGTGTCTCTCTCTTGAATTAATGCAAGGTTTTTTTTTAATTTCTTATTTAAAATTTAATATTACCCTTTTTTTCAAATAAAGAGATCAATATCTTAAAAAAAAATTATTTTTTACATATATTTTCTTTTAGAGACAATATTATTCAATTACGATCGGATATTAAAAATTCTTCCAATAAAAATTTAAACTTTGATTCACCACTTCTCCTACCAAAAAATTCAAACTTTAATTAGCAACTTGCTATATCTAATTTTATTGATAAATTAAAACCTGTATTTTTTCCCCTTCTAAGACCTACTAATTAACAAACCCCTTATTTGGATGGGATCCCTACAATTTTATACCGTTACAAGTCCATCTAAATTGCAATTCAAAGATAACTAATTAATATTTTATTTTATGTTATTTGTAATTCTGATAATAAAGTTTATTACTACTCTCCTATTTTTTTTTTTGGATTTATACTACCCTAATTAATACTATATATATATTATTCATAAGCAAAATATTTATTAATGAAATTTGAGTATAAGGAGTATTCAAGCCATTGATTAAATATTATGAACATATTCATTATTTCTATGTTTTGATTAACCACCATCTTAATTAAAAATAAAAGCCATCGTCAATTTTGTTAGCTAGTTATGATTATTGCAGAGTTAGTAATATTGTTTATAATAATGTTATGCTACCATGAGAGTTTGGGCGTACTCGTAAGCGAATTAAGGTTTCAAGAAAGGATGAAATTCGAATAAGTTATATATAACGACATCATTTTTATGGTCAAATGAATTAATCTCACACCTAAAAAGTGTAAAGAAATAATATATATATATATAGATAGATTGATTGATTGGTGCGTGTTTTAAAATACAAAGAGAATTAGGACAAGTTAAGACCAATTTATTAAGTTATTATAAGAAGAATAATTTCAGCTGTTTTATTGGGATTAACTTTTAATAAACCATTTATTTACTTAAAAAATAAATAATGTTTATTTAATTCAAATCAATTTTATTTTACGTTCCAAGACCAAGACAGACAAAATAGGGTTCAAAGGCTAGAATTTCTTTAAAGTATTCTTTACCCTAAAGTTTTATTGGCGGCCATCTTTTTGTCAATTTGTTGTTTGGTCTCTTTCTCTATTCCCATTTCCCTCGTTGCCGAACTTACCTGTTTTCAAGGGAACATTTATTTTAAATTGGTTTTCTTGTCTTACTAAATTGACAGAGATGCTGAGTACAAAGTAAGGGTTAGAATTTAGAAAGAGAGGTTAAAAAAAATAAAATAAACACAACAAAACCATCCCAATTTTTTTATAAAAAATTAAATAAATAAGAGTTAATTTAGATTTAAAAAAAACACTAAATAAGAAGAGAAATGAAGTTAAAATCTCACTTTCATTGTATTTCTAAAAATTATCTCGTATAACAATTTCATATATATAAATTAATTTTAATTTATTAAAGAAATTTAATTGATTTTATTAGCTTAATTTTTTTATTTTTGTTTTTAATTATTTATTTTAAAATATATTTAAACGTATAGCAATTTGACATTCATCTTTCTCCTTATATCTTGTAACAATAAATATTATTATTCATCTTAATTGTACCTTTATTTTTAGAATCGACTAATCATATTGATAATATTTGTTTTCATGATTTGTCATGATGATTAGTTTTTTCAATTAATATAATTAGGACAATATTTTAACTTTTCCTACTTATCCTAATTATAGGATCAATTAAGATTTTTTGTTTTCTTTTTAAGTTGACTCTACTTGTATATAAATAATGTATATAAACATATGAATATCAATGTAAAGAAAAAAAAACATCTCTTCCATCTTAACATGATGTCAAAATCTTCTAAGATCTAACCAAGAATGGATGTTGAGAGTGTGAAAATGACACAAGTCTACAAAGAAGATTATCGGTGTATTCGGCTGCTCCCTATTCAGTGCTATGCACGGTTCCTTGGTAATTTCTAGTTTGATCAGGGAAACCACAGAAAATGAATCTGCTAATGAAGGTTACAGATTCGATCAAGAGGAAGAAACCTATAATATTGTAGCTGCTCATGGTTATTTTGGCCGATTGATTTTCCAATATGCAAGTTTCAACAATTTTCGTTCTTTACATTTCTTCCTAGCTGTTTGGCCTGTAGTAGGTATTTGATTTACCGCGTTAGGGATCAGCACTATGGCTTTCAACTTAAATGGTTTCAATTTCAACCCTCAAAGATGGAGAATAAAACAAATGAGAATCTATTATACCATCTACAAAGCAACAATCTAATTATCTACTCGTTGCTGCATAAATTAAAAGAGAACATGATCATTGTATGACAATTCTGGTAATGTAAAATAAAGATAAATAAGGCAACCAACTAGGAATATCTATTAGAATTATCAAGAGGTTGTCATATGGTCAAACTAAGATTTTGGTTATGTTTTAGAGGGATCATACACTTTTTTCCAAGTAATCCAACTTCACTAATAATATCCAAATTAACTTCCTTTGGTAACGGAAAATCCCACCAAGTGATCAAGTTGCTTCTACTCCTAAAAAATATCTCAATGATCCTAAGTCTTTTAAATGAAAGTATTTGCTCAAGTATTCAAGCATTAAATAAGGGTAGAGTTATTTCCACAAATGATCAAATCATCAATGTAGACTAGGACTAGAAGTTATAGTCCTTTATCATGTAGTGTGACTAAGTAATAATCCTAATAAGACTAGTGAAAATTGTAATATTAGAGTACAAGGAAGTTTGGAAAACTTGTAGCGAGAAGCTTGTTTCAATTAGTATAATAACTTGCTCAAAACATTTTACTTGGTTAGGAAATAAGAAAACTGAATGGAAAATTTTTTAACACTTCTTCAAATTCACCATGAAAGAATGCGCTATGAACTTTCCACCATTTCACAGTAGCTACAACCAATACAATTTGCATTGTGATAATCTTTTCCATCTTTGTGTAATTTACTCCTCCAAACTTGATGGTTTTCAAGAATGATTATTGTACTTTGAACTATAATCCCATCCAAGTGGTACTTAATCTTATAGACCCACTTGCACCCTAACACCTTTTTCCTTATTAGAAGAGAACATGCAATCCATTTATGATTGTCTTCAAGTACTTGTATTTCATGTTTTATAGCTTCATGCCACCTAGCACTTTCATAGGCTTTGGGAAGTCATGGGTTCTTTCTCAACAATCATGACAATAAAGAACTTGCAATATTTCATATAAAAATTATCACAACTCTTATAATGTGTTGTGAGATAGAGAACACTTGATTTTTGCTATGAGGAGAGTGGATGAATGGATGAGCTCATACAAAATTGTCAAATTTCTAGTCATGTGACTAGATGTCCCTATATCAATAATCCATGTTGATTTTTTACCTATCATCCTTTCAACATTTCTTCCTTTGTGATTGTTTAGTCTATGTACCATAATTTTCCATTATTTGTTGTTCAAGCCTATGAGCCCACCTTTGTCTACAAATGTTTTTGTAAAGTCATTCCTCTAGTGAAGAAGTCTGAGCAACATTGTACAAACATTCATCCTTATCCATCATGATCATTTCAATTCATTATTCTTTTAGATAGTGCTTGTGATATGAAGTTGTATGGATGATGTGATGTTGACTAAGTCACTTGTCCACTTACGCGTAGGCCACTTATTGAAAGAATTATATTTTTGGGTTACTCTCTTATCTCTTGGAAGACCAAGAAACAACATATCATGTCTCAATCCTTTATAGAAGTTATGTATTGTTTGGTGACTAATATCATGTGCAAGCTTAAGTGGGTAAAGATCATTCTCTTAATTCTTGGTATCACGCATTCGATGTTTATGCAACTTTATTATGATAGTCAAGTTATTCTTTATGTTGTAAATAACCTTGTATTTAATGTGCAAGCTTAAGTGGGTAAAGATCATTCTCTTAATTCTTGGTATCACGCATTCAATGTTTATGTAACTTTATTATGATAGTCAAGTTACTCTTTATGTTGTAAATAACCTTGTATTTAATGTGCAAGCTTAAGTGGGTAAAGATCATTCTCTTAAGTCTTGGTATCACGCATTCGATGTTTATACAACTTGATTATGATAGTCAGGTTACTCTTTATGTTGTAAATAACCTTGTATTTCATGAGCTTACTAAGTACATTGAAGTGGGTTGTCATCTTATTCAAAATAAAATCATTCATGGAAATCTATAACCTTTTTAAGTTTCTTGTATGAACTAACCTGAGAAGCAATGAGAAAGTTTCTAATTGTATCTTTAGTTTTTGGGATCACTAATCATATATAGTAATGATTTGTTTCTATGATTGACTCTGATTATTAACTTTTCTAACTACTTTAATTATGACTATGATTTAGATTTTGTTAGTTATTATAAGGTTTAATTACTCATTTGGTTCTTATACTTACGTAATCTTTATGATATAGTTCTTATACTTAAAAATTAGATATTTTAGTTCCTACACATTTTTTATTCTGGTTTGATGTCATAAATTTGTTGATAAAGTGACAAGTTATGGTAGTTTAATAACCACTAGAAAATGTGGTGATTTTATCTAATAAAATTAACATATGCTTAACAATAAGGACCAAAATGGTACTAAAAACGTAGATATAGGGATTAAAACGTCTAATTTCTAGATATAGTTACTAAAATATAAAAATGGTGCAAAAGGCTTATTTGAGTAAATTTTTACGTAAATACTTATAGAAAGAGAAAATATAAAAAAGAAATAGAATAAATTTCTCCATAAGTTAAAATTAACTTATGTATAAGTTAGTGTGTAGAAGTTCTCTTATATTAACTTCTCTAAAAACTAATTTTTAATTTATGCATAAACTATTTTAATGTATAAAGAAACTTATTTTATTATTTTTTTTTTATTCTTTCTCCCTGTATATGAATTCTTATAAAACAATTTACATCAACATATCCAAATAAATAATTAAACATTAATATAACTAAAATAGTTTAAGTTTTTCTAATTATTGTAATTACAATGATTTAAACTTTTTTATTAATCTAGTTAAAACAATGATTTAGAATTTTTTAATTATAAAATTAATCACAATTTATTATTTCCCTTTGAAGCTGATTTTACTTGGATATCCATAGACTTGGTGAATATCAGTATAGAAAACAATAATTTCATCCCTCTCAACACTTTGTGGTGATGAAGATTTTCTTAAAATTTTAACCTCCTAGTCCTAGCAGTTAATATAATATAAAAATAGAGAGAGTGGTATGAAGTGTTGAGGATGAAAAATTCAGCGGCTACAAAGTGTGCCATTGATGGCAATTAATGTGAGTGATCTTTAGATACTGGGAACTGCTGTAGAATATTGACAAAATGGTAATGGTGGTGGACAAAAAGTTTGGCCAGTCAAAAATCGAAACAAGCACAAGTCAGAGCAAATGCTTAGGAAGAAAGTGTGTTAAGATCAAATAGAGAATACGTTCTCTTAAAAGATTCCTTCTGACGCATGAACATGGTTATTCTCCTGCAACTGCATATATTCAAATTTAGGGTACCTTCTCGTCTACAAAGTTGAAAATTCACATTTCATTAAATTATTGTAACACTCCGTTTGAATTTTGTTAATAGAAAGCGCTATTACTATATTTTAATTTAATTTTAATTCGTTTTGAGGTTTTACACTATTTATATCTATTGATATGATACTAAGTAAATTTAACTTCTATTACTATATTGACCAGCATTATGCATATTTTATATTTATTTAATTTTAATTAAAGATGATAATAATTAAAAATATTTTAAGTGAATTTTAATTATATAATAAGAAATAAAAATATCTATATTTAAAATTTTAAGTGAGTAATAATTATAAATATTTTAAATTTTTATATGATATTTAAATACTTAATGAATGATTAATAATTATATATTTTAAGAATTTATATAATAAATAAAAATCTTCTAGATATGATAATATATGTGTTTAATGGTCATATATTCAACATGTAAAATCTATTTTCTCGTATAATATACATTAAAATAATTCAAAAGGTTTAATATTTTAGTTATGTGTAAAAAAAATAAAATTATAACAAAATTTTAAGCAAAGTGAAAATGAAAAAAAATTATGTTACTGGATATAAATTAAACAAATTATTAAATTTTAATATTTTAATTTTTAAAGATTGAAGGTGGCCTTCAAATCTAATATTTTCTTAATTAGACGATTACGGCTAAAAAAATTCAAAATTATATTTAAAATATGATAGATGAATATATATATATAATTAAATTTTAATAACAATACATGACAAATATATATTATTGGTTTGTGGGAAATTATATTCTTAATTTTGTATTTTATTTTTTATAATTATAAAAAGAGAAAAAGGAAATAAAAAAATATAATATAAAATAATTTCATAATTGAATATTGCTATCACATGGTTCGACACGTCACAACGTACTACTTCTTGATTTACCAATAGAAAAACTAACCTTATTTTCACTTACTTTTTATCAAATTTTTTTCTTTGTGGTACTTTTTTATATTTTTATATGCAAGCATATAAATTACACTGTAAAATAAAAGAAAACACTTTGATGTTCAAAAAATATTTTTTTAAATAAAATAAATCATGTGATATGGAAATAAATAAAAAGCTAAATTAAAAAATACTATGTAAGTATATGGATAAAATATGTTTTGAGTTTGTATAAATATTATTAAATTCAATTTTATTCCTTAAAAAATATTGATTTTGGTTTTATAAATTTTTAATTTCTATCAACTATCTACTATTGTTACATCACTTAAATAATTTTTAAAAAATTTTAAAAACTAAAATAAATTAAAAGAATAAAAATTAAATTACTTTTTTTTTTTACATTTATACATATTAAAATATATTTAAGTAAAAAATAAGTTATAAAAAATAACGCTGTCATTACCCTGTTCAGCCTGCAAAATTGGAAATTCTGCGTTCTTCTAGAAATTTGAGACTTACGACTAAATCCCATTACCCATTAGGTATTGCTAGATTTTCTTCTAGTGAGATGTACGACTTTATAAAATAGTGACCTTATAAAAATTGAAGTGTCTAACAATACTTTTTTAACTCATATCTCAAACAGATATTTGATTCATACAATTATTTCATTTAAGATGTAAGTATAATAATATTTTAAAATTAAATAAATACTTAAAAATAATTATTAAAATTTATTGAATTTAATTATTTTTGTAAAAAAAAGTATAATAACAGTAAACAAATTTAAACTTAATACTTTATATATACTATTCTAAACTTTTACCGCTACACCAACTTCAATATGTTTGAATTTAAGTATTTATTTATCTATAAAGTGATTATTTAAATAAACATTAAAATTAAGTAATTAATCCATTTATCATAGTCAAGTTAATTCAAATAAACTAATTTTATTTTATTTTAAAATCCGTTTGATTTATTTATATTTTAAACAATATTATATTAACAATATTTTTAAACTTTGATAGTTACACAAATTCAAATATATTTTCACATAACTATAAGTTTATAATTAATTTTTTACACTTAAACGGTTTCATTAGATTTTTATTATTCTTCTACTAAAAAACGATTTTTATTATTCCATTCAATGAAATAATTAACCTCCTGTTAAAAGTAAATAAAAATTGAACTCATATTGTATATCTATTTGAAATGATATGTTTATAAAAAAAGTAAAATAAAATTGATGTTTCTTTTGTTAACACGATTATTATGAATAAATAGGTGGTTTGTTTATTAATTTTATTGAAGTAAATAGGTAGTTTATATTAATGTATCTTTTTCCTATTTAATATCTACACATATAACAAGATGAGGATGTTCTATTTTCTAAATTATTAGATTTCTAATTGATATTTGTTTAAAAAATTTAAAAGATAACTATAGATATAAAAAGAATTAAAAGGTTAAAAATAGAAAAAGCATGATGTAGTTTTAGTAGAAGAACTTAACATTATATATAAATTTAATTGTATGTGAATGCAACGACTTTTCTTTTAAATATTTAAAGTATATTGGATTAATTTATTATATATTTAAATATTTTTTATAACAAATATTTATTGAGGAAGTTTAAAATAAAAATTCTAAACTACTACTAGATGTACAGTCCTGACTAAAAAATTAATTAAACATTATATGAGATTCTTTTGTGAGGACGAATAAATAAAAAAATATATAGAATATTTCTGCAAAATTATAATTTAATTTTAACACAATTATTTTGATTATTTTATTGAAAGTGAAGACTTTTGGATGTCCACTGAGAAGAAAAATAAAAAGGAAAAGAAAAAGGAAATCATTCTCAGAGAAGCTACCTCTTTAACCTTTTTGAAATTTTCTAATAACGTATAATGGGTAAAAGGCGACATCAACTTGGGGTGAATTGAAATGATTTGATTGCTAGTGTGATTTGAGTTTCATAATTTGACAACGTGCAATAACCCTCGTTCAAGATCTATTTGGGAATTATGATGCCACTTATTATTATATCTATCCCCAAATTGACGGTTTAACTAATTTTTACTTTTTACTGTGCTGTGAAAGAAAAAAAATCCAAGCTAGGAAGATAGAATATTCCTTTCATGCGATTTGAATTGAGTTATAATAAATATCATACGGTGTCTAGTCATCCATATTATTGTGACTCTCATGACCCTTATGACTAGCATTAAATACACTTCCTTCCCCTATAAAACACAGTACCAAGCAAATCCATTAAATCTTAAGTAATAAAATAACTGGCAAGCAAACACTATCTACCTTACCCAAAAAAGAAAGAAAAATCAGATCCATGTATAATTGTAAAGTGTATTTCGTATTCTATTATCTAGACTAATGTCTTTTGACAATTATGAAATTCTTTCGATCAGATTTTCTTAGTATTGACCACTTATCGTGTTCGATTATCAATTACAATTATTTATACAGTCGTTTAACATAAAACATACCAATTCTTACTTTCTAATTTCATATTTAAAAAATTGTGAACTCCTATTTGTATTACCACAAAAAAATTCTTATAAAAGGTTAATGTAAAATATTAAAAAATAGAAATATCATGTACAATTTAAAAAAAAAAATACTAGATGAAGTATCAGAGGAATTTGCTAAAAAAAACACACACACAAACAAACCAAAAAAAAGGGGGGAAAAAATGGCAGAGATTTGTTGGTTCGTGAAGTAATAGGTGGTTCAAACTTGAAAGACATTAACAATAATTTTTCTTTTGGTGGGTCAGTTTGACTGGATTGGTAGGGGCAAGGTGGGGACCATTCCCACAATTATTCTATATTATTAGTTGTGATAAGGTCTGTTTCTTGGACCTCTGTATGTGGGTGTTCTTTCCTGTTTTTTCCAACTAAGATTGCACTTTTGCTCTTTCTCTTTCTCCACTGTCTTGTCTGTCAGGCAGAAACTGCAGGCTTAAATAAACTTCCTCATACTGCACTCTTCTTTTCTGCCTCCAATTTGGAATGTAAGTAGTCCCCAACTTTTATAAATTTTCTTTACCCCATCACTTGCTATTCATTCATAATGCTCCATTTCTCACTCCTCTCCCACTCACACCACTTTCTAGTTTCTAGTTTCTACCTCTTGTCATTAACTTCTGCTGTCTCAAGGCTTTAGTAGCCAAAGGAGAAAAAAAGTTTGCCACTTTCTGACACCATCTTTATGGCATTAGTGTTTTAGTTAGTGCCTCAAAATGCTTCTCTTGTATTGGTCACACCTAAAGCCTCAAACTTTAACCTGCCCAACATCATATCTCAAGAACCCACTTTGATTTTTCTGCCACTTTGTTGAATACAAGTTCTATTTTCGAGATATAGTTTGCTTCTTTCTTTGGTGGTCTTTGGAATAATCTTCAGTTTCTTTCCATGAACGAAGTCCAAATTGAAATTACCATTCCTCACTTGTTCAGATGCCCCATCAGTTTGGACTTGTTCGAAGATCCAGTAACTTTGTGCACAGGCCAAACCTATGACAGATCAAGCATAGAGAAATGGTTTTCCGCAGGAAATCTCACATGCCCTGTAACAATGCAGAAGCTTCATGATCCATCCATTGTTCCAAACCACACTCTTCGCCACTTGATCGATCAGTGGCTCCAATTGGGTCCCCAATTTGGTAACTCTGCCACTATTGATTACTTATCTTCACTCAAGCACACCCTTGAATCTCCCGAATTGGAAAACAAGCTCCAAGCACTTGAGAAAATTAGAGTTCTCTCCGATGAGTATTGCTCCTTCAGAAAATCTTGCTTCCACCAACTGAGTTTCTTGCCCCTACTCTTGGAACTAGTTTTTGGCACTCACCTCTCCAAATGTCACATGGAGTTCACGGAGCTAGCACTTTCTTGCATTCTAAAATTGTTGCCTCTTGTGAGCTTGGAGCCTTTAAATATGATCAAAGATGAGTCTAAGTTAGCAAATTTTGTGCTGTTATTTGAAAAGGGAACTAGCTCGGTTAAGACAAGTCTTTGTTATCTTATAGATTCAACATCAGCGCCACAAACTGAAGAGTTATGTCACATGCTTGGACACTCTCACAAGCTAGTGCATGAGATTGTTGTGCTTGTTCGCCAAGGTTGTGAGGCTTCCAAGGTTGCAATTAAGGCCATGTCAGCGTTATGTTCCTTGCAATCTAACAGAGAGAATTTGGTGAGAGCAGGAGCAATTGATGGGGTCATAACATACATTTCAGGCTGTGAAACAAGGCAGAAGAATTTGGCTCCACTGGCAATGGGAATAATAAAGAAACTTTTGGTTCTAGAGAGTGCTAAAGAGGCGCTGGTGAATCACCCAAATGGGGTTGAAACTTTGGTGAAGATGGTTTTCAGGGTGTGTAATCAAGAGTGTAGTGAGAGTGCTGTTGGGGTGCTTTCAATTGTTTGTCGTGATTTTGGGCGTGCAAGAGAGGAAGCAATTGGGGCTGGAGTTTTGACTCAGTTGCTGTTTCTTCTGCAGAGTCAGTGTGGCATCAAAACTAAAACAAAGGCAAGAATGCTGCTCAAGTTGCTAAGATCCAAGTGGATTGAGGAACCAAAGCAGGTGTAGATTGTGAAATGTGAATAAGAAATGTTTATAATCAGTATTTGATGGCTCTGGACGGTCTTGTTGTCTATGTGCAGTATTTGTAACCATATATACTTTGTAATCTTTGAATATCATCACCAAATTTTAAATTAAAACTAAGTTTTGGCCTCGTTATTATCTCTTGTTGGTACCTTTGATTGCAACATGCCAACCTTACATTTGATTGAGATGATGAAAGACTTCTTGCTCTGAAGTGCTAGTTAACAGTTTATTGGCCTTGTTAGGTGTTATCTTGTTAACATGAACTTGTAGAGATTTGAAGAAAATTTCTCACCATCGACAATTTTACCTTTTACTTGACTGAAAAGATAAACTAAAGGAGATACTCCAAAAGATGTAACAGCTAACCACAAAATCTAGGATAAAAGAGCGAGAGTGAACATCAAGTACATGATTAGTTCTTTAGTGCAAAATCTTGCAGTGTAGAATGTGTACCATACGAGTCCATTCTTCGATAATTCAATGTTTGGCCGAGATTGATGGAATTGATTTTGCAAGCTCCACCATGGTAAGAAAGGCAATGAATTTGAAAATCTCATTGAAAAGTAAATAATTTTATATGCCCATGCCAATATAAGTTTTAATAGTTTTACTATTTGAATAAAAGTAAAGATTATACTTATTTATATATCTATTATACCCATCTCACCTATCTGACATTAATTTTTTACCAAAACTGCGACGGTAATGGCAAAGTAATTTTCCCTCTGTGTACATATCTTTTTCTTACTTTTTTCTCTGCAACTGCTTTTTTTTTTATTGCAATCAAGCATATTTATAATATAATAAGATTAGTTGCAATGTAATTTTTTGATCGAGAGGTGTTTGTCCTTAATGTAGCCGAATGGACATGTCAAACAAATTTGAGTTTCGTTAGTTTTCTCAATTTCATAATTAAAACATTTTACGAATATAAATTATTTTTTATTCATATTACAAACAATGTTTAGTTTAAATGTTTCTAAATGCTAAATTTATTATTTAAAATAGTTATTTATAATAAAAACCAGATAATCCCACCGAAAGCAAGAAATCATCCAAGTCAAAATAAAATTGCCGATATCAGCCGTTAATTCACTATTAATTTTAATTATTATTGCTAAATATACGCATATTAACATACAAGATTCTAGAGCACAACGTAAAAAGAATAATTTCTATTAACATAAACAATAAATAAATCCACCGCCCTGAGCCCGAGTTATTCAGATATCAAATATCATAGCGATGATGATAGTCTTAGACAAAATTAAAATAGTAAATACATATACGACTATATGATTAAACATATACGATAAATTCAAAGTAGTTGTTACACAAACTAAGAAGACTACAGAATTATGATAAAGGAAAATGTCATGATAATCACGTTAAAAATTGCATTTGATTTGACAAGAATAGAGTCACTTTCTTGACCAATATTGGTGCAAAGAATGATTTTATATAAACTGAAAAAAGAAAGAGGGGAAGGGGAGAGATTAAAATTAATATGAATGCATCGTCACGAGAGCCCACTTTCCCAATTCTTTGACAAATTAAATATAATTAAGAACGAGATGAGTTTAATTAACCAAGCAAGTTACATTAATTATCTGTGTCGGTAAAATGACGTTTTAACTTAATCATGTAAATTTATATATGTGAAAGGGAAAAATGAGGCATTGAAAGTATAGTAGTGGGGTATGGTTAGATTATGTGGTAGGCACATATCTATCTGTTTGAGGCATGATGCATCGGGCTATTAACCCTATTGGAGACACTTTATGTGAGAAACAAAATGGAGTCACATCCCCATGATACGAGGCACGTAGAGGGTCATGATGCATCTTTTGATTTTAGGTTGAACGAATTGGGGGCACGAACTAGAATGATTTCAAAGGGCAAAATCCTTTTCCACCTTTGTTTATGATGTTTTGGCTTTTCCCTCTTATTTGATCCCTTTGAAAATTCGATTGGAACCTTATAGTGATTTAACCCAACATAAGAAGTACTTTTTCCAAGCAGGCAGGTAAGATACATATATGTTGTATATATGCATATTGACCAAAAGAGAGGAAGTGGTGATTGCCCACCTAGTGAAGACTCTAGTGCACCTTTTGGAGAAAGAAGGAGAAGCACATGTCCTTGACAGAACCAAGTAAAATGTTGTGGCAATTGACAAACAAGTTTCTGCTGGCTAGCTTCTATCTCTTTCTGTAAAACAATGCATATGGGCAACAGCATCAATGTCGACTTTGTATAGCTGCCAATTGATGGGACTTGGGCTTCTATGGAATCTCCCTCTCTTCTTTCTCTTGTCCTGTCCTTATTAATGCTACAGAAAAAAGGCCCCAAGACTTAGGAGATATTCATTGTACTTACTCTCTACTTTCTAAACATTTCCTTCGCTATAAATTTCCAAATTCCATCTTCTACACTTCAACATTCAACTGCATAACATCCACTCTTCCATCCATTGGTGACTCATTTTTTTAAGTTCCTCGCTCTGAATCGAATTCATTTTGTAAAATTAATTTAGATCAAATTATTTTTTAAGTAATGCTTATTTATGTTTCAATTTTATTTTAAAAGTAAGTTTGTAGTAAATTTTGGTATAAATTATTTTGTTTAACAATAAAATTATTTCAACTCAGTTAATTTTGAATCTATTATAAATTCTTTAACATGAAAACAAACATGTGTGAACGTATACTTAAAATTACTTTATCTGATATTTTAACGTGATTCTACAGAATTTAACATGAATTTAAACATGCTCATATCTCAAATTAACTAATGATATAAAAAATAATACATATAAACGAGAAACAATTATCTATCATGAACTAATTTTATTTTAATATAAAGCTTCAAATCGAAATGAATTGATTTAGGTAAAACTCAAAAGTTAGTTTGTGAATATAGATTGTAATATGGTTATATAACCTTTGAAAGATATATATTTTTTAACACAAATTCTATGCTTTAATTTAATATAAAATAAAATATTTTGAACGGGTGTGATTTTTACAATTAAAAGCTAACTCTAGAAGATCAAGATCCAAAAATTTATGTTTAATAGTGTGCTTGGAGACATTAGATATCCTGTGAGTGAATCGCTTCGGGGAGAGAATTAGTGGTTGGCACAATTCAATTAAAATATTCAAACACAAATAAAATATTAAATATGTTAATGGTGTGTTGCACTAGTTATTTTTTATTTATTAAAATGGTCTTTCATTCAGCGGAATAATTTTTATGCTATATTTATTATTATTTTTTTACTAATTTAAAAATGTTATATTATATCTCATCCATTATTTTTTTTTTTTTCAAAAATCCTAACCTAGTTCAAGCAAACCCTTTGATTCAATATATAAAGATGATTCTAGTTAGAGATGAAAATAAGTCAACTTAAATCGAGCTAAACTCAATACAAGTTAATAAGAATTGATTTGAGTTAAAGTTTAACTTGAGTTTTATGTGTTTTTTTTAGCTTGAGTTTCATTTGATTTAAGTTACAAGTAGCTTAATTTAAGTAGTAGGTTAGATTCAATTTAAAATTATAATTATGTTTAATTATTTGTTTTATCAAAAATAAAATTAATACAAAGTTAATTATATATATTTAATAATGTAAAACATATTATTTAATATATAAAGAGAGAATGTTAATTCATGAACCAAACGAATCCAACTATACATAATTCAAATTTAGCTCGTTTATTTAATGAATTCGATTTTTAACGAATCAATTATCAAATCGACTTTTGAACTAATTTTGAGTTGATTGAGTTCATTGTCAGTCTTAATATTAGTCTTAATCTTATTACAAGTACTTTATATGCACTAAAGCATTAATGAATTTGCTTTGTCACCTAGGAGATTTTGATGAATTAAACACCTCAAATCTTTTTGTAATTTGTCAGATCTCACATGTTGATGAGATGATCCAAGATAATTAGGAGTTTTCTATCTTATTGTTAATTGACTTTTAAGATATTTAATTTAAAAATCAATAAATTTATCATCTATGATAATATATTATTAAATAATCATATAAAAATCTAAAATATCATACGTAGTTAGTGTATAAACTATAAACTGTTTATTCTTAAATAAAACTTCCCACAATAATGACTCCAAAAATTAATTATATTTTAGAAATTTAATGCACAAATAATAGTAATAATTTATTTATTTATTTATTTAAACACTCATATATCACATACACTCATTTAATATATCTTATTTTTTTCATTTTTTTATTATATCATATCACATTCCATATTTATATGAAAAAGCATTTATAGAAACTTGTTGCTAATTAACACCTAAAAAAGAAAAATATAAATTTATAGATAATGTGGTATAATAATAAAATAATAATAAATATTAATAAATTATTTAATATATAAAAATATTTATATATCATTAATCTATTTGTATTTCTTTCTTTTTTTTCTTTTTCTTTTCTTTTTTTTTCAGTAAAAAAAATGCCAAATAATGTGAGAGGGCACATCCAATTTTTCTTGGTTGATTTTTTTGTCATTTCTTTTATATACTTATTAAATAGTTACAAAATATTTATCATAAATCAATAATTAATCTTCCTTGGAGAATGTGAGTTTACTATATATATATATAGATATATTTTCCTCTTAATATAATTTTTTCTATATTTAAACTCTGAAATTTTAATTAAGTTACAAGTAACTATCATTTATATTAATGAATTAAGATTTGAACTCTGAAATTTTAATTAAGTTATAAGTAACTATCATTTATATTAATCAATATTTTGAAACGAAAATTTATGTAGTTAAATGAATTATGAATTCTCATTAGAGTGACGAAAAAATAACCTGATTTTACTAATATTTAATTATTTATACAAATTGTATATTTTTTTAATAATTCTTATATTATAATTTAATTTATATTTAAATATGTTTCTTTAAAAGTAATTTTGCTATAACGAATATTATTTAAATCATGTTAAAAAAACTTTTAAATGTATAATTTTAAAAAGTATATAACTTTGTATATTATTTATTATTTATTATTTATACAATAATTTTTCATAATATATATTTATCATATCATTTATCTCATCACCCACTTTTAATTTATTTTTATCTCTCTTATGTAAAATGTTGCATGAAATTGATGTACAACTAACATTTTTCTTTCTTTTTTCTTCTAAAACTATGTAATCCAACTGTTTCACGTGAACAAGTCTCGGAATATTTCTGATGAAGAGTGCTCTTTGACAAATTAAAATTGAGCAACTCAAAGTGACGATAATCACGATAGTTTTTATAATCAATGTTAAGAGAAGAATATTTACAAAGGTAATTAAATTCATAGATTTTGGTAAAAAAAAATTAACCATTAAGTGGTAAATATCTCATCAATTTTGATTAGATATACTGAAATCCACGTCAAATCAATAAAAAAAAATGCAAAAGTGAATTCAAAATACTTCAAAGTGATGTGCATTTCCTCCTTCCCCACATATAACCAAACCGACACTAGTTCAAGAGCAATTAGGCACTTCTTGGTCAACAATTATTGTGAGACTCGTTAACAACCGGCGAATCTTTTTATTTTGTGGGATCAAACGCAAAAAAGAAAAAAATAATTGTACAAAAGTAAAGTATATTGCAAGTTCATTTCAGAAATTTAGATAAGTTTCACTATTAAAGGGAAAAAATAATTAAATTATTTAAAATATTAAAGATGGTATAATATTACAGAGAAATCTAAAAACTAATAAAATATTAAAGTAAGAAACTTGAATGGGTTTCTACATTTGAAATACCCTTAGAACTATACATTGGTATAATCATATATATCGGTTCTCATTTATATATAAATTGCATATATCTATAATAATTATTATAAAATATCTTATTTTGGTTAATACTTTTGATTATAAATTTTTATCTTTAATTTTTATTAAATAATTATTACAAAGTTAATTTTCTTCGTTCTTCTTTTCTTAATATTTCACTAAAAAAAAGTTTTACATTACCTGTGAATCGATATCAAAAGGTAATTTATAAACATTTTTTTCTCTTAATTCATAAGATGTTTTTTAAAGAAAAAATCATGACAACGCACGAAAACTAAAACGAAAATATCTTAAATATAATAATTTTAACGAAATATTGCAACTAGAAAGAGAGATCGACTGAGAAGTTTATTTCAGTACGTACAAAAAGTCTACATCTCTTCATAATGGAGGTCAAGATTAATTTAAAACATCATCTTTTTAATTTACAATGTCACATGCATGAATTTTTCTTTTAGTATAAAATAAATATAAAACTTAGAAACAGTACTCTATTAGTAATATTTTTTAATTAAAAATAAAGTTTTATCTCGTTAATACACACTAAAATTTAATATAATTATTTATTATACAATTTATCAAAGCAAAACTTCAATTTTAATTAAAAAAACACCAACAAAACTGATTTTTTTTTTCATAAATGAAAATGAGTACTGTAATTCATCCAAAATTCTTTTGAAGCGTAACGATTTGACTTTACGCATTTTAGTCCACATCCACAGTTTCGGCGTAGAAAGTAACTAAATCGGAAGTTGTGCTTTTTTGGTGAAAAACTGCACCAGTTCAATACAGTGAACAGACACCAAGAGACTGTGGTCCATAACATTATTATTAAAATTTTAAAATATTCTTTTTATTATTGAGTAAAATTTATATTATTCATATTGATATTTCAAATTCATTCTTTATTAATTAAATATTATGAAATTTATCTAATAATAAAAATATATTTCAAAAGTATTGTATATTATTAATATTTTTATTGTAAAATCATCCCCGAGCAAAAAACGGTACCTACTTTAGGGAGATCTTGTTTATTTATTTTTTCTCATATGTACGTATGTTTCGAATATTTTCTATGTGATAATTATGCTCACAAATTAATCCTGTTGTTAGACTTAATCTTATTAATCAAATAGATGACGTTATATATAAATAGTTTTTATGATTAAATGGAACTAAAGTCGAAGACCAAACTACAACTTAGGCACTAAGTAAGAGTGTGAGCAATTTAAAAAAGAAAGAAAAAACTGAATAGAAACAATAAAAAGGTAATATATCATTATACTTCAAAACACAATTAAAAACTTATGTGGAGAATTCTCAGACAAATTCGTTCCTAAAATTCTTTTATACAGGCAAGAAGCGAATAACCAATTTAAAATTTAAAATTGTATTGTTCAATTAAATTAATTTTTAAAATTAATAAAATGATAAAATAATATTTAAAAATATACATTATTAATTAATTTGGTATCTAAAAATGTAATAAGTAATTAAATTGGTTTCTAAAATCATTAAAATTGTAATTATTAGTCAAATTGGTTCCTAAAATTAAAAAAAAATTATATTATCAATTAATTTAGTTTCTAAAATTGAAATGAACAGTAAAATTAATTTATGAAATTTAGTCAAATTCTTAAAATTATAATAGTTAATTAAATTGATATTTAAAATTAATAAAATAATAAAATAATCTTTTAAAATGTACATTATCAATTGATTTGGTATATGAAATTATAATAAACCGTCAAATTGATTTCTAAAATTTAATCATTAAAATTATAATAATTAATTAAATTGGTTCCTAAAATAAAAAATATACATTATCAATCAATTTAGTTCTAAAATTGAAACGAATAGTTAAATTAATTTTTAAATTTAGTTATTGAAATTGTAATAATAGACTAAATTGGTTCTTCATATTAGAGGAGTTTAATTACAATTTTTACGTAATAACTTTTAAATTTTTGCTAATTTTATTTTTGAATCACATTTTGATCTTAAACTTATATAATTTCATGAAATTTATCCCCTATTTTTAAATTTTTATATATTTTGTCCCATAAGTACAACTAAGCTATTACAAAAAAATTGTAGAAGTGTTAGAACCTCATCCTTTTTTACAATTTACAATCACCAAAGTCACTAAATCATTTAGCTTGTTTAATTTATATAGATGAAAATCAAGAGTAACTTTAAAAAAGTTATTTCTCATCTATACCTTTTATTTTCTTTTAATTTAATAGTTCTCACAAATAACTTACCTTTAGTTGTTAAATTAAAAAATAAAGAATTAGGATGAGGTGTGACTTTTTTAAAGTTATTCAAGAAGTAATTCCTTTCTTTTATATATATATATATATCATCATTATTAAATTTGTTAATTTTACTTTTGATCTCTTAAGCATATATTTATATTTCTATGAAAAAATATTAAATATTAAGATAATAAAATTATTTATTAAATATTTTTATTTAAATTATATAAATTTATTTATTTAATTATATAAAATTATTTATTATTTCTAAATTATTTTTGTATATTCCATCTTTTTATTTGCAAGATAGTTATTTAGAAATAAAAATATTTAATGAATAAATTTATAAGATATTATATATTTTAACTAATAAATAATTCTATATGATTTAATAAATAAAATTGTATAATTTATAAATTTATATAATTAAAATAAAATACTTAAAAAATAAATATCATCTTAATTTTTAATATTTTTATATAATAAATATAAACTTACATATGAAAAAGCAAAAGTATAATGAAAAATATAGTAATAATATATGTAATATATTTTTATATATAAACTAAATAAGACAAATTATTTAATGACTCTTTTATTATTTTCTAAAAGCTCAATTACACATGAGAGGTGAAATATGTAAAAATTTGAAAGTAAAGAATAGAAGAAGTGTATTTCAACTAAGATTATATATATTTATAAATAGAAGGAGATGTGGGACAATCTCTAAGGCAACGAATAATAGTTTAATGCGATTCATCACATCGAGGGCAGTGAGAAAAGAGATAGAATGAGAGAGGATCACCTTATTAGGAGAAAAGGCAGGAAATTTGCTTCGTCAGATGATGAAGTAACACAGCATAATAAGATTAATTATACAACTTGAGGAGCAAAAGTTCCCCCAACATTGGAACAAAAAAGACCAATTTACTTTGTTACTGGCTTCTCTAGATCAATTTTATAAACAATATCTCTTTTCTTTTTGTTTTTATTTATGTGCATGGAATGAAGCACTTCCTGAAATTAATAGTGACTTCTTAAACTAAAACTAAGGAGATCTAATGATATCATCAAGAAAATTAATAGTCACTTCCTAGAATAAAACTAAGGAGATCTAATGATATCATTAAGAAAAGGACGAAGTTTTCTTACAATTATTACTGATAATTTCTTATTGAAAGTAAAATTCTACTGGTATATGTAATGTTTTAGAGTTAAATATATAAGAAATTACATTTTAGAGATCTTAAATAACATATTTCTACTGTTATGTTATTTTGTAATTTTTGTCATGAAGTTTTAAGAACTTACATAGATTCATATTACAGTCTTTTTTAGTATTTTTTGGTATTTTTTGAAACCTTGTCCTCTCTTCTTACTTTCTTTAATGGTGCTTTTGATCGTATGAAATGTTCCATAATTTTTGACTCTTTCGATAATGGTTCTCTAATATCATGTATGTGAGTGCTTCTTTTGTTATGAGATAGCGTAAAAATATGAAAATGAAAAAAATAGTATGTATATATAGTGGGAACCAACTCCCTCCTAATCATCTCTCTTCCAAATTTCTTTTTTTAATGGCAAAATTGTTCTTAATAAAGTGAGAAGAAATAGATTTATTTTAATAACTTAAAAATAAACCCCAGTTATTCTAATTAATTTTAAGCCTAACAACCATCAAATTAGGCATACTTTCATTAAAGTCATTCTATAAATTACATGAACCAATATTAAATTAAAAATAATTTAACATTCTCCCACTTGGGTCATGTGATGACTTAAAGATTCAACATTAAACTATAATAAGTGTGCACCGCACGAAGAAATTATCAAGTCATCATCCTTAATTGAATTAAAATGATTGGATCATGGCGGTTGAAAGCTATCCAACAAACAACTTCTTTCCTTCCATGTATCACAAATCATCCAACTCAAATAACTTTAATCAACACTGTAATATGTGTCTTTTCAAATACACATCATGTTATTTCACTAAAACAATAATGTATACCATATAATGTGAATTACATAATAAAACAAAAACAACTATTATATACACATCATACTACATCATTAACAATGACTTATCCATAATACGCATCATTTTGGCAAGGCCAATGAATGTCTTGGGTGGTAAACCTTTAGTTAATGGATCTACTATCATCAAATGTGTACCAATATGCTCAGTTGACACTCTTTATTTATGCACTTCTTCTTTAACTAAAAAATGCTTCAAATTCATGTGCTTTTCCCCTTTTGAGTATTTGTCAATTTTAGAGAAGAAAACAAATGTAGAATTATCACACAATAAATCTTCAACATTTTGGGTATACTATAAACAATACCAAACTATGAAGTAAAATTATACAACCACAATGCTTAAATTGTAGCCTCAAAGCATGCCACAAACTCAACCTCTATGGTAGAGGTGACAATCACGGATTATTTTGTACTCTTCCATGATACCACCCTCCAACTAAAAGAAATATGTATCCAAATGTGGACTTCCTTGAGTCTATGCATTTGACATAGTTTGAATCCAAGTATCCAATCATTTAAAGGTGGTCTAATCTTCTATATGTGAGCATGTAATCTTTTGTTCCTTGAAAATACCTAAGAACCTTCTTTGTAGCTTTCCAATGGTCTATTCTAAGATTTCTTTGATATTCGCCTAACATCCCAACGACAAAGCTAATATTCGATTGAGTACATGTCTGGGCATACATCAAACTTTCAACCATTGATACATGTGGGGATAAACTTCATCTTCTTTCGTTCCAAGTCATTTCTAGGACATTGCATTTGGCTAAACCCGTCACCCTTCTGAATTGAACAATCCCTGTAAAGTACTTGTCCATTCTAAATCTTTCTAATACCTTATTGATATATCCTTTTTGAGACAACCCTAACAGTCTTTGTGATCTATTATGAAATATTTATATTCCTTTCACATAAGATGTCTCACTCATATCTTTCATTTCAAAGTTATTAGGGAGAAAATTTTGTACATCGTTTAACATAGCAACATTATTAGTAGCAAGCAAAATATCATCAACATATAGGAAAAGATTACAAATTTACTCCCACTAACCTTCATGTAGATACATCGATCAATAGTGTTCTCTACAAAACATATGATGTAATGGTATAATTGAACTTAAGATACCATAGTCTCGAAGCTTGTTTTACTCCATATATTGATTTCTTTAATTTACACACTAGACTTTCTTTTCCTATAGAAATAAACCCTTTAAGTTGGTCCATATAAACTTCTTTTTCTAAGTCACCATTCAGAAATGCAATCTTTACATCCATTTGGTGAAACTCTAAATCATAATAAGCCAATAAAGCAAAAAAAAAATCCTCAAAAAGTCTTTCTTAGTAACTGGAGAGAAGGTCTCTTTGTAGTCAATGCCATCCTTTTTGGTGAAACCTTTGGCAAGAAGTCTAGCTTTATACCTTTCCATATTATTTTTCGAGTCACATTTGGACTTAAAGACCCATTTACAACCAATTCATTTTGAACCTTCAAGAAACTTAACTAGATCCCATACTTTATTATCATCCATTGATTTTAACTTTTCTTTCATAACATTAAGCCACTTTTCAAATTTGTCACTTTTCATGACATGTATGAAAGAGACTAGATCTACATCAATGCTTAACTCACATTCATGTTCAAGTGAATACACAACATAATTGCTTGAAATAGTTGAGTTTTTTTTGCCTTTCAAACCTTCTTGGTTTTATTTCTTTCTCCTTTTCTATCACTTGTTCATTTGTGACTTGCACATTATCTGTCAGTTCGTCAACTGTATGTTCATTATGTGTGTTTTGAATATTACTCTATTGATTTTGAGTATTGTTTGACTGTAATACAACTAGAGGAACAACATCTTGATAAGAGACTTTAGGTGAAGAAAATTCATCGTGAGTCTCTATAATATCCACCTTTTGTGATTTCTCATTCCCACTAAATTGGTCATTCTCAATGAATTGACCAGTACCAGACTCAACTATTCTCATACTATGGATAGGACAATAGAATTTGTAACCTTTAGACTTTTTAGGATAGCCAATGAAGAAACAACTTGCATCAAGCTTCTTATCATATGGATTGTACACCTTTACTTCTACCAAACAACCTAAACATGGAGATGCCTTAAACTAGGTTTGCTTCTCGTCCACAACTCATAAGGATTCTTAGGAACTACCATCTAGGAACCTTGTTCAACAGATACGCAATGGTCTTTAATGTATTCACAAAGATAAAGGTACAGTACAACAATTCAACATATACCTAACCATATTCATTAGAGTACGATTCCGCCTTTCAATCACACCATTCTATTACAGTGTGCCAAACATAATATATTGTGTACACATGCCTCGACTTTTGAGGAACTTTTCAAATGGACCTGGACATTGTCCACCCTCATTAAATTTTCCATAAAATTCACCAACTCTATCAAATCTTACAACTTTCACTTTTCTATCTAACTGCCTTTCTACCTAATCAATGAACACCTTTAGGATGTCCACTAATTGAGACTTTTCAAGTAGAAGATACAAATAAAAATAACATGAAAAATCATCAATAAAAGTGATAAAATACTTTTTATTGCCTTAAGATGGAACATTAAAGGGTACACAAATATTGGTGTGTATTAATCCTGGAAGCTCATTACTTCTTGTAGTAGAGTTCTTTGATATTTGTTTGGTTTGCTTTCCTTTAAAACAATCTAAAAAATAATCCACAAAAATCCAATTGAGGCAAAATTTCAATTTTCATTAGTCTTATTATCCTTTGTTTGGATATGTGACCTAGTCTTTGTTGCCATAAATAAACAAAACTATCATCATGGACGTTGCACTTACTACCAACGACACATTCAACATTAAACAAGGATTCCATAAACTTTGTATCAAGATTGAAACAATATAAACCATCTATTAAAGTATTAGATCTATAACAATACATATCCTTAAACAAAGAAAATGCATTTCTACAATCTTAAAATTAAAACCTAAATCATCCAACTTTGAAATATAAACTAAATTTCTAGCACATCCAAGTACATAAAGACATCATTCCAAATCTACATGACAATCAATGTCGAAGATTAATCAGTATATCCCAATGGCCCCTATCCTTGCCTTCAGTATGTTACCCATGTAAAGAAACTTTTCAGTTCTTTTTATGGTTTAGATTGAAAGGAATCCCTGTGTAATATGTGACATATGATTAGTTGCTCCAAAATTAAACCACAAGATATAATTAGGAACTTTAATAAGATTTGATTCAAAATTTACAAATATATATATATATATATATATTCTTTTTTTCAAACCATTTCTTCCTTTTTTGGTAATCCTTCTTGAAGTGGCCACTCTACTTGTAGAAATAACCCTTTTTCTCTCTACAGACTCCTCCCTTGTTAACTTTTAACTGGGTTTTCCCCTTATCCTTCTTATCCAGCTTGCTCTTACTGGTGTTGGCTCCATCATGAGTCATGAGATGAATGAAGTTATCCTTCACTTTCTTTAGTCTCTCCTTCCTCATGTATCAACATGGCCTTAATTTCTTGAAAGTTCCAATTTTCCTTAGGGGTGTTATAATTCACCTAGAACTGGCAAAATTTAGTAAGAAATGAGTTTAAAATAATTTGTATCAGGAAAGGTTCACTTACTTTCATTCCTTTGGACTTCAACTTTGCTGCCATAGTTGACATTTCAATCACATGATCATGAATTGGTTGAGACCAATCAAACATTTTGTTTGTCCGCTCTTAGGTTCCCATAGTTGACTTGTTAGTAATGTTAGATTGTGAGTACACTCCTTAACCAATTTCATGAATTTCCTAGCATCATCTGTTTTAGGTATAATTAGTTTAACATTTGTAGGCATAGTCAGTCTTATCAAATTCAATGATAGCCAATTAAACCATTCTCAAGCCTCCAAGAGAGACTTGTCAACATATGTACTAGTCTCCATAATGATTGAGGTCTTTCATCCATTACTAGTGCTAGGTCTAAGTTTATCACACCTAGTTGAAACTGGATCATCTAAGACCAGTTAGCATATTTTAGTCCATTGAATTTAATCATACAATTAAGCAAAACAAACATATTACTCATAGTTGTATACATTTAAACAAACACACACATTAATGTTTTGAGTAAACTTAATGGATTCAAACTATATAGACTCTAATCATGCATCTAAGTTCAACTTTAGGTGATTATTAAACACATTTTCATATCAATAATGATGCCAAAACATATATTTTAACAGGCAATAAACCATACTATTCTTAGCATTTATAATATCTTTGATATATCTACACACTCAAAGTATGAAAATAAATCATTAACATCATTAATTATAAGAAATGATTCACCTTTGGGTGATCTATATTTGTCTTATAATTAACAATTTATTCAACTCAAATATACTAATTCCATAACATCATTATCTCAATTAATCATGTATTTTAAAATTACAAACTTCAAGATTTGATCCCTTTGGTGACTAACAAATCTTACTTTAATATATAATTCTAAATAATATATTAATGTAGTCCCATAAATTTCGAGTTAATTTGCATCAATGCCTTTCAGAATAAAAATATAACTTATATATATATATATATATATACACACACACATACATGCACAACACAAAAAACACAATTTGCATATACTCAATAATACTTCCAACTTCCACATAGTGATAATATAACAAAACAAAAATTAGATATTTATGGAGAAAATAATGTTATTCCTAACCATGCTCTCATACTAATTGAAAGCAAAATCTTATTATTATGTGTAGTTTTTTTAGGGTTTAACATATAAGAAATTACATTCTAGAGATCTTGGATAACATACTTCTCACTACTATCATAAAGGTTTGGGAACATACATGGAATCATATTGCAGTCTTCTTTAACATTTTTCCTATATTTCTTGAAACTTTTTTCCCTCATCTTACTCATAATGGTATGAAGTGTTTCGTCATTTTTTTTGTCTTTTCGATAATGATTCTCTTATAGTTTATGGGAGTGCTCCTTTTATTATTTGTAGTATAAGAATAATTTGAAAGAGAGACTATGTATATGTGGTGAGAACCAACTCCCTCTTGATATACCATTAATTTTTTTTTAAAAAAGTCAATATTACTTGAAACAAACAAATGACAAAGTGGAAGTAAATGTTTTTTTTTCTTTTGGTAGTGCATAAAATTTATTTTGTTTTTTAATGTGAATTTGGGAGTCTTTTGTGAAAATCGTTTTTGGATTATTTAATTAGTAAAATTAATTTTGCTAAAGTACTATTGTTTAATACATTTGTAATTGGTTTTTTCACTATAAAAATAACAAATATAGCTTTTGCGTACTAAATTCATGGTTTAGGGTCCAAAATTAATTCCTAACACTTTTGTCAAACATGTTGGGTTATTTTTTGCTTCCAACTATGTGGACAAAAACCCAATACTCTCAAGCTCGCTAGGTAAAGAGAAGAAGATGTCAGATTTGGAGATTGAGAGGGAGAGAGTGAATTTTTCACTGGGTGAGAGATACATAAAATAACTTTTGTACTCTTAATTAATCGTAGTGGATTAATTTCTTTGGTCTGGACGACCCGTAGTTTTTTACTCTTCACGTTGAGGACATTTTTCCAACATTTTTCCACGTTAAAAATATTGGTTTTTCTCTTGTGTGATTCTTCTCATTATTACTTTATTTTCATTTGTGGTTACTCCTTAGGTATTCTTGTAAGTTAGGAGAATTTTTATCCGTTGCGTTGTGTCACCATATTAGTGGTGCCTTATTAGTGTTTCCAGTACCGTACTACCTTCCCATCATCAAAGTGGTGACTTTTCCCCATCAAAATATGTTAGGATTTGTTTAGATTAGATTTTAGTAAAACTAATTTTGAAAAAAAAAATATGTTGAGGGAATTAAATTTCAATTAAAAATTTTGATTTGTGTTTGAGAATGATATTTTAAAAGTGTGTTTGAAAATTTTGATTTTAATGGAATGATAATAAAATTTAACTTTTGAAATATAAATATATATTTATTTTATATAATGATCTATGTTTGAAAATTTTTATTTTAAAAAAAGTTTGTTGTAAAACTTTTTATTTACTGATATATTACATTAACCAAGTAATATAACTAAAATACCACTAATAATGACATGGATAATTCTCTCCTTCTTTAGCTTCTAGGATTTTATGTTTAGACTTGATTTATTCTCAATTAATTCTAATATGATATGGAAGTATCAACAAATTGATGCTAAGTAACTTGCATATGTCAAATATTAATTAAAAATAGGAGTGAATTAATTTTGCATTAATTAAGTACACAATCAAATTACTCTTCATAATGGCTTGAGCTATTTTCTAACAAAGTTTATTTTTAATCAAATGTAATTTTAAGAGAAAATAATTTAAAAATTTTAATTTTAAACAACCAAACATATTTGTTTTAGATTTGGAAGAAATTTTCCATAATTATATGGTCAGACTAATCACATTTGAAGTTATAATTTTATTTTTAAAAACATCTCAATAAATTTAAAAACAAAAATATTTATAAATGATTCTTATCAGTGGTATGTAAGAGGCAATTCTGATTTACCCTAACAAAACGAAACTGTTATTAATGCTAAAAATGGACCACTAGGGTCGTGGCAGTTTTGGAAGAAATCTGTGGGCAAATGCATATAAATGAGTTGATTGGCAAGAGAAGAGAAGAGAAGAAGATCCAAAAGATAGAAAGACATTGTCAGTGACACGTCTTTTCACATAAAACAGAGGTAGAAATGTGGTGCTCAGCCTCAATCACATTTTAAAGTGGTAATTTGTTCTTTGGAGGGGAAACCAAGAAAAAATTAATTAAAAAAGCAAATATTGGAAGAGATATCTTACCAAACCTCTTTAAAGCCTTAGAAATGAAGTTTTGTTTTACATACTGGACAAACAAGTATCTCTAATGTATGGTTATATTTTCAGCTAATTCTTAATTTTTTTAAAGTATTTGTTTCGCTTTATCAATAGTATTTAATAAATAACTTTTTTTATATTATTTCAAATAGTATTTTTTACATATATTATTTTTAATTTTTTATATTTTTAATCTTTAAAATATTTATTAATTATTTTTACTATTTTCTAAGTAAGACAAAATATTTGTTTCATTTTATTTTATTTATTTATCTTCTTCCTATCATAAAATAAAATTTTCTTATTTTTATTGTTTTATTACCTAAAATATTAATAATGATAGATAATAAATTTATTTTATTTTAATTATTGTTTTTTAGATAATTTTATATTATATTATTTATTTTAAATATTATATTATTTATATTATTTAATCTATTATTTTAATATTCTATTTCAATATATTTTAATTATACTAATTAACATAATAAAAATATGATATCTAATTAAGTGTATATTATTTTTACTTTATTTTAAATTTGATTGAAAATATTTTAAAATATAAGACAAAATTAGTAGTAAAATACACAATATGAAAAAATAAAATTAATTAAAAATTAAAATTATAAATACTCATAATATATTTTTATTAATAATAATTTTTATATTAAAATATTTTATAAATATATTTATTTCTATTATTTTATATTTATTAATTATTTTAATATATAGTTTTATTATATTTATAATTAAATAAACTAGTTTTAAGATGTTTAAGCTATTAAATATCGGCTTTTAATTACGAGTTATTTATTTTTTTAATTTTGTGTGCGTGTGTAAAAGATAGCGAATATTGAAAGCTTACAGACGGCGCTGCTAATTGTAATTAATTGCAATTGTACAATTTAATAGTTGAGTACAAAAGTTCATCTCTTTAATTAAGTGATTCTCACCAAAATTTTGTACAAGTTCATTCCTACTCGCACCATTCAAATGCAGCTTCAGAAGGAAAAAGTGACGATAAATGCTTACTAATACTAGCGATGTGAAATGAGATAACTTAATTAAATTCGTATTAAATCCGTTAAAACTAATTTTGGGTTTGGTTGACCTAGATTTGTTTCAGTTTAAAATCTCAATTTAGTTTGATCTATAATGGATTGCAGATCACTATAATTATTTTTTTTAAATAAAATAAATAAATAATTTATTAGTCAATATATCAAATAAATATAAATAAAATTTAAATATAAGATATAATAAAAAATATTATCTTATTAAATTATCTCAATACAAATTCTTTTTTAAATTATTATTATAAGTTAAATAAATATAGAATAAAACAATAAAATAACACAAACATTATAATACTTCATAAAATATTATATTCTATAAAATAATATATAATTATGTTATCTATAATTTTTTTACAAATATTAATTTTTATATATATATATATATATATATATATATATATATATATATATATATATATATATATATATATATATATCAATTTAATGAGGGAATCCAACTCAACTCATAAACCCTACCCATTTTAGTATATTAAGTAAGTTGACTCATAGTTTAATTTGACATCCTTAATTATTATTATAAAGAATTATTTTTTAAATAAAATAATTAAAATCTATTTTTACAAATTTTATTTTTTTAATTGTTTATGAGACTATTCTTTATTTAAAACTTAATCATACTTAATTTTTTTATTTCTCCTTAAAGATATGTTATACAACAACTAAGTATATAAATTATCTCTCAAACTCGGTGTGTTGAGCGACATATATTAGATTATAAGAGAACTAGTTAAGCAACTAAAGTGAAAACTTTTTATTAAAAATATTCTAAATATACTCTATTATAATTTGTAATAAAACGTTGTTTTTAGAATAAAAGGCAATATCCAAAAGTTATATTTGGAGTTGTGATTTTCCAAAATTAAGTAAATGTAGCTGGCTGGAAGGGGTTTATTAATTGGCGCAGTGATTGCAGTGCCCGCAACAGCTACAACACAGTAATGAATTAATGATTGTTACCAATTCTAACAGAAATTTAAAATTATGCACTTCAAATACTATGTCATATCAGTCCTAGGATACTGTGTAATGACGTGCTGCACAATAACTAACCAAAGTAGGACTTCAATGCTATTATACCTGTTCTTAATTATCATATGTAAAATAGGAAGATCAAACCGGGTTCCAATAGTAAGTAAATTGGTTTTCTATCAACCAGATTGTTGAAGCTTGGGGGTATTTTCAGTAGTTAATTCCATTAGCTCAGAGGGAAGCACTCATGTTCAAGAGGATATGTTGTACATTTGTTTCATTAATGAAATACTTAGATTCTCCCATTTTAATAATAATTTGTAAGCTTTTGGTGGCAACACGGGGAGAATATATGGTCACCCATAACTTAGCTTAATTAATTAACCTATGGACCCATCTGCAATTTTATCAATTTCAAACACAGTTGTTCAACAGGCTGCTAAATAAAATCACAACAATACATTATTTGTATTAATAAATTGATGGATCTTATTGTATGGACCATAGACCAAAATTTATTGGAATCATTGAACAAGTTTCCACATAATTCATACTATTTTTTATCCTTCCATCATCTTAAAATACAGATACTTGATGCGTGAGGGAAAGTTTGCACTTGTTCAATCTCGACTATTTCGAAACTTAACTACGTAACCTGTAAGTTACCAATACATATTTTTTTCACCCTAAAGTAATTTACTAAAAATTCATAAAAATGTAGTATTTTAAAAAAATAAATAAATAAGAGGATATTTTGTTTT
Source organism: Mucuna pruriens (assembly GCA_025330945.1). Classification (NCBI taxonomy): domain Eukaryota; kingdom Viridiplantae; phylum Streptophyta; class Magnoliopsida; order Fabales; family Fabaceae; genus Mucuna; species Mucuna pruriens. Next base: position 454,117 of record JAENHJ010000119.1, read on the forward strand.
GAATTTTAATGGATTAAAATTAGAATGTTATGTACTCATTCATTTTATGATAAATTCATTTTAGAGGGGCTTCATTGGTCAAATATACATTAAATTAAATCTTAACTTATACACAACTTCTTCAAATAATTTTAAAAAGATTCTATTTTTAAGAGTGTAATTGAGCCAAAAACAATACTTAAAGTTTAGGCTCTTGACTTTTAATAGATTACCCAAACTTAGTTAATTTACTTAAACAAATTTAACTAAAAGATTGTTTGATTTGTTTTAAAAAAATAAAGTTTAAGCTTAGTTTGCTTTGTTTAGTTCATTAATAATTTAATTTTTACTTTTATAAACAAATTTCTTAAATTATTTTTAACTCTATTAATTTAATATTTAATAAATATTTTAATATTAAATGATAATTTACAAATGAAAATACATGTTCAACATGCAATATGTAAAATTTAAAAATTCTAAACTATTTAAGTATTTTCATACAAACAGTGAGATTTATACAATTTTTTATAAATATATAAACAAGTTATTCAAAAACATTAATGTTAAACTCATAAAACTTAAACTTTACTCATTTAAATAGAATTGAATTTTAAATTTGAGTTTATTTATTTAAAAACAATTCAGCTTATTTATATCTCTAGTCCATCTAAATGAAAAAAATGCCTGTTCTAATTGTTTATTAAAAAATTAATAACTAAAAACATACTAAAATATATAAAGATGTATAACAGATTATAAAATTATTAAAATTCACAAATTTGAGTTGCTGATGAACATTTATAACTCTACCTTTTTTTTCTGGTTCTAAATTGGACGGTTTACTTTGTATGGGCCAAATCCTGAAAACCAATAGTTAGCGTGAGATCAGACAAAGCAAACTTATCCAATAAATTTGAATCCTATTATTTGATTGTCTTCCATACCAGTAGTAGTTCTCAGATTGCTCATTAGACAGACATCAAAAGTTAGAGCAACACTATTGTCTAGACGTTATATACAATTTGAACTAACATGGTATCCATGATTCTTGCACCTCTATATAATATGAAATTAAATGTGACTCAATGATAAACAATAAAATCCAAAGAAAAAAAGCAGATAGCCATACATCGTCATCATATTACATATAACATTCAAGGCAAATCAGGAACATATTTTCGTTTTTATAGGCTTCAGCTTCAGCAGGTTCTAAATATCAATAAACAAGTGTTTAGAACCCTGATTCTGAAAATGGATTAAACCCCGTTGGAGATCTATATATGCAGTAAGTTTCAAGTATAATAGCTAGCCTCTTAATATATATTATCAGCAACAACTACTCGTGGCATCAGACGATGGCTTGTCCTTAAAAATGTTCTTTTTAACGCCCTTGGAGCCCTCGGATAAGAGGCTAGGTGTATCGAGAATCTGGCTGTGCACAAACACCAATAAAATATTTTGGTCATTTTTCTATGATATTAACATATTCATTGGCGTTCACAATTTAAAACATTTGTGCCTTTCACAAATATACGTAGGAGGCATAAATGATTGGCTTATTATGAAAGGTAAAGGAGTAAAAAAGAAAGTAACATCACTTTATGTTTTAATATTTGACCATTTATGCAGTATACCAATTATGATATGGACCAAAGTCATGTTAGGAAATGGGCATATATGTCACCCAACATACCTTCAGAACAAGCTCTTCAAAGCATTGTTGAACGTTAACTCGAGTTTTAGCACTGCATTCAATAAATAGGCAGCCACATTCCCTGGCAAAGTCTATTCCCTCTTTCTTTGTCACAACTCTATAACTCTCCTGAAAAGCAAATATTATTCACCTGCACGTCATGTCCTCTAGTGGAATGCGTGAAAAATTATAGTGATATATGGTGATAAGTTCTAATACAATGCACAAGTCATTTGAAATATTCTTACACTGGGGTCCAAAATGAAAGTTACATGTGCCAATGGTAAGGTAACATATAAGGGAGGATTCAATTTAATTCAAGATTATACAAATAAGCATTCCTACTTATCTTTCTTTAAAACTAAATAAATACATAAGGAATCCTCCTAGAGGAAAGAAAATGGAAGTAATCAAGGCTAGAAATCTACAGAATCAGAAGTCAAAACACAAAACAAAACGGACCAAAGACAAGTAGATTTGCCCAAAACAGCTCCCCAATCCCTGTTTACATCTATAATTGAAAACAAGAAACGTGTATAAAGTTGAGTAGACATACAAAATTTTTACATGGGTGAAGAATACTCAGAAAGATGAAGGGGGAGCATATGATTATGCATAGTGGCTGACCCTAAGAATACTATAATAGTATAGTGTATAATGGGATGATCGCTATTTTAAATTTTTATATATAGATTTAATAAGTTATGCTATATACATATAACAACAACAAAAATTCCATCTCCCTATGTCACTGGGTGAGTAATGTCATTGGGCTAATACTAAATTTAAAAAAAAAAAAAACTCAAAATGCATGACATTCATAATTAACGATAAAAGTTCATAGGTTTAAAACAAAAACAAGTAAATAATAACAAAAGTCAAGCAAACAAACAAAACTCCAAGACATCTTAAGTATTCAATAAAAAACGAGGGTGGGTGTTGCATAGAGAAAAGAACAGAGGAGGTTGAGGGTTCAAAGTTCGGAACAGAGGTGATCTAGAGTTCAAAGTGGAGAAAAGAATGGTTGGTGGATGTTGCCAGAAATACTGTTGGTCGAACGAGTGCCACACAGTAGGTACAATTAAGCGGGGATACTAAATTCTAAAAACGGTTTTTTTAAATTAGGGTTTTTTTAAATTCTAATGGGCTGTACATCCAATTAGGGATTTTTTTTTTTAATTCTACGGAAGAGTGAAATCTCAAACTTTATTCCATAGATGGCCACGTAGTGATAAAGGTATTATGAAGTGTCTCGTGTCACTTGTTTGGATTTGAATAAATAATATTTTATCTAATATGATATTATATTTATATTAATAATATATTTTAAAATATATATCTAAATTATAATTGTTTATTTTTATATTTTAATTTAACTATATATAATATTAAAAATTAATATATTATACTAATAAGTCAATGTCTTAAAAACACGTCCACAGTGTGTCCTACAAGCTAGTTTGGCCAGTGTATAAAACAAAACATGTAACCTTGGCATGTTGCCGTGATTTGCACAACTTATATTTACAAGAAAGAGCAATTATAAAGATTAGTATATATAAATACATTTAATATTTAAAGAATATATTTCCACTTATAATAACATGTAATATAATATTTATTCATTTGTCTATTTTGGTCGCAATTGCAGTGGCCAATGATCTTCCACCATACCGCTATAACGCCACCAGAGTGTTATTAATAACTAAGCAATTACAAAGTTGGTAAAAGATACCTTATCCACTTTGTTTCCTACAAGCATTTTGATGCATTTCGGATTTGTTGAATAAAGGTCTACTTCCTTGGACCATACATCAGCGAGATTCGAAATCGTTTCCCGCCGAGTTACATCATATGCTGCATCAGTTTGACAACCAAAATGCAGTTAATCGAAAGTCAAAATTTTAATAATCACATTAATGTGATATAATGTTATTTTTAATGAGAAAATAAGTTATATATTAAGAATGTAAAATAGATTTATAATGTCATCCAATTATAAATAATAATATATGATAAGTTTCTTAACTGTAATTATAATTATTTTAAAAGTTATTATAATGATGATTTATTATTAAATAATTATGAAAAATTATTTTATATTATTAATGTGTGATGTGTGACTATTAATTTTTTTTTAATTTAAAAAGTTAATAATGTATCTTATGAAAATTTGTTTAGACCCTCCATTTTCCAATTTCTAAATCAATGTATCATTTTCTCCACCAATGCAATGCATATGAACAATAGATATGTCAACCATTTCTTGGTGAATTCGATCGACAACTAATTAGAACAGAAATTTCATTTTCGTCATTTAATTGCCACAGTTAAATTCACCTAATAAGCCAAAGCATGATATATATAGTGTACACAACCACGCTTAACTTTACCTTTTTTCATAGACACCTTCAACTTTTGTACCATCCTAATTAATCCTTTAACTCCGTGTAAGTATTATCCCAATAGGCCCTTATGTCAACTTGGAGTGAGGTCACTGACGATAAACAGGGCATGTCCATTCGTTTAAATTGAATCTAATCCATTTTATTTTATATTCTTTTTTATAAATCACTTCTTTCGGAAAAACAAAACCAAAAATCCAAAAAGGAAATGAAAACAATACTTGTGTTTGGTAGTTTCAACAATCATGTGATCATTGGTTAGTAACTTAGTATGTAAGGTAGCCAATTTTTGGCGAATTATATATTTTCTCTTCATAACTTATTGCCTAGGGACAAGATTGCAATCCAATTTTTGCCAGAGAAATTCCGTTCGGATAGTGAAAGATGAATGGGTAGCAAGGCCCTGCATAGGTCAACATTGAAGTTTACACTCTTGGTAAGACTTTTGAAAAGTTTATTGTAGTTGTTTATTTACAAATTGGTAACTTCCCCCTGACCCCATGCAAAAAAGCCACGGCTTTATAGTTCAAAAGCTTGTTAAAGCCTACAAGAAACTAAATTTTTGACAAAGATCTAGATTTACTTTTTTATTCTTGGTCTGACATAGTTCTCTGAAGATAAACTTAAAAATTAAAATTGATGTCTGGTATGGTTCTGTAAAGATGAACTTGAAAATGGACCAGCAATGGCCCTATTGAACACAAAGGTAAGTCTCTGCGTCTCTTTCCTTTTTATTTGATTTGTGTTGCTTTTTTTTTTCTCAATTCAGAATTAATTCATTGGACAAAGTGATTTATAAAAGTAAAAAAATATACTAATTCAATTTAAATAAGTGGTACAAATTTATTTACCGTTAATTACTTAACCCAAGTTAACAATAGGGTCTATTGACATATAACAATAATATATTTTTACCTCAACTCAACAATACAAACACGAATTGAATATCTCTCTTTTATCTTTATCTTCACTTATTATATTATACTTTTTTCCTTCTGTTATGTCTATCTCTCTCGTGACGTAGATTAACTTTTAGTCACAAAACATTTTTAACATAACAATGATACATCAACATCTCAATAATATAAACACTAATTTAACACATCTCATTTTTCTATATCACTCTTCTTGTCATATTATATTATCTTTTCACTTTTTTCTTTTCTAAGTATTTTTTACTCAAAATGTAGACTAACTTTTGATGTCCACAAAATATTATTCATTGACATAATACTTGGAGTTTGTGGATTGACCATGACAAAATAAAAGTTGAAGATGTTTATTATAATAAAAGGTGTATGGTTCAAGATAATTTTTATATACTTTTCCTTTTAAATATTTACTTATCAATATCTTTATCATTTATCAATCAATGCATAGTTAAGCTCTCTCAAGCAACCTGAATGGTTTTGAATTCTCACAATGAAATTGAAGCAGTATTCCAAGACTCTTAGGTCAAGGAAAATGACTTAAGATGTGTTTAAATAGACATTCATTTTCGTTGAATGTGAATGAGTTTAAACACATATTCACATTGGAATAGAAGTTTAAACAAATAAACAAACACACATTTAAGATGTATGAATTGTATTATTTGATTGGTAACCAAATAGTTGACATGCGTCATACATGCTTCAGACCCTTAAGAAAATATCATTTCAAAATTGCATGTTTACTTATCTTTAACTGTTAGTCCATTAATATCACTCATTTTTATCATGCTTGTTATAGCCACCGTTAATTGGACTTATATGCCTATCATCACTACTTTAAATTTATGTAATTTATTTGATATAATTATGTGAGACAACAAAAGGCCATAACTATGGATTAAAAATAAAAATAGGGTTAAACAATGTCATTATAAATTATTGATGCAATTATAACATTATACTAACTATCTTTAACTACACAAAAAGTGGCACCAATAATTTACAATGAAATATTTTAATCTCATTTTTACTTGAAGTAAGACAACTCTTTAAAAAAGGCAAACCGCAGAAGAAAACTTCGGTTTTAACTCCTCTTAGCAAAGAACTAATTCACTCAAACCATCATTACATAGAAAATCTCAGCAAAGAACTAACTCATTCAAACACGTCTAGGAGGATGGTAAATGATGAGGAAACAGAGAATTGAAACTCACCCATAATGATCCCTTGTGCACCTCGGTAGTAAGAACTCGTCAATGTTCTGAATCTCTCCTGACCAGCTGCATAATTAAATCACACCATATTTATACTTAGCACACTACTACTAAGCAAGGATATGAAGAAACATACATCCAATAAAAGTGAAATATCGGTAAATAAATAAACGAAGAGAGTTAGCAACACATTCTTTTAAACACATATCTATTATCAGTTAAAATTTATTAAAAATGAGTATATTAAAAAGTATATTACTAATATTTTTTTGAATAAATAAATACTGGTAAACACCTGTATCCCAAATGGCAAGCTTAAGCTTTTTACCCTCCATCGTCACATACTTGATCTTAAAATCAACACCTACATTGAGACATCAAACAAGACACAAAAGCATGAAACTCCAAATCACCTTGAATAGCAAACTGTAATATTAACAATGCTATGAGCAGCGACAATGACAATGAGATGCATAAATCACGATTATAAAACGAAGGCAGGTGAGTTATGGAAATGGAAAAAAAGAACCAATTGTGGGAGAGAGATCTTCAAAGGAGTCCGTGGTGAAACTGAGGAGGAGACTACTCTTGCCAACGCCTGAGTCTCCAATCATCAACAATTTAAAAAAATAATCGAATTCCTGGTTTGAACTCGAATCCATCGCTATAAACTGATTCATTAATAAAATAACAATTTAAAACATATAATCAAACGTCATTGTCCGTTCCAAATCCTATGACTAAGAATCGATTCTGAAACTCTATCTCATTGATTGATAAGAAATTGTGCATTGGCATCAAAGTGGAGTGATTAAAGAAAGAGAAATTTGCATACCTAAGAATTAAGAGAATCAAATCATAGAGGAACCGGTAGCAAAGAAAATTCAGGATGAAATATTAACAAGGAATATAAAACGGAACTGTGTCCGAATTACCAGGTCATCGTTCCACTTTTTTTTTTTTTTCCTTTCTTGCTTTAACATAACAAAAATTAAAACGATAATCTATAAACAAAAATCATTAAAATAATTGTTAAAAAAATGAAAAATCACTCGTAAATCGAAAACCAAATTCCATAAACCTTGTGCACTTAAAGCAATAGACAAGTAAATTATTAACACATTGTTAATTATAAGTGTTATTTATGCAATAATTGTTCACGTTATTCAACAAGCATACTAAATTGTTTTATAGAATATTGTGAAAAAATCCAATTATCTATCATTTTTCAATTTATATAGCAGGGGAAGAATTGTTATTTGAAAATTAAGGTAGTATAACTACATAAAAAGAGAATAGAGACGACTATTATTTTAATAAAATAAAAAATAAAAAAGTAGACATATGTTTATTAATAAAATATAAATAACTTTGAAAAGGATAAAAGAACCATTCATATAATGTGGATATAAATGCGAATATTATGCTACATGACCTAAATTCTACTATTATTCCTTATCTGACCCTACCTAGCTAGGTCCATTCCTCAATCTTATATACATAATTTGCATGGAGATTGGCAACATATGGAAATGGTTAGTAGCACATTTGGGTACATTGTGCATGCTTTTTCTCTTCTAATAGATATATCTATGACTAAATGGTGGATAATCATAGACTTACGACAAGGAATAGCGAACCAAGTTTACAGTTGCAATCCACTTACTTTGGTAGCTAGGTTTGTAATAATGCCACTTTCTAGAATGTTTTATTGGAAGTTCAAGATCTTTTTGTTTCGTTTCCTGGGCTTGGTTAAAAAGTTACACTTGGTAGGTTTGTTAAGGTTTTATTGCATAGTCGTTTCCACAATAAGTTGGGTTGTTGCCAAATGCCAATAGTGACGAGCCTGTGTTATATTAGGGTACTGCATCACATGCTTCATGAATACTACTTATGAAAAGTATCATAGCAACAACTTTAATGTGGTTCGGCTTATAAAATACCTCTCTCTCTCTCTCTCTATATATATATATATATGCACGAGTGAGAATATATCAATTTTATATAACTTTTGAATGGAAAAATAACAAACTCCCTCCCAGGTCCCACCATTACAACTTTTACACAGATAAAGCTACAAAGCCTTTTTACCAATACAACTTTTTGATGTTTTAGTTTTCAACCTTCTTTGGCATCGTTATTAATAATTCCATCTCGCTTATGCTCGTACCTCAAACAATTTTTTAATTTTTTAATTAATACGAGTATTTCCACAATAACATACTTAACAAACAAGTAATTTTTTTAATTATTTATGACATTATCAGTTCCACATTATTACTTTTTTTTTTATTAACAAATAATTTATCAATGAGAGAGGAGTAAAAGAGATCTTCAAGCCTAGTGCATGTTAAAGATCCTCACTTTGTCTTTGTCCAATTGAAATCTTTCATGAATTTATTTATTTTTTAAATGATAACAACAAGGTGGGAACTTATAATCTCTACAAACTATCTAAACTCTTTTGACACTAGTTTTGTAGCATTGACTTGTTAAGCGTTGATCCTGTGACCAGTTCTAAAATGCATTTTTATGTCGTTTTTCACCGTTTAGTGTGGTTTTTTTTTTCTAGTACTAAACGACGATTTTCTTTAAGTGAAAGACGATACATAAAACAAAGTTTTATAATGTATTAAAATAATAAATAGCGGAAAAAACTTTTAACATATAATTAGTGAATATCTTATACTCGTACACTATATGAGTTTTTTTTTATAATTTAAATAAAAACATAAGTACTTTAAATTTAGGAAAAAACAATTTTTAGAAAAAAATTGAAATGAATTAATTTCAAATTGTAAGTGATAAAGATATGATGTAAAAATGTAATAAAATAGAAATTTTAAAATAATTAAAGTTGAGATTTTGAAATTTAGAATCTTAATATAAAAATAAAACTGATATAAAATAAAAGAAAATTTAAAATATTAATAATTTGATCATTCTTAAAAAATTATAAAAAAAGGTATTAAATAACAATTATGACAGATATCACGAAAAATGTATAAGATTTCCTTATATTTAAAAATAACAATTAAATTTATAATATAAATATTAGTAAGAGTAAAATCCATCAATTATTTGTAAGATAATAGTACACTTTTAAGACTAAGTGCGTGTATTTTCACTTTGTCAAATTATGTTTGTTGTTTAGAATGATGATTTCATGAAATGTTTTATAGTGTAATAATCAATTGATTAGATGGTTTTAATTATTTAAATCATTCTATACTTTTATTTAATCAACACTAAGAAATAATCTGATAATATCATACTTCAATGTAATTTTAATTAGACAAAAACATTATTTATCTTTTATAAGTCTAAAACGGGATTCAAATTTAACAAACTAATTAACCCGATCAAAATTCAAAATAAAATAAAAGACAACACAAGAAGGTGTTTAATCTGTCTGATGAACAACCATAGGTGCGCATTAAAGCAACGAGGCATACGTAATACAGTGAAGAAAGAAAAAACATAATATATGATATCATAAAAATATAAAAAAATATAAAATAAATAAAAAATGTTTATACTATGATGTCTGAAGGAGTAAACACAGTTTTGTGCACACCTATGTTACTGCTATGTATTAATGTGTAAAGTTGCATCCTCACCCAAATAAAAAAATAAAAATCTGCAACCAAAGACGTAAAATAATAATTTTTTGAAGTTTAATTATATTACTTTGATATTTTAAGTTTTAAAATTCCACAATTTTAGTCTTCTAACTTCGACTAAATCAAATAAATCCTTCAAGTATTACAGTAATGTGAATGTTGTATTCAAATTTTAATTATACAAATTAAATTATCAAATATTATAATTGTTCAAATGGAATAAAGTTATTGGGTGTGGTTTTAGTTTACATGTTAGTGTTAATATATATTTTGTTGATGTTATATTGATGTTTATATATGTTTAATATAATAAATGATATAGCATTGATATTTAATAAGTAAAAACAAAAAAATATATTAAATATCTAATAAAAAATTAACAAATTACATAATTATCATATTTAATAAATTTTACCTACACAATTAAAATTATATTAAATATCTAATTAAAGATTAATAAAGAAATTAAAATTATATCATTATAATATTTAAAAAATCCAACATTATACCATTAAAACTTTAACAACTGTAATATTTTAAAGAATTAATTAACGAAGTTGAGAACCAAAAATTACATAAATAAAATTCCTAATAAATCAAAAATATAGTAAATTTTTTTATAAAATACAAAAATAAGATTTTATATATACTATTAAAACTTTTCTGTAGCTAAATCGATCAACTTGATGATTCTATAAAATAATAAATATAGATCTCGCTAACCATTGCTCGTACGTTCTGGTTAAAGAATTGTGTTAAAATTATGAAAAGTATATTATTATATTTTATTTAAAATATTATTTTTAATTCCTTTAACTTATATTCTAAACACAAATAAATATTGCTTGGCGAGTTTACGTGTCACATGATCCCGTGATGAGTGCCCATGTCTCCATCTATGCTGTGCCAGCTTTTCAGGCACCAAATAAACTCCATGGGACTGTGGCCTGGACCCATTACCTTTTGAAAAGAAACATTTAGTACTAATTAGTGCATTAAAGATGATGCTTAAAACTATTAAATACTTTTAATTATTTAAATAAATATCTATTCAATCATTTTTATATTTTTATCTGATAAAAAATAATTTTTCTTAGTTAATAATTTAAGACATTAATTAACATTTGGTAATAAATATAATTTCTATATTTTACTCTTTATTTCTTTTTTTTAATTCTCAAACCTTACCTCTTAGTTTCATATGTAAAATTTGATATTAGAAAAGAATTAATTTATATTGGTATAAGTTAAAAACTAGTTTGTTTTCTAATATTATTGTATTTTTGTATTTGATATCTTTTATAATAATTTTCTTTTGAAAATCTACAAAATAGTAAAATACTCCATATTCACCAAAAGAAGAGAGAAATGAAGGGTATTTGATGGGAAGGAAGCGACAGCAAAAGCGTGCATAGCGGGCCCACACATGATTTGTACGAGTGGGAGTTTGACACACCGAACAAACAAAACGTCAGATACAGTATCTTACAAATTTTGGAAGTAGGCCCCACCCGACTCCTCTTTCATTTTTCTTAATTTTTATTTTTTGTTTTTCCTTTGGTAATTACACCCATGGTGTTCCGATATGCAAATAGTAGTGCAACACGCACTTGCTCTTCATTAGACCTTCACGTCAACCTATCACAAAACACCGCCCTCTCTTCTCTTCCTTCTCCATCGCCACCACCTTAACAAAAACAATAGCCAACCCTCTTTCATTCCAACATACATATATATGGAATCGGACAAAACTACCTTTGGCGCCAGGCTCCTGGGAACCTGTACCAAGCCCTCATGGACCCTCTTGTTCGTCCTCTTCACTCTCCTCACCTTTCTCTACCTCCACCTTCCCGCCAGGCCCGTTTGGTTCCTCTCGCCCGGGCCCGATCCAATAACAACCTGCGCAGCTTTCTTCCGCCACCCTCCCCCGCGGAAGCTCGTCATGTCGATCGAGGATTTCGGCGGCGTCAGCGACGGCGTCACCTCCAACACCGAAGCGTTTCGGAGGGCGATTCGGTACATGCAGCGTTTCCAGAACCGGGGTGGGGCCCAGCTGAATATCCCCAGGGGAACGTGGCTGACTGGGAGTTTTAATCTCACAAGTAATTTCACTCTCTTCCTTAACGAGGGTGCCGTTATTCTCGCCTCTCAGGTTCCACCTTTTCTTTTTTCTTTTTTAATTTATTTCATTTCAATAACTATTGGTAATAACCGGCTATATTCCCGTGGGGTTCCGTGTTTTTATTCATGAATAAATAAATAGCGTCCTTTTAAAAGTCACCTTTATTTTTATCGGTTTTCCTTGATAAAAGAGGTGAAAGAATGCTTTTTTGACTTTTGTCGCCACAAATGGTACAATTAGGAACCACATGGCACCGACCGAATCATCCCTGTTTATTTAACAACTCCTTGAATTTGATGTTAATTATGCTTCCGACAATTTGATGAAGGTAAGTTTGTTTATATATTAATTTAAATTAAAATTTGATGCACAGGACCCAAAAGAATGGCCGATAATTGAGGCATTGCCATCTTATGGAAGAGGGAGAGAGAGGTTTGGAGGAAGACATATTAGCCTTATACATGGAAATGGCATCAGCAATGTTGTCATTACAGGTAAACACATGACAGGTTTTTCCTTTCCTTCAATTCATTTGGTGAACAACAAATTAATCAAGGAAAGAGGAACAGAACTCAGGCTGAAATGCCAATTGGGTTTTAATTATATTATTAAGTCTGTTGAAGACAAAAAGTTAGGTTTAATATTTAACTGCTATTTTGTAAATTTGAAGGCAGTTATGATTACATTGGAAAGGAAAAAGCCAAGAATTAATTTAGTTCAAGTTTGCCATACTTGTACACCATAGTTAAATGATCAAGTATATGGTTCGCATATTATTGGCAGGCATTTTATTAGCTATCTGGTTTTGTAGGACAAAATGGGACAGTTGATGGTCAAGGAAAGATGTGGTGGGAACTTTGGTGGAACAGAACATTGGAGCACACAAGAGGCCATCTCCTTGAACTAATGAACTCGGATAATGTTCTTATATCAAACCTCACCTTTCGAAATTCTCCTTTTTGGACCGTCCATCCTATTTACTGCAGGTTTGATCTTTTTGGCTATTTTCACTTATACAAGTATGTTTGTTTCATGGTTTAAAGAATCATTCTCTAGAATATCAACTTGAGAATGTAATATTTTCATGTTTATGATAAGTTTTGAAAAATTATCTTCTGAGTATTGTTCATGTTCAGAAAAGTAGTCATACAGTGTTTTATTTTACTTCACTTTTTTCCTCAGATAATGAGATGTGGGAAAGTTGTATTTTCATAAAAATGTTGGAAAGTTATTTTCTAATCCGCTTATAAATTCCATTTTTATACTTTTTATTCCAATCATTTTGAATTTTAAAAACTATTCCTACAAATATTAAAATCTAACTAAATACATTTTTGAATTTACTCAAAGATAATATTCTTAATTATAATATTCTTGAAAATGTCATTTAAATTCAACATTATACCTTTGAAATAAATGTCACCTATAAGTCAAGACTCACAAATGGAACAATAATACTTCAAATGCAGCTAGCGATTATGTTAGAGGATTAGTACTTATTAGTATTTTCCAACCCCCTTCCAATTGCAATAATTTATTGTCTTATATGATATAAGTTTAATGTGATATTGAATAAGTGCTTAATTAAACTATTTAACAAAACACATCCTTAGTGATATTGGGGAGGCTGTTAACCCATAAATCAGTTCAATTTATTGGGGTTTTTTATATTGTGCACAAATATATCATATCTAATTACAGTTGTCGGATACATGTAAGAAACTCAGTTCAGATAGCACTCGAATGTTTTTTGCTTTTGTAACCACAAACACTTGATGAGATTTAATAAACTGACCTGTTTTGTTTCAGTAATGTTGTGATCAAAGGGATGACAATCTTGGCTCCTCTTAATGCCCCAAATACCGACGGCATAGACCCAGGTTTGTCTTGCTCCTTTGTTACCCTTTATTCGCTTTTCTTCCGTCTTGTCATGCTTGGCTGAGTTCAAATGGCAGACACAAATTGCCTTATAGTCTCTTACTAGTTAACTTCTCTCTGATGATACAGACTCAAGTAGCAATGTATGTATTGAAGATAACTACATAGAAAGTGGGGATGATCTCGTAGCCATTAAGAGTGGCTGGGATCAATATGGAATCACAGTGGCCATTCCTAGTACAAATATTATAGTGAGGAGAGTATCAGGCACCACCCCAACTTGTTCTGGAGTAGGCATAGGTAGCGAAATGTCGGGTGGAATTTCAAATATCACGATTGAGGATTTGCATGTGTGGGATTCCGCAGCTGGTGTTCGCATAAAATCTGACAAAGGCAGAGGAGGCTACATAAGCAATGTTAGTATAAGTGATATAAGAATGGAGAGAGTGAAGATACCAATTAGGTTCAGTAGAGGTTCAAATGACCATCCCGATGATGGGTGGGATCCAAAAGCTGTTCCTAGATTCAAAGACATTTTAATCAGTAATGTGGTGAGTGTAAATTCAACAAAAGCCCCAGTTTTGGAAGGTGTAGAGGGCTCATCATTTGAAGGCTTGTGCTTCAAAAACATTACCTTGCATGGTATAGCCTTATCTGCAACATGGCGTTGTGAATATGTCACTGGTTTTGCCACCGAGGTTTTCCCTGTTCCTTGTCTTGAGTTGCGGAACAATAGCTATTCATCCTGGTGTTCACCTTCCTGATCTACTATGTGCACAAATCCTGGATGGTTGCAAGTTCCAACAATTGAAAAAGCAGGCTTATGATTTGATTAAGCAGTTTTTAGTCTTGCTTAAAAGTACGTTTGGATCCACATCCCAAACATAATTTTTTTCATCTCAACGGACAAAAAAAAGAGGTGAAATGAATTGGGTATTGAAGGGAGCCTGAATTAAGGTGACAAATTTCCTAGTTTGGGTGGCACGTGCAGAGTGTTATTTGATTGATATTGCCATGGTTGGTGGCTATAGGACGTGGCGGTGAAACAAGTCATTCTTTTGTTTTACTTAACGAGAGCCCAAGGGTGAATATAGAGTGAACTAAGAAAACAACTTTGAATCAGATCAGGTCTTTTATTTGTATTATTTTTTCTAATATGGAAATATTCTTGCGAAAATCATTAATTTAGGTTGCATCATTCTGATTGGCATCGGTACTACACTGGACCGGCGCTATTGACGGGCATGAATAAGGCCAGGAAATTATTGATGGTGGGAGCATATATTATAAAGTGTTTCAACTTGTATAGGATAAGATAGCACAAGAGATTAGCATAAAAGTCCGGAAATTATTGTATTATTATTCATCATCTATATGTGTACAGATATTTAATTGTATAGATAAATTATTTATTTGGATAAGAATTCTTTTATACTTGTAATGAATAATGATATACGAGAAGGGTTAGCATCAAATTTTCTAACAACTCTTCGTTGTCAAGTCAACTTTATTGGTATTTATCAATTAAATTCAATACTTCTCTTGGTATAAAATTAATTTTAAAACATATATCATAAGTGAATATATTTGTTTTTTTTTAATTCAATAAAAAAAATATAAGTTTTATGGATTGCTAGTAAAAAAGTCTATCTTGGAAGTCTTGTTTTTTCTTGTGTTGTTCTTCCTAGTAGATGTCTTGGAGAATCCTGCTTCTTTTTGTTTTATTTCTCCTTAGTGGGTATATCAAGAATTTGGTCTTAAAGACTTGCTTTCACGAGTCTATCTTGGGAGTCTTGTTTTTTCTTATCTTGTTTCTCCTAGTGGGTATTGATGGTAGATAGACTCTTGTTTTTTCTTATCTTGTTTCTCCTAGTGGGTATTGATGGATAGATACCTTCGCGGGTCTTGTAAAATGAGGAATCCGAGTTAAACTAATCAAACATGTCTCCATTACGCATGTATGAGTTTGATTGACTACACTTATGTCAGAATGGTCTTGATTATCACTATCCGAGATAGATTTTACTTTCAATAGTGTTGTTTCAAATTTTTCAACCGAAGTTGCTGAGACTAATTCAATCATAATCTTTTGCTTCTCTAATAAGAATGATGTTTCCTTTTCTTCTCTAATATAGGAAGGTAATGGAAGTCTGGTGGAAAGTGTTTTAGCTATCTATATTGGATTGACTTTTGCTTGGTCTTTTTCAAGGACTATTACTAGAAGTAATTCATCCTTTTCCAGGTATTGGTCTTCATAAGGGCTTTGGTAATTGACTAATTTACTGAGTTCAATAATTACATTATGGTATAGAAGAGGAGTAAACTTGTTTGAGATTTTGGCTAATAGATTAGAGGATGGTACAGACAAATACGGTTGTAGTTGTAGTGTGTTCTTTTGTAGTGGAATGTTTAACAATATTGGCAAGAGTGTTAGGAGGTCTTGGCCTTATTGTACTATTTGGACTGTAATCATATTGGGAAGATGAACCAGATTTCCGAGAGACCATTTCATGACCAGTAGAAGCAGGATTCTCCAAGATTTCCTTCAGATGATAGATTCTCATATTGTAATTTACTTTTTCATGTAAGTCTTTAATTGGTTAAAACAATGGTGCATCAATAATGTAATTGGCAGGATTGAGTAAATAAAAAGAGGACTTCCTCAATTGAGAGACATCTCCAAAAAGACATTGGTCAACAATGAATAAAAAAGTTATTTTTTTAACTCATTTTCTGAGGATCAAAGAAAAAAAAAAAAAGAGAAGAAATAAGAAAATTTCAAGAGCACAATAAAAAATTTGAAGAGAAATATAAGAGGCATTAGGTAGATGTTTTTATTTCTTTTTCATATTTTTTAATCATATTGTATAGTTTTGTATTCTTATCGCTGAAATACATTTTATTTAAAGCTATGCAGGCATGTCATTGTTTTATTTTTTATTTTTTTCATTTGTTTCATTCTCATTTTATTAAGTTTACGTTGATTTAAGGGATTCCTAGATATACATCTTTTCTTTTAAGATTTGATTTCTTATTTCTATTAAAAAAAAAAAGGTCAATGTTATTATTTTTCAATAATCTTGCTTTGTTAGTTGTTTTTGTCTTTTATTTCTTTCATTTTATTTTATGGTTTGTGCTTTTCCATTTTAATTTTTTTAGCAACATTCTTGTTTCTTTTATACATTTATTCTACCGCATGCTCTTATCCTTCGTCGTGTCATTGCTGTCTTTTTCTTTTTCTTTTTTTATTTCTTCGTGTTTTTGTTTTCATTTTATTGTTTATTTTTTGCGATATTCAAAATGTGTTAATGTATAGGTGAATCAATTGTGTTAATGTATAGGTAAATCAATTGTTCGCCCTTAACTTTAAGGTTGTGTCATTCTAAGATGTTATTAGATACCTAGATGAAAGGATCTTATCAATGTCCAGAATGATAAATCATAGTGCATATTAAATTGTTGAATTGGAAAAAATAGGTGTTATCATATAGTTCCATATTAATTAAGTTCACGAGTTGGAGATAAGTGGACTTAAATTGCTAAAATCAACCATAAGATGAACAATTATCTCTTAAGCCCAAATTAATTCTACCATAGAGGCTAACTAAAGAAAATAACTCTCCCTTGAACAGAACTTACAACTTTCATCATGCTCTCCAACCCTTTTTAGGAATGAGTGGTTTCCTTCCACGACCCTTACTTACCAACCTTGGGGTGATCTCATAGTTCCTATGGGATGGAAATGATGAGGCCGGTTCATATATGAATTATTTTCTTTTTGTTGTGTTTTATCTTATAATTTGAATTTAAGTCTAATCTAATTTTATAAAATCAACTTGTAAGGTGAGAGTTGTTTCTTATATATTTTTTTTTATTTTGATTATATCACTAGTCGACATGAGATATCCAACAAATATCAAGTGATATTACATACGATTATATGATTCTTCTCTCTATCTTTTACTTTTTTAAAATCTATTTTCACACATATAAAAAATACACCACAAAATCAAGGAAACAAATTTTATTGTTCCAATTTTGTGTTCACGAGTCGACATTTCTACCAAAGAATGTCAATTTCAAAGATAGAAGTCACTTTTGCTTTCTCTCTCATATATTTTGATGATTGACTACCTATTTTTGCTCTTTAAAATATAGTAAATATGTCATTTTAGTTCTTCAATAATTTCTTATCCCAAATTTAGTTATTCTATTTTTTATTTATTACATCAAAAGTCCTTATTTTTTTAATTGGTACAATCAAATTCTATTGTTAATTTTATTATGCATAAAATTTTTGAATGACTTAATTAAGTTTCTCTTTCATGTAAGTTAGCATTTTTTTTTCATTTTTTGTCCTTATAATAGCTTTTGGAATAACTCTTATAAGTTTCAAACCATTTATCTTCGGTCCTTATTGTCACACTCTATTATGTCATCACATGTCGTACAAGCAAATAATGTCGTTAACATGTGTCACATCATTAGTGTCATGTCAAAAAAAAGTGTTATGCAAAAAAATGTCATGTTAGTAATAGGAACTAAAAATGAATATTTTTTACCAAAACTAGAAATGAATTTTTTTTACATAGATAAAAATACAAATAAATTACATGGACTAAAAAAAGTAACATATTTGCAAGTAGAAATAAATATTTTAAGCCTTATATATAATGTGAAAATTTAATTTAAAATTAATAAATAAAAATTTTAAGAAAAGTAACTATTTTAAAAATAGAAAATACATCTTAGTTAATTTAAAACTAATATCTTTATAAAATAAAATTTCTTATACACCCTACATATTAATTGAGACTTTAAAACTTTTATTAGAACTCATCATCTAGATCATCAATCAATTGAGTACCAAAAGTGTGAGGAAAATAGTTGTGGACATGAAGAAAGAGAGAATATTATGAGGAGGAGAAAGATATGAGTTAATGTATTGTGCCTTGTGAGTTGTCTAGTAAGGAATGAAATATGTCAGGACAAGTTAAACTTTGCTAGGACTAAAACTAACCTTAATTAAAATATAAATTTTAATTTGACTTTTTTACCTATCAATGACTTTTCTATAGGCTTGGTTTGACTTACATATTTATAGACAATTATTGCTTACAATAATTTTTGTAATTGATATAATTAGTACTTGAATCATTTGTATATTGGATTTCTTTTCTATATTTTGTGCAAAAATCTTGTTAGATACGACTGTTGTAAATTTTTATTGAGAATTATTCTTAATAAGGAAATATTATTCTTAATAAGCCCGCCTCTCAATCTCAAGTCTAACCTATTAGCTTAAAAATGTTTTTTGAAATTTCTAAATCCAACCTTTTTAAAACATGTCTAAATCAAACCCTAAGTCTGAAGCCTTTACAAATTATCTCTATAAAAAAATTATTTTTAGTCGATGTTGTTATTAATGCGACATTTTTACATGACACTTTGTGTTGACATGACACTAACGTCATTACAACATTCTAATGTAACACATTATCATGTCCTTGTAATGTAATCTTTTGTTGATGTAGCATGTGATAATATCTTCGTGATATTAACAACTTAATATTTTTGTAAAAGAGAGTGACAACAAATACTAAAAATAATTGGTTTAAAACTTATATTACATATATTATTTCAATTTTTTTTACAAAAACAAAAAATAAAATTGCACTAACTTAATTAAGTATTTTTGAATTCATATTTGTTTCAAAATCTTGATGAACTAAATCTCTTAAGCAATTTCTTTTGCACTTAAAAAAAAATCAAAACTTTCCCTTCCTAAAATCTTAACACCACAAACTATGCAAAATCTTCAAATTTCAATAAAAGTTTTACTTCTAAACCTTTGAAATCATTTTATAGATCCTAAATATCTAAATATTTGAATAAACACAAGAATTTGAATTTTATATAGAGAAAAATATAAAAGAACTTAATTGTAATTATTAAAAATTAAAAGACTAAATGTGTAAAAAATATTAAAAAATTAAATTCACATATATTAATTATAATTCAAGGATAAAAATATAATCAGCCCTTATAATTAAAAGTTAACAAGGTATCCTGGATTAGGTCACGACCCACGGGTTAGTATGGTCATTATTTGATTAAAAGAGTTATCCGACACAAGCCGTATTTATGTGAACTATATTTTGGTGGCTCTTAAGCAAGGTAGTTCTTGAGAATTTTAATGTTATAGATAAATAAAAAAATAACATTCTTCTAATTATTTGAATATTTTATTTTTATATATTTTTTAAAATTATTAATAATTTGTTAATAATTAAATTTTTTTAAAAAACTTATTTTTGATAGAAATCAAGATAAAATAATTTAATTTAACAATTTAATTTATCTTATGACATAATATATCATAATTAAAATCTTAATAATTTTAATTTCGAAAATTTTCCTTTAACGTATAAGACACAGGAACTAAAATATTTAATATTATATTATAAGTTGTATAAATATTAAGAAAACAATTAATGTCTTAAAAAAGAACTAAAAATCATAAAGCGTGATTTCGATTCAATTGTTAAAACCTTCTTAATTACTTTTAATTCTTGATTAAACATACATTTGCTAAAAAAAATGAAGAGTTACTCATGATAAACTTCTCTCAATATATATAACATAGATACTTTAAACCATTAGTTGTGTTGTGTGAAATAGTCCTAGCTTCATTTTCTAAAAAATTTACTTTCACTTTTAAAATTTTTATATCGATCTATACACATAATAATATCATAATAATTATAAACTATAACGTATTAATATATTTTATATTTATAATAATTTATATTAATTTATAAAATATTGATTATGTTTTAATTTTGTGTTGTGCTAATTTTATATCCCATACCCACGGTGTATCATGCATGTGTCTTGCTTAGTTGCATTCGTGTCTTTTTGGATATGTCAATTTCAACATTAGTATACATAGAAAGTTAAAAAACTAGTTGGGACTTGAAAGTTAGCTATAAAGTTATATACTAACTTATTTAATTTATATTTAATAAAAAAATATGATGAAATAATTGATAAATGTAAAATAATAAATATGTATATTTATATGATATTCTTTGGATTCATCTTTCACCTAAGGAAAATGGATATCAGTTTTATTTATTTGAGGCTGAAATAGTAATTTAATTTATTTAATATTTATTTTTTTACTAAAATTTCAGAACTAGGAATTTATTAAAGGATATTTTATTATTGAATTAACAAATTTAAGTTTTTTACAATACAAAGAAAATAAATTATTTTAAAATATTTTAACATCTAAAATATGTAAAAATAATATTCATTTACATATGTTCTGTTCTCAAGTACAAGTCAAGGGAGCAATATGTCTTCTTTATCGGGGAAGGTCGCTTTTATAGCCTCACCCGGTCATCAGGACATTAATGTCTTTTAAGGACATAACGGAAGAATAATAATGTCCTTTAATGTCATAATGGAAGAATAATAATGTCTGCCATAACGGAATAATAATGTCTCTGTGTTGGGCCTTAATTATCATAATTTCACCTGTCGGAACGTTTTCTGTGCATTTACTCCTCGGGGTGCTCCACTTCAGCTCCCGGTATAACGGTGGGACAACCTCGACTGGATGGCGGGGCCGGTACAACATCTATTTAAATGTATGAATTATGAACTACCATGGGTTAGTCTAGTATTTAGTCTAGTATTGAGGTGTTTGACACATTGTGAAGAAATTCCTATGTTTTATTCTGGTTGTTGCTGTTATATTTCTTTATTTTATAAAAAATGTATTTATCATGTAAATTTATTGATGGAAAAATTAATGAACTTGTAAACAATTAGAATTTTGTAAATACAATAATATAACATTTTTAATGTAGAATATTCTAACAATATTAAAAAAATGTTTATTCATCAAATATTATATTCTATTTTAAATAAATTGTAATGTTTGTCCTGTCATCTTTGTTGTGAGCTTAACATTTTTTTTCTATTGGTGAAAAATTGCAGATCATGTTTATATTTTAATGAAGAAAAAGGTAAATTTATAAAATCACATATTTTTTTCTCAGAAAAAGTACTCTTTTTATATAAAGAAAATAAGTATTTTTTTTATAAATTATATTACCTTTTTATCCATTCAATAGATAAGTAGCTTTTGAACAACTATATATATATAGAGTTGTTCAAAAGCTACTTATCTATTGAATGGATAAAAAGGTAATATAATTTATAAAAAAAAAACTTATTTTCTTTATATAAAAATAGTACTTTTTCTGGCGGAATTCTCCTATTATGATAAATTTGTCCCAAAATTATGAAAGAACTCCTCCTATAACTTGAGTAACATTCTTCAATATTAGGAAATTGGAAGGCTGCTTCACTAATTAAGCACCATGCTTTAATATTTTACTGCACCAACAAGTTATCTTTCCTTAGCCATTAAAAAGCAACAATATTTACTTCACTTTTATCCATCATCATATTAGGATTCTCATATCTGTAAAGTCAGATTATTTACCGTTTTACTTGATGGTTTAAATTAATTTATATTTAAAAATTTTAGAATATAAAATACAAAAAATTTAAACAAAAAATTTCTGCTAAAAATAAGTTCACTTAAGATAATTTTAATTTTTTATACGTTAATTATATATATATATATATATATATATATATATATATATAATCTGAACAAATATTTTTAAGTTCATTTTAGAATAACCTAATCGGTGATAATTTCTTAGTATTTATTTTCATAAATAATAAACATTCTCAGTACTCTAAGTCTCCATTTCTCTTTTTTCTATATATTTGTACTTTTGATTATTTTAACTTGTAAATAGAATCTAATAAATATTTATTTTTATATAAAATATATAATAAATAAATATTTTTAATATATATTTTAAATTTATAATAAATCATTTATATTATGATACAATGCTATTTTTAATTATTGATATTTTTAAGATATATTGAAATTTAATTTAAAATTAATGATATTAGAAATGATAGATTAAAAGAAATAAGAAGTTAAAAAACTAAAAAAAAAATGCTTTCGATGAAGAAAAGTAACAAAACACACTCCCATTGATAAAATGACATCTAAAGTGAATTTTTTCTTGGTTTTTTTTTTCAGATTTTTTATATTTTATTTTGAAATTTTGAAATATGATGAAAATAAATTTATTTAAGCATAATTCTATATACGAATGAACATTTTTGTTAAAAAAAAATCCAATTAAATTTGTTTTTGTGGAGTATGTCGTCAAACTCAACAAAATTTCATGTTTTTGATAGGTTCGTCATCAATATTTTTTTATACGTTTTTTTATTTTCCTCTACTAATTTATTAGTGTCATTTGCATATTCACTAACATGAATAAAACATAACAAGAAAGGATTTATGAAAAAAGAATAGATGTTACTTATCGATAAAGATTTTTTTTATTACAATCATGCTTGAATAGTATTTTTTTTATAGTCTTTTTTTAACATTCTTATAACAAATTATTATTTGTTCCAACTCTCTTTCCATGAATCTACTATATGCGTCACAAAACCAAGAGCACATGATAAATAAAGTCAATTATATAAAAACATATAAAATCATAACCAACTCAATTATAAAGAATAATTATAAAACCTTAAAAAAGATAAATATTATAAGAAAATAGATACTATTATTGACATTAATAAACTTAATTAAGTCACAACCAATCATTTAATCATAGACAAAATCAATGGATATTTTTTTGCAATACAATCAGAAATACATGCTAAATACAATCGACCACTAGATTTTAGTAAAAGTCTACATTCTACCACACATATAATACCATAATTAGGTTTATCAGACGTTAACTTAATTTGTACAAATAGAATATTGTTCTCAACATGGGTAAAGAAGCCAAACATAATTATGATAATAATCATAACTCCTATAATTTTTATCTCATTCCTCTCATTGCTCTCTTTTTAACTCTTACAATCTATCACAATTTTTTATAAATGTTAAACTATTATTATGATATTACAAGAAAAGAACTATATATTTATAAGTACAAAATAATACATGTAAACACTACTACAAATGTTAGTTTTAACTATATTTAATGAATAACATTTGATTACCATACTTCTAACAAATCTCATTTAATTTATAACACTTTTAAAACTAAATGTTATTATTATATCTATGTATATTATATTATTACTTCCTTCCTTTGTTGGGATGATATGGCAACGATACTGGTGATCACCAACCTTCAAAAGGAGAAAATAATCAAATTTCTTTTTTAATGATATAAAAAATGCTGTATATCAAATAGAAATGCTATAAGACAAATATTAGAAATTGTTCTAACAAAAACACTTGAAGCTAAAGTTAGAGGGACTATTTTTAGGTATTTTCATACCAATATTCAAGTTAGAATTATTTATAGTATCACTATAAGATTTTTTTTTATTTTCCTACTAATTTTAACTACCATTTAAATTAGTAGTTAAATCCTAATTAATTAACTATTAATTAATTAGAATATTATTTTTTCTAGCTAAATTTAAGTTATATTTATTTATACTTTTTATTACTACAAATTAGCTAGAAAATAACTACAAATTTTAAAAATTTACTACAAATTAACTAAGATTATTTTCTTAACTAATTTACTACTTATTTCATGCTACCATTAATATTATAATAATTTTGTAGTTAATTATTTTTACTATAAATTAGTTACAAAATAACTATTAATTTTAAAATTAGCTACAAAATTATCTGGTAGCAAATTTAAAATTTTCTAGTAATATATACATCTTTATATAGTATTTATTATCTAGTGTTATAAACTATATATTAGAATTCCTATTAATTTCCTCCTCACACTCTATAACTAATTTTAGAAAATAAATATTATTATAGCAATGATTCCGTTGCATGTAATTAAATAAATGTCATTATGAAAATTATCATGTTTGATATAATCTTTTAAGGGTTAATATAGTTAACTTAACCGAGCTGAATATGTGATTAAATTTAAGTGTATAATTGATGTTATTCATTAAACTTAATTATGTTTATCTTATTTTTTTATATGTACTAAAACATACTCTATAATTTTAAATTTGCTAAATTCACTTTCATAATGATTAAGAAAGTAATAATTTTTTTATAACTGACAAAATGAGTTTAACCTGATGGGCTGAGCTAAAAAAAAGTTGATCTAACTAAACTTCAAAAAAGATGGCCTAATATTTTTTAAAAAAATCTTTAAAAAGTTTAAGTATTTTCAAAAAAAAAAGAAACTGAACACAAATTAGTATGACCTGACAAGTCAATAGGTCGAGTCAACAAAATTATTTCTTATGTAAAAATCTAACCAACTCAAACTAACTTATTTTTCCTCAGTTTACAAGGTCGAATTAGACTAGAATGACTAATCCATTTATCACCTTTTTTTTCAAATTTAAGATTCTATGGACAAATTCTCTCTATTATTAATTTGATAAATTCATCAATTTGTTTAGTCACCAACTTTAATTTCCTAAACACAAAGAAAAAGAAAATAACAAAAAAATCCAATCACTCAAGAACCACTTAATAGCTACCTCTTTTATTACATGGCTTTGGATATGTTCCCCTCGTCTATATACTTTGCATGACTTCTTTTTTAAAAAAAAAAAGATTTTTAAATATAGATCATAAAGTATTAAAAATTAGACCATATATAAAATGTGATTACTTGTTAATTATTTGTTAAAAATGTAAAATTTAAAATTTTGATAAAATTTATTGATAAATGTTATTTATTTGTCAAAAATGTGATAAAATTAAAAACAGAAAAACATGTGAGAGAAAGTAATGTATATTTAATTGTGATAAAAGTTTTAGATTAAGAAGAATAAAAAAAAAATCTGCTACCATCTAAAGAAATATCACTAATAATACAATATTTGAAAAAAGTAATACGGGTTACATTATTATAATAACACTCATTGCACTGGTATTGTTTTCATTTTATGCTTTGGAAATTGAATTTATAAAGATTTTTTGTTTGTATTTGATAAAGATGAATTATTACTACCTGATCATGCATGGAATCAAATGTCTTAATACAAATAACAGTCTTAATTCATCGTTTAAAATAATTTTATTAGAAAAGAATAAAACGTATTTATTAGTAATTACTTCTACTAACATATAATGTAACGGAACTTACTAAAAACTTAGGTAATTTAATTCTATGTTAACTACAACCAAACAAACTTGCCACTAAGGGCAGAGGCTGGTCTCCATTTTTTGGATTTTGGTTTTTAAAACAAAATGTTTTTGAAATTGAAATGATTTTTTAACTAAATTTTGAAATAATTTTATATTTATTTTAAAAAAATTTGTGAATTTAATTTTAAAAATATTTTTTATTATATTTAATAATTATCATCTTTATTGTCGTTGTTGCCCCTATCACTGTATCACTATTATTACCATTACTATTGTTATTGTCATCATTGTTGTTGTCATCATTGTTGTTGCTGTCATCACTTCTACCACAACTATTATCGTTATCACCACCACTATTGTTATTATCACTATTGCTATCGTTGTTGTCACTTTCACCATCACTAAACTATTGCTGCTGTCACTATCGTTGTCGTCACTACCATCACCATCGTCATCATCATTGTTGTTATTGTCATCACCTCTTCCACTACTATTGTCATTATCACCACCACTATTGTTATTACCACTACTATTGTTATTGTCACCATTGTTGTCGCTACTGTCATTTCCACCATCACTAAACTATTGTTGCTGCCATTATCACTGTTGTTACTATCGTCACCATCGTCATCATCATTGTTGTCGTCATCGCTTCCACTACAATCTCATCGTTGTTGTTACCACCTCACATCATCGTTGTGCCACCACCACACCCACCAACATCGTTATCACTACCATTGCTACCACCGTCATCACCATCATCGTTGTTGTCATCATCATCACCACTATCACCGTCACCACCACATCATCATCACTACTACCACCTTCATCATTCCTACAAACATGCTAATCCATTCTTAAACTAATTTTAATAAGATAGAAAAATTTTAAAATAAATTTATTTTGAAACCAAAATTAATTTTTGAAATAAAAAAGTAAAAATAAAATCTAAAAACTAATTTTAATTTTTAAAAATTTTAAAACTTGCAATTAAAAACTATAAAAAAAAAACGGTACTAAATAAAAGTAACTATTATTTTGCAAGGATTGGTTTTGGGAATTTAATTTGACGCCTATATTTGCGTTAATAAGGACAAATAAAAAAAAAAGAGATTGATTAATGCTACTTTTATTTTTGTGTATAAGATAAACCTGGAGGATTAAGTAGTTAAAACTTCATGTAACAGTACGGGCACGAGTAAATTTGGCGTATCAAATAACTGCCATTTGTAAATGATTTTGTGAGTGTCATTTAATAATAATAAATTATAGATCAGGAAAATAAATAATTTTACAAGAAAAAAAGGAGAGTTTACTGTTGAGTCTAACTCACTTTGGCAATTTCAATTTGGGGAGAGAATTACTTAGGTCAATATTTTCAAAAGGTAAATTTCCTTTTCATATTCTTTAAGTAGCCTCATATTTTGCTTCCAAGATTAAGTAAAATGAGAATTTACTGTTGAGTCTACACACCAAGCGTCTGTAAGATGAGAAATTTTAGTTTTCAGTTGAGAATGTAAGCTGCGTAGGGGCGCATTTGAGTTACAAATCTTAAAATTTTTAAAAATTAAAATTAGTTTTCTATTTTCATTTCTTATTTTTATTTTTTTAAAATAGTTTTATTTTCAGTTTTTAAGATTTAAAAAATATGTTCAGCATAAGTTTTTTTATTTTTATATTTTTTTAAAATAGCTCCACAAAGGCCATAGAAGATTTTTTTTAAATCGCTCTAGGAGTGGTATGTAGAAGATTTCCTATGACCGCAATAAGATTCTTGTAACCACTTAAAAAAATTAAAAATATAAATTTTAACTATTATTACAAGTGCACAAAGTGTGATTGTCTACTACATTAATTTTTTTTATTTGGACTCATTTGAGAAATATTTTCTAAATTTGAACTAAAATTTATTTTATATTTCTCAAAAATAAAAATAGAAAATAATAAAACCAAATGGACTATAATTTTCTTGAGTTTGAAAATTTTTTAATGATATAAAAAGATCATGATATGTTTGTTAGTTCATTTAATATAATTATAAAATTTTGAAATAAATTTTTTATTTAATGTGATAAATAATTATATTTAAAATAAAAAAATATTAATTAATATTTTTAAAATATTTATTATAATTATAAAAAAGTATTTATAAAATATACTAATTTAATCTTTTTAATGTATTTAACATTATCCTTTATAAAAAGAACATTTTTTAATTCTTTAAAATTTTCAAGATATTAATTAACAATTGTTTAAGAATATTATCATTACAACACTCAAAAAATATATTAGTGGAAATTGTAAAAAAAAATAAACTGAGAAAATAAAAAATTGTTATGTTAAAGTTAAATAAAAAATATTAAAAATCACAACAACATATTTATAATTTTAAAATTTATGAAAAATATTTTTGCAACCAAACTTATCTAAATTTATAAATTGATTTAATTGTTTTTTAAAAATTATCTTAATTTACATACAATAAAATATTATAATAAATTATTTATAAATGTTATTATTTGTATAATATTTTTCATATTATTTTATAAATTATTTATAATTAAACAACAACACTAAATAATTTACATAAGAAAATAAAGAATAATTTATATAAAAGTAAAAATAAAATTTACACAAATTTAATTATTGTTAAATTTATTTTTTATACAAATTTAATTACCAACTCATTAATTTTTTTTTCAAAAAAAGTTGCTAGAAATAATCATTTTGAATTGATTTATTATTTAGTTTTAATGAAAAAATCATATTTATTTAAACAAATGAGCGATGATAATTTGATAATCTTTAATTTTTCTAAATTATAAAATAAATAAGTTGTAGTGTGAGAATCTTATATTTAAAAGTTTGAATTATGACAACTTAGTAATATATATTTTTTCAAAATAAAATAAATAATTTTATTTTTTATTTTTATAAAATAATTTTTAATTAAATTAATCAAGCCCAAAAGTTTTCTAAGAAAATATGTAATTTTGAGTTATCATTACACTTGATAACACGTATGAGCAAGAAAATACTTTCCCCAAGTTAAAAATTTATTTTCATAAATTTTTTTATTTAAAAGATAATAATTTTTTTAAAATAATAAATTTTAAATTAAAATTTTCTTATTTATTACAATTTCAAATAGTATTTGAAATCAATTTGACTAAGTCGAAATCTTGTACGGACTTTCCTAAAGCCTATATGCACTAAATATTTGTTTTCATATACGTAAATTAATAAGTATATTTCATATATGAAATAAACTATTTATAAGTATAAATTATAAAAGGTAATAATGTAGAAAGAATATAAAAAAACCACACATTATTTAAGTAAAAATACTTTTGTGGATTTTAACGCATAATTCTGAATTTCAATATATAAAATATAAAATATAAAAAAAACAATTTGTTACTTTTAGAATAAAAGTATAACTAAAATCTATACATGCACACTGAATTGTTCTTTCTGGTTGCTGCAATCTTCACATGATGGCGCAACAAAAAGAAGGGGATTGGGCAACGGAAAATTTTCTCTACAATTGCGATAATTGAAATTTATTTTGCATTAGTTTTCTGTCAAATGATGGATTTTAGCTCTTCCTTTGATAAATAAATAAATTAATGGCATTTTTTCTGAGCTGCTTGTTCATAAAATTACTGCTCAACATGAGTGTCTTAGGATCTGTCAAAAACTTGCGATTACCTGTGCCACAATAGCTTCTGAATTCTTCTTCCACAACAATACACAAATAAATTATATAAAATGAAAAACAACCAAAACATGTATTGTCGTTGTAGTATAGTGGTGAGTATTTCCGCCTGTCACGCGGACGACCCGGGTTCGATCCCCGGCAACGGCGATTTTAAATTTTAAGAGTGTCTTATTTTTTTTTTGAAAAAAACTGTGTTTCCAAGACTGAGATGGGTACATCAGAGCCCAAATTATTTGCAGGAAAAATAAAACAGCAAAGATCTCAGCCATTCTTTTAATTTATCGGTGAGATTTATAACTGCAGCTGATCCATTTCCATTCTGTTATTATCATATACTTTTTCCTAAAATATTGAACATTTCCATTTTACTGTGTAATTACAACACCTGCTTTTTTTTTTATTGTTAATTTTACCGTTTCAAAAATATAAATAATATACTGGAACGATTTCCAATACATATATATGTAGTTAGAAAATTTTTTAAAAATCCACTAGTATATCCTAAGATGTTAGACTTCTATTTTTCTTAACTTTTTTTTTTGGCAAGTGTTGCTGTGTTGAAACGTATTATTAATGTTTTATTCATAAACTGTATATTGTTATTACTTTTCATCTTTATAAACATTTTACCTTGCCACATAAACTTTCATCTTATTTTGGCTTGCAAGATGGTAACCGGGTGTTACCTTAAGCACAAATGCAGAATGAATGTATTGAAAAGGAAAATGTTTTTCTTTTAATACCAAAATGGGACAATTTAAAGTTTTATATATATATATATATAATTTTATTTTTTTAGATACATGCGTATGAAAAAGATTAAAAAAAGTGAGAGTTAGAAATAAATTATATATAATTCCTGATCGATAAAGCGTATTTTTTTGCGTTGAAATAATAACTGTATTAAAAACTCAACAATTACAATCTAATTCCTTTTTGTAATTAGGATCATAAGTGATATAATTTTATTCAAACCAAGAACATTTACAGTATGGTGGAACTAATTCTCTTTATAGCTAGGTGGCAGGGACCGATGCATATGGAGGAATGTAGAGACAATTGTCACCACTAATTTTTTAATTTCTTAATATAATATATAATTTTAAAATATAATAAAAACTTTTTTTATAATATAAATATTGGCAACAAATTTATTTTTTAGTCTTATTTATTTAAGAAAATAAGCTATACAAGATGAGAGTAAAATAATTTTACATTATTGTCCATTTACAAATAATTGTGTTTGATAAATTTATTGACTTTTATAATATTCTTTTAAAAATCAACTAATAGTAGTTTCTAATTGAATATAATATTTCTAATTAAATATAATTCATACACGATCTTTAAACAATTTATTTTAGTCTTTCAATTAGATATTTTAATATTATTTTTATCTTCATTTTCATACAATTTTTTTAATTAATCAAACTTTTTTTCAACCATCTCAAAATATCTATCAAAATTTTAAGTATATATCACTTTTAATCTATCATCTTTTATCTTCAATTCTAAATTGAATTTTAATATTTTTTTAAAAATTGTTGATAGTTAAAAGTAAATTATTATAATTTATATTAAAAAAATATTTGTTATTATAAATCTATCTATCTATCTACTATTAAAAATTAAGTATATATCACTTTTAATCTATCACCTTTATCTTCCATTCTAAATTGAATTTTAATATTTTTTAAAAAAATTATTGATAGTTAAAAGTAAATTATTATAATTTTTATTATAAATTAGTTATAATATAATTTATATATAAATTTATTTATTTATTATTTAAATTTAAATTTATAAAAATAAATATTTATTAGGTATGATACTAACTTATACGTATAAATATTATCCCACAAATATAAATTTCTGAAATCATCACTTTAGGTGGTTTTTTTATATACAACGGGGAAACCAAACTTTTGCTTAAACATATCAAACATATATATCACACGAATTGACCATGTATTAACTACACTAATACTTAAGTTTCAGATAGTTAATTTCTTTTTTTCAATTCATGTCAATACTTTATTGACTATAATACATGTCATAAAGTGTTCTACATATAATTTAGTTATTCACTGTATATCTAATTAGTAGTAACAAAACTTTATTAGTATATAATATAAAAAACTTAAATAGTGCATAATTACAAATTAGTTTTAACACACTTTACGCTAAGATGTGTACGCTTTGGTTCATTTTTTGGGATCTGAAGTCGCAAATCATGAATCAAATTGTACTAAAAAATAAAGCCAAACCAAACCAAAAATAATATCAATCTGTTTGATTTTTTGAACACCCCCAAAACAAGTAGCATGCCTGTCCAACTAAAAGACAAAGCGATAATAGAAAAAATGATGATATTGTAGATTACGTACATTATACGGTATATGCAAGTATATACACATTTGATTAGATTAACATGGACGTAAAAGAAGGGAAACAGAAATCATAGGACACACTGCAACAAGAAAAGGTTGTTCTTCAAATGGCATTAATAGGATAATTATTAGAACAAAGAAAAAGCCAAAATAATGACATAATTAAAAAGATTGTGATCCTAGGGGCTAATTAAGGAAACATTGAAAACAACAGCAAAATGAACCCTAAATTGTGAATATTTTGTCCTCCAAATGGCAGTAACTGTAATAGCTAGTTGTGTAAAAGGGTGTCATATCCATTAATACTATCATCATTGGCAGAAGAAGTTCCCACTCGAAGAAAGTCTATGAAGGAAACACCGTTTTGGTTGAGATTAAGAGGTTGACGTTGTTCTTGCTCATTGGTACTCAACTTGCACAGTGCCACGAAGCCATCACATGGATGTTTACCTCTTTTGATTGAATGTTCAGTTCTGTGGTCATAACTATGGTTTGAAAATTTGTGTGGAAGAGGAACAACCTTGCCAACACTAGGAAGTCCTGCTGGGGCAGTGAAACTATGGTAACTGCCAAGAATAGAAGAAGCAATAGGATTATGTCTATGAGAAGGAAAATGGTCCAAATCAAACAATGGTTGTTTCTCTCTAGCACTTGATGTGATGGTTGAAGATCCACTTAATAGAGTCAAAGGAGATGGCTTCTGTGGGCCATGCGTACTTAAGATTCCCTTGTTTTTATAGTTCTGCAAATTAAAACGAATTCGAGAATAGTTATGATCAATTGTGTCACCAAACAGTGCCAAGCGCTCTCTCTTCCTTCTGGCCATTAATACATGGAAGTGATTCTTCACAGCATTGTCAGTTTTTCCAGGGAAGAATTTGGCTATTGAAGCCCATTTGTTTCCCTTCAATTTGTGAAGTGCTAGGAGCATTTCTTCATCCTCACCAGTGAATGGCTTTTTAGTGATGCTTGGTTCTAGTTGATTGTACCACCTCAATCTACAACTTTTCCCTATGCATTTATATAAAAAATTAATTAGTAAACAACTTCACCCCTAAATGAACAAAACATTTCTTATAAAAAATGTGATGCAAACAAAGAGAAAATAATTTTTATTAATTAATCTCTACATGACACATAATCAAATTTTATTAAAAAATTTATAAATTAATAAACTTAAATATATATTATATATAGAAATTGATTAAGAACATGTATGCAACAACCACTTGATCATAATTTCTTATAAAAAATGGAAAGAAAAATAAAAATAGTCATGAAAATTAAAAATGACCTGATCTTCCTTGAAGATGTTCTGAAATAAAGTTCCAGTTCTTGGGACCATATTGCTTCACAAGTTGCTTAAGTCTGTCATCTTCAGAGGGTCTCCAGTGCCCTCTGCTGCAACATTTTGCACTCTTACCATTGCTGCTGCTAACTCTTCCCATCTTATAAAGTATGGCTACTTCAGATGGGAGACAATAAGTATGAAATTAAAGTGATTGGTTATATAGATATAGATGAAAAGCCATTCTCATAATTAATATATATAAATATATATATATATATAGTATCTACCTCTACGTACATCCCTAGCCTGTGAGTAGTCTACTTGGAATTTATTCCCCATTTAAATTCCTGTCCTCTATGATCTACAAAAGGACTCGATGCCTCATTCTATCTAATGGAGAAACTAAAATCTCCCTTCGGCGAGCATATTTATGAAATATGTTTGTTCAGTTTTGGAAGTATTTTTGTTTCGTGCAGTTTATTAGGGCTACCAAATAAGGAAGTTGATTAATGTTTGCATAGAGTGAGTAGGTATCTACATGATTGCAAAACGACAAATCAACTTTATAACAGGTTATATATGCTTATACAAATTAGTTTTGCATTTACAAAGCGTATAAACTTGGTAAGAATAAACAACTTTCATTGTGCTAATTAACCTTCCATGATTGAACTAGCAAAGTCAATTTAAATGCCATGAATTATAATTAATCTATGTTGTTTTAAACAAGTTTATCGTTCCCAATATTGCTATTATTTACACTACAGTAATCTCATCCCAAGGTAGAACCAATTTAAATATATCTATCATTTGATCTCAAAATGTTGGTTCCTAGTTAGCTGTACAATGTGTCATTAAGTTGAAATTTTAGAACCGTGCGTAATTAATATTGTTATAAATTAATAAATAAAAAATAGCCAGAGAATTGTTGTCACAACATGGAGCGTTGTGACGGGAGAAAAAAATTAAACTTGATAAAAATTTAATAAAGTCACTGCTAATTAATTTAAGAGAAATAATTGAAAGAAAAACTTTTGTTTTGATAAAATTGGCATTTATAGGGAAACTTGGATTTGGGAGTCTAATTATGTACAGAGAAAGGTGAAATTGTACCCTTAATCCAATAAAAAGATGGTTTCCTTTAATTAATCGTGAAAATGATTAATAAATTTTAAATATTTATCTTTTCCTTTTCTAATTTATTAGCAACATGAATATGGAAATTGGATTTATAAAGATTTAAAAAAAAAAAAGATGAATAGTCGAGACTACTTGATAATGGAGACTACTTGATAATGGAACCAAAGTGCCTCAATGGAAATAACAATCTTAATTAATTTAAGTCTTAATTAATCCTTTAACATATTTTTATTAAAAAAGAATAAAACATTTTTATTAGTTACTTCTACTAACATATAATTTAACTTACTAAAAAATTAAGCAATTTAATTCTATTTTAGCAACAAACAAACAAATAAATAAACAAAAAAAGTTGAGACCAAATAAAACTAATCATTATTTTGCAAGGATGGGCTTTGGGAATTTAATTTCGCACTGAAATTTAAGTTAATAACAACAAAGAAAGAAGATAAAAAGAGATTGATCAAGGCTAGTTTTATTTTTGTGTATAAAATAAATCTTGAGGTTAAATCTTATTAGTTTACCATCACTGCAAAATGATTTGATTGAACCATCAACCTATTATATATTTACAAAGAATTAATTTTGGGCTATTTGAACATGTTAATTAGCCAGTAAAACAGAAAAAGAAAAAAATTAGGTTCAGCATCTAAATGGTAAACAAGAAAAGAATCAAAAGACATAATGTAATAAAAATGAAAGATGGGCTACTGAAGAAAAAATGATATCACAAACCAAATCAAACAAAAGAGAAAAAAGACATTAAATGAAACAACAAAATAAAAGTGAAGTAACAGAACATGTGGCCTGCCCCTTTCGGCACCGAAACTTGTAGCAAGGGAAAATTGGAATAGAAAATTGAGTTACAATTCAGAGCTTGGGAAATATAGGAGCAGAGAGTTAGTTTTCCCTTTTTTTCACTCTAACTCTTGTGATCCTGTCAACATGCTTTCACTGGTTTTATTTTGTTTTATTTCACCAAGGTACCATTACATTGTAACAACAAAATGATCATTAATTTAATGCAGTGAATGATACTGATACATGTGCACTCACGAAAAGAAAATTAAGAAGAAACTACAATACATCACGGTTTGTACCTCCTTGTTGATTCAAAATGCTCTCTTCCTGGTCTTCTTATCTTTCACAATTCGTTCCTTCTCCTATTTTATGTTAGTTACTCTCCTCCTACTCTATTTGTAGACTAAATGAGGTCTTTAACCTTTGGATCCATTCATTAGTTTCATACGAAGCGAGTTAAACTAACTGCTGAAGCTAACTTGGATATAGCATGTTTGTAACTGATTGAGATTCTATGCCCCACAATATCAAATCCTTGCTCTTCCAATTATAAAACTAATTAATGCATTCTAGAATGCATACCACTTATTTTTCTTATTAATTTCCATTAATAACATGATCACCGCCAACAAGTTATTCCCTAGGGAGTGGTGACACATAGATATACTAGGCTTCCTACACTGGTTTGTGATTACTTTACTGATCCATCTTGCTCTCTTTTGAGCTACAAATCAGATTTGCTTCTTCGGATTTGAAACTAATTAAACTTATTTTGCATCTGCGTATGATGTGGAAAATTGGCTGTCCTTTTCATTACTTGATATTCAATAAAACAAAGCTTATTCTGTTTTGAATAAAACAAACGAAATTAATGTTTTGAGAGTGATCTGAGGCTCAAATTCTTTTTGTCCGATTAATGTTTTCAACTTATCAGCATTTGAACATTTAAAATCACAATATTCGATGGAAGTAGTTAAAATTTCATGTAACTGTATCGACATGAGTAAATTTGGCGTATCATATAACTGCCCCTTGTAAATGATTTTGTAAGTTACACTGAATAATAATAAATTATAGATTGGGAAAAGATATAATTTTGCAAGAAAAATGAGATTCTACTGTTGGGTCTAACCCAACTTCGGCAATTTCCATTTGGGTAATGAATTCGAAATTCCTCATGTCAATATTTTCAAAAGGTAAATTTCCTTTTCAGATTTTTATATATGAAGACATGAAAAGATTATGGGAAGAAGGCAATGACAGTGGCATCTTATTTTTCATTATCAATTACTTTTTGTAATACAAAAATTCGTTCGAGTACAATGTTAAAGACATAATGCATTTTCTATATGTGAAGAGGATACATCCTACCATCATTGATAGTGCAAAATAACATGATACATGGAAGAAAGACATGTTATTTTGGACATCACAAATTTCTAAAAACTAATTACCCATATTGTTGATTGAAGAAAGTTTTTAACACATGTGAGGAGAACGATGTTTCTCTAAGGACTTTAACTAGAGATGAAGTTTTTGAACGAGTGAAGGACATAAATGTTTTATTCGGTAAGACATAGAAAAAAGGCTCCTGAGAAAAACATGTGGAAAAAAAGGTCAATCTTCTTTGATCTACTATATTAATGCAAGCTTGATGTAGACATTGTATTAATGTGATGCATGTGTAAAAAAATATTTGTGATAGTATAGTGAGAACATTTTTGAACATTCAGGACAAGACAAAGGATGATGTGAACATAAGACTAGATTTGGTTGACATGGGTATAAATAATAGTTAGCTCCACGTTTAGTTGATAAGCAGGCATATCTACCCCAGCATGTCATATTATGTCAAAGAAAGAGAAAAAAGGTTTTTGCGAGTGTTTGAAAGGCATTAGAGTGCCATATGGTTACTCTTCCAATTTTAGAATACTTGTGTCAATGCAAGACTTAAAATTAGTTGGTTTAAAGTATCATGATTGTCATGTGTTGATGCAACATCTATTACTAGTGGCTATTAGTGACGTCTTTCCAAAAAATGTTAGAAAAGTCCTAAACAGATTATGCTTATTCTTTAATGTTATATGTAGCAAGGTCATAAACCTTCAAAAGTTGGATGAGTTGAAGAATGAATTTATCATTATCTTATGTCAATTAGAGATGTATTTTCCTCATTCATTTTTCGATATCACAGTTCATTTAGTTGTTCATCTAGTGAGAGATATTAGATTATTCAGCCTTGTATTCATATGGTGGAAGTATCTAGTTGAGTGTTGTATAAAGATATTGAATAGTTGAGAGGTATATTGCAAAATAAACTATTGAGTTTTGCACAAGCTATATGTTTGCGACTGAATCTATGGGGGTTCCTAAGTCTCGTCATGAAGATAAATGTGGAGGAAAGGGTACAAGAGATGTAACAATTAAGACCATGGGTTGGAATGAAGTTCTTTAGGCACATTTGTATATATTGAATAATACTCAAGAAGTTTAACCTTACTTATCTACTCATCAAGACATTTTGAATAAGAAAAACCCTCGAATGAATGAAAAATGGATTATGAACAAGCACATCAAAACTTTCTTAAAATGGTTTAAAGGCCAAATTTTGAACAATGATACCATTTCTGAAACAATAAAATGGCTAGCACATAAGCCTAGCTTTGATGTCATATGTTGGAGTGGATATGATATCAATTAGTTTTCATTCTATACAAAGGCATAAGATAATAAGAGTATTGTGCAAAACAGTGGTGTTATGATTGTGGTCAAGTCAATGTACTTCTCAACTTCGAAAGATAAAAATCTAGTTATGACATTCATATGTTACTTTGGAGTAATTGAAGAAATCTAGGAGGTCAACTACACTAAATTTAGTGGGTTGATAGTAACATGGGTGTACAAACCGATAAGTTAGGATTTACCTTGGTCGACTTTGACAAGGTTGGTTATAAGGGAGCGCCTTTCATCATGGCATCTCATGCAAAACAAGTGTTTTATGTCAATGATCCTTTAAACAAAAGGTGAAAAATTATTCTTCAACAAAGGAGCATGCATGGAAGTAACAAAAATCAAGACACAAGTCTTGATTTTACTAACATTCCTTCTTTCTAAACCCACATGCCCACTTTCAATGATAGAAATGAAGTAGATGATGTACATGCCACATGCCATGATCATATAGAAGGTCTTTGGGAAAATATTGTTATTTGATCAGGTTACGTAATTAGTTATTTAAAATTTATTGTTCTATAATTTTTTTTATAGTTATTTGTGTATTTGTAATTGTAGTTAACCAGAAAAGGATAGATGAGTCACATGATTGAGAGATATGGCTCTCTGCCTTTGGAGATGTGTTAATTGTTGTAGAGTTTAATTCTTAGCAATCCTTTAGGGGAAGTAGGCACACAGTTCAAGTCCTTTGTGGCAACCGAAGCAAGAAACCATGTTAGAATTATGTACAGGGATTGGAATAATGTACCTGAATTCGTTAAGACCATGATTTGGCAAACTATTACAATATGTCACTTTTACCTTATATGTGTTTATATATAAGTATTATAGTATTTGCTTTATATCTTAGATGATTTACTAACTTTTTGATTGTATTTAAGGTAATGTAGCTCACCTTTGATAGGAGAAGATAAATTTCCTATGTTAGTGAGCACTAGAGAGGAGTTAAGACTCAACTCAATTCCAACTACATACATGGAAAGTATAAGAATAAGTCTTTGTTACCAACTTATAATGTTATTTCAAAGACTGATTAGCAGGAGTTTGTTTAATAACGCCTCAATCCTCTCTTCTAAGTTAGTTTATATTTCTTTCATTTATCTCATTTACCTATATATATATTGTATGCATTTGCTAATGTTAATATTTTGTTCATTATTATAGGAGAAAAGGCAAAAACGAAAGGAGATTCAAATAAAGAATCTTCACCCCCACATTTTGCGTCGAGGGGGTTATAGAGCTTTGCAAAAGAAATTGGCGGATTAAAAGGTCAAATAGGCCAAGTTAGAAAAAGTAGAAGTATATGTTTCATCAATTGATATTGCATGCCATGAGCTGTGAAAGAGAGCCTGACCAAAGCCGTCAGGCAACTAAATTCTACTTCCTTTAAGGAAATTGCTCAAAAGATTGTAAGTTAAACTCATTTTGGAGTATTTAAAAATGTAACACATGATTAATTATTTACATACATTGAACAACTCTTAATTGCATAGTTCCTTAATTTAGGGGAGCACATAGAGAACCTTTGTTTCCCATGCCATGAAAATAATCCTCACCACTTCCATTAGACGACTAAAGCACCCTGGTCGTGTTTAGACTGTTGGATGAGGCATGTGGCTTCACTAGTATTTTGGAGCACTTTCACGTCATGCACCTGCCTTAGTAGCTATCTTTATGGAATGATTGGCAAAAATGACCCGATAGATTTGTGACCAAATTCATGAGAAAATTGCACTAGAGTTCAAACAACAAATGACCCAAGAGTTGAGAGAGGAGATGTGACATCAGTTGAGGGATGAGCTGACATCCATTGATCTCTCACAACAATAGACAACGATGCAACCTACTGATCGAGAGCCTCGACGCCTAAACACAAAGGGTCGTTGTTCTACTCCTGACCCATAAAGGGAGAACACTCACACTAATATCTCATATTAGTATGAGTTGAACGTAGATGATGATGATCCTTGTTTAGTGGCCACTAGGAAAGTATATAAGTTAGGGTCAACCATGCACCACCAAAATTACATGAAGATCATGTGAGGGTGGTTGTTGAACAAATTTGAAACATAGATGCTTGAGTCTTTGTGCCCACCAATAAGGTTCAAATGATGGGGTACACCTTAAATACTTTCATTGCATGGCCCAAGATTTTTGTGAAGATTGTTTCTTCCATGGTATTTATAATAAACAATCTTATTAATTATATTTACAATTCAAATTTATTTTGGTTTCTAACATGATTCATTTTGTTATTTAGGACTTTGTTATTTAGGACTTTGTTAGATCAAAGAAAAAACTTGAACCTAAAAGGTAGCAAGTTAAAGTTTATCTCATTCAACATTTGTGGAAGGTGATCAATAAGTTTGGTGAAAACCCTATATAGCTAGAGTTGGATGCCGAAATAACAAGTAGAAACTCTACTATCTCATTATACCTATGCTAGAAGAATATTATAGAAATATGGATTAGTGATGAGATGCTCTGTATATATTACACAATTGTGATTTATTTAAGTATTTTGAACCCATTACTTAATTTTAGGTTAGTTAAGTATTAATAGACTTACAACTAACATTGATATTGATACATTAGATATCTCCATCAACTATGTTTGTCAAAGAGGAGCGAACACCTATATGAATTCATTGGCTCTCTCCACCTTCGTACCGTAGGTAATAAAGCATGTGAGATTCAAAAATACCTGCAAAGGGTAAGTATAACTTTACATTTTACATTACAATTTTTTATCATTAACTATATAAATTTTGTGTCATCATGTCACTAATTGTTTCTCAATGCAAACAATTGCTTTTTCTTTGTTCCTAAGACAATGCTATTGTCTTTTTTTATTCATTAGGACATAACTTAGACAAAAAGACACACAAAAGATTGGACAAGTAAGTATTTATTTGTAATTCATATAACTTTCTATTATAACTTTTAATTTTTTTTTAGAACAAGACTCACTAATGATCTCAAAAACAACCTTTGTTCAGCATTGTGTTTGTAACTATTACTCATTCATAAATGAAGATGAATACAACACCTTTAACAAAAGTTAATTATATTTTCTTATTTAGTTACGCTACGTAGAAATTGATGACATCAGATAAAGTTTCTTCCTATCCTATGCATTAATAACTCTCCTATACATTAAGAAGATATTTTTTATATAAATTAGATTACTTTTTTTCTCCATTAAATAAATAAGTAGATTTTTAACAACTATATAAGTTGGCGGAATTCTCCTATTATGATAAATTTGTCCGTAATTAAGCACAACATGCTTTACTGGTATTTTACTGCACCAATAAGTTATCTTTCCTTAGCTATTAAGTATTCATTTATAAAATTTTATAGTATAATATTGCCTATAAAAGGCAGCAATATGTACTTCACTTTATATCACAAAGAAGATTAAAATTTTCAACCGTTAGTTGAAGTAAAATGAGATTATATACCGTTTAACTCAATGGTTTAAATTAATTTATATTTAAAATACGAAATACAAAAAAAAGAATAAAATATTCTCGCCAAATATAAATTTACTTTAAAGAATATTAATTTTTATATGTTAATTCTTGATATGTATAAAATCTAAACAAATATTCTCGCTAAAAATAATTTTATTTTAAACAATCTTAATCAGTGATAATTATTTAATATTTATTTTTATCAAAAAGGAACATTCTGAACACTCTACAACTCCACTTCTCTATTTTCTGTCTATTTGTAATTTCAATTAATTAATATTTTAACTTTACATTACATATAATAATATTTATTTTATATAAAATTTTATAATAAATAAATATTTTGAATATATAAATTATATTATAATAGAATTTTTAATAATTTTTATAATATAGTTATATTTTAAATTTAAACAGTTCATACTATGATACAGTGTTATTTTTAATTATTCATGATTTTTTAAAATATCAAAAGTTAATTTAAACTTATTGATACTAAAATTGATAGATAAAGAGAAATAAGAAATTAAAAAAATTTCTAAAAATACTTCGTTTAAGAAAACATTGTTGAGAAAATGATAGCTAAAAGTGTTTTTGTTTATGATAGTTATTCTAATTTATATATAAAAAAATTAAGATTCTTTAAAATAAGCTTATTCTTAACTCTTTTTTCAGATTTTTTATATTTTATATTTTGAAAATTTTAAATATGAATTAATCTGAATCTTTGAATAAGTAAATGATAGACATAATATTACTTTACCCTATAATCCCAATCCGAGAATCAATTTTGTAATCAAGCTGTTGTAAGTGAATATAAATATCAAATTAAAACTCTCTCTTCCCTTCTATGTGGATGAATGTGTGGAGCTAATCTTATTCATCTTTCTTTTATCTTTAACTTCGTAGGCATGTAGGTTTTATTGTGTCCCACTGGTACATTTTTAATATATTAGCTCAATTGTTTAGTTCACGAAAATAAAATTTTTAAGCATAATTCTATATAAGGATGAACTTTTTTGTTAAAAGAAAAGGTACAATTAAATAAGTTTTTGTAGAGTATGTTGCCAAACTCATAAAAAAAATATCAAGCTTTTGATAGGTTGGTCATTAATATTGTTTTACATACACTTTTTTTTATTTGTCTCTAATAATTGATTAGTGTCATCATTAATTTGATATGCAAGCATTTTCATTGTAATTAAAGAATCATAAGAAAAATGAGGGTAAAGAATTGAAAAAGGATTTATCAAAAATAAATAAATGTTATTTATTGATCAAGAATTTTTTTATCCCAATTATATATAGATATTATTTCTCAAATTATTATTTGTTCTAACTATCACTCATGCAAGTAAGCATGAATTCATTATATATGTCACAAGATCACAATAAACATAAAGTCAATTATATAAAAAAAATATGTAAAATTATAATCAATTCAATTATAAAGAATAATTATAAAATCTAAAAATGAAACAAATATTATAAGAGAATAAATACCAATGTTGACTTCAACAAATTTGGTTGAATCACAACCAATCATTCAATTGTAGATAGTATTATTGGGTATTTTAGGACATTTTGCAATACAATCAGTAATACATGCCGCATACAAAAGACCACTAGATTTTAGTAAAGGTGCACATTCAGCTGCACATATGACACCACAATTGGGTTTATCATCAGAGACATTATTCGACTCAATTTGTACAAATGGAATATTGTTATCAGCATGGGTAAAGTCCATCATAATTACAATCATAATCATAACTCCAATAATTTGTATCTGATTCTTTGCCATCGTTCTCCTCTAAGTCTTCCAATCTACAACAAAATTTTCTATAAATGTTAAATTATTATTGTGATATTGTAAGAAAAATAAACATCAATTTATAAGTAGAAAATAATATATGTAAACACTACTACAAATATTACTTTTAACAATATTTAATAAATAATATTTATTAAAATGTTACCATTTCTAACAAATCTCATTTGATTTTTTAACATTTTTAAAACTAAATATTACTATTTTATCTATGTATATTATAGTAGTACCCTCGTATGTTGGAATGGGAACGGTACCGGTGTTCACCAACTCTCAAGGAGAAAATAATCGATTTGTTTATAATGATATAAAAAATTCTCAATATTATCAAATAAAACTGCTATGAGACAAATATAAGAAATTGTTCTTACATTGTTCTTTGCACAAATTCTCGTCTCCTTTAGTAGTCCAACTGCCTTCTTGATGGGAGAATATAAAAATGAAGTTGGAATTACTTGTAGTATATATCTTTATATAGTATATATCTTTATAATTATGTTTCTTATAACTCATTATAAATGTGATTATGAAAAATATTACGTTCCATATAACTTATTTTATGAAATAAATGCTTTTATGGCTATTATTATATTTTTTTAGGTGTATGCAGAGACATATTAATTTATTAATTTATTGTCCTAAATCATAGACAATATATTTAAATTTCTATTAATGTTATAATTATGTTTCCTATAACGTGATTATAAAAACAATTATATTCCATATAACTTATTTTATGAAATAAAATTATTACGTTTGATCTATATGGAAGTGGACCGATTAATTTCTTCCTTTATCTAAGAAAAAATATTTCTAATTTGCATGATCTAATTATTGATCCTTAAAATTTCTACAATAAGATTTTGTAGGTCATTCGTATAGTTCCTTATCCAAGGTGAAAAATCCCTTTTAAATTTAAGAGGTTAAAAAAAAAATTATCTTTTTTAAAAAAAAAAAATTTTAATTCAAATTAAATAAATAAACTTTTTTCTCATTCATTGAATGATAAATCACTAGAAATACGTTATTTAAATAACGGAAAATCAATTGGTTATTATTACGTTTCGTATATCTTTTTAGGTGTATGCAGAGACATATTAATTTATTGTCCTAAATCATAGACAATATATTTAAATTTCTATTAATGTTATAATTATGTTTCCTATAACGTGATTATAAAAACTATTACATTCCATAAACACGTGATTATAAAAACTATTACATTTCATATAACTTATTTTATGAAATAAAATTATTACGTTTGATCT
Source organism: Mucuna pruriens (assembly GCA_025330945.1). Classification (NCBI taxonomy): domain Eukaryota; kingdom Viridiplantae; phylum Streptophyta; class Magnoliopsida; order Fabales; family Fabaceae; genus Mucuna; species Mucuna pruriens. Next base: position 498,840 of record JAENHJ010000119.1, read on the forward strand.
ATATGGAAATGGACCGAATAATCTCTTCCTTTATCTAAGAAAAAATATTTCTAGTTTGCATGATCTAATCATTGATCCTTAAAATTTCTACAGTAAGATTTGGTAGGTCACTCGCATAATTCCCTATCCAAGGTGAAGAATTCCTTAAATTTAAGGGATTAAAAAAAAAGTTAACCTTTTTAGAAAAAAAAAACTTTAAATTCAAATTGAATAATTCATTGAATAATAAATCACTAGAAATATGTTATTTAAATAACGGAAAATTAAATATTTCGTATTCTTTTTAGGTGTATTGGAGACATACCCCATTATTTTAAATTTGCTAAATTCACATTCATGATTAAGAAAGTAATAGTTTTCTTTGATTTCAAAACTGAGATACAACTCATTTGTTAGTTTGATAAATTGTCTTGGACAATTTTTTTAAGTCACCAACTTTCATTTCCTAAACACGTCCCAAGAAAAGGAAAAAATAGAGGCGTAAATACGTTTTACCTATCCGTATAATTTTAATCATTATATTAATTAATATAATTAAGATAACAAAAAATATTTTAAACTAAAATAATTATATTATTTTTAAATAAGAATTTAATTGAATAATTTATTTATTATTTTATATAAATAAGATAATTATATAATTTTGAACATTTGTAATATAATTTATTAATTTTGAATATTTGTAATATAATTTACTTTTAATAAATTCATAATATATTAAAAATAAATTATATATAATTATTTTATTTATATAAAATAATAAATATATTATTTAATTAAATTATATATATAAAAATAATTTAAATATTTTAATTTAAAATATTTTTAATTATATTATTTATTTTAATTAATATTATTTATCATAACTATCATTTTAATATTAAACTAATTAGAGTTAGTGATCCATGTTAAATCCAATTACTCAATAACCGGTTAATAGCTACCTCTTTTATTACATGGCTTTCGATATGTTCCCTCGTCTATATATCTTGCATGACCTTTTTTTTAAATGAGATTTTTAAATATAGATAATAAAAGTATTAAAAATTAGACCATAAAATGTCATTACTTGTTAATTATTTGTTAAAATGTAAATTTAAAAATTTTGATAAAAAATTGTTGATAAAAATGTTATTTATTTATAAAAAAATGTGACAAAATCAGAAACCGAAAAAAAAATATGAAAGAAAGTGATGTATATTTAATGTGATAAAAGTTTTAGATTGAGAAGAATAAGAAAAATATCTGCTACCATCTAAAATAATGGTCACTGATAATACAATATTTAAAAAAATAACACAGGTTACGTTATTGTAATAATAACACTCGTTGCACAGGTCTTGTTTTCATTTTATGCTTTGGAAATTTAATTTATAAAGATTTTTTATTTTTATTTGATAAAGATAAAAAATGGAGACTACTGGACAGTGCAATCGAAGTGTCTCAATAGAAATAACAGTCTAAATTAATCGTTTAAAATAATTTTATTAGAAAAGAATAAAATGTTTTTATTACTAATTACATCTATTAACATGTAATGTAACGTAACTTACTAAAAATATTAAGCAATTTATTTTTATCCGTTACAATCGAACAGGATATTTAAAACGTATTCAAGAACTTAAGATTTATTATTTAAAAACTGTGTAAATTTTTTATTGAAAATAATTTAAATAAACATATTTTTACTATTTTTTAGTTTTTGAAAATAGAAAACAAGTTCTTAAAACAAACATGTTTTTAAATTTTATAAATTTGAAAATGAAAAATATTTTCAGAAAAAAAAAACAGAAAATAAAATAAAATAAACTAAAAATAAAGAACATTTTCTTAAACCAAGCAACTTCTTAGTTTTCAGTTGAGAATGTAAGTTGCACATGGGCCAATTTTTAGTTATAAGTATTAAATTTTTTAAAAATTAAAATTAATTTTTTAGCTTTTAAAAATATTTATTTATTTTAATTTTAAAAATTTGTTTTAAAATTAGTTTTTGGTTTTATTTCTTATTTTCATTTTTTAAAAATAGTTTTTATTTTCAATTTTTAAGTATAAATTTTTCATTTTTCATTTTCTTAAAATAGCTCTAGCTTTTGTATTAATTATAGAAAGATCAGAAAAGATATTTTATAACCACTCTAAGATTATTTTTTTAACTGTGTACAAAGATTCAAAATATATATTGAACAATTATTATAAGGATAACACATTGTGTGTTAATAAAAAAGCACTAGGACAACTATTTTTGGTTTTTTATTTGGACCCATTCTAAGAAATATTTTTTAAAAATATTTTTTAACTTTGAACTAAATGCATTTTTAACTATAATTTTTTTATTTTCCTTGTAAATAAAAACAGAAAATGATGAAACTAAACAATATAACATCCTGATTTTTGTGTTATTATTATTGTTTGTAATTATCCTATTAAATAATTGTCTAATATATTTAATTACCTTTTTAAGATAATTATATTTTATGAATAATTAAATAAATTGTATTTTGAGAAAATGGGTTTAAAGATTAAATCATATTTGAATTCAAATATAATTAACAACTTTTTAGATATTCAAAAAGATATTATATTATTTTTATGGCTATAGATATTGGAATGTTTAGAAAGAAATTATTTATATTTGAAAAAATATTATCTTTATATATTAAAAATATTCAATAGAAGATAAATTTTTAAATAATAGATATTTAAACAAATCTAGTCTGGATCATTTTAACATCATAAGAGAAGCTACCACAACTCTTAGTACATCATAAAGAGCATCCTAAGGACATCTCAAAGTCTTTATTTTACACCTTATAGGTAAAATAATTTATTCTAGCCCATTCTAACTTTATAAGTCATAAGGAGCCTTATAGGTAAGGGAGAGTGGGAAATCTTACTAAAGGGTGTGAGTATAATGGTAAGTAGAGGAGTTGGACCCCAAATAATTTATTCTAGCTCATTCTAACTTTATAGCTTGTTTGTGTTTGACCACTTCTGTCAATCACAGAGTGTTAGGTTGTTTGTTTGTTTGTGGTTGCTTGAGAAGATAAGACTTTTAACTTTGTGATTGTGAGTTAAAATCTCGGAACCCCAATTTGTCATGTTTGTCTATTAGTCACAATTGGTAGAGCACATGGCTTTTATTCCCAATTGTTGTATTTGGTTGTTTAGATGTCTCTAAAACTGATTAAACTCTTTATACTATGATGCAATTTTTGTGTTAATTGTTGTGAATTTGGTTGATTGTGTGAAAGTGAACCTAATAAGCTAAGACATGTCATGCATTATTTAATAAAGATAAGTGCATAGGTAAGTGAATACGAACCCAAATTGGTAAGGTCATTAGACCTATTGGAGACTACTCAATAGTTAACCTTTAATGGTCATGTCTGATCCCAAGGATTGGAGCATACGTGCAAACTGAGTAGGTCTTGACATGTTACTAGAAGATATCATACTAGTATACGACAAGTCAACCACATCGTTGAGTTGTGTTATCGCTAGTTCATTCCTAATGATAGATTAGTAACACATGCATTGTAATAGAGACTAGGTTATTATTGTCATTCATATGCATTCAAATAAATATATTCATGCAATTGTTATAATTTGTTATGTTTTTTATGGTGTCATGTGAGTGCTATTTATTTTGTACTCACACCATAAGTGAAATGCATTTCTCACTGTTTGTGTTTGGGTTGAAGATCACTTGTAGGTAATGAAAAAGTAGAGCATGAAGACAAGTGTGTTCGTGTCTTATGCTTTTATTTATACTTTGTCTTGGAATGCTCTAATAAGTTGTGAATTGAATTTATTAGGTTTTGAATTTGATGATGTGGCTTTTAAAGTGTCATTATTTTGAATTTGATTTGTTTTCCATATTATTTAAGAATGTGAGGTTGTTTTTCTCCACCACCATGAACCCTAGTTAGATTCAGGCATGTTGGGAGAACGTGAACTTTTTCTCTTTTGAAATAAATAAACTATAAGTATAAATGTTAAAGGGATAAAAGATGTCACAACTAGAGCCTAATATTCTTGATTTAGAAAGATCATGATACATTATTAGCTCATTTAATATAATTATAAAGTTTTGAAACAATTTATTATTAAATATGATAAATAATTATATCTAAAAATAAGATATACTAATAAATAGTTTTAGTATATTTACTACAACTTCAAAATAAAAAATATTTTATAAAATAAACTATTTTAATCTTTTTAATGTATTAAACATTGCACTTTTAAAAAATTATTTTTTATTTCTTTAAAACTGTCAACATATTAATTAAAAAATTGTTTAAGAATATTATTGTTACAACACTCAAGAAATATTTTTGTAAAAATTGTAAAAAATATTAAACTAGAGAGAATGAAGAATTTTGTTATGTTAAAGTTAAATATAAATAATATTAAAAATCATACCAACAAATTTATAATTTTAAAATTTATGAAATATATTTTTACAACAAAACTTATCATAATTTATAAATTGATTAATTTTAAAAAATTATATTAATTTACCTAAAATAAAATATTGTAATAAATTATTTATAAATGTTATTATTTTATATTTTTTCCATATTATATAAATTATTTCGATTAAACCAGCACCACTAAATAATTTACATAAGCAGATGCAGAATAATTTATATAAAAATAAAAATAAAAATAAAAATTGCACAAATATAATTGTTGTTAAATTTTTATTTTTTATAAGAATTTAATTATTATGTCATTAAAACTAAATATATATTTTTTCAAAGAATAGTTATTAGAGATGAAAGTTTGGTTATATTTAACTTCTCAAAATTATATATATAAAAAATTGTAATGATAATTATTTTAATTATGATAAGAATATTATGTTGAAACGCTTGAATCGCAGTAGCTTAGTAATATATATGATTTTAAAAATAAAATGGATGGTTTTAATTAAAATTAATCAACCCCAAAGTTTTGTAAAACAATATATAACTTTGGTTTATCACATTGCACTCAATGATACGAATAAGCAAGAAAACACTTTCATTGAATTAAAAATTTATTTTCAGAAATTTTCTTATTTAAAAAATAATTCTTTAAAATAATAAATTGTAAAATAAAAATTTTAAATAATAAAACTTTACATAATTTTATTTAATAAAATTATTTCTCTAAAAGAATATTTTTTAAAAAATTATTTATATTTTAAAAAAATCTATTAAAACCAAACATAAAAAACTTAATTATCAAAAAACATATTTTTCAAGAATATTTATAACCAGCAAAAACGAATTTTAGTCCTTTCTAAAAATTATAATTTTTGGAACAATCACCCATAATTTATTTAGCATTTTGCTTTAGATCGTTGTTAAAAGAATGACCGCATTGTCAATATGCTTTAGAATTAAACCTTAGAATCATGTTTTCTTTTAATTGGTACAATAAATTTTCTTTCATTGATTTTATTCTACATAAATTTTTTTAATTCACATTTGTTTCAAAATCTTCATGAACTAATCCTCTTAAACCATTTCTCTTGCGATCAAAACTCATCAATTAAAATACATACTGCACTTAAAAAAAAAAAATTCAACGCCTTCCCTTTTCAAAACCTTAACCACACACTAGGCAAAATCTTCAAATTTCATTAAATTTTTTACTTCTAAACCTTTTAAATCATTTTATACATCGAATCTATCCTAAATATCTAATATTTGAGTAGAGAATAAAAATTTGATTTTTTTATAAAGAAAAATACAAAAGAACTTAACTGTAATAATTAAAAAAAATAAAAGACTAAATATGAAAATTATTAAAGATTCAAATCATATATACGAATTATAATACAAGGATAAAAATATAATCAAAACCTTATAATCCAAAGTTTATAATGTATCCTGGATTATGTCACGACCTAAGGGTTAGTATGGTCATTATGTTATTAAAAGAGTCATCTTATTGTTGAAATTTGGCAATTTTTCTTATAATCATATTTTTGTGAAAAACGAAAAGAATGAAAAATAATAATACACACAATTGATAACGGAATTCGGCCAATTATGCCTGCGTCTCCGGGTTGCTGCAGATCTTTTATTAAAAAAGAAAAAAAAATTATGAGGTGTTTATAAAATATTTATTAGAATTCAACCTACTCGCACCAAAAAATAATTTTCTCTCCTTGTGTATCTCTGTACGCACTATACTAGAACAACTAAAAGTATAATTAAATAATTAAAATAATACTATATACTTATTTATAAAATGTGGTTGATATATTTATTTATAAAAAAATATTTAATTAAAAATAGTTTATATTTGTTTATCATTTAAAATGTGAATTTTGATTTTTCTCTAGCAGTGAATCACTCGTTTCATTTGATATGATACTGAAATCAGTGATTATAACGTATTCTTCTTTCTCTCCCAAGATGTAGACTACTTTTTAAGGCACTTGGTGTATGCATAATTTCCAAAGTGTAATGTAATAACATGAGGAGTTCGTAGTGAAGTGCATTGTTAAGACTAAACCTAAATAAAAATATATAAATTAAATTTCCTCTCAACCCATCTGACTGACCCGGCCCAGCATCAACCCAGTTTTAGAAAGGTTAAAATGGAACAGAATATGTGGGTTGGGATACCTTAACCCAGCCCACCAAAAATGGCAGCTAAATGGGCTGACCCATTGAGCAGCCTAGCCCATTTTGTCACCTCCCAACTCATTTTCTTCCTTACTATCTCATCTTCTCCCACTCCTACTACATAAAAATTAGTTTTAAAAAACTGAAAAACATCAAAGAATCAAACACGGCTGCAGCATTGTGTTCTATATTCCTATACAAAGTAAGAAAAAACTCCGTTGGTTGGTCATTAATTTGGATTTCCTTTTCATTTTGTTTAGTAATATTTGATAACCAACGAACTAATTCTATTTGCTAGAGTTATGAATTTTGTAGGAGAAAGTGAGTGACAGCCGAGAACCTGGCTTACATTGTCTCCTAAAGGGCAAAGTTCCAATCCCTGTATGATGCCTTGTAACACATACGATCATCGTCTTTTCTTCCTCAACATACTAAAATGAGATAATGAATCTTGCATAAATAATATAATAGAACACACAAAAAATGCAGTAAAGACACCAAGACCTATATCCTCTTCCAGAACATTGTTTTTTATCTATCAACTGTGGCAGCAAGATTAAATTCACTACTCATTCAATGGCAGATTATAGTCAAATGCATAAGTAATACAGATGCATTCATGAAAGCAGGGAAGAAGGTAAGTGTGGTAACAAAATATCAATCAAAATATATCTATTAGAGATAAACACAACTAGCTCCAGCTTGTTAAGCCTAACCTATCAGCAAGATTGTACATAACCAATTGATCCCAAACAGGGCCGAAGAGGTGTTCCCCTCCAATGGCAAATGTTAGAGCCCAAGAACAGAGAACTGTCGAAAATACTGCAAACCCAACTGCCGATCGCACAACATCTGCACAAAGAAGCCCAACACTGTCTGGGTGAGCATTTGCAAAATTCATTTGAACTAAATTAATTTTGCAAGACTAATTTTGGTTAAAATTAGTTTTGAAGTGATATATTCATGCTTGGTTGGACGTTTTAAGTTGAAAAGCAAGTTAGAAAACAAAACTTACTAAAAAAATTTTTATCCAATACAAAAACTACCTAAAGTTGCTGCAGTCCAGGATTCTCGCCATGAAACTAAACATGTTGAGCATTTACTTAAAATAACGTTACCTAATATTTCAAAGTGATTCTAAATATTCCAACGCGAATCCAAACACTATAAATCAACTGGAAATATGAACCTGGCTCAAACAAATTCATTAAAATTTCTTCAACAACCAAATTACTTAGAACCAGTTAGCATATGCAACAACTAATTCAACCATAACTAGCAAGAATGACAAATGAAGCTATGCAGCTTTGTGGATGCAATGTAATTGAAACAAAGTATTATGAAGAGCAGCAAGTGACAAATACATGAGTAGAATCCATGTGTAGAATTGTCTTGCCCTTTATAGTGTGTGCAAAGTTAACCTAGAAATTAGAAAAGAGAAATAAAGAAAGATTGTGAAAGAAAAAGGAGTACATAATAAAGCAAAAAAGTAATTGAAGGAAGATAAGGTTACATGGACGAATGCGAGGGAAGGAGTGGGAGTGGCGAAGGACGGGCCAGAAGTAGAAGCAATTGACGGCCCAAAGGAGAGGGAGAAGAGCGAAGCCGAATTTATAGAACCTGCGAGCGTAGCTGACTGATTCATCCTCCGACAGGCCCAATGGGCCGTCGATGGTTGGCCACAGCGGCATGGATGACGGTAGGGAATTCCGATTGGGATTGAGATTGGGATTGTGTGTGTGTGGGTCCATGTAGGCGATGTTCGGATCAACGATAACCTAACCCTGAGAATGAGATCAGGTAAATGGAAAACTTGTGATGTCAAATATTTCCGATTGTTAGCTAGTCCACAAACAAACTTACTGTGCAAACGGATCGTCGCGTTCGCGTTTGGTAACTGCGCATGCTAAACACAAACCAGCAGGAATCAGTTTCAGATCAATCGTCCATCGTCTTATTATCTGTTTCCCACTTTGGAATCTAAAACTTAAATATGCAGCCAAATCACGTTTATTATCCTTTCATGTCTATTTCATTTTTTGTCAACTATTATAATATGTCATTAATCACAATTTTTTTAATAGTTTATTAATTTTTATAATAATTTTATTTTTAAAATCATATTAAAAATAATTTTTAATTGATGAATTGTATAAAAAAATTTTACATTTGAAAATAAATATTTATTAAACTCAAAGTTTTCGAATATTAAAATACTAATTTTATCTTCTTTATATTTTAGTTAAAACAGTGTAATTTAAGTTCATTATTATAATGATTTAATATTTCTTAACAAACTACAAATGAAAAAAATATAGAGATCAATTAATTTCAAGAACATAATATTTTCAAAGATTATAAATTATGGGAAAATAAATCAAATTGAAGAAAATTGTCTTTATGCTTTTATTTTTATTTTTCTCTCGTCACCTAAATCTAAAATAAGTTCTTTATTCACTATTTTTACCTAACCTAAAGAAAATATTTTTGTCTGAATTTTTTTTATTGTATTTGAACACAAAATATTGATATTATTACCTTTTAATACAGAAAATTTTAAACAATGCTAAAAATAAGATAAATATAAAAATAATTTTTTCATATTTTAATTTATTTTAATTATATATGTTGACAAATTAACTTTTATAACCTAATGTAAAGATTTTTTCCATATTATTTTTTAATTTATATTGCATTTAAAAACAATATTAAGAATATAATTTTTTATTGCACAATTTTAACTAAAGCAAAAAAATCAGATTAAGATAAAAAAATATTCATATTTTTCAAAAAAAAAAAAAAAACTCTTTTTTTTATTGCATTTGAGTCATTAATCAAAGAACAACTAAATTTTGTATCAAATAATTTTTTCCTTTCAATGAAAAGAGATCAAATAACAAATAAAAAAGGTCAAAGAAAAAGAAGACTAAAGTATTAGACTTGCCCCAAAATGCAAGATCAACTTTTTTTCATTTCAATGAGAATTTTCAACTAAACAAATCATAATGTGATGATACATGAAGTGACATGATACAAAATTAGTGGCAAATTTTCCTCCCAGTGTGAGCCAATGCAATCAATCCAGGCAGCCCCTTCATGAAAAGATCCAAATGAAGGTGGACCAAAAAGTGTCCCTTGGAGAAGGAATATGAAGCATCCCCATGTTGGATCTATATATAAAGGGTGGGAGAGTCAGTTTAGTTGACAGCACCTAATAACTTAACCCACAAATCAGATTTCTTAGATGGGAAGAATTCCTTCTATTGCAAACTTCAATTATAATATAGCCATTTACTGTGTTCTTCAGGATTGAGATCTCTCCCGGATTTTGGCTCTTGCAAAAAACACTCCTGCCAGAAGACCTGCAAATTGTGTTTCTACCTTCAGTGATGAAACAAAAATGTAATAAAAACTTGTGCTAATTCACTCTATAATGATAATGATGGTATCACTTTCAGTTCAGTTAATTTAGAGAACTAACCAAAGAAAATGCTGGCAGAGTTCTCCACACTCGTAGGAACTTTAAAGAGAAGGATGCCAGCAATAGATAGCGGTATCTTATTCAGTGAACCTACAAGACTGCAGATGGAAAACTAGTTAGATATGACTAAACAAATTAACATAATGGCATTTTCTGATAAAAGACTATACTCTAGATTTAATAAAAATAATTGTTCCAACGATAATTCATAACTGAGTTATAACGAAGGTGAATGTATTATTAAGTAGTAATCTCACAAAAACCAGGGAAGCAAGACTTGTTTGCTTCAATTGAGATCCTGCAAACACTAAACTATAGGAACCTAGACCCTTAAAGATGCTAATCTAAGCCAAAATACACACACAGATATTGTCAATAACATGTAAAACTAATTCAGACACTGATTGCCCATGACATCAGTCTACTATTCATGAAGTCCAATTTCAAAAGAAACTGCTAGGGAATTGTAACTATATTTTAATTTACTGCATTTAGGTATTAGTGGTAATAAAAGGTGGATATGGATTACTCTCTCTCTCTTTTGGGGGAGAGAGCAATTGGTACTTCTGATCTCACCTGTAAGTTGTAGCTCCTGTCTGATGAAGAAACCACATGGATGTGAAGCTGATTGCTAGACCCAAAAATCCACTGAAGGTCATCACCAACCAAAAGCTAGGCAATCTCAGAAGTGGCCTGTAAATTGAAATACATAATGTTAAATAACGTCAGAAAAAGAAAGACATAGTCAATAGCTTTTTACTTATGTCATCAACATAACAATAAACAATTTATGACATAAAAAATCTTTCTTGAGATTCCAGATCTGTGTATTTCTATGAAGAAAAGAAAAAAGAAAACTATGGCTATTCTCTTGGTGATACATTTTAACCTATGAGATCACATAACCTTATGGAAAATGAAGTATGCAAAGCACATAATATTGAAGCCAAGTCACAAAATATAGAAAAAAGAAAAACTCACGTTCTTAAGAGATAATCCACCTCATTGAAAACAATAATTAGGAAAAGTCCCAAAGGCAAAGAAAGGGTGTTGTTCAACAAGACCATCGAAAACTCATTTAAATTTCCAGATTTTGTAAGTTGCTTTGCCGTATCCATGACCCTTCGGAGTGTCAGCTATAGCATTAAAAAAAACGATCAATCAGCAAACTTGACTAAAAGATAATTAGTGCTATCTACGTACACACATTATAACATAGTATATTATCCTTTTAAACCAAAACCAAACTAAACCTCCTCCATGTATAAGTGTAAAAGTAATTTACTATGATTCTAGAGACTCTATCAAAGCAAGTAACATGTCAAACTGAAAGGCATTGAGCCTGTTCTCACCAGGAATAGGTGATGAATAATTTGTCTTTATGTTGGAAAAGTTTAATTGGATAAACTCATCATTTCACTTCACCCGTGATGAACTATATTAATTCATATAAACCTTTTCATTTAATTTTACTTTGTCTCTCAACCAAGTCTAAGACTCTAAGAAATGCAGTGCAATCCTTAGCACAGAGAGAGATAGAGAGCCCTCGGGACTAGGGATACACTATAACCATAATAATAACATACACAAGGAGATAATATCTATGGCATGTGTTCAGATCATTGTTGAAACAACCAAACGTATTAAGTTGGGCTGAAAGAGTAAACATACGAACATTACAATGTGATAGAAACCTGATATCTTATTACAAAGAATAGGGAAAATCTCCCCTGGTTATAAAACACTGCAGAATTTTGAGGGTTTGCACCTCCTAAAGCCCAAAGGCCCCAATTCTCTCACAAATGACAAGATTATCTCCTTTCCTCTCTTCCCTTCTATACATTTGATGCCCTTCACTGTTTGTAACTAACTAACTAACTAACTAACTAACTAACTAACTACTAACTAATAGGTCATCTGACACAATGATCATAAATAAACAGTAATTGACTTTATCAAGACAAAGACATGATTGAATATCATGCATATACAATGACATTAGATTAATATCAAATTTATCAATATTAATGCTCCAAATCTCAAGTCAAGGACTAAAAGTTATGTGTGCAAACCAGCATCGCAAACAGAAAAAAATATATTGTGAAGTTAGATCTTGCAGTATTCTGCTGAAATTTCATTTGAAAAACATTTGAGACAGTAATAGAATGGTAAGCATGTGGAATTAAAAATAGAATGAAGCTTGAAATCACAAAAATCAATACTCACAGAATATGATGCAGTTAAGAAACAGTTTAGTGTCTGCCAAGCATAGCCAACTGCATTAAAAGAGAGATCAGTAATCCCTCCAGTTATTGCTGAAATGATCTGCAAGGAAAAATAGAAACTCTTTCAGGCTGTCTTATACAAAAACTTCGAATGTTTTATATAGCAAGGATCCAACTGATGCCTAGTTTCAAGACAATTTTTGCAGTGAACAGATACACGAGTCAAACAAAATAAAGGATGTTTATAGTAAGTATGAAATCAAAACAGACAAGCCACCCAGCAATAAATGCATTTCTGGCAGCAGGATAGACCCCTGCAAAGTAACCCCCATATCAGCTGTAACAGTCCAGCAACTACATTTTACAGAATTCGACATACAAATTTTAGGTAAGCCTGGTTACCATCCTAAAACACCAACCCCACTCCAGACATAATTTATGTTCCCTTCAAAGTAGGACTCAGCAAGAACTAATCTGAAATGTATGAATATTTTGGTTATGATTTTTAGACAAGTAATATCTTCCCCATATTGACTACTGACCACATCCTTTGACAACTATAATAGAACAATGCGTCAGCAAGAGTAGTGGTTGTAGGAGATGCAAGCAAAATAAGGGATTGCAAGATTCATATGTCAAGGTATAATATGTGAATTAATTATTCTACATCACAGTCAAGGTCTCAAACAGCCAAAAATAAAGGGATTGAAAGATTCATATGTCAAGATCTTCAACATACCATTAGAAACAGGGCTGCCCAGACTCTGCCATCATGGTGCTTCTTGAACAAGTACATTTCACCAAGGGCAGTTATGACATTAGTAACATTCTTCAGGACTGTCACCATCGCTACATTAATGTATTTCAAACTGCACATAATACAAATGGATAAGTAAAATAACGCAAGCAAGAGAGAGAAACAAACTGCTCTATTGTAATTACAGTTCATATATTGGCACCAGCATAGATAATAAATGTCAAGATCACATGTTTGACAATAAAAAGTTAGCAAAACTTTAGAACTCCATGCTCCCCAAATAAGATAATTCTTCCCTGAATATCAGCATAATGTTTCCATCTCATGATTACACCAGATTACTCATATAAATGGAATCCCTCCAAGCACATTCTGCAAAATACTTTTTAAAATCAATTTAATTTTTTTTTCCTTCTAAAAGCAAGGTATCACACAGCTGGAAGCCATGAGACTAATCTCCCAAGGAAGTAGAGTACCAATTAAGGGGCAACTCCTCTCCCCACAGGTGTTCTTCTATTTTGTTGTACACTTAAATCAAGCTACTAGCCACTTGTGTCATACCTTGAGGATTTTAAATCAACGTAGTTTCACACCTAGCATTAGACAATACTTAAAAAAAGTCACACAACACATGAGAAGATATCACCATCTAAAGAACTAGAAGCAGATGAAACATTGAATGTAAAAAGCCAGTCACAAGACATCTGCCACAACTACCCCCCTTTGGCAAGACAATCAATATGTTGTAACAAAAGAGAGAACGAAAACATTACAATAGGCACAAAGTTGAAGACTGCATACCTAAACATGCTTGTGATGAGCATTCCAACAAATATAACATTCACAGGCAACCAGACCTTAATCATTCTCCATGTCAGCGGCTCAGTTGAAATTAAACCAAGAAGGCTCAACACGGAAACAATAGCAACTGAAATGAAATTCTGCAACCACACACAGTGTCAGAATCAACCCAGCTCAATCAACTTCCACATCATTACACTAAACACAAAAGGGTAAAAAAAGGTTCCAACTTGTGAGTAGACCAAATCAAAAAAATACCTGGTACAACATCAATGATATCCCAGCATTAAAATCATAGCTGGAAAGTACAAACTTGTTAACCAAAATCATGCCACAGGAGGAAAAGCAATATGCAAGTCCAGACAACAAGGCTTGATTGTGGACTTTAACTACCCTTTTGTCTTTCTCCAACTCGGCATTTTCCACATCATGATGTTCATCATTGGTGGAAGAAGGCTTCATTTTTATGTGATCCAGTTGCGGCTTCAGCTGAATTGACACACCCCAAAAAAAGGAGCAACAAACTGCACAGTTCCACAGCGTTTAAGCTATGGAGCTCAGGATCCACAAGTGAAAAGGAAAAACCTTTTCCACAAACCCGGAAATGTTTATGATCGACGACAATAACCCATCAAGTGATCGTTCTATTAACGAGAATTGGGTCAAAAAGGAGGCAAAGAGGCGATGAAAAATGAATGATGAAATTCGGCGTTTGAATGATTGACCCAGAAACGGTGCTCATGTACGGAGAGAACAAAGGGGCTTCGGAATTTTGAAAGTGGAAACTTCGTTGCGTTTGAACAAGGAAGCTAGCTACCAACTTTTGTGGATTTTTTCTTTATTTATTTATTTTTGTTTTGTCCTTTTGCAAGTCGCACGAACCGTGCATGATGGCAAAGATCCCCTGTTTCTTGAGTTCAGGATAGCTTTGAATTAAATGCTCCAAAGTCTTAAGCTTGTTTTTATTTTTTGAATGATGTAAGTTCATTTGTTTCCCAATTTCCACGGGTCTTGTCTTGCTACCATCATTGGCCTTAAATTAATATCTTAAGTATAAATATTGGAAGCTTAAAATTATGATGACCATTTAAAGAAATCAGAGTTCAGCCCAACATGGAAGAAAACTATAATAACAATGGTTTTTAAATATGGATCTTGATAATTCATATTGTTAATACTAGAGAGTGTTTAATATATTTTTATTAATTTTAATTACTTAAAAAACAAGTATTGAATTGTTAATATTTTTAATGTAATAAATATTTGTCTTATAGAAGAGGCTTAATTGTTATTGCTATAATATAATAAATACTTTATTTTTATTAAATGTTTTTTATTTTGCTTCATTATTTAATTTTTCTTCTAACTTTCTAAATAACAAGACCATTTTCAGGGGACAATTGTGAAATAAACCAATGGAAGAAAAAAATCATTTTGTTTTTTATTCGTTAGCAATCATATCAGAAAACTATACAACTTGTCATGTTGTTGATGTTGTTGACCTATAGCATGTAGTTATGTACCGGTGAAGATAATGAGATGTACCGAAAAACCAATGCAAAGGTAAGTTGGCACTTGAGAATTGTAAGATGTTTGACCCCAAAACGAGTATATTCAAAATCAGAAGTATCAGCAAGTATCCACTAACTTATAGTGACGCATGTAAACGCAAACCAAATTTTCAAGTGCTTTTATGTTAGTGGACTTTGCCTACTGTTTCTGTTACGCCTCAACTAAAAATATAAAAAGTTGTCAGCATAGTTTCACTAACCATATAATATTAATTTGGCAACCTTTCAATGGTAGCAACAGCCGGCAGATGAGACGAGTCAGCCCCCTTAAAATATATTTCATTTAAATAAAATAATGACTCAGCTGTGAGTGGAAGCAAAAATGCTGGGCTAGATGGATCTTGACCAGTTAGGGGTTGGCAGAATGATCAAATAATAAAAACTGAATTTTGTTAACTTAAGGTCTTATTCATTAACTTTATCAAATCAGTACAAGTCAAGATTGTAGAACTAAATTGTACTTAACTCTCCTTAAGTTTGTTTATAATACTTTAAAATTAACCCTTGTTTCAATTTTTTAGAGGAACCAAAAAACCTCTCCGATGTTTCAACGGATATCAAAATTGACGGGAGGTAAATGACTTGAAAGGAACAAAAGAGAAAACGTGTCTTGTTCAATTATATATGCTGCAATTGGAACCCCGTGCAGTCAACCATAGTGTCCGGTTCAATTTTCATCCAACTGCCAATATCTTTTAGTAAAATCTTGCATAGAATACTCTAAGCTACTTAACACCTACGGAGAAAGCCAGTAAAAAGAGAATTGTAGATACGATATAATATGACAAAAAAAATAGAGAAAAATAATAGACGTTGATTGAGTGTTTATAAAATAGAGGTGTTTATGTATCACTCCTCAATTTTGTATTGTGTGTTAAATCTAAATTCACTGACTGCAGATTGAAATTTTAGCCATCGGACGAAGATCTAAAAGCAAACACTACAATGACTGCTTGGGTCCCAATTACAGCAAATTCAAATTCTGAAAACACCCTTCTATCATTAAATTACGAGATCAATATAATTTGCTCAGAAAAAGTTACAACTCTTCCATTTGATTACGCCGAGCAAAATATAAGATTTGAGAAACGCTTCAGCGTCATATACAAGAATAATTACCCCTACACTATCTGGTAACAGTTTCAGAAACCAAAAAAAAAAAAAACTTAGTTAAGAATTAATCTGGTTAATATAGGCAGATTGCCTGGCTTCAATGAAACTCCTAATGCTAGCGGCATCTCCATGCATGACAACTTTCCCATCCTCCATGTAGATGGCACCATCTGCATACTGTAGTTCTTCCAATCGATGGGTGACCCATAATGCCGTAACTTCTGCAGAAGTATCCACAGAGTTCCTAACAGCCTTGATAACCCCAACCTTAAATGAAATGCGGAAACCATCTATCAGAAAGTGTTGTCGGTCTTACACCAAAACTCTTCATTTACTAATATGAACAGATTCGACCATAAGCACAAAAAGTGAGGCCATGTTAAGTTAACAGCATGTTTAGAATTCGAAAGCTAAAATAGACACTGCCTCCCGCAGCATTGTTCTCTGTCTGCGTGAATGTGTCAGATGCAGATAAAAGGCATGCGTAAAGAAAATTATATGAAGAAAGAAAGAAAAGTGACTGCCACTAGCATTTTAGATGGTGAAAGTCCCTTTTTTCCCCTTATTGCTGGATCTCATTCTTCACCAAGTTTTCAACAAATATGACATGATAAAGCATATAACATCAAAATTCATGGATTACCTGGTCAGTTTCATCTAAGAATGTTGTGAGCTCATCCAACAACAGAACTTTACAAGCTTCTGCAAGAGCACCAGCAATGGCAACCCTCTGCTTCTGACCACCACTTAGAGTTTGGACAGATCTCTGAATATTTCAACAAAATGAAAGTTCATTTATCATATGATTTGCACATTTGTTTGAGTGTTCAAGGTTGTAATCCCTAGTACCTTCATGTAGTCAGACAGGCCTACAGCTTGCAAAGCTCTTGATACCCTAGATCTGACTTCATCATGGGTCAAATTGATCTTACCGAGACCAAATGCAACATCAGAATCTACAGTAGGCATTACCACCTGAAACAAATGTAAGGCTCCACATTTGACAGTCTGATTATATACATTTTCAGTAGTTTTTTTCAGTGATTACAGATTGATAACAAAATCAGGTTTTTTATTTTCATATTTTGTGAATTTTTTTTGTCACAATAGTTGTATCTGCAAACATTGAGATATATACAAATGGAGATTAATTTTAGTAAGTATATACACAATCAAATTATTCAAATTCATAAGATACCACTATGACAATAGAACTCCTATTATTTTGATTAGGGCGTAGAGAACAAAGAAATCAAGCACATTCGTCATGCTCTGACATGATGGAAATTTTAAAAGGAAACTATGGAGATCTGACAAATGGCATGCACTAAACAAACTTTCTTCTTTCTTTTCCCTTTTCATTACTTTTAATTCCAGAACTTCAAAAGGAGATTATACGTAAGGTAGAGCATACTTCTCTGTTGCCTCCACATAAGAATCCAGCAAACTTAAACATGTAGTCTGATGTGATTGGAGTCTCCCCCCCACCCCCCGAAAAAAAAAATTGTTGAGGTAACATCGGTTACTTATGGCTAAATATTTCTTAAAAATGTCTACCCATTATTGTCAAGAAAAACAGAATGGAAAAGCTAAGCATCATTTGTTGCCCATTGAGATGCAAGGCAAAAGAAGGCAACCTTCTATAGAACAAACAATTAAGAAAATCAAGCAACATCAATCAAATCTCAAAACATAACAGCCATCCTGCCATTGGGAGTGTTTTCTTGCAAAATGTTAAGGCATATGGAAGGTTGCAAAATGCCTCAAAGTTTGCTTGGACATTAGTCTAAGGGTGTTTATCTCAAAAGAAAGAAAATTAGTGAAAAGGCAGGTTAACTGCAGTCTGCGCTGTTAACGTATTCTTAATTCTTCCATCACAAAAATGGTATGAAAAAGTTACATCATATTTTTGCCAAATACAACGCTTCAGCAACATATACAAATAAAGTCAACAAACAGCATAGCAGTAGTAGCAACAGCAAGGTAACTGAGGAACAAATATTGAAATTACTTTTCTCCTCCCTTAGCAACATCAGTTTGACTCTCAATTTCTTTCCATCTCTGAATTTGAATTTTGTATAATACAAAAAACAAATTTTAGCTTATATTTTCATTCTCAGGGAAAACAAGTGGAAAATAATAATATTTGAGACAGGAAAAAAAAAAACTAAACCTGATGATCTGGATTTTGGAAAACGAAACTTTTAGGGGCCTCCACGTACACTGTTCCTGAAGTTGGAGTCAAGAGACCAGCCAAAATCTGCACACCATGCCCAGGGTTACATTACAAGATATTATATACTACACTACAAAACTATTCTAACTCTTACTTCATATAGTACCTTCAAGAGGGTAGATTTTCCACACCCGTTGGGTCCAAGAAGCATCCAAAACTGCCCGCAAGGAATGCGAATCGAACAATCCCTAAGAACCGGTACATCCTGTGTTTGCCTCGTCCTGAACGAGAACTTCAGATTACGCCCTTCAATTGCAAAACTCTCCGCTCTATTGCCCCTGAAAAAATCAAAACAATAAAAGGGAGGGAAGTCCAAGGCTTGAGCCAAAACTGTTCGAGAAAATGCCCAACAGAAAAGTGGAACCTGATAGCGGTAGCGGGAACTGTGGCATAGAGAGGAGCAAGGACACGTTCGGGGAAGCTAGTGAGGTAAGGGAAATTCATAGCATTCCCTCTTCCCTCTCGTCGAAAATACTAGTTCTTCTACGCGACCGTTTTAATTGTGAGATGAAATTCCCAAGCTGGTCGAAACTTCTCACGAATAGACACTTGAGTCCTTCTTTTAAAGACGTGGCATGCTCTGATTAGTTACACTTTTTGTCCCAAACGAAGGCCTCTTATCCCTAGTATGTGTAAAACGTTATGGGATACACCTAGACACGTGGCATTGTGTTTCTCTTCATGGCGTTCTCTGTGACTCTCTCCTACACCTTCTTTTCCCTTCCTCGCTTACCGCAAAGTTTGAGAACAAAAAGTGTCCATTTTCCACTGATTCGTGCAGTACAAAGCGGTGAACAAGACACCCCAGAGAGTAAGAGTGAAGGGTCATCTAATACTCAGTCTTCAAGTGCTGCTGCACCTAAGATTCCCAAGAAACCCGTCTATTCCAGTGAGTCAAGCAAACCAATCATTCAAATAACTAGTGTTTGAGAGCCTCTTTGATCATTGTTTGTCGTTTTTGTTTATGGGCAGTGAAGAAAGGCCAGATTGTGAGGGTGGACAAGGAGAAATATCTCAATAGCGTCAATGTAAGAAGGTCTTGTATTATTGGTTTACTACTTTGGTTTCAATTGTGAACACTTCATGTTTAATGTTTCAGTATCTTTCTGTTGGGCACCCACCTTATTACAAAGGGTTAGACTACATTTATGAAGACCGTGGTGAGGTAAATAGCGAACTAGTTTTGCATGCGGTGGCTCTGCTTTGCTATGTCATCACAGTTTATCTAACTGATGTGTGAAACTCTTCTAGGTCCTGGATATCCGTATATTTGAAACGGGAGAGTATGCACTTGTAAGTAACTTACCACTACCTCGTCATGGTTTCATAGAATATGGAATATCTTTTGAAAAATACTAAGTCTGTGGATCAACCATACATAAGCTGGTACCAATTGATTGCATGACATATGTACTTCACTCCAATTTCCAATTACGAAGGAAGTGTCAAGTGCTACAATTTAATGTCTTATACTGACCAAAACTCGTGATTACTTGATAGATTGCGTGGGTAGGGATCCCCACTGCTCCAGCTTGGCTTCCTACGTACATGCTTATCAAGGTAGTTTAACTTGTTCCCATTGCAGCTACTGTTCATTACTAAGTAAGCTTCTTGCAGGATCAGCTTAAGCAAAAGCCTAATCAAGCTGAGCCAGTATTTGGCCAACAACAGCTCATTTAATTCAGCTTTGACTTGTACCTGGCTTGTTTTGTATCTAATAAGCTCAGCCAGTATTCTGCTCGGTAGCAGTTGATTCCCTTCCATGGTCCTATAGTAAATGAAATCTGATGGAAATTAATCATATTTCTTTACAAACATCACTTATTTTTAGCTGTTTGTTAAAGTGCAAAGTTACCTCATTCTTTTTTTCCCGTGCAGTCAGAGAAGCTCAACTATGAGAGGCTATGACCTGGAGTTGGGGCAGAGAGTTTGTTTTCCTGATGTAAGAGAGTATAACTCAAGAAGCTGGGTTTGAGACACCATTGAGACTCTACCCCATCTTTAGTGCAGTATACTTCCAAGTATTTTGTGATGAATGTGTATTTGTGCTTCCCTATTCTTAACGTTTTAATAAATACAAATGGTCATTTTATTTGAGAAAACACTTTGTTTTTATTATAATTTTCATTTTAATTACAAAAATGTCACTTTGTCTTTTATTTCAAAAGTTTGTATAAGAAACCGTGAAAATAGAAAATGAAAACAAGGTAACATTTTTTAAATTTGAAAACACAGCAAAATAAATAAAAAATGAATGATTTTTACAATTAAAAATAAAAACACAAGACATTTTCTTAAATCAAAGAGCTCCTAAGATTAAACCTCTGTTACACAGCAAGAGCAATCATCTGCAAGTTAATGAGATGTGAGAATCAATATGTAAGTACACTTCATTTGCACAAGTAAAATGAAGCAGTAAAACAGAATGTTTTAGTATTGGTTGCCGCAATACAATGTATTTCCATGTCAGTAAAGTTGAATAAATCTCTTCACTGAAGGGTATACTGAGTACTGTAGCTATGCACCACTTCTATGCCCGTAAAAGCTTGCTACTTGACTTCCGCTGCTCCTTTTCAGGCCTCAACCTTGCGATTATATGTAAAACTTACGAAACAATGTCTGAATTGCCATAATACTAAAACCGTATAATGAACATGAGCTATCCCACATTCTATTTCCACCGTATGAAGCATCCTTTGATGCATCTCTTATTGACTATAACAGTATTGTAACAGTATGGCAGCACTTCCTGCAAATTCTTCCCTTCCACCTTGCTTCTTCTTGAGCACTCTTGTAACATAGATGGTGGCTTGAAAAAGGGCAAGGCAAAAGAAATTCTTGTAAAATCTTAAGAATCATACGTGCATGAACATCTCCAAGCATGGTAAATGGAAGATAACTGAACAAAAGCAAAATTAATAATTAATTCCCCTCTTGGCACGTTTACTGGAATTTATAAGATCCATCAAGGAGGGAAGAGGTTGCGGTACAGGAACATTCATTGACCTGTACAACTTTCTGACACTTCCACTCAAGCCTGATGATCTAATATTTGGATAAGAGGTACTCTTATGAACTCTTGTGTCCTCCTGAACCTCAGACTTCTGATACCTGTCCACTTGATGTAAATCATTCTTTTTTTCCAGTGAACTCTCCTTCACTTCAGCATCCTCCACATCTTTCAAGAATTCTTGTCGTGCATCACTCAAAACTGTTTGGGAAAGGATATTAACAGGTAATGTATTACATCCTCCTTGTGAAAAGCCACCATCAAGGAGAGTGAACCTTGCTCTTCCAAATAACGTGATAGGCAAGCTTTTGTCATGAAGAGGTAATGCTTTCGGTGTTTTAGCCTCAGTGCAGTGTTTGACTGATGATTTTGTTTGCACACAAGGCTGAGGGGTTTCTTCAAGAAAAAGATTACAGCTCACAGATTTGTCGAATGCATCAAAATCATCAGAAGTTTCCAAAGCCATATCCAGAAGCTTCCACATAGAGTTATTGAGAGCTCCTTTAGAGTTAAAACAGTGTTTCTTTACATAATCTAGCTCCATAGCCCTGCAGCTGGGGGTTGTTGAAACAACCCACCTAGGTGCAAGAAGTTGAAGTGCCCATTCCAATTCTTCCTTGGATGAGTGCATTGAGTAACACACATGCCAGACACCAAACTGATCCTTAATTGCTTCATCCATCCTCTTTTTTCTAGTGTTCTCAATATCTGAGAACTTTTCTTCACAAGCATACCACTGTGCAGAAGGGCGCACAATCAGAGGCTCAGGTTGGAGAGTTGTCTTGGCCTCAACGAGCTTTGCTTTTGCTCTTTCATATAGTCCTCGAGATCCATCAAACAAGTGAAAACGAGAAGCTGGATCTTCACAGAGGATTTCAGGCACGACAACTGCTAGATTCTTAAAACATTCTGAATATTTGGCTTTGTCAACATATATCTTGAATCCAAATGTTTGGTACACATTAACAAGGATCTCTTCCTGACCGAGGAGGTTGCAAGTTAGATACACTTTTGGCGCATCAGAATGTTTCCATATACAATTAATAACCTGCTTAGTAGATGCATAAGCTGAACTTTGAGATGGAACTATTGTTATTTATAATGCAACAATGACATTGCAGAATGATGGATTTAATTGATAAGAACCAGTAAAACCCCACTGATACATTGGAAGTTTGGAACTGCTACAAGAAAAAGTACAAATATAGTAGGCTGGAATTTAGGACCACCCCAGTTATAACATATTTAAGTTTCCACATACATAAATAATATGTGCTAGCAATTGGAAAGACTTCAGTTTGAAGGCACTCAGTATTAAGCTGGGAACTAAACAATACTGTTGCATGCACAAAATGCCCATTCGCAGACAATGAAGCCATAAGTTGTTTAAGATACTCTAAAAAAAAATCATATTCTTAAAATACACTATTTTTGAGTTCCCAAAAGAATAGCAATTTTGTAACAACGCAATCATGACAACTAACCAGCTTATCTCAATAGACAATACACGCAAGCAACTTACTACAACCAAATGGGCATCTAAAAATACATTTCCCTTCCCTCTAGTGCAAATCAAACATAACAAAAAACGAAGTGGTTTTAATCTTTGAGGTAGAGTGAAAAGGTACCTGTTGAATAGCGGAATGCTTGCTGGGCATCCCCTGAGAGAAATTGCCAAACGTACAGTCTAAGAAAACACAATCAAGAGGGCATCGCGGCTCTTTCCCTTTCCTCCCAACATACTTGTCAGGTAAGTTGAGCAAACACTCAGGAGTGAGCCTGCAATCTCCCGTGTGCAGAATATTACCAAATTTGCCTTCAAACAAGAACATCACAGCCCCTGAACAAAAGAAACCAAATGAATCTTTTTCCTCATAAATAAATCCCATCAAACACATAAAGATAACAATGATGATGATGAACCTTCGAGCATTGAAACTAAATATGTGAATATTTACCTGAAATGATATTAGATGGTATTTCAACGTGATTATGAAAGATTGAATGTAACATATAAGAGAGTTAAATGAAAATAGAAATATAGGGAAGTGAAAGTACCAGGGCAGTGATTGGCGTCAAAAGCGGTGACAGTGAATGGGCCGGAGGGGTCATGGATAATGAAGGATTGAGCAACCTCAATGGGGAGAAACAAGGAAGCATCGAGGTGAGGGTATTGATGAAGGAGAAGGGTTTTGGTGAGATGTGTAGAGTAAATTGGGAAGGAAGAGTGGGAAGAGATGGAAGAGGAATGGTCTTTGTGGGCATGTGTGAGGAAATAGTGGGTCTTGGACGAAGAACAAGTCCACGTGTCAATCGAGAAGGGTAAACCCTTGGGCATTTCGATCGGCATCTTCTCTTCTCTATCAACTCCAAAATCCTAACAAACTAACTATTATATTATGGCTGAAACAAATCAAAATCAAAAGCCTGTAAGGAAAACATTGAAGTGGAGCATCAATTAGCAAACTCTGCAACCAGCATAAAAATGGATGAGGATACATGTCTCTAACAGTTGCGGAGCAAGGAGAGTTTTTTTGTGTTCAGACATTAGGCTCTGTTCCAAATCGGGAACCTTCCCGCGGAATCTTCACCGTCAATTTTTAAATTAAATTTGGCTCTTCTAATTAACATAAATAAATCGTAAAATTAAATAAAAATGAGTTTAATACCTCTTTCAATCCATCTCAAATCGTCTTATATATACTTTTCCTAGAATATTACAATCATATGTAAGTGTTAATTAAGTGACAAATAATTTATATATTATTTATCTTTAAAATGTCAAATAAATATTAAAATTCCATTATTTATTATTATAAATATAAATATACTAATATTTTATCTTGTACAATATATATACACATATTTTATATAATTTTCATACATTTTTATAATATGACATCATTTTTATTACTTTAAGTGGTTTAATTATTTATTTTCAACCCAACATTTTTAAAATTTTTCTTAAATAAAACTCATAATTCATCTCATATTTTTTATATTTCATTATTCATCTTTGTTTCAATTTACTAATTTTAATCAAATGTAAATTTAAATTAACTTGATTGATAAAAAAATAACATTAAATTATAACTAATTTATTAAAACATATAATTTAATAGCTCATTATAATATATTAAGAATCTCTTAGTTATTACTAGACAAAATAAAATAAGATTAGCAAAAATATTGTGCAAGCATCATCTTATTTTTTATTTATTGATATTTTTTATTATAATCTATAAGTTTAAATACCTACAAATCTATATTTTTAATTAATGTTATTCATTGTTTTATCATAGAAATATATATATTTTTAAGATAAAAACAATAACTAAAAAAATTAATTTTAAATATATTTCATTATCTATAATTGTTTATATATAGAGACACAGACAAACTCAAGGGAACAACTCTAGTAACAATACTTGCTCATATGAGAATATAAAAACAAATAATAACAATCACTAGATCAAGATTAAAAATAATAAATCACTAAATTTAAATTTAGATCTTGATAGTAAAATTACAAAATTAATTATTTTAGAATTTTTAAGTCACTATTTTTTTAAAAAAATTATACCTAACCATCACTCACCACAAATTGCATGTGACAAAATGCTTACACACACAAAAATAATAATAATAATAATAATAATAATACATATTTATTCTCGATGTTAAAATAATTTTCAACTATTTTCTTAACAAATTGAAGGATATCTAATACCATGTTTGAGTAATAGTTCAGAGGTCTTAAAAATACTTTTACAAATGGATCTTGGACATTATTTATGTGAGTACATTAGAATAAGTGTTACAACAATAAATGTCACAAATATGTATTTTAATTTTTTTTTTAGAGGAATCAAAATATTTATAATCAAATGTTGCTAGTACAAGTAGTTCGATAGACCAAGATTTAGAATTCAATTTTCAGAATTCAATTTTCAATTTGGACATACAGTCACAACTAGAGATATCAATCTACTCTCAAAGAGACCGACCCAATGAAAAATAGATTAGTTGGATAAAAGTTCCAAATATCTTCTTAATTAAAAAAAATTATACTCCCCAAGCAATAAATTTATTGGGCATTGAAATTTATAAAAATATATTCCTAACTTTAATTGAATGAACTTGGAGAATAATTTTACATTGTTTCAACAAACACCAGCTACATCATAATATATAAATATAAATTACCAAACACCAACTACATCATAACATGTAGTAGTAAAATTAAATATAAATTAATATAAATTACCGAATATTACAAGTACAAGTTGTTCGAGAAGGGACTCAGTTAGTGGGAAAAAAAATTAATTGGGTGCAAAAAATGCGCTCTAACTAGGCCTGATTTACCAAAAAAAAGTTAAATATAAATTATCAAACTCATTGCAATAAATAATCCGAGCATAATGCGTAGTAATAAAAATGCTTCCAACTAATATTTTGGACATTCAGGACTCGATGTGTCTCTCAACTTTCAAGCCCATCATTCTGGCTATGGTTTGGAACTAAGTTCCACACCATACACGTATGATTCTCAAGTAAAAATACATACTTTAAAAAAGAGAAAGAGTATGTATGAAAAATTACTCTCTTTTTTCTTCTGCCATCATGAACTAACAATATACAACATAAACGTTACTACAAACAGTAAACACCTTGCATTTACAATAATCAATAAATTGTTACATGCAGCTCGGTGTCCCCAGTCTAATGGCTGCATCGAGAGCTCCAACACCTTACTTGTACGGTACGTCGTCTAGTTCCCATGCATAGAGAATCGACCAAAATCCTTGAGATAGAGTGCAGATTGAAGAGCACAAGGAATGCCGGGGAAACCAAAATATTTTAGAGGTATTTACAATGGGCAAATCAAATGAATCGTCTTGGGGATCCACCGGGTGTGTGGGCTTTGTAAAAAGATGTTTCATGGAAAGGATCAAGAGTGAATGTGGCATTTGATCTCACTGGATATGAGGGGAGGGTATTTTGTCCCATCATTGTGTAAGTTGGGTGAGGAGGAGAAAGGAAACAACTCTTGTTTGCTGGCCCGGACTGCCGTAAAGGACTTGAACAGGGAGATACTGGTAAGGACGTGATCATTCTTTTGTTATCTCTGTACAAGCAGGTTACAATAGCAAGTCAGTCTAAATAGTATAAAAATGATGTACCATATACATGGAGATACATAACCATGCCTTAATAAGAGAAGGTCAGATAGTTAACCTTGGACTCCTTATTGCTCGTGAAGGTACAGGAACTGGCTTTGTTGCATAGTCTCCATCCAGTGAAGTTATACTTGTTCTATTGGAATGATCTAAAACTGGCTGCAAGGCAATTTAAACGAAGACAAAGTTAGCTCCAGCCTCTAGATACTGTGCAACTTCAAAACTGCAACCTTCAGTGTATGGACTATGTGCATTATAACTGTTCAAGTTTTGTTGCACTCTAGGAGGCAGCATTATGTTCTCTACAAACATAACCACCAAAACACACAACAGACAATCATCTCTTCTTTTTTCTTTCCTGATTGTAACATTGTATAAGAGCTTAACACCTAACTATATAGACACAGCCAAACAACAAAGCATACTTCATTGTCAATTGCACATAGTGATTTGCAGAAACCACTTCATCCATATAGTTGCTACATATTTACAATCTATTATTTTTAACTTGATAATAGTAAACATAGGTTAAGCTACATAATATATATAGAGCACAAAAGACCTAAACAAACCATGAGATAATATCCTGACATAGTATTATAGAATGCAAAGATAAGAACCCAGTATGTTAATATTAAGTAATATGTACATCATTATCACATGTTATCCAGTAGTGGATACCACAAGTGATGAATCCCCCAAATATCAAGACAATTGCAGCATGTTAATCATATGGGAACGGAACCCCCTTTATAATGATTATGTCACAATATGGTAGGAACTAGCTTGTAAGAGGCCAAAGCAACATACTTCACAAGAAAATAAATAAGCATTGAGGACTATACCGGCGGTGTCCGACTTCCATCACACATGTAGGGGAAAGCATCCCTGGTTATTCTGACATTTGTAGCTTTTGTTGCTGACTGATCTCGAATAAAGGGATGCTCTAGTAACATTTGGGCTGTTGGGCGAGCTGATGGATCTCTTTGCAAGCATAGCTGAATGAAATTCTTTGCCTCACTTGAGAGATGCTCAGGAATTTCAGGCATATCTTTGCTGTTACCAATTTTAAATATTGCAGCTACCTGTTGAATACAGACATTAAAAAAACAATGTTGGCCCTTCGTACTCTTCAAATAGGCTCAAAATAAATATGTAAACAAATGCTTGTTCTAAATATCCAAAATCGCACCCCTTCATACTGACTCCAAGGAGGCTTTGATGTTGCCATCTCAAGAATTGTGCATCCCAAGCTCCATATATCAACAGGAAGACTATAGCCATTTGTATTCATTACAACCTAAGCAAGTAAATATCAGGATACGTTACAACTTACAATGGAAGTGTGGAAAGGGAAGGATGTGCTTGTTCAAAAGAAATTATAAGATCTGAAAAGAAAGGGGAAAATACTTTACCTCAGGTGCCATCCAATATGGGCTCCCTTTGAAAGAAAGCATCGAAGCAGAAGCATTTATCTGGTTCAGAACAATCATGATTCATTAATTCAGATATGATCTCCATCAGAAACCACCAAAACAGACAATTATACATTTCAAAACTCTGTTCCCCTACCATTTTTCCTACAACTCTAGTCCATTTCAAATGGGGCCCTATCACATATGCTTATGCCATGTACCTTTAAATTATAAAAGTCAGAACAGAGATGAGAAAGTGCAGTGCATGTGTGAGAGGCAGATGTGTTCTAGCTCTCATTCTCTACTGTGGATGTGCACAATTGTGAGAGAGAAGTCATGTGCACTCAAGAGAGTAAAGGGGAGTGTCTCTCTGCCACTAGGCATTATACAACAGCAAAGTTTAAGCTGGGGCAAAAGAAACACTTAAGTATCCACTCTCAATAAATTTTACAACTTGTATTGGCTAATTTATTTTACCAGAAGCAATAACTTTTCAAGTGAGCCAAAAGCAGTTCATTCTTTAAAGCATACGTATAAATTATGATAAACTTACATGTTTAGCCATTCCAAAGTCTGCCAGCTTGATTTCACCATTAGGATCAACTAGGATGTTAGCTCCTTTGATATCCCTGTGAAAATAAAAACTTATCAATACTTTAAAATAGAGTAATAGATGCATGCATTTCATATTATAAATAGATCTTGAGTAACCAAATTACCTATGTACTGTATTTCTCCCATGAAGATAGGAAAGTCCAGAGACAATCTGCCTGGTATAATTTTGAATAACAGGCTCCTTGAAGGCCCCATATTCCTGGAGTAATTTATGAATGGAACCACCAGAAACATATTCCAAATAAACAGAAAGTGTTTCTTCTCCCTACAAACATGGCACATGTATATTTATGAATGGATCTTCATCATCAATTTTTTTTATCTCTCATTGTGTGTACACACAGCTATAATATGTATATATACATGGCATACAGGATTCAAAACTAAGATTATTTTAGCCGTACCAAATCGCTCCCATAGTATTGAACAATGTTTGGATATAAAAGATGACTGAGCAAATTGATCTCCTGCAATCAAATGAAGAACATGGTATAGATTAAATGAGGATCAGACATCTCAAAACAAACTCTAATGCAACAGTATTGAAGGCTTGAGGCATCATGCATAAATATTTGAAAAATAATAGAATTACCTGATTAAGTTGTTTGAGGCACTCTTTTGATGTTTGATCATCACAGACAACCCTGACTTCTTTAATTGCACACAATTGTCCACTATCACTATCAAAGTTGCAACACAAGCGTTTTAGAGAGGTAGAACAAACATTGGAAGCAGAATATATATATATATATATATATTCATGCCAATTGGACAATTGGACAGAAACTATTGCCAATTGGACAGAGTGAACATTCCGAAAGAAGAGTGATTATGTCATTCTGTATTCTATTGCCAATAACAACTTGTACTGAAATATTTACTTTGTAAACTATAAAGATTTGCTTATCCATTACAACCACCAGATAGCAAAAAGTCCAAAAACCGCAAGTTCTGCCTTAATTCAGGAAGTGGAAATTATACATGATATGAAGTTGTTGCCTCCTAACCCTAAACAGAATTGAAAGTAAATTTCCTTCACAGGAAAAGGAAAAAACAACCCAAATACCTATTGAATCCCAGGTAAACATGCCCAAATGTTCCCCGTCCTAGAAGCTTTCCTTTCTTCCACTTGGAAAGGTTACCGGTGGTGTGTTCTGTCATTCCATTTGTTCTTGCGTTGGAAAGAGAAGAAGAAGGACTGGTAGGAGAGCCTGGCGGAAGAGGCAATGGATGACATTCACTCCTTCCATCATCTTGCCTGCCTGTAGGGGAGTCAAGACTCAAAACATGCAACTTTGGATGAAGAGGTGATGTTGGGCTGGTGGGCCCTCTTGACCCAGGACCTGGGCTTTTAGACCTCACGCTGAACTTCATGTCACCTTGCCCTCTAGCATAAAGAAACAGCATCAATTAGTTCAGCAGCAGATTGGAGAAACAAACTAAACAGTCCATGTTCTCCGTGTTCCTTTTCCTTACGCTATCCACACTAAAATGAATGTTGATTGTAACTTACAGCCGCCCATATTTTATAAATACAAAAACTTAATTATAGAAAAACAATAAAATAAATATATTTTGCTTAAATTTCACCTAAATCAATTGGGATGACTAATAATCTTGAAGCAGAAAAGGGATAGGATATAGTCTTAACAAATTTGTCTATCAAGATTTAGATCTTCATTTTCCCCCAAACAAATCAATACCAGAAGTCTAGAGCTGCAAATCCAGACTTTGAAAACACAATTTGCAGAGCGGATAATTCCAAATCTCCAATTACACTAGAAGAGACTCCTCATAAGGCACGAACTATAAATCATCATTCAAACAACAGAAACAATAAAAAAAAAATCCAGCACAAATACCAGAAGAAAATCCCATTTAAGCATGAGCAGACACGAACATACACAGAAAGCAAGAGAGAGAGAGAGAGAGAACTAAAAAAGGAAAGAAAAGTTGAAGGCAAGAAAAGGAAGAGAAGTGTACGAAAAAAGTGCACAATCGTGTTTAGAAAAAAGGGTATGCAGGTAGTAGCAGGGGGCAATTAAGAAGTCTGAACAAAACTGAAAAGGAAACCCATAAATCAAGTAACTATGCAATGATGGTCCAATAGAGTCTCAGGCAGAGGAGTAAAAGTCACTTTACATAATCAATGATTAAGCTAATAACACACCATCTCCAATGAAAAAAGATCAAGTTAAATTCACTCAAGTACAAAATCAACAAACCTGAGGACCTAAGTTAAAATAAATAAATAAATAATAGGGTAAATGAATGAATGGAGTCTTATCTTAATTGATAATTATTAATTAATAACTAACCTGGCGGCATTAATCTGAGAGTGATAGGTTGGATGATCGTCGAAGGAGCCAGTGGAGCTGACGCTAGAACCAGAGACAGAGGCAGATCCGAAGGCGAGGACTTGGTCGTTGCCGAAGCTCTGGGTGGAGGAGACGGAGGGGCGAGGTAGGGGGAGACCTGGCTTATCGGCGGCGTCGGAAGCGAAATCGCGGCTGGCGCGTGGGGAATTGCGAAGGGCGTCGTCGAAGCTCTTGGGTTTAGGCTTGGGCTTGGGCTTGAAACGATTGAAGTTAAGGACGTCGGTGGCGCCGCCGCCGCCATGTGGTTGGTCTTCTTGGTCCTTGCTCTTGCTGGATTTTCTAGACCACCAAGTGCGCATTCTAAATTAGACTAAGGAAATGAAGAGTGGTTGAATTGAAGAAGAAAGAAGGGTAAGGGTTGAGTTGAGTTGAGTTGAGACTAGTTAGGTTTTGTTCATTTTTAAGAGGAAGAAGCCACGAAAGTGGATTAGGGAGAAGGTAGAAAATAAAAGAAAAAGAAAAGGGCAGTGAACAACAGCTAAGAATGAATTAGAGAGAGAAAGAGAGAGAAAGAGAGAAAGAGGGTAATTGGGTTTGGGTTGGGGTTGGAGGGGACGGCAGACGGTGGTTGGATAACTGACGTGGCAATTTCTTAGAAAGAGAAAGCTTTTTATAGCCGGGCCCACACTCCCAATCTGTAACTCTCTTCTCTCTGTCTGCTCCTATGTGTCACTGTGCGTAACGTGTTACTTGCGTTTTCAACAACACCCTCCTAACTGTAACTCTCGGTTAAATTCCCGCTTCTTGTTAGTTACTTGTTTGCCTTTTTATGATAAAAACTAAACTCTTCCAAAATATATATATATAAAAAGAACGAAAACGAAGAATTCACATTGGCCATTGTGGACTCCTTTTTGTGCTTTACAGTTTCACACGCTCCAACTCCCAGCACAGCCACCGAGAAACCATAATAATTATGTAAAAATGATTTCTGATTAATTAGTTGAAAAAGAAATAAAAATGGTTACTTATCAAACTTTTAAGGTACATCATAAATGCAATAATTGTTTATTATACAGTAATTTAATTTAGTTCAAGTGTCTGCAAATTAATTCAGACGTTAAGTGAGTGAGTGAGTGATAATGATAAAAAAAAATTGAAAAGAATAGATAAGTGAATTAATTGATTTTACCGGGATTGATGCTTCTAGAGTTGGAAGGTGTGGGGAAAGCGTGTGGATAGGGACGAGGAGTATTTATGCCCTTTTTTTTATTTATTTTCTCTTGATTTCATTTTCTGAAGGTGCTGTGATCTTGTGCGGTTCGTCGTAACGTTGGCGTTTTTACATGGATGCGCGTCATCAACCTCATTCAGCCACCTCAATGTGACTCATACATATATGCACATAAATGTCCATTGCCACCTTTCCGTCCTTTTTTGTGTGAATCATAAATATTTCCCATATATCTGACAGATTACATAATTTTTCACTGAATTTTATTTACAGGAAAGAAATTCCCAAATTCATTCATATTTTTTTATTATAGTAATTCTTTTCTCCAGTATCTCTCAATTTTTTTCATCTGTCGCCACAGACTTTTCAATTTCTATAACTTCTTGTGTGATCAAAATTTTTACGAGAATAAAAGTTTAATTTTGTTAATTTTTTTGTCAATATGATTTTTATTTATATTTTGATTTTTACTTTTATGATATTTACTTTATTCGTTTTAGAGAACTAAATTAAAAAAAGTTAAAATCTAAAAAGGACTAAATTGTAAATGTCTAAATTCAAATGAATAAAATTATAAAAATCAAGAACAAATTTAAAATTTTGAATTTATGTGGATCATGTTGTTGATAAAAAATATTATTAATAATTAATACTTTATTTATAAAATAATTACTTTGAGTGATAATATTCAATAAATTATAACTTTGAAGATATTCATTTAATTTAACTTAAAAGTTCACATCAAAATTTCTCAATATCTGCCCAAATTCCGCGCGCTGTACACCTATCGGGCTCTAGACTTATGATTTGTTTGTATTACCAGTAAAAATAGATAAATTAAAAAGAAATAAAAAGTTAAAAATAAAAGAGAAATATAATGAAAAATTCGGCTGGTATAACTAAAAAATATAAAAGTAAAAAAATATCTCTTTATTTATTTAGATGGATAAAAAAGAGTGTACAAAAATAAATAAATATTATAAAAATAAAAATTATAAAAATAAAAATTATAAAATAAATTAAATTTTAAAATATGAATTTTTCATTATATTATTTTTTCTTAATATAATTTTTTTCTTAAATTATATGCTATATAAAAGATAATTTAATTTTCTAAATTATTTAAAACTTAAAAAAAATAGACACTACTCTCCCTTCCCTTTTGATGGCTCATGTGGACGAATTATATTTTGCAATCCATCAATTCATTTTTTATTCTTCTTATCTAAACTATAAAATTTTTTAGTTTATCCTATCTATTTCTTTCCCTCGTATTTATTTCCTTCCTAAACATCAAACTAAACAAAACTACAAAAAGGTTAGTTACACAAATAATAATAAAAGAATTGATATATAGTTATCATTATTTTAAACAAATTAAATGGTCAGTACGTAACTTGTTATTAATTTAATGATATTAATTATACGTACAGTTTTATTGAAATATAATACAAATTTCAAATTGTTTTCATTAAAGATTGATGTACATAGGTTGAAAAACCATTAATTATTTATTAACCAAAACACTAATCCTATTATTTGGTGTTATTAAGATAATTTTTAATTAACTATACATATAATTATTAACAATGAAATGACTGGAAAAAAAGTTGATCAAGCCTTAAAATTTTAAAATAACGTTACTTTTGAAATAAACAAAAAATATAAAATGGATAGTTAGGTATAAACCACTATATACGTATGTTTTTAATATTATTTTTATCAGTTTGCTTCAATTTAGATTATTGAAATAATGTGAAAATAGTTAGAAAAAGTTCTACCTGAATTATATACAAACTCAAACAAATAATATTCATTTTATAACCTGTAATATTAGTCTCATGATGTAGTGAAAATCAAATAATATCTTACAATGTTGTGGCCCAAGTTTTATAATATATTTAACGCAAATAAAAACATTCATAAACAAATAATTATGCTGACGCTGTTGTATTCACTTGGAGCCATATTAGTTGGGTTAATAATGCTTTCTTTGGCCTTTATATATATAAAAGAATTTAATGAATATGTCTACAATGTAAAAAATTTATAATTATGTTTGGTATAACTTTATTAATTTTTATTATTAATGTCAAGTGAAGCATTAGGGTCGGGTACGATAATGGATAGTGTATACAAGGTTTTAGTTTTTAATTTTGTTTGCATAATTGTATTTTCTTATTTTAAAAAAAGTCAAAAAATATTTATCTTCATATTAATTAAACTCTTTCTCTTTATATATATTTTTTATCATTATATAATAAATGATGAAAAATATAATAAAAATATATTTAATTTTTATTGATATTATAAAATAATAATTAAAATGAGATAATTTTATTTTTTTCTAAAATGTTGAGCAAAATGGAAGGAAAGAATATAAAACACATTCATTAGTAAAAAATTATCACTTAAATTATGAATAATGTCATTAAGTATAATTATTAATTACACTAATTAATTATATGAGTACTTTTAAAATAAAATTTAAATTCATAATATTATTAACTAAAATTAATTAATTTAGTTATTTTATTAATTTTAATGAATTAGTTATTTAACGGAAAGAAGTATAATTTATGAACAACCAAGATAGATATAACCTTCTTTTTCAAGCTAGAAAAAATAATGTTTAATTTTAGATGAAGTTATATACTTCAATTACACAATTGACATTCTTGAACATGTGAATCATAGATTGTTTCAGTTTAATAAGAAACGTTTTTATTATAAATAACAATGTATGTTTTTCAATTTAATCAAGAATTTTTTTTATTATTTATAATAATTCTAACTGATTTAAAAAAAAACATATGATATATTATTTGTACCCAAAAAAATTGCACAAGCTTTTTTGTTGCGGTATGTTACCTTACCTTGGCAATGATAATGAGGGAGTTAAAAAGTAATTTCTTAGAGCATAGGTGTGGGACATGTTATAGAAAGGAAGGTTCATGGTCTCTTGCATCGCATGACTCTGTTGGAATAGTAATTATTGTCATGCCTGGTGCGTCTTTAAGCCTTGGCTGCTAATGTATTGTTGCCCCCATAATGACAGGTTGTAGACTACAAGTCCTCACTTCTCTCACCATGTGTTTAATTGTATCTGGCCACTTTCTTTTATATACTCCAACTTACTCATTACTATCTTTTCCCCCTTTGAATTTCTTATCTCCACGCTCTCCCCATGTGGCCCCAACCTCAATGTGCTTTCAGATTTAAACTTCTATGCTTCTCATTTTCCAACGTTGATTTTGCAGTAATGCAACACTCATGTAATGCAGTTTCGTAAAGTTCTATTTCAACTTCAGAATTTTGGGACTCTTCACGTTATGATTCAAAAGTGTGTATTTTCTTCACTTTAAATTTGTTGTATTCTTTGCATTATTGTATTTGGGGTATTATTCGGTTTAGTGTTTGAAAGATTATCACAATTTTATCTATAAATTTATCTTTAATGGTTGAGTAAGGTGAAACTTTTTATGTATTAATAATTTATTAGAATATAGTTACTTTGCTGGTTGGTTTAGTTGTATCAGTCGTGTATGTCTTGAATGTCAATATCCCTGGTTCGGAGGCTCATATCATAATGATTATTTTACTTTACTGGTAAGTCTTGAACAGGTCATAATAAAAAATAAAAAAAAAAAAAGTCTTGAACGGGTCAATTTTTGGAGCATTTTCGTTTTTTCTTGTGCTCTAGATTTATTTTAATTTGGGAGCCAAATCGTAAAAATAGTCTAGATTAAGTGAACCTTATATTTAACACGTTCAGTTGACTACTCTTGACCCATGTACCATATCTATCCAACCTAGCCTTCTAGGGATGGACCCAATTCATAGACTTGGGACACATGCTCACGTTCATTTAAAATTTTGTTTTGTGATGGTTGGAATTGGTTATTTTTTCCTTTATTATGTGTCTCAAACTTTGCTCTTATGTGGATGGTACAATGAAAACTTAAAACCATCCGATCCTTTTTTTTTTACTGTATTTATCTCCACTATTGATAACTTTTGGGTCCATAAATAAGGCGCATATGAAGATTTTTCAACCCAAAGATTTTTCATACGACAATGGGAAGGAACTATAATTGTCTAATTTTTCAAACCGCACTCAATCAACTTTTCGCCTCAAGTAAATTGTATACTATTTATGTTAATATCTTTCCATAGTTCATTTTGATATTACACTAAACAATTAATCAATACCAAGTTGAATAAATGCATTCGTATAGAAAGTGTAAAAATAAAATAGTGTAGGATATACCTAAAATATATAATAACAAGGATGAAAATATTCAAAGTTGCATAAAGGGAATAAACGTTAGTACAGTATATAATAACATTGCAAGCATGTTTAGAACATAAAAATGAAATAAGTTAAAAACATGAAAAACTATTAAAATGATTAAAAATTAAATAGTTATTGACAATTACCCAAGAATAGCTGAAATGAGTGAAACTAATGTTTGTATGCATGAAATGCAGAAAATTATAATTTTCAATTAGATATTTTTAATCATAATTTATCTGTAACTTTCCTATTAAAGTTGTCACACACGGCATTTTTTTTTTAAGATATGTTAATTTACTAGTACATTTGATTTTTTTTAACCTTTTATTTATCTCAAGAATATGTTTCTAGAATTTTCTGTAATAAATTAAACTATAATGTCTAAATTTTTTATAGTTCAACAATAATAAAAAAAAGTACTAAATAAAATCTTTTGTAACATCTTATTTTCTTCTATGTAATTAAGTCAAGGTAATTGCAAGAATTAAATTTAATTTCATGAAAATTTTAATAATTAATGTATAGACATTTTAAAGAATTTCAAATTAGAAATTTTATTAAAATTATTTGATATACATATATCGAGATAAATGTACACTAAAGAAATAGTCGAACAAATATATATGGTGAATTAATATTACATCGAGACATTTTTTTATATAATTAACACATTAATTGAAATTGACCGGAATTAAAAAAAAAAAATTAGTTTGACCCAATTATTTTTTCACCTTGACTTATCCAATAAGACAATCCATTTTCTCCGTCTAATATAAACAATTGGTTAGTTGAAGGTTCTACGATCTAAACACAATTTTTTATAAGTATAAAAAAACTAAAACATTTACAAACATATAACTTATTTTCTAAGAGATAATAATTCAATATAAATAATTAATCATAGATTATATTTTAAAATTAAATAATTTTACAACATAGGAACAATTTTGTTATATTTTGGTAAATTTAACCTTTTTCGACTATATAAATGAATAGTTTTATATATTAATAAAATTATTATAATTTTGTGTAAAATGTATTTAACTTAATTATTTTAAACAAA
Source organism: Mucuna pruriens (assembly GCA_025330945.1). Classification (NCBI taxonomy): domain Eukaryota; kingdom Viridiplantae; phylum Streptophyta; class Magnoliopsida; order Fabales; family Fabaceae; genus Mucuna; species Mucuna pruriens. The sequence continues at coordinate 536,782 of JAENHJ010000119.1, forward strand.
TTAGTTTTATTCATTTTGTTTATATATATAAAACAGAAATCCCACATGCTACCCAACGCTCTGCACACAGAAGCACATGCTGCCCAAGGCTCTGTATGGGTTGATTAATTACACAGTTATTAGTTGTAATTATATTGTGTCATTCTATTATTTTGTTAGTTAGCATGCCTTGAAGTTTAACTTCTATGCCCACAAATTCATTTCTTTAGTTTAATTCTTTTTCTTTTTTGACATATCTCACAAGCACATATACTTTCTTCTAAAAACAGATGTATCTCACTTCTTAAATCTTGGCTTATCCAAAAAATATATAAAAAAATGTCACCTGTATATTTGATATATTTACTAACAATTCCCATTCCTACATTTCCTCACTTTGGTTCCTTCTCTGGTCACATTCTAACACCTAACAATATTTTATAATTTATATAAAAAATGTATTTAAAACCTTAAAATTCAAAAACGCAATTGAAAAAATAGCATAAATAAAATCATTAATAAGAAAATTTATAATAGGTTATTAGTATTACAATCATAGGTTCCGTAGGTGAAAATTACACTATAAAATATAGCATTGTTACTATGAAGCAAGTTGTTGCGTGAGTCCAACGCTTGTTGAATAAGTGTAACGTTAAAATTCCATTTTTGGGCCTGATGAATATGAACTATGACACCTTTTGGCTGGACCTTGTTAAATTTAATTTGTCAGCTATCGTACGGCACCGATCAATGAAAGTAGACGTTGGTCCTCGCTAGGCAACTTGCAACATCTTTCGAAACCATTAGTGTTTGGAGTTTATTTTAAATATTTTAAAATAATACATAAATAAATAAATATCATTTTTAAATATTTAAAATTAACCTTAAAACTGTTGTTAGTTTATTAGTATTCTTTTAGAGACTCAAAATATCCTTTAACCACAAAATCTCTCTCCGAAAACTTAAAATAGTTATATATTTAAGATTTTTTAAATCTGCTGATTAGTTAATAAACATACTAAATAATCCATCTTTGGGCTTATTTTATTTGAAGAAATTAATTAGTATATCTAGATTAATTTATAACCTCCGTTACATCGTAATAAATAAATAAAATATTTATGACTTAGTCTCGACGAGAATTGACGATGCTAAACTGAAATGTATGATTAATTATATACTCACATCACATGCTCATTGTTTCTATAGTAGTTAATTAGGTCAACCATTAAGACTACCTAGTATAAAATATAATATACATATAACTATGCACACCCCAAAAAAGATATATAATATATAGCTATAAAAGTCTCACTTATTTCTATCTGCTAGACCGTTTTAGGATATTTTTACACATCACTGCTGATGAAAAAAAAAGCATTGATTACACCACCAGGCAAGGACTAACACTGATTAAGCCATGTATTGGTTTCTAGAACCTGGCCATTCTACGACCACCCTCTGCTGTTGACTATGCCCACAACTTTTGCTACTATCATTGATCAACCAATTTTTTTTCTCGTTGGTGGTCAATAGCTTGGGTATCAAAATGTGCTAAATTAATTCGATAAAGTTAATTAAAACAATTTGACAAAATTTGTAGAGTACACAACACTATATTTAATAAAAAACTATAACGTGATTTTTTAGGATTGACAGTACTTATTATTATATTAAACAATATTCGACTAATTTAAATTGAATTGTATATATAAAATCACACAGGCAATGAAGTTTTCCCTCCAAAATTTTTAACACAGATTAGTTCATGAGAATTTGAACTTATAATCTGTAATTAAATGAATCCAAAGAGTTAATTGATATATATGCTTAGTAGCGGATAAGTCGCAAGTTTATTCATAAGTTTAACGATAAAACTTACTTAAATAAAAGTTTTTGACAAATTTTAATAAAAAGATTAAAGATATATATAAATTAAAAACATTTTTTTATAAATTGAAATAAATTCCGTAAAAAACTTGTGTAAATGCTTTTGGGTCTAATATTGAGTTATCTAAAAATGTTTGCTACTCTAAATTTATATGACTGGCTAGATCTGATCAAATTAATTGGCTTAGCTCTTAGTTGGGAAAGATTCTGATATTGCATAATGTCGAGTTGTAACCTTATGATTTTAATTTTTAATATAGTATATACATACACATAATAATAATTTTTAATAATGATTATGTTAACCATTACAAATACATAAAATAGTATGTCTTTTAATAATATATATTTTACAGTTACTTTTAATTGCTGACAATTTAAATTCACTATTTATTTTGCTCGAATGATTCGACAGGTTTCCGTTGAACACAATGCCAACCGTGAATATGTAAATAATTTTAGGTTATTAATGGAGTATGGTTGTACAAATGTGTTTGATTCGGATAAATAAAAATAAATATTTTAGAATTTACTTTAACAAAGGACACACGTAGGCGCATATACGTACAAAGGGAGAAGAGTTAATATATATTTTAATTTTTTTTAACATATTTTATTATGGATAAAAATTACTAAAATTATAAAATAAAGATTTATTAAATAAAAATATAAAAATTATAAATTTTAATAAATTTTAATTAATAATAAAAAATATATTAAAGAAAAAGTATCTATGAAGTTGGAAAGAAATATACACCATTTGTCATACAGATGGGAGGTCTTTATACGTTATTCAAATATCTCTTTTCTCTTTTCAACTAATCCATCGATGCTCACTTTAACGTGTATGTAATAATGCAATACTAGCACAACTACACAAGAGAGCGAAAGGTTTCTAGAATATACATCCTTTTTCATTATTCAGCTCACATTTGATCCAACGAGCAAATTAAAATAAGTGTTTACACTATTGTGAATTGGGATGGAATCAGAAAAAAAAAAAAAAAAGTCGGTTGGCAAATTAAAATTTTCATGTAAACAATATGCCTGTACTTTCAGACATGTAAAGTTACTTTATTTTAACATAAATGGTGAGTAGTACAAATTGTTTATGTACGAATATCTGTATTACATGACACTATTATCATTATTTTATAATTCTTATTGATATTGTTGTTGATAACTTGAAATGCTTATTTTTTGTGTTGAGAAGTACTGATGTATGTTAACTCATTAACTCATATAATAAAATAAATCATTTATTATTTTATGATTTGAAATTCGAATTCTTTAAGAGGCAAGAAGTTAATACTTTACTATTATAATTGTTTTTTTTTAAATAAATAAAAAACTATATAGAGCGAGTGGTAAAAAGCTAATGGAAGAAAATAATTCTTCACCATGTAAGAGAAAAAAAGTGGGTAAAATAATTATTCACTCCCATTTAATAATTATTATTTAATATTTGAAAGTTGAAAATTGTAATTTAGTTATTTTTATATATACTAGTCAAGGAAGCGATTGACTTTCTATGAAATGATCTCCCACAAGTTGATGAGTATAACAACATCTTTTAAGATCAACGTATCATATCAATCCCTTCACCCATCTTTCTTGGTAGGATTTTAGTCCTAGGTATTCTCGTTGAGATTTTTGCCCCCACTATGGATTGTGGCCCCAAAAGAAGCAAACTGATACACCTACATATACTCACCATGCAGGTTCAAACTCGTCAATTTTTTCTTGTATACCTCTAGAGAGAAAGGGAGAAAAAGAAGCTCTAGCAAAACCACCACTTTGGGATAGAGGAGACTCCTATACTAGAACATTTTGGCACCCACCATGCACTTGGTGAAACCTCTCTCGTGACCCTCAAAAATCTTGTGATCCACTATTTGCGAGCATGACGAGAATGAACCCTACCATACAAGAGCTAATGACGATAGTGAACGAGCTCCTTAAGAACGAAGAAGTCAGTAGACAAGGCAAAACTGAGTGGGGGACCTTAAGAACCCAAGTAACCAACACATGAAGGGTGGAGGGAGATGCTCCCCCCCTCCCCGAAAAAAAGAAGAAGTTCCTTGCTCCAAAAGTGGAATAGTTTTCCAGTGTACAAGACCCTACTAGCACTTGATGACCTTTTGCGCTTAGATGCTCATTAGTGGGAGGAATGATGTTGTTAGGTGCAAGATGTTCGTTGGAACCCTAGGGTCAACAACCTTTGACTGGTTTAGTGGGCTCCCCAATGGAACCATCATTGACTTTGAAGGATTCTCCAAGCTATTTCTGGGTCAATTTGCAATGAACAAGACGAAGTCCCTTGTGATTGTGAATCTTCTTGGCGTTGATCAACGCACTGATGAGACACTCAAGAATTATTTGACCCAATTCATGGGTGTCTCAGTGCGCATCCTAGTGTGGATTTTCTCAAAGGATTTTGAGTGAGTCAATTCAACGAGTCTTTAACGATAGTGATTATGAGGAGGTGCCCCTGTTGTATCCCATTTTTGTCCTGTCATTAAAAAAGGAAAAGTAGAAAAAGCGAGCGAATGCAGCAGATAAAAAGGTAGAAAAAGCGGAAGAGATGGCTACAACAGACACCTTTTTCTCGCCTCGGGTAGATGCGTGCAGAAGGAAAAGTAGGCGGCTTCTGTAAGGAGCCACATTCAACTCTGTCACGGCATAAAAGCAACAACTTTGGGGTGAGAATCGAGGAAGCCAACGTCAATGTATTAATGGATGAGATCTCCTTGAAGATTCGCGATGGTGACCCGAGGGTGAAAAATGCGGCTATAAAAGGATCGAGATTTGAACGAAGAGGGGGTCCTTTTGGCTGGGGAGAAGGCTGAGTTTGGAAGTTTTGAGAGGAAGAGTTTGAAGACGAAGGAACCTTTGGGCACAACAAGTCCGAAAATTCTCATTCAATTTCAAGTTTTTGAAGACGAACGAACGAGCAGTGAAAGAAGGAAAATCACTCCGCAACAAACTTGGACTCTCTAAATAGAAGGTAAGTGTTCTCGAAATCTACTTCTGCACGTCCATTTAGAAACTCAAAATCCTAACCCAACACGCTTTCTTGCATCTTATCTTAAGCTTCCCAGCTACCCCCTTCCCTAAATTCTTTGGGCACCATTGAAAAGCCCACTTCATCCACTTTATCCATCTTTGCGGATGCCAATGGATAGTCTACTCCTTCTAAATCTTTTTGGACGCTAATGGGAAGTCCATTTTCATCTAACACAAGAATGTCTAACGGATACCCCATCCCTTCTCACTTTTCAAACACATACTTAGTTCCCTAGAGCTGAGATCGTCTCGGCTCCTTCTTCGTCTAACGAACTCAGTCTGGTTGACTCTTTCTGGCCGGCTCTATATCTGGCTGACTCCGTCTTAACGTAGAAATCATCTTATTTCATGCATCTAATTAGGGTAACTACCTTGTGGTATATGCATGGGGATACTAGGTGATTCATATACGTAATCAACTTCCGAACCCAGACTCTGATTTTCAGTATTGCCTTATCCGATTCTAAATTTCTTGGCATTTTTCATAAAAATACCGGTGGTGACTCCATAATCCCTGTTCCTTCCCCTAGAAGGACTCAGATCCAAACTTTTTATTATTTGCCATTCCGAGTTGCGATTTAGGATTCGACAACCCTCATAAAGATGATTTGATCATAACATCGTAGCATTGATGGGGTACAACATAAAGTGTGTCCTAGTGGACTAAGGAAGCTCGATCAATGTAATTTTTGGGAGGCCTTCATGGGCCTCCAAGTCTCAATGGACCTCCTCCAGCCTTACCTGAGGGTCTTGATCAGTTTTATGGGAAACCAAGTGGAGGTTGGAGGATATGTCGACCTTTTTACCAACTTTGGCTATGCCAAGTTCATAAAGACAATTACAATTAGATACTTAGTCGTTAATGCACCGTCCTCGTATAACATGTTGCTTGGCTGTCCATCCCTGAACGAGCTAGGCATAATGGTCTCCTCACCCCATTTGAAGGTCAAATTCATGCTTAGGATGATAGCATAGAAGTTCTAGTTGTTGACCAAGAAATAGCGCAAAAATACTAGAGGGAAGCATGAAGAATAAAAGGACTTCTCGCAGCCTTTGTTACGGTGAGGATGGATAGCTCCATTTCCTTGACTTAGACCCGCTTAAGGACTTCAACAAAGAGACACATCGCCTAGCCATCTAATTCACATTTTCTCGACTCAAAAAAGTGAGATCGAGTACAAATATGAGGATGTAACTACTCGTCTTGTCTTTGAACTCACATAACTGTATATATAATTTTTAATTATATAGTTATATATAATTATGTATATTATATATAACTATTAATTATATACTTTTTATACTTTTTTATAACTATTAAAATATAAATAAATTATTTTAGTAGTTAATAATTAAATAATATTAATAATAATTAAATAACAAGATAAAATTATACATTTAAATAAAAATATAATTTAATTCTTCATAATTTTTAATTTCTTTATTATTTAATAATTTTATATATTGTTTGAATTAAAATATGATTATTATCTTAACATATTATTTATTTAAAAATATAAGTATGATAAATTAAAAAAATTGTAGAATAAACTACCTGCTGGTTTCTTCGAACCCGACAAACTGACGAATTTGGGTTTCATGTTTTTGTCCTCGCCTTCTATAAACTCAACCCCAACCCCACCTCCTTTTTGCAGGGATGGACACAGATAGAGCCAAACTTGCCTAGTCCTATTGCTAAGCCTATTTTCATATTCTCATATAGCTAAGTGTTTTCACTAGAGTCGTCCCTTATATATATATATATATATATGGAAAAGATCAAATTACATTAATGTAACTTACACCAACTTCATGTAGAATGTGAATTTTATCGATTCAATTGTTGAATTAAATTTTTTTTACATAGATTATATATACAAATTTTTATATTAATTCAAAATTATTTGACATATCATTCATATGAATCAAAATAATTGAAATATATACATTTTAAAATATACTAAAATATAAATTATTTAATTAATTTTATTTTTATTGTTGTCAAATTTTAATAAAATTTGATCCCTTGTATATATGGGAAATGTTATTCCACATATACTTCTTTTTTAGCTGGAGTGCATTAGCACTTTACACTAAAAGGTTTTGGAAAAAAAAAATCTAACTATCTCATTTATTTCAATTAATTTATTCAAAGTTCTTATAGTAATTTAATATTTATTTTTGAAAAAAATAAATTTATGTTCTCTCTTTTTCGTCAATGTTCTCTATTCTTTTTTTTATTAATTTTTTAATTTCTCTCCCTTTTATTAATTTCTCAATTTATCTCACCTCTGTTTATATAGTCATTGTATTCTTTCTTTATGTTTTACTAATTTTTCTATTTTTCTATCATCTTTTATATCTCAATTATTACTACTAATTTTTCTATTTTTCTATCATCTTTTATATCTCAATTATAAATAGTAATAATGAATGCATTTTTCTCTTCTCTATCATATGTTATGTCACCAATGTCTCTCCTATTTCATCTTCTCTCACCTTTTGAAGATGTGATTCTATCTCTTCTCGTAAATTTCTTCCCTCAAACTATATTAAAAAAAATAACTTGAAAAAGATAAATAACTTATTATCCATCTTCATAATTTTTTCAAATTTTTATTATTTATTTACATGCAAATCAATGAGATTTGTGTATATATACATGATGGTAGACAAGAGAAGAAGAAAGGAGGAGAAATATAAGAAGAGTGAGGAGAAAGAAAGAAAATATTTATTATTCATAATTGAACTATGAAAGAGGAAAGAAAAATAATAATTTTTATTTTTAAATTAAATATTAAATTACTAAATTATCTTTAAAATAAATAAATTAAAATAAAAAATATTTTTTTATCCAAAACTTTTGGTTTAGTGCATTTCAACTAAAAAGAGATATAATTACGTTAACATTCCCATGTATATATATTTTGTAGTGTCTTGGATTGTGTTAATGTAAATTTTACTTTATGATCAACTATATATACTATAAAATATTTATGAATTAAAAATTTATAATGTATATTTATAATTTTAAATTCTTTTTTTTTTTGCATGTTATATAATGTATAGAATTTACCTCTTACCTAAACACAACTCCAATATTATTAGACAATAAATATTATTTGTATAATAAAAAAGAAAAAGAGAGAAAAAAATGCATATAAGTAATGATGTAACCAGAGATAAAAAAATAATATTATATAAATTATTATATGAATAACATATTTTTTATTTTATTTTTAGTATTATGATATTGGTGTCGAATATCTATGGAGTCTCTTTTTGATCAAATATTTTTGGTAAAAGACACATTTTTTATTTGATTGTGATTAGCAGTTGAAAGGGAATATTTTATTGCAACTGTCCGCACCCGGCAAGCGAGGTTACCGAGTCTCAGATTTGTAATGCGTTTGATTTGAACCAGTCTTATGGTTGTTCGGGTCAAATGAAGATCCAAACCTAAACCATTAATTGATCCAACATTGCAAACCTATACAGCACTTTCAAAAATTTGTACTATTTTCTACTTTTGTACTACTAATATGCGGGTCCCAACATATACGCATAACCCAAAATAAAATAAAACTTCCACAATTATATAAGCAACATCGTTAATTAATAATCCACTAAGAAAATTGTTGGTGATAATAAAAGCGAAAGGTTGGTGATATAATGGGAATCTGGTTAGTACAAGATTGTATGGGATATATAAGCTGCAGAAGGAGAAATTGTTCAAAGGACAAAACTTTTATACGTGATTTTGATGTTGTTATCTGGTTAATTTGAATTTTATTTTTAGTAATTTACGTTAATTTTAAATATTGATTTTTATTATATAAAGCATTAAGATAAAATTTTAATTTTGGTTGAAAAGTGTTACTATAAAAACTTGTAATATTGTACCTAATAAGTGTTGTCCTTATTCAAATGATTAACCAAAGTTTGTGGATTCAGTTCAAATAGTATTAATGATTCCTCTCCTTTTCATACTGGAATCCAACTCCAATCCCTAATAGTGGGTGAATACTTGTAAAAATCTATTTAACTTTCAAATTAGTGAGTGTTCTAACATGGAATTCTATATAATAGACGTAGTAAAAAATGTTGATTATTATCATTTTATAAGGTCGTGTTTAATTTGTTCTCTCCGTAGAAGGTGTTACGATCCAGATCATGAGATCTTGTGTTGTGTTACTGGTAGTGTCTTGATTAGAGAATGGAACCACTAAATATACAGAGAGCTATTAAGCTTATGTACAATGTTAGATTAAGCTTATTAAAGATTTATATTGAAACAATTACTAGCTATCCTGTATATGATAGGATATTGTTTGTGCTTTTTTCTAGTTCTATTTTAACAAAAAAATGCTCTATGGTAAAAGGAGTCCAATTTTAATTTAATCAAATTCTTCATCAATGTACGGTCAGTTTTATTAAGGATTAAGTAAGGCAATAAACTTTTTTTCGTACACTAGTACAAACAACTAATTAATAACCAATATGAAAGGAAAATATGCAAAAGTGGAAAATTATACCTTCATATCAATATCGTTAGACTTCAATCTTTACTTCTTTAGATAATAAAATCAATTCGGCATGAGTTAAGCTATAATCATAATGAAGAGAATTCTTTGTTTTTGTTATAATATTTTCAACACATTAAAGTTAAATGTAAAAGAATTATAAACTTTTTTTTTGATTGCTTTTACATATTTTTTAAACTTCAAATACATTTTTTTTATATAAATTACATGTATTTTCTTCTATAATTATGTCTAAATTAAATAAAACTACTATGAATAACAAAGTTTTTATTTTAAATATTTAATGCAACTGAATTCTCAACTTCAAGTTCACTAATTAAGTTAGACCAGGTGATTTGAGATTTAAATACTATTTCTGTAACTTTTTAGTTATAACAACATACCGCTTCAATGTCACTTGTATGTTTTTCTTATTTTTTTCAACTGAAATTAAAAATTTAAAAGTATTGCACATTACATAAAATGCTAGTATACATAATTGTTTACTTAAAAGAAAAAATTAAAGTTCTCAATAAAGAATGTCGTCTCAGCCTCTCAGGGTCAGAGGCTGCATACGAATGAGGAAGCTTATTTAATTTTGGGTATAAATCCAGAACTCAGAAATCTGTAGTCCAAAATATGGTGGGTCATGCATGACTCAAGTATCATGGTGCGATCAATAAATCTTGTTTATATATTTATTATTGACAAAAACAAGGGCTTGATTAACGGAAGGAAGAAGATATTTATATTTTGGGGAGTGAATAATGGTTTTGTTAATTGGCGTGGGGGAACCCATTATCTAAATGACTAAATTATGTTAATTCGACCAACTCCTTCTAACTACCCTTATATATTTCTAACTACCCTTGTATATATACATGGACCCTTATAATATTTCTAACTACCCTTGTATATACATGGACCCATAACAAAAGTATTTATTATTAAGTACATAAGGAGGTGAGCATGGGTGTCCATGATTGCATGTGTTTCGAGATCATTTGGCTTCTAGGTTCCACCTTTGTCTTTAAGTCATGGAATATTATATTTTTAGAATAAACCTAATTTTATCTTAACAAACGCAATCATCATTACTCTTTTTCCCTACAATTTAGTTTTAAAATAATGCAAAATGCCATTATTTTCGTCTTTATTTTTTTACATCAATTTTATATTTTAACAATAAAAAATAATTTTTATGCATTCTCAATATAAAATATTTTACACTATTAACCAATAACAAACCATCATTAACTTAACTATTTAATCTTATAAAATATTATTAAATTAATTCTGAAATTAAAATATAGGTATGTTCTTAATAAATAAGGATTAATTAACTTATACAATAACACTAAGTAATTAAATTTATGATAAACCTTTTAATAAGACAAAAGTAGAATCATAAAAGTTTGTTAGTTTGATGGGTTACGTTAGACTCTTAGATTATTTAAGGTTAAAAAAATCAAACTATTTTGTCTCAATTCAATGGATTACACGAATTAGATCAAACTCATAAGAAATTTGATTTCTACTTACTTTTATATCTTCACTTATTAGATTAAATGATTCATTTCATCGTATCTAAATAAAGGAAATGATGTTCATATACTTAAAAAAGGGGTGTTAATTAAACATCCCTATTATTATTAGTTTTAAAAAGTTAGAAAAATAATTAAAGCAATTTGGTAGGTAATGGTGAAATAACAAAGGTGTGCAATGAGAGCAGCCATTAATAACATGGGGAAAGGAATTTATATTACGGGGACGCTGGGAAGAGGCCAAAAGGAGAATGTAGGGGCAGCTGGAATATGAGTATGAATATGATGATCCTTTATCTTTATTCTTTGCCTTCTTTTGTATAGAGAAGAGGGTTGGAATGGGTTGCTTTGTTTTTCATTTTTGCAAAAGATGAGGTGGTCGAGATTGGTTGGTATCACCTTATCGTGACAACTACAAATGATTGAGATGGGATCTTGTTATATGCGTGTGTGTGCATGCTCTTATTTATTTTTATTATAATAATAACTACTGTAAATTCGCTTCATGTGTCGCGTTATGTTAATGTGTGCGAACTAAACTAAGTTAATGGGGACACAAAGCAGAAATGGAAAAAGATACATAATTAAAGGAAATTGGGCCAACCTATGATAATGAATTTTGCTAATCCTTCATAATTCAAACAACTCTAATATTTTTGTACTTTCTTCCCTTACATTCTTTTTATATCCATTATTCTTTTAATCACTTTTTTATTACATATCTAATTTCTTTCTTTCATTCTTCTCTCTTGGGTTTCAATGAGTATATACACTCCAAGGGAGGTGTTAAAGAATATTTTTCCTATTTGAAAAGATAAAATGAAGTTAAACATTCTGCACCTTTTCGAAAAGTACTTTAGTGTGAATCATATTTCTCACGTTTGATTCTCATCCCCATGAATAAACGAACAAAAGGAAATATGACTGAATTGACTTCCAATTTTGGTGTCTTCAAATAAAGGGCATTCAGAATATTGTCCTCTACCATGGACCCATGGCATTGAGGACCACTGATGGTATTTCTCTGCAGGCCATGGTAGGCTTTTAATATTTATGTTTGCATTATAAATCTTTAATTTGATTATGTAAATATTAAAACGTTATTTCATTAGCTTTTTAAATTTTTATTGTTAAATATCAAGGTTTTTATTCTATTAATATTTTATTTTTTTAATCAAATTAACCTATGAAAAATCAATATATTGACATTGCCACTCTTTTTGCCCCCTTTTACTTCAAAGAAACCAAGTTATATTTGACCTGGGCTGAGTTCCAGAGAAGCCCAATACTTCAAATGAACTAGAAATGCACGCTTTAATTTAAAAGACCAGCAGTGCCCCAAAAATATTAAAGGCAAAATAAAAGACCAGTACGATATGTTGCGAACTTTGAAATACAAGATTTTATTTTGGGGTGGTAAATTTTCAGTTTTTGCTTTTTAAATTTGTTTAAAAACAACATTATTTTTGGACCAGAGGGTTGAAATAATTTTTTAAACCATTTTAACTCATTTTCTAAAATAGAAAAATATTCTCTAATTCTAATTTTAAGTTTTTAAAAGTTGTTCCACCTTTTTTAATATTTTCTTTATTTTTTTTTCATGCCTAGTGTTTTTTTTCTCTTGTTTAGTTTTATTATAGGTGATGGAATCAACTAACCTAACTTACCAAACACGTAAGATAAAATATAGAATTTGAATTTTAAATTTTAAACATAAATTAAATCTAAGTCTTTTTAGCTTTATCTAATTATAATATATATAAAACTAATTATTTATTGGGTTTGAGCCTCATTTTAAATTATGACTCATGATTCATATCAAGCTTGTAAATAACCAAACTTAAATTTACTCAATTAAATGTAGGATTTGGGTTTTAATTTTTAACATTTATTAAATTTGGGTCTTTTCAACATTAATAGGACCTGAACTACTCAATTAAAATTTAATGTAGGATTCTAATCTAGGCTTAAGTTGCAAAAATAAAAATATGGCTTATGAATGCCATGTTTTTTAAAACCATTTTTTCTCTCTAGTATATTTGAAGTATCTAATCATTTAAAACTATGTTTGGTGGGTTTATGTTACTTAAATTGATCATGTTTCTTCTATTTTGATCCTTTGAATTTTAAGTTACCTTTCTATCTAGTGAAACCCTGATTCATTTAGTAAATCAAATGAATTCTACTTGGATATTAGCTTATAGAGACAGTCTACCTTTGTTCTCCTTTTATTACACAATGAACTATGTGACTTATCAGTATCAATAGTTTGTTGTAATGTACGTAGCTAAAAAGAGGAGTAATGGAAGTTCATTTATTAAGCATTTATCAATTAACGTCGTGATGAAAATTAACGAGCGAAAACTTGCAAACACAATAAACTTTCCATATTTTTTCCTTTTCTCTTGGTTGGAGGAGTCCTTTTAACACATTTCGTGTTCTATGTAAATGCAATCACTGAAAAGGATTGAGATCATTTACTATGAAGATTGATGCATTTTTGGATATAACAAGATATCCCAAATGTTCTTTGTCCATGACTATTTTTGGCCTTAAAGTGGTGAGGAATAATCTTAAAGATGTAGAATGAGTTTTTAATTTTATCCACAATATTTTCAGTGCGAAATTGCAGATATTATTAGTTGAGATTGCCCTTTCATATTGAATATTTTTGTCAGGATATATAATTTTATGTTCATTTGCTCAACTTGCAAAAAGTTTTTGCATTTTCCTAAAAAATGCTTTTAACATTTGACCGAAGACACAAAGCTTTACAACCTCTTGGACAATATAAAAACTGAAAGACTTGTTCTTGAGGTCAGTTCTAAATATCCATTTATTAATTTTGTGTAACACTCACAATTAAAGACTTACTACAACATTTGATAAATAATAAAAATTAAATTTCTATGTACTTGTAAACTTAATCAATTAGTTAAGATATTTATTCATAAGTTAAGTTGGCTTAACACTTGCTGATACAAGTATCCATACTCCAGAACCACAACAACCAATCATTTGCTCATGTTAATTGTTTTTTTCTTTTGCCGTGTAGATCTCACATCAATCGCTGAGATAGCATCTATGATCTATCGATTTTACAACATGCACAAAAACGAATGTGACAAAACTAGTTACTTAGGAAAGGAAGCAGCTGAAGCAATATTGTAAAAGTTTCGTGTTGTTCTGTCACAAGATGTTCCTAACAAATAAACATAACTATGCGAACAGTTTGACAGAGAATAAATCAACTTTACTCTAATCAGGTGTGTAAATACATACGTACGTTCGTATATGCATCTATCTGTATAATGCAAGCACGCATGGTTTGTAATGAAAATAATAACAATGATTTCTTGAATGTATTTTCTTCATAATGGAGTGATTTGTTTCTGGGATTGGCCAAAGTAAAAAGACATGTAAGTAATTGGTCGTTCATTTAAGTAAATTGTATGGAATGGAGAGAAATTATTATGTATTAAAGATCACATTATATTCATGGTCTTAACTAATATTTACTTAGATGTTTTAATTTATAAAAAAATTAATAACACGTAGTTAAGTGTTAAGATTAATAGAGAGTATAATAAGCTTAAATTATATCTGGACAGACGGAAGCAGAGATTTTACAGAGTGAAAAAGGTCCAGAAGGGACCATGACAGATCATCCACCATCCCCATACAGCTAAGTAGTATTCAAGGTCGTTTCAAATGTTTGAGACTCCAGACGCATTCACATGTATGAATAGTTGTCATTCCGTGTAACTTGTAATAATCTTCACACATTCCATGTTTTCTTTTTATCTCATTTCAGCGTATAATTCATCTTATTATATACTTTTTAAAAATTTAGTTAATGTATGAATATGATTACTTAACAGAAATGAAAATAGATCCAGTGCATTAATTACATTAAGCTGGGATATTTGTTCGTAATAATATTTTTAATTTTTGCTGGATAACAGGAGTGACACTATAAAAGAAAACGGACATTGATTAAATGTGCACACTTTGAAGCGTTCAAACCAAGTATATTCATGAACAATTCACCGTGCCCTTTCTCATTCGTGTTGTTTGCTTCCGTAAACATTGTTCTTCCAATCATTTCCCTCTCTCTCCATCCGCCACGTGTCATTTCCTTCTTCCTCTCTCATATTCTTCTACTCCTCCCGCGCTTTCTCTCTCTTCTCATTCTTCTCGATCTTTTCCCTTTCTCTTTTCTCGCTCTGCACCCGCCGTGCCGCTCCAGCTTCTTCTGAAAACCGTCTTTCTCCTTTCTATTAGGTTTCCAAATCGCAGTTATTAGAAGAGGTACGAGCATAATTTTCATTACACGTGCATTTCAATTAGTTAATAACTTTGTTTCAATGCGATTTTGACATTGGATCAGGGGAGAGAAGGAGAGTCACAGGCGTAGCGTAGGGAGCGTGGAGGTGGCCGACAGCGATGTCGAGTCTGGAGGCGCCGCTGCATGCGCTGACTCGGCGGCCGTCGAGGAGTGCGGCGACGACCTTCTCGACGGAAGTTTTCGACAACGAAGTCGTCCCATCCTCACTCGCCTCCATCTCGCCGATTCTCCGAGTGGCCAATGAGATCGAAAGCGAGCGCCCTAGGGTTGCTTATCTATGTACATCGTTAACGTTACTTCACTTGCTTTCACACATTCTATTTCATTAATTTGCTTAATTATTTTATACGTTTCTGCAATGGTATTCGCTGAAATTGGTTTGTTCGATCGTGTTCCTGTAAGGTCGCTTCTACGCTTTTGAGAAGGCGCACCGGTTGGATCAGAGCTCCAGCGGACGTGGTGTGAGGCAGTTTAAGACGCTGTTGCTGCAGCGCTTGGAGAGGGTACGTAACGTAACTAACTCTTTTTTGTCTCCAACTGAATGTTCACGTGAAAAATGGCGTCATTTTTTAAAACTAGAAGCTTATAGTAATTACTTAAAAAAAATTATATTTTTACAATTTTATAGTTTAATATAGTGTATACATAAGTGTTTTTTACGCTCACATCCAATCTTGTAATGTATACAAAATTTAATAATTTTTTATATTAATTAAGTAATTAGTTTAAAAATTATATTGATAGTAATTTTTAATTAATTGATAATATAAAATTGTTTAGACTTATTGTATATAGTAATTATACTCTTTAATGTATATATATATATATATTATCATAATTCCAATTATTATTTTTTTATTAATCATTATAACTACACAACTTATATTTGAAAGCGCTTGCCTTAGTTTGGAGGAGTTAAATTGTTGCGTGAGTGCATAGTCACCAAATACTTAGCTTAATTCAACATGGAATGAGACTATAAATTAGGCTTTACACTATTAACTAATAAAAAATATTATTGATAAATTTTTTAAAATAATTATTATAAAATCAACAAATTTATTATATACTATAATTTATGATTAAATAATAATATAAAATTATTTTATCCTATTGTGCATGCCTTATTTATTATAAAATATAATATAATTGAACATACTAATTAACTGAACGTCAACTAGTTCTTTTATTAAATATTCTTTAAAAGAAAATATTTAAGTGTTGGTCTCAAATACTATAAATAAATTTTAATTAATTTTATTTTATTTAATGAAATTATTTTTAAAATATTCTTTATTTATTAAGGATTTTATTTTAATATTTTTTATTTTTGTTATCAATTTGTGTAAGAAAAAAATATTAAATAATTTTTTTAATTAACTTAATTTTTTTATTTATATACAAGATTGGAGATAATATTTATTGACTCAACTAGTATAAAATGAGAAATTAACTTTAATTGGTAAAGTAAATAATTAGAGTAATTAACTTAAAAATTAATGGTTACATTTATGTATAATCAATTTTTAATTAATGATTATATTTTTTAAGTGAATCTAATATTAGTTTTTATTTTGATGCATTTTATTTTATTGGATGAAATTTTTATAGACCTCAATAAATTATGTGAGTTCCATTTCTATATGAGTGAGAATAATGTGAAGTTAATCAGCAAAGTGATTGTGTTAGAATTTTTTTTTTGTAGAATGTAATAATAATAATAATAATAACAATAATAATAATAATAATAATAATAATAATAATAATATTATTATTATTATTATTATTATTATTATTATTATTATTATTATTATTATTATTATTATTATTATTATTATTATTGATGATGAACTGTTTGTTACAATTTTTTTTTGTAAAAAAAATTATTTTTATTTTTTTAATAATCACTTTTAACAAATTTCATCTTGATTCTACTTATGAAAATAAACCACCAGCTTCATATACTATTTAAATAACTCTGCCTAACAAATTATACAGCATGCACTGCCAACCTTCACGGTTCGCACACAATCACGATCCTTTTTAGCACCGATACACCAAATTTCTCTTTTATTAGTTACCTTGACTCCAACTGCAATGGACTCCGGAGACGGCCGTAGTTTATTCCCCATCCCAGTGGCCATGGATTTCAAGAAGTCGATCGGGTTCTTTGGGACATTGTTTTGGATAGGAGCAGTGGGGGCTAGAAATGGTTAGGTAGAGTTGTAACTGGTGGCGCGTGGATTTCTAACGAGTTGAGGAAATCATTTGGTTCGTTCCCAATATAACTGAAAAACTATGGAATTCTGAGTGAGGTGGACGTAGTACCAAAACCGCAAAACTGAACTTATTATTATTATTATTATTTTCCCCTACTAAAAGGGTGTTAGGGAAGAGTTACACTATAATTCCTCCTACTTCAACTTCTTACGTCATTTCTCGAACTCTAGGACAACGGAGCCAGTCTTGCCGCTCGTGTTAAGAAGACAGATGCAAGAGAAATCCAGGCTTATTATCAGCAATACTATGAGCATTATGTCAGAGCTCTTGACCAAGGCGAGCAGGCAGACAGGTAGACACCCTTTACGCTGTGTGCCTTGTTGAGATAAGGATACCTCCTTCCATTCCATTCCATGCTTTTAACTAATTCTTCTGAATCTTCTTTTTTAATTTTTTATTATTTAATTATTTAATTTAGAGCACAACTCGGGAAAGCTTACCAGACCGCCGGGGTTCTTTTTGAAGTGCTTTGTGCCGTTAACAAGACTGAGAAGGTCGAAGAAGTAGCTCCTGAGGTTAGTCTTGATCTATATGTACAATACACTTCATTTACATCTCGTGAAAAAGGTAGCTTGTCGCATAACTTTCTTTCAGCATTCATAGCTCGGAGGGGTGAGTGACAGCACTGATTTTTGTGCATTCAGATCATTGCAGCTGCTAGAGATGTCCAGGAAAAGACGGAGATATATGCACCTTTCAACATTCTTCCGTTGGACTCTGCCGGGGCTTCTCAGCCTATTATGCAGCTTGAAGAGGTATCTCTTCTGCCGCGATTGATGTCGAGAGTTTATGTTTTGATTGTCTTTGCAATGAGTTCCTTGGCTATCTTTGCACGTTGTAGATTAAGGCAGCTGTTTCTGCGCTCTGGAATATTCGTGGGCTGAATTGGCCAAGTTTATTTGAGCAACAAAGACAGAGAACTGGAGACTTGGATCTGCTTGATTGGCTTAGAGCCATGTTTGGGTTCCAGGCATGTCTTCTGTTCCCAAATAGAAAGGGATAGGAGAAGGATTGTCACTGAGTCTTTCTTCTTCTTCTTCTTTTGTATAGCCCCACAAATTGTTAATCTATTTGGTTTGTTTTGGTTCAGAGGGACAACGTCAGGAACCAGAGAGAGCATTTGATTCTGCTTCTTGCTAACTCTCACATAAGGCTAAACCCCAAACCTGAGCCTCTTAACAAGGCATGTAGCTATATCTCGCAACTTCCTGTACTTGGCAAAACATTTATAGATTTAATAGAGCTAAACCAGAAATCAAGAGAATTCCCATCAAAATTTCATTTAGCTATCAGGGTTAGCTTGCTTTGCTTTTGACCCATAGTTAACTTTCACTGTTTTTTACTTTCTTTAAACAACTGCAGCTTGATGGTCGTGCCGTTGATGCAGTGATGAATAATCTGTTTAAGAATTACAAAACATGGTGCAAATTTTTGGGACGAAAACATAGTTTACGGTAAGACATAACAATTTCTCCGTCATATTTCTAAGAATAAATCTATATTTATGCTAAAAGTGACCATGGTATTCTTTCCTGCAGACTCCCTCAAGGTCAGGAGACACAACAAAGGAAGTTACTTTATATGGGCTTGTATCTCCTTATATGGGGTGAAGCTTCCAATGCGCGCTTCATGCCAGAGTGTCTATGCTACATATTTCATAATGTGAGTACAGGTTTTTCATGTGTTGCAACATCTTGTGCCAGAATGTGTTTGCAGATGAAATGTAATTTTTTTATTTTATTTTTGTTAGTTATTTTTCTGCATGTATTAATAATAATCAACTAAAACTTCAGATGGCATATGAACTTCATGGTTTATTGGCTGGAAATGTCAGCGTTGTTACTGGTGAAAACATCAAACCTTCTTATGGTGGTGATGACGAGTCATTCTTGCGCAAGGTTATAACTCCCATATACCGAGTAATTGAAAAGGTATGGTTTTTCTGATATGGAAGTCATCAACTTACTTCAGTACTTTTCTTCTCAGTGATGAGTTATTATCCTGCAAATTGATACAGGAAGCCAAGAATAGCAGAAATGGGGCAGCTCCTCACTCAGCCTGGTGTAACTATGATGATCTAAATGAGTATTTCTGGTTCGTTTGGCTTTAGGTTTTTATTTCTTATTGAAACTGACTTCCTTTGGCTTGTTTAATCTTTCAGTTATTGACAATTTGTTGTTTTAACTTCAATTGCATTCGGTTTCAGGTCACCTGATTGCTTTTCTCTTGGGTGGCCCATGCGTGATGATGGTGAATTTTTTAGAACAACATTTAATTTCACACAGGTATTTATTATCTTAGGAATTACTTGCCTGAATGTAAAATACTTGTTTAGTCCAGTGCTTATATAAATTCCATATCAGGGAAGAAAGGGTGCTCAGAGAACATCTGGAAGAACTGGCAAATCAAATTTTGTTGAGACCCGGTCATTCTGGAACATCTTCCACAGTTTTGATCGTCTTTGGACCTTCTATCTACTGGGTTTGCAGGTATTTGTTTTCAACAGAAGGAAGTGCTTATGTCATTATCTCCCTTGATTGTTGCTCTGAGCCTTTGACAAGACCAGAACATTCTTATTACAGGTGATGTTCATTATTGCCTGGGAAGCGATTTCACTGTTCGATATCTTTCAGAAAGATGTCTTATATAAACTCTCTAGCATATTCATTACAGCAGCCATTCTGCGGTTACTTCAAAGTATGATATATTGACTTAAGTTGCTTTATATATGTAAATTTATCATGCTACTGTCAGAAGCACTAGTTACAAGATTTTTTTTTACTGATGTTTGTTTAAGGTTTTTTTTTTTATTCAGATGTTTGTTTAAGCTAGTAGTTGAAGAAGTGACATCGCATTTGTTCCTTTTTATTTTGATTTAGGTATCTTGGACCTGGCTTTGAACTTTCCAGGCTATCATCGTTGGAAATTCACTGATGTGCTACGGAATATTCTCAAAGTCATTGTTAGTCTTCTTTGGGTTATTGCTCTTCCACTCTTCTATGTGCATTCCTTCAAGGGTGCCCCTGAGTTTATCAAGAATCTGCTTTCCTTTCTCCATCATCCAAAGGGGATTCCACCGTTGTATATGTTTGCAGTTGCAGTTTATCTGCTTCCAAATTTACTAGCAGCTGTTATCTTTCTTTTCCCAATGCTTAGGCGTTGGATTGAAAATTCAGATTGGCACATAGTTAGATTTCTCTTGTGGTGGTCACAGGTATTTGTGTCACCTTATTTCATTCATTTGCGCATTTAACTATTTTTCTTCATTGTAAATTGAAATTGTTCTATTATGTTGCTTGTTTCAGTGTACTTATTTTTTCAATGTGAAACTAATGCATATATCTACCTGATTATAGAAATCAGTAGGAAGCAATATTTTTTGTCAATTTTATTCTGTTGGAAAACTCTGACCTCTGTCGTGTGAAGAACATACACATAATATACTTGGCAAAGGCTTTTGTAGTCAGCATGATCCTTATTCCTTAAAGACCCAAATGCTTAAAGCTATTAGTTAATGCATCAATACATGTACACACACGTGTGTGTACACATGCACATTCTATAACTGGTAGGAATTTATACAGAAACACTTTTTTTTTGACAGAATATACGGAAGCACTTAGTTCTGAAATATTTTGACTTTACGTGCCTCAAGTCTGTTTTTGTAATATATTTTTCCTGGGAATGAATACATTATAAATTTCAAGAATCAAATCTGCAGTTTGATATTATTTAACTTGTGTGATCAAGGTTTTCTTCCTCTTTACTAGGCACCCATTACGAGAATACTAATTATTTGTGGTAAAAAATTTGTCTAATGAGTTCTGTAAATTTCAAAACACTAAAATTTTTTCTCTTTATATTTTCAGTTCAGCAACTTTTAGTTACCCTAAATCTTTCCATTTCTGTATATTTTGCTGCAATTTTTTTGTAAAAATGTTTAAGTGAGAACTTTTATATTCGTTAAGCAAAACTCTGGCCATAAAATTGATATTTTATTAATGACCATGATTTTGTACATCCGTAACGGCAGTGTCTGTTATGTACTATAGTCCCAGTGTTATTTTTTATGCAACTGTTTTTCAAAGCTCGAACTGACAAACTCAAATCAGGGGAGGGGAAACACCTACTTTTTACCGAGTGCGTGATCACCAAACAAGAGGACTGTTGACACTAAATTTTGTTTCTAAACCACTCTTCTTTGGATGTTAAAAAATGCATGGACAATAATTTGGTGATTTTTAATCTTTCAACAGCCTAAACTATATTGTTGAAAAATGTCTCTTTTAAATAACATTGAACCTTTTCGAATCATTTTTTAATTTTCTAACGACAATCCCCATGCAGCCAAGAATCTATGTTGGAAGAGGAATGCATGAGAGTCAATTTGCTCTCCTAAAGTGAGTTTCAAAGAATACTATGTTATTCAAGTTACTTAAGGTTTGTGCTCTGGTTATTTGTTTGAAATTTTTTTCATCATTTATTTCTTTTTTAAATTTCAGATACACTCTTTTCTGGGTGATTCTTTTGGCTGCTAAATTTTCATTCAGCTATTTTGCCCAGGTAATTATTACAAGTGCTGTAGTTGTATGTAAATTTGTTGGGCCTCTTTTAACAGTTGTCTCTTTCTTCAGATCAAACCTCTAGTTCAGCCAACTAAGGACATAATGAGTATTCGGCATGTTGATTTTGCTTGGCATGAGTTTTTTCCCAGAGGTAGTTTCTTAACATATTTTATTAGTCCATTGTAACTTTCTGTTAATTTTTATTGATCTAGTATTTCTGGTCTATGCAGCTCAACATAACTATGGTGCAGTTATTGCACTCTGGGCCCCTGTGCTTCTGGTGTGTGTGCTATATTTCGTGGTTATGTTCACATATATTAATCTTTTCATTTGTTTGGGATAATTCTTTTCAGTGTAAACATCTCAGGTTACATTTTGAATGCAGGTTTATTTCATGGACACTCAAATTTGGTATTCCGTCTTCTCAACTATTTGTGGTGGTGTTATTGGAGCCTTTGATCGTCTAGGAGAGGTCATTGTCAATTTTATCTTATTTCTATATCTGGAGAGAAGTTGCTAATTGACTATTTCATTGGTTTTCTTCATTTTTGTAAAACATGTATACATACAAAAAAAATTGAAACCATTTAATCAAGAAATTCATGAGACCCTTTTGGACGCATAAAGAACTAGAATGTCATTTTCATTTTTTTTTTTTTTTTATAAAAACTTGAAGTTTCCAAGGAGTAAAGACACTCGAATTTCCCTTTTCATTTTATGGAAGAACCTGAGATTGGATAACTCATGGAACCAAAAAGATATAATACATCAAGTCACAGTGTTTCAACGACCAGTTAATGTTGTTATTCATTTGCTTACACAGATACGCACTCTGACCATGCTAAGGTCGCGGTTCCAGTCATTGCCTGGTGCATTCAACATGTACTTGGTTCCTACTGACAAGAAACGGAAAAAGAGATTCTCTTTCTCGAAGCGATTTGCCGAGGTTTCTATCACATTTTTATTTTGTTGCTAACTAGAGTAAGCTAAATATAATTATTTATCTTCACTTATGTTTCCATGTTTGTATAGATTTCCGCAAGCAGAAGGAGTGAAGCTGCTAAATTTGCTCAATTATGGAATGAAATTATTTGTAGTTTCCGTGAGGAAGATATCATGAGTGATAGGAAAGGCCTCAGAGCCAAACTCTTAAGTTGTTTTTTTTTTTGTCCTAAATCCTAGCTTCTATTCTTTCTCCTTCATCTTTTGATTTGAAACCCATCACCTACTAAGGACTAAACTATGATTGCATCACTCCAGGGAGATGGATCTTTTGATGGTTCCATACTCATCAGATCCTAGCTTGAAAATAATTCAGTGGCCACCATTTCTGCTTGCAAGCAAGGTCTGTGTAATTCAATTTTTAATAAGCTTGTGTTTATTACCAGTTCATATAATTCGCTCGCTGTCTACATTTGCAGATTCCTATTGCACTGGACATGGCAGCTCAATTTCGAGGAAGGGACTGTGATCTTTGGAAGCGCATATGTGCAGATGAATATATGAAGTGTGCTGTGATTGAATGCTATGAATCTTTTAAAAATATCCTGCATGCTTTGGTAGTAGGAGAAGCTGAAAAAAGGTAGCTTTCAGTATCCATTCCTGTTGATGTTTGTCCATTTTAGTTTACAGTTCATACCAGAAGCCTTATCAATGTAAGATTATAAGTAACCCTAGTCATGTTTTTTAGGTAGCAAAACTGTGATCCAGTTCTATAGCAATCTGTCCAGCTTTCTTTTCCCAAGTTTTTTTTTTTTTGTATGAAAACTCCAAATTTGACTCTTTCTGTTTCTATTTCATGAAAAGCAATTATCCTTGTATGATGTGCATATACTTTTCATTTATTTATCTATTTATATTTAAAATGTCTGTCTGAATTACTTAACTCAAAATAAATAAAGGAACATATGGTGGCTAACTTCATTAATTCAATATTGCATTACAATGGTCACTCAAAATTCCGTGTCAACTACTTGAGTTGTTTTTCTTAATTAATGAATAAAATTGAAGTTACAGACATTTCACTAAAATTATGTCATTATCATTAGTTCTGAATTCATTGTGATGGAACAGGACAATCTCTGTCATCATTAAGGAAGTTGAAAACAGCATATTTAAGAATACACTTCTTACAAATTTCCGAATGGGGTTTTTGCCTTCCCTTTTTAAGAAGATTGTGGAGCTTGTGGAAATCTTGGTGAGTCATTTAAAGGAAAAGTAATCATATATAACCTTTGTAGTCTTGAATGATTTCTTGTCTCTAACTATCTATTTGGAAGCTTACACATTCCTTTGGTTCCAGAAAGATGCAGATTCATCCAAGCAAGGTACAGTGGTGGTCTTGTTGCAAGATATGTTAGAAGTGTTTACGCGTGATATGATGGTAAATGAGATCAGGTTGGTTAACTTAACTGCACTGTATTGGGAATATAATAATTCTTCTGGCTCTTCCATTAAAAATAATAATGTGTGTTTTTCATAATGTGATGTTCATCAGTGAATTGGCAGAACTTAATCATAGTAGTAAGGACACTGGAAGGCAACTTTTTGCTGGTACAGATGCAAAACCGGCTGTACTATTCCCTCCAGTGGTTACAGCACAATGGGAGGAACAGGTAGTTATTATTATTATTATTAATTATAGTTTACAGTATTATTAACTTTGCAGATACTTCTGCAACTTGTGAATAATTATGGATGTTTCAGATTAAACGTCTTTATTTACTTTTGACGGTGAGGGAATCTCCCATTGAGGTTCCAACAAACCTTGAAGCACGCAGAAGGATTGCATTCTTTACCAATTCGTTGTTCATGGATATGCCACGTGCTCCACGAGTTCGTAAAATGCTGTCTTTCAGGTTTGATCCTTGTTTTTTGTACAGAACTTGTGGCCATGAAGATATATGCAAATGTCATGTTTTGTATAATAAACTGCAGGAACATCATCCTATTTTTGTGGACATTAAACTAATTCATATTAAATGTTGAAATTCTTCCAGAGTTTATAGAAGCCGTGACCATCAGGGTTATATAGTGTTTTCCTTAAATTAAGATGACAAATATTACTATCTTTCTCTGCACATTTAATATCTTAGTTCTTAAATATTACACACAAATTATCTTTTTTCTAGTTTATTTAATATTTTATTTCTAAAGCAATTTGTGATGCATCGATATTGAATCTGATGTGTTCTGAGGTTGTCTTGTGCTTATAAATAGCATTTTGCTTTTCGTTTGCAGTGTCCTAACTCCATACTACAGTGAAGAGACTGTCTATTCGAAGAATGACCTTGAGGTTGAAAATGAAGATGGTGTGTCAATCATATATTACCTGCAAAAGATCTTCCCTGGTCTGTAATAACTAACACTATATATCTTGACACTAATTTGCTAGTAGAAAAAGGAGTGGCTAAATTTTAGTAATTTTACCAGATGAGTGGAATAACTTCATGGAACGGCTTGAATGTAAGAAAGATAGTGAGATATGGGAGAAAGATGAACACATATTGCAGCTACGTCACTGGGCCTCGTTACGAGGACAAACTCTAAGCAGGACAGGTAACAGACTTCCACCCTTTCCATCCCCACAGACTGGATTTGGTGGATTAATATTTTCCTCTTGTACTTATACATTAATGCAGTTAGGGGAATGATGTACTACCGGCGGGCTATTAAGCTTCAGGCTTTTCTTGATATGGCAAATGAGAAGGGTAAGTATGATTTCCTTTTATTCTGAGCTATTTAGCTTAGTCTAGTTGCTACTGTGGCAGTGGCAGGGATGTGATCTATAGCCTTTTCAAATCCTGGGCCTTGGTTTATACATAACTGTCACTTATATGAAATTCACTACGTATTTATATTCTTTATGGTGATTGATAAAGAGTAATTTTCTGCTAAGAATACATGATTGTATGTTTTTTTGCTATCTTGTGGGCAGAGATACTTGATGGCTATAAAGCTGTTACTGTCCCATCGGAGGAAGATAAAAAGAGCCATAGATCCTTATACGCCAGTTTAGAGGCTATTGCTGACATGAAATTCACATACGTCGCTACCTGTCAGAACTATGGGAATCAGAAGCGTAGTGGAGACCGCCATGCAACAGACATCCTGAATTTGATGGTTAAGTATGTTCTCCAATTGATGAATTGAACTCAGTTCAAATGCAATATATATTTGGCTTTTAGTTTCAGAAATCCACTTGATTTAAGAATATAACATCTGGTTCTTCATTTGTAGCAATCCCTCACTTCGTGTGGCCTATATTGATGAAATCGAAGAAAGAGAAGGAGCAAAAGTACAGAAAGTTTATTATTCTGTACTGGTCAAAGCTGTGGACAATCTTGACCAAGTAAATGCATATTGATGTCAGAAAGTAAGTTAATTAACTCATGGTTGATATAGAACTTATGGTTTTATTATTTTCTCTGAAGGAAATATTTCGAATAAAACTGCCGGGTCCAGCAAAGATAGGAGAAGGGAAGCCTGAAAATCAAAATCATGCCATCATTTTTACAAGAGGCGAAGCTCTTCAGACTATTGACATGAACCAGGTAAAACATTTTTTTTAGGTGAAATGAAAAACATTATAAACTTTGGCCTATTAAAATGGTGTATTGCAAATTTCTTCTAGGATAATTACTTGGAAGAAGCTTTAAAAATGCGCAATCTTTTGGAAGAGTTTAGTGAAGATCATGGCGTGCGACGACCAACAATATTAGGTGTTCGCGAGCACATCTTTACTGGCAGGTCTGACGAATTTTATCCACATACAGTAAGCACTTTGTCATGTTAAGTTACCATATTACTTAATTCTATCACTTGCTACAGTGTCTCTTCCTTGGCTTGGTTTATGTCAAATCAAGAAACAAGCTTTGTCACAATTGGTCAAAGAGTTCTTGCAAGACCCCTGAAGTAAGTTTTCCTCTAGTGATTTCATAACATGGTCTAGAGTTTCTGGTTTAACTTCTACGATAAATCAGGAACCTCCAGCTGAACAATTAACTAATACAAGATCTCATCCAAAGTTAAAGCAGTGATTTTATTTAAAAGAGAAATGCATGTAATAACTACTTTCAAAGGTTAACGTATTATTCAAATGATACTTATCTGAGTTTTGCTTATTTCTTCTTTTCTCTCTCTTATTCGTTGTTCTTGTTGGAGTGTCATCTCCCATGCTGTTTGAGTTTTCAGAGACAATAATTAGTGAACTCTCAAATTACCCTCTAGCATCCTTTCTGCTACTATTGCAAGAAATAAATTATTAAAATGGATATGATACAGAGTACACATTTTCTGGCTTATGATGGATTTGTTCAATTCTAGGGTGCGATTCCACTATGGTCATCCAGATGTTTTTGATAGAATTTTCCACATAACTCGTGGAGGAATTAGCAAGGCTTCTCGTGGCATCAATCTGAGCGAGGATATTTTTGCTGGTACCATTCTTGAAACATCTTTCTTTGCGCTGACATTTGATATTTCTTCTTCTGCATCATATGCTTCTTTTTGGCACGTTGCATCATATGCCTTTGCCTATGCAGGATTCAATTCAACACTAAGACGAGGAAATATTACTCATCATGAATATATCCAATGCGGAAAGGGTAGAGATGTTGGGCTCAATCAAATCTCACTTTTTGAAGCAAAAGTGGCTTGTGGTAACGGAGAGCAGACATTAAGCAGAGATATCTACAGGCTGGGGCATCGTTTTGATTTTTTCCGCATGCTATCATGTTATTTCACGACCATTGGATTTTATATAAGCTCAATGGTAATGGTTAATGTATTTAGGATATAGCAAAACAGTACTTGCTGTTTACTCATGCAGTTATGTGTGTTTTTATTATTATTTTGCTCAAAACTTTGTCATTAAAATTAAACTAGCACTAACAGTGTATTTAAAAACAAATAAATCCCAACATGATTATTGTGTATGGAAATAAATCTCTTATCACTTGAATACTAAACCATATATGTCTCTTCCCCACAAAATGAGAACCTGACTGAGTATTGTTAGAGAACTGACAATTTCTTAAGGGAAGCTATATAATTTGTCTTAGCTATATATCTATTTAAATGTCTTTTTCTTTTCTTGATTGTTAATTCTGCACATGGCAGTAAATCTTTCTTTTGCTGATTCGCAGATTGTGGTCCTCACATGTTACGCATTCCTATATGGCAAACTGTACCTATCTTTGAGTGGATTTGAGGCTGCAATAGTAAAGTTGGCTAGGAGAAAGGGAGATGATACACTAAAGGCAGCATTAGCTTCGCAATCCCTTGTTCAAATGGGACTTATAATGACTTTGCCTATGTTCATGGAAATTGGACTAGAGAGAGGGTTCAGAACTGCTTTAGGTGAGCTCATAATAATGCAGTTGCAGCTGGCACCTGTTTTCTTCACTTTCTCCCTAGGGACAAAGCTGCACTACTTTGGACGCACTCTTCTGCATGGAGGGGCAAAGTACAGAGCAACTGGGCGTGGTTTTGTTGTTCGCCATGAGAAGTTTGCTGAAAATTACAGGATGTACTCTAGGAGTCACTTCGTAAAAGGGATTGAGCTCTCAATTTTGCTCATATGTTATAAGATTTATGGATCAGCAACACCTGATTCAACATCATATGGCTTTCTCTCATGGTCAATGTGGTTTTTGGTCTGTTCTTTTTTGTTTGCTCCTTTCCTTTTCAATCCATCAGGGTTTGAATGGCAGAAGATAGTTGAGGACTGGGATGATTGGAAAAAGTGGATAAGTAGTCGAGGTGGTATTGGTGTTCCTGCAAACAAGAGTTGGGAGTCGTGGTGGGATGAGGAACAGGAGCATCTGCTGCACACTGGGTGTTGGGGGCGGATATGTGAGATTATTCTTGACATGCGTTTCTTTGTCTATCAGTATGGAATTGTTTATCATCTCAATGTAGCCAGAAACGACAAGAGCATCTTGGTAATTATGCTTGCTAATTTAATTTCATTTAATATTTTCATTTAATATTTTCATGTCAAATTCTGGAGCCACACCTCAGGGTTTAACTTATTTAACACCAATATCCATACTACTAACTCCAGTAATTGAGAGTGAGTGAAGTGCTGTTAGGTTTTAACAGGGATGAGACAAAGAACTGCCCTGGATATAGGAGAATTTAGTCCTTTTCCAAATACCATGATCTCATTACAGATCACCGCCTCCTCTTCCCTCCCTCAAAAATAAATAAAATAAAAAACAGAAATGACTGTACATATAGAGAAGAGTTTTCTGACATACATTTTCTCTTCAGGTTTATGCTCTGTCCTGGACAGTGATAGTAGCTGTCATGGTTATCCTTAAGGTCGGTGTTCAGTGATAAAAAAGTTGGTTCTTCCTTCTTGTGCTTGATAATGATCTTATTAATTAGTGGCATCTGAAACTGCAGATTGCGTCCATGGGTAGAAAGCAGTTCAGCGCAGATTTCCAGTTGATGTTTCGTCTTCTCAAATTGGTTCTGTTCATTGGAGCGGTTGTTGCTCTAGGCTTGATGTTTACTCTGCTGAGTCTCACAGTTGGAGACATCTTTGCGAGCTTCCTAGCCTTTATGCCTACAGCATGGGCACTTATACAGGTACGTGTTTAGTGGTCATTGCCTCTTGCTTTGGTGTTTTTTTGTCTCATTTAGTCATGCTGAATATACACTAGACTTTAATTTGTGTCCCAGGCACATTTGACTATACATTGTAACATTGGTAAATTTGTCTAGGTACCTGTTTAATAGTCACCACTCACCACCTTCTGGCTTAATCATTATTTTTGGTTCGTTTCATCTTTCTGACTTGAGCATCATGGTTCACTCATCATGGCCATCTCTAATTCAATTAAATGTGATACTCTTAAAATATTAGATTACAAGTCATTTATAAGATATAAAAATCAAGTAACTCGTGTGTCTACCTTCATTCAGGGAATTAGATAAGTTTCTCTCACGATTCCTATTGATACAGTGAGTGTAAAATCACTTATTTCTGATTGATGTGGCGTTATATATGTGCAGATAGCACTAGCATGCAAACCATTCGTGAAGGGCATTGGAATGTGGGGGTCTGTCAAAGCTTTAGCAAGGGGCTATGAATACCTGATGGGAGTGATTATATTTGCACCAGTGGCCATATTGGCTTGGTTCCCATTTGTTTCAGAATTCCAAACTCGGCTGCTGTTCAACCAAGCATTCAGCCGAGGACTACAAATCCAGCGCATTCTGTCTGGTGGCAAGAAGAATAAGTAGGACTGAATCAAACCCTCTTGCAGCTATTTGTTACACTGACAGAAGTTGAGATAAAAGTTCAAGCATACATACTGAGAGAGATTCAAGGCAAAATTTTGTTATGGACCGCATACTGTATGTGGACCGTGTATGTATATCACTATACTATCATCAGTCCTAACTCTGGCTCAGCATGTTTATTAGTGGGAGAATTCTTCGAGTCAGTGTTGATAAAATCTTGTATACTGATGACAGAACTATATCCAAATTCCCTAGTTATAAATTTCTAGCTTACTGCCCTTCTTGTTTTCATTCTCTTCTCTCTGTGGTAGAATCTATTTATATAATATAAATTAAAATAGCAATTCTCACACTCCATCATTCTCTATTAAATATTCTCAATATTCGCTCTTCTTTTATTTAGAAATGTATTTTCTACTGGTCAAAAAAATCTTCTAATTATCTTACTTGATCTTCTTAATTATATATTTCTTTTAATTTATTATTTTTTATTTTATCTTTATCTTTATTTCATATAAGTTTCTCCGGTCAATAATTCTATAACTTCCATTATTGTTGGGAGTCCCATATGTCATACCTCATTTCTTAAGATGCAACTTATATATTCTTGTTAGACAACTTTACTTTTCACCAATTAATTTTAAATTTAAATCTGTCATGATATTAAAGTTTATATATAATTTTTCTTAATTAATTACTTATTTTAATAGATATTTTTATCATTGTCTATTAATACTATGATTATTTTTTTTTTATAGCTTCTTTCATTTACCAGTATTTGATAGATTACATCTTAATCTAACATATAGAACAAATCATTTTATAACTTAACAAAAGAATCAATTATTATGATTTAAAAAAAAATGTCTAATATAAAAGACTAATTCATTAAATGAAAGAGTCTTAAACAGCATATAAAAGTTTTTTTATTTTATTTAATGTGAAACTTGTAACACATTCACTATTCTGCGCAATCCAACTGGCAAATAACTTGGCAGTGACCCTGTTGCCAAGACAACCCGAGTCCATCCCTCAAGGCTAAGATTTCAGCCAGAACATGATTGCCAAGGTCTGCATAGCTGGAAAAACCAAGGAACCATTCTCCGTGTGATCCTCTGATTCCCATACTGCCATCCTCCACCAAGCAGGCCCCACCGATAGACCGAGTCTCCGATGGCCGATGGGCAAGGTAGTAAGTCTCAAACTCAGCATGCGAGATAAGGATCCTGCTCAAAACTTGTTGTACAGTCCATTGTTTTTGCTGAAAAGATCATCATGTTAATTATTTCTCCACTTCCACGCCCACCATATTACAATGAGTTGGGATGCATGTTGGTGAGAGATGATCTTACCCAGGATGTGATGTGAACCCCATCCGCTACCAAAAGCATGCAAAATATCTTCTTCTTGAGCTGAACACCTAGTGCAAGTAGCATGGGGGTCCATGTGACATGCATATCTCTTGCTGTTAATGGACAAAACTAATTGAATATAACTAATCTATATATTAAGAGAAAATTTATTTAGAAAATATGAAGTTAAGGTTTATATTCTTAATAAAATAATTAACATGTAAATTTTTAAATAGCTTCATCGTTTGGATAAAAATTGAGGGTTGTTGTATATTGAGAATTCTTTAATGTAGACCATGTACTAAAAAGAACTAACGTTAGGATCAAGAATGCCTGAAATGAGAAGTTCACAGAGAACTGAGGAGTGGGGCATACTCCCCTGCTGAAGCGTTAGCTGGCTTCGCCATACCCCTCACTTGGAACGTGGCTAAGTTGAAGTTACACTACAGTTAGTTTCACTATCAATTGGTTTATTTACAGCTAGCAAGTTACCTATGTTTACTATTTCTTTCTTTGAAAATTATTTCGTTCCAGTATGCGCCTGTACAGTTAGTTTATCTGTTTATTTTACACGTGTATATAGTTATGCACACAATTCGCCAAGGAAGATAGTAGAGAAGCCAATGTAAGTTGTAGCCAGTAAGCCAGGTTAGTAGGTTGAAAAATCTGGCTCATCAGACTATCACAGTTACCAAGTAAAATGAACTCTATTTACTTATGGCTCATCAGACCATCACAATTACCAAGTAAAATCAACTCGATTTATTTAGCTTGCAGCCTAACTAAGTTGAACTCATGGTGAGCCAAACTAGCTTGCGAGTTAAAAGAATATATTTTAAAATAATTTTTATTCTATTAATTCTAATCAAATTAGGGGTATATTTAAAAACTAAAAAATATTTATTTATAATTTATTAATTATGTTATATAATTTGTAAATTGAATAAAAATTATAATAAATGACCTATAGAATTTAATATATATATATATATATATATATATATATATATATTGTAAAATAATCTATATTATTTTTCTTTTTTTAATATTAGGTGAGTCAACATGTATAACCCACCAATCTATATTGGGTTGAGCAAGGTTATAATTTTTTGACTTACCAAAAATTGAGTTGAGTTAGATTGACTCACTTTTTTATCAACTCATGATGAGCCGAATTGGCTCACTTTGACAGCTCTAAATGATAGATATTATACAACTCCTAACTTGTTTGGATAACAACTCACCAAGGTTTATGTCGACCTAGCACCCACCTAAAGGAAAGACCTAGCTTCAACCTTATAGAGAAAGGGAAACCACCTTGAGTCGATCAAGTTTATGAGATGTCACACAAAGTACTTATTGTCGAAACATATGCATACACTCCTTATCGTTGTAGGTTGGACAAATCACGAACCACAACTCAATCTCAAACCTATAAACTTAACTGATCACAAATGAAAAAGTAAGACATGTGATCCTCTGTCTTCAAAAACTTATTCGTATGATGTGCAAATCTCTCAAAATTTAATACACTTATTTTGACGTTGGTTGAGATCAAAATTAACAAGGTTTTTTTTTATTATCTTAGCCTAAAAACTTAGAGAAAATAGAAACAAGAAGGGGGAGAAAGTTAGAAGAAAAAGATAAGGTTGAAAAGATAATAGGTTTTTGAAAAAGTGAAAGTGAGGAGTAGATAAGTATTTTTTCCAATAAAAACCAAGTCAAAAATAGGAAAATAAGATGTTTCATTTTAAGGTAAACATGGATTTAAACAAAAACTAGCCAAATTAAATAATTAAACTTTAACCTTTGAAATATCTAACCAACACTTTGTGCCCGAAATCGTAGAGGGAATCATCTCACTAAAATGAGAACTATAACACCTTTGTTTTTAATAATCTCTAATCAACTTGACTGGTGATAATTATAAGTTAAAATATAATCTAAAACATAAAATTTAATTAAATGGATTTTATGTGTAAGTTTCAACGTTAATTCAATTGAAACTTAAACTATGTTATAAAATAGAAAGTAGACTTTTGTGATCACACAATCAAATATTTTATAAAAATTAAGATAACTAATCAATATTATAAGTTTTTGTGAAATTTTGAATTAAAGCAGTATTATTTTATCTAGTCTCCATTGTACACTTTACGAAAATTTGTTCTAGAGCAAAAAATTACTTAGAACCAATCAATACACATGTTTATTGAGTATAATATTATTTCTAAGTAGTTGGTGTCTTAATTGGACAATTAGACACCTTAATTGCTATTAATTCAAAAATTTTCATCAAAATGATAACTTTACTCTTCATACAATTGTCAAAATGGCATGAAATTTAAACAAAAGATTCTCATTAGTTCTTGATACAACTATTTTGCAAGTTTATGAAGGTTGAGTTGTGATAATGGAAGAAAATGCAATGGAGTAAGGTGTTTATGAATTGATATGGTGAATGGATTATCACAACCATTTTTGGACAAGTGTGTCGATTGTACAAGAAATAAAATAATAAGTAAGATATTGTTCCTCATAGACTAGATGAGCATAGTGTACTAGTAGTTGACATTAGTTAAGTAAAACTAAGGGTAGGTTCTTGTGGTTAGTGGTTAGTTGGGGGTTAGCATGGACTTAAATTGAATTTTGAATTCTACCTAGTCAATACAAAACACATGTAACTCAAGCTTCATTACTTCTAGCTCCTACTTTACTCTCTCAAACCTATCTCACATGCAATTGTTCAACTTTCGACTCCCAAAAAGACCTTATCCTAATTTCTCGAAAATGTACCCTAGCTGACAAAGCAAGTATCCTAATTCCTTCAATACACTCATCAAGCACTTGTTTGTTAAACTTAGGGTTCTCGACAAATACACACAACACACATACTCCAAATCTTTCTTCTGGATTAGCCCTAAATTAGGTTCATTTTTATCGTCTCCACCTAACCAAAAGCATTAAGCCTAGAATTTATGAAATAGATACAAAAAGCATGCAAAACAAGATTTTTCAATTAAGCAAAATACAAATGTAAAGTAATTTCAATCATTACAAAATGAAAAGGAAACACTTATCAAAGGAAAAATGCAAAGAAGAAGACATGAGAACTTCATTAAAGCTTTAATTGAATATCCATTAAAGATCACTTCAAGAATATTCAACCCTATAGTTTAATCCTTTACCAAGGTTACAAATAATAACTCAAATGACTAACCCTAAATATGCACAAGTCACAAAGTCTTTTAGGAAGAAATATAAGTTCTCCTAAAATCCAAAAATTCAAGAAAAGTCTCACAAAAATGGCTAAAAAAGCATATATTTAGATGTTGAATTTTGCATCATAATGGTGTAATATCCTACTGTTGCGAGGTATTGAAACATGACCACTACTACTTGAGTGTGTGGCTAAAAAAGCATATATTTAGATGTTGAATTTTGCATCATAATGTTGTAATATCCTACTGTTGCGAGATATTGAAACATGACTACTACTACTTGAGTGTGTGTGCGTGCGTGTGTATGTGTAAGAGAGAGAATATATATCGAAAGTATAATTAGAAACTAACCTCTAGTCGTTGTAGAAAAATATGTTGAAAAAACAGGTAACATACAAGAAAGGGGTTGAATTGTGTGTATGTGATTTTTTTAAAAGCTTTTCACAAAATGAGTAATGTATATATCAAAGATTTAAAGCGCTATCCAAAGGGACCGTCCAAAGAAGTGCAACGAACATAAAATATAAGGTAAGAGAGAAAAGGTACACGAGATTTATCCTGATTCACTCTTCCAAAACAGTTTATGTTCAGTCCCTTCAACATGAAGGATTTTCTAATAAGTCTAACTGACTTACAACCAAATCTTATATACCTCTCCAAGTTTTACAACACTTGTAATTAGGTATATTACATGTAACCCCAAAGTATTCTTTTTCACATAGCCTTTTCAGGCTATATTAAAAAGGTATAAAGAGTTTTTAGAAAAACTAACGCACAAGGTGAGCATATAGCAATATAAAACAAATAGACTTAATTTTGTTTTTCAAAGTAAGTTTTACAAAGATTATCTAAGTGTCGTCCAAAGAGCGTAAGAGTTTTCTTGTTGTGTTTGTGTTCTCACTTCTTGTTATTCTTGTTTTCTTTGAGCACTCCATTCCATTTTATGAACCTCTAGCTTATTGAAGTATGTATTTTAAATAACCAAATAGGAACCATCCAAAGGTAAAGAATATTAGGGGTGCTAGACCAGGTCTCTTAGTAGCATTAAAAAGTATAATCAGTAACGCATAAATTGAGGACAAGAGGGAAAAGCGTAATGAAATCAGAACCCTTAATCCCAAAAAGAACTAAAAACAATTTTCTTTATCATTTTCTTGTTTTACTTTAATTCCTCTACTTAAATATTTTCTAACTTTAATTTTCTAATCTACACCAAAACTTTTTGGAAACTGACATACTAGTCATTTAGGTACAATATCTAGACCTACGTCCTTATTACTACCGGGGATAGGATACTCTTGCCCTTAAGCGTTAACTAAATTGCATCACATATGCAATGTCAGGTCTAGTGCAAACTTGAGCATACATAAAGGATCCAACAATAGAAGCATATGAAATATTTTTCATGTGTTCCTGCTCAAAATCATTTTGGCGACATTTACTCAAATTGAGTTTATCACCTTTCATATGCTATACTTGGTGAACAATCTTTCATGTTAAATCTCTCTAAGACTTTGTTAATATAGGTCTCTTGAAACCAAACCAAAATTCCTTGTGATCTTTTCCTATGGATCTTAATGCCAATGACATAAGATGAATCCCCCATATTTTTCATATCAAGGTTCTTCAAGAGAAATTGTTTAACCTATTATACTAATCCCTTATTGTTAGTTGCAAGCAAAATATCATCCACATACAATATAAGAACACAAATGAAGTAATGACCATATGAAATTATCCATGATGTTATTCCCATTGACCTTCAGGTATATACAATTATCCATAATGTTCTCTTCAAAACTAAATGAAGTAATGACCTTATGAAATTTTAGATAACACTGACGGGAAGCTTGTTTTAATCCATAGATGGATTTATTAAGCTTGCATTCTAAGTGCTCACCATCACTAGAGGAGAACCCTTCATGTTGTTTCATGTAAACCTTTTTTGTTAGGTCATCATTAAGGAACGTTGATTTCACATCCATTTGATGTAACTTAAAGTCAAAATGAGCTACTAATTCCATAATTACTCAAAGAGAATCTTTCTTTTATACAGGAGAAAATGTCTCTGTTTAGTCGATTCCTTCTCCTTGAGTAAATACTTTGGCAACAAGTCTTGCCTTATGTCTTTCAATATTTCCTTGTAAGTTTTTCTTTGTTTTAAAAACTCATTTCTATCAAATGGCTTTTACACCATTAGGCAACTCAACAAGATTCCAAACTTGGTCAGATGCCATAAAATCCATCTCATCTTTCATGACATTATACCACAAGTTTGATTCTTTAGAACTCATGGCTTGTGAAAATGTTTTAGGATCATTTTCAGCTCCAATATTATAATTTGATTCTTGTAGATATACTACATAATTACTAGGAATTGCTTAACTTTTTTACTCTACTAGATCTTCTTAATGTTGTCTCATTATCTTGTGGAGGAACATGTTGTTCAATCAATTGCTGTTCAACATAATCTTGTTGTTCCTCATCAACACCTTGATCTACACAACCATTTTCAACATAATCTTGTTGTTCCTCATATTTCTCACCATGTCCATTAAAGTTGGATTTCTTCTTTCTGCTACACCATTCTGATATGAAGAACCAGACATAGTATACTGGAGAATAATCCTATGTTCTTGAAGTTCGCAAATGGACCAGGTGCTTGTTCATTCTCATTATATCTACCATAGTACTCTCCATCTCTATCAGATCTCATGATCTTAATTTGTTTTCCATATTGCTTCTCCACTTCAGCCTTAAACACTTTAAAGGCGTCCAGAGCTTCATCGTTAGAACGAAGTAAGTAGAGATACATATATTGTGAATAATCATTTACAAAGGTGATAAAGTTTTCATACTACTTGTGTCCATGTTTGGACAACAAATATCTATATGTATGATTTCTAAAAGATTGGTGCTCCTCTTTACACCCCCATTTAGACTTGTTAGGTTGTTTTCCCTTAATATAATCTACAGAAGTTTCAAAATCAGTAAAATCTAGAGCACAAAGTACCCCTTCTTTTACTAATTGCTTAATTCTCTTAATGGAAATGTGTCATAATCTTCAATGCCATAACATAGAGGATTCTTCATTCACAACACATCGTTTTAACCCAACAGTAACATGCATAGAATTATAAGCAACATTTTGTAATTTAATTTCATAAAGACCCATCAACTAATGCACCAAAAACAATAATTTTAGTTTTATTGAATAAAGTAAAACTAGTGTCCAAGAAATTAAAGGAAAAACCCAAAGGTGCAAGTCTTGAAACAGAAATTGAATTCTTAGAAAAACTTAGAACATAAAAAGTTTTTTCTAAACTTCAAATAAAACCACTCGTTAAAATCAAATTACATGTCCAAATGGCTTCTACATGTGAACTCATCCCTCCACCTGAATAGATGTATAGCTCACTTCCCACTGGTTTTCTTAGGTTCTCTATACCCTACAAGCTATTATAAACATGGATTGTAGAACCAGAATCAATCTACCATGTGTCATGATTAACACTAACCATATTAGATTCATAATAAATAAATGAAAGTTGAGTACCTTTCTTATCGAGTTAGTTTTTAAACTTTATGTAGCTTTTCTTCATGTGTCCCTTCTTTTTGTAAAATAAACACTTTGAATTTTTTTTTATAATTGGCTTAGCAAAAATCTTGCACTTATTTTTTGGCTTGACTCTTCTCGTTCTTTCCATAAGTGGTCAAGCTTACCCTCTCTCCCTCTTCCATTATCAATCATGTTTTAATATATGAATATAGAGACATAAAACTTGCTTGTGGGTTAAAATCTTACTCAATTATATTCATCACATAACTTTATGACAAAACTATTTAATTATGTTCTTTTTCTTAATTTTTGTGGGTAAATTAAGAAATATAATATGATATTTTATCCTAATTAATCATACAAACATAACAAAATTCATGTGGATAGATTTTATTATATTACATATAATTAATTACAATTAATGTTTTTAATGTGATTTTAAAACTTAATATATGATCATAATAAATTAAAGATGTTACGACTATTCTCTAATTTATTAAAATATTATATTAATCACTTAACATTAATTTCTAACAAAAGAGCTTAAATATTTACACAATATCCCTAATAGAAAACAAATTGAATAACATTATATAAAAATTATTTAGCATGATATTACACGTATAATATAAATCCATACTAACAATTAAATAAATCATAAATTATGCATACAATTATTCAATTATTAAAATTGTATAAACTCTTTAATCATTAATGTTAATGTTCATAAATTATTTGACTTATACTGCATGCTTAAATTAATACCATGATTAAAACATACAATTAAATAAATTAAGTTAAATAATTTAAATACATTAAAACTCATTAAATAAATCATAAATAATTTTAAGAGTAATTAAATATGTTAATGTACATAAGTAATTTTAAACCATTATTATAGATAAAAAAAATGGTTTAGCAACGTGGTAAGCTTGTGTTTTAGGACCTACATGTGTGTTGGTTCAAGTCTTTTGACATTTTTTGTTATTTTATTTATTTTATTTTCAATTATTAAACAAAAGACAAATTATTTACATATTCGCACCATACAAATACAAATTCGCAAGGCATAAACACCCACCAACCTAAATGGAAACTTGAGAGTATGTTCAATTTATAGAATTTTGCCATCACATAATTCATTAGACAATTAATGAATTTTCATGAATATCTATAACAGAAAATCTAATATA
The DNA here is from genome assembly GCA_025330945.1 of Mucuna pruriens. Taxonomy (NCBI): domain Eukaryota; kingdom Viridiplantae; phylum Streptophyta; class Magnoliopsida; order Fabales; family Fabaceae; genus Mucuna; species Mucuna pruriens. The sequence goes on from JAENHJ010000119.1 coordinate 576,555, forward strand.
GAACGCATGACAATACACCCTAATAATTGAAATGGTTGCCACGGTCACAAACAATTACATGATAGTTATATCAATCATGTAGAGAATTTTCTCACATGGTAGCTATAGCAAAGTGATGTTTATATAATGTAGTAGTGTAAAGAGAAAATTTCATAATTCATACATCTATTCATAAAAAATAATGATTATTTACAAAAAAATAATATTTCTAAAAGAAATCTTAGTTAGGTTCTCTAAGTTTTACAATTATGATTGATTTGTTAGTCTCTCATTCAATATTTAATATATTTTATTAATTATAATTAATTTGTTAGCCTCTCATTCAATATTTAATATATTTTATTAATATAATACTAAAAAGTAACAATAACATGTTGATGATATGACATATAAAAATAAGATAATAATATATTAATAAATATCATGGCTAATGATTAGTATATATAAATTGACATCTCAATATTTATTGGGAAGAGTTATTCTACTTATTGTATATAGAAGTATATTGATATATACAAATTTATATGTATTAAAAATATTTTATTAATATTTATTAATATATTAGTTATATGTATTATAATTTTTATCCATATGCTAAACAAACCTACTAACCTAAATGTTGTTAGAGTAAAAGATAAGAATTTTAAACCTTCCCTTTTATCCTTTAATAATTTCTTTTCTTATTATTATCAAAGATTAAAATTTTATAATTACGATTTTTAAGCAACTAAAAGTATAATTAAAAAATTTAATGGGGCGAGATAAGTGATCCCCACACTCATAATTCAAAGCAGTGGACGAAGTGGCCGCTGTAATTTGGACCCGATCCAACACTCTTCTGGCTTTTGACTTCTTAGCATTTGAAGCGCAGGGAAGTGATGTCGCATCGTATTTGCCAAAATTCTCTTGCGATAACCTAACCTCTGCACTCTACATTACAACTCACAAACAAACCTATGACTAAGTTGATTGTGTCAGTGGAACAGTGTGTGGGCTTCCTTGTTTGTTGCAAACTCATGTCATGCTAATGCGAAGAGAATTCTCGGATAGAATAAGATTTCTTAGATTTGCATGTCTGATGTGCCCGACAACCTAGAAAATGAAAGTAAGTAACAAACGCAGCGTCTTTAAATAAATAATACTTAATTATATATTATGCAGAGTTTGATTGGAAAAATCTTAATATTATATTATGTAATAATTTCTCCTCGAATTTTTTCTCTCACATTGTGGTTACGATGGATTCTGTTTTTCACTTTTGGTTAAACTCCACGTCTGAACTCAGCAAAATGAATGTTAAGGTCGCTGGTATCTTCATTCTAGTTACCACTAGACCAAAAAAAGAAGTAATTATCTATCTACAATTAATCAATAATTTCTAGGTAAATGTTAACCAATTAATTTGAAGACATTGATTAAAAATTAAAAATATATTTTTTAATTAAAAAAACATTTATTATATCAAAATGAAATTTTCATTTAATAATTATTTTTTAAGTAATTAAAAATATAAATTAATATTTTTAACTAGTGCCTAATTAAGCACTTGTTAGTACGACTTTAATTTATATGCATTCCTATATCTGGTTAAATATAAGTTACTATTAATAGTTAACCAATAAAACACTTATTCACGAAAGCAAGACAAGATTTTCATTTCCCCCTTATTTTACTCAATGCTCGTGCTTAACACAAAATAGAAGTCATCCCCAAATGGTGTTTAGATTAAGAGTGAAGCAAAATAATAAAAAGAAAAGAAGACATTGAAAGTGGAAGCAAACATACACACACGAATCACGATCCTTTAATGGAATGAATGATTGGAATGGAGTTCGAAAGGAGAAGAGTATGCCTTCCCTAACCAACAAGCAAAGTAAAAAAGCTCAGACAGATACTCTACTATGACTCTATATTATAATTTCCAAGTTCCGAGAATGATCTATTGCTTTGGTGGTGGGCTACCTCACTAAATTACTTTTCATCATTCATTATTCAAATTTTGTTCCTGCACAATTACTTTTATATATATTATTCATAATTTTTTTTTATTATTTTGTTTTAATTCATCCCATTTTACTTCTTATGACTAAAATTTATTGGGGGAGTATAAGTAGGTGAACTCAATGGACCCAACTCAAAGACAAAGAAAAACAAAAAGAATCGGTTGAAATTGATTTGTCGACCCCGTTCAAGTTAAGACGCATCAAATATAATTCATGTAGGGTCGAGTTTTTTTTTAATTTAATTAACCCGACCTGAATTTTATTTTTATTTTATTTCTAATATTTCAGGTAGATTTTATTTTATAATATAAATATTCTCAACTTAAATTTGATCAGGCTTAGTTAAATTGTCCCAAAATTTTATAATCGTGAACTTACTCAAAATAAATTGTTTTTTTATTCGCTGTCTCTCACCCAAGCAGACACATTTCTAACAAGAGAATTTTGATTTTTCTTTTTTTGAATTTTTTAGTTTTTTAAAAATCTGAAATTATTATTGATAATCTTTACAAAATATGTGAATTTTAGTTTTAATCCGTAAAAAAAGTTTGATTTTTTTTAAATTTAAAATAATTATTTTTATTTTAACAATTATTTTGAAATAGATAAATATATTCATTAAAAGATCTAAAATGAAATTTAAAAATTTAATATGATATTATGAACACAAGTAAATTCAGAATTATTATTTGACTTTATGTTAAAACGTATATAATACGATAGTAAGATAAAAAAAAATATTATTTTAAATTTTTGAAAAATGAAAATGAAAATAAAATTACAAAAACAAACTAATCTTTGCTAATTTTACGAGGACAAAAATACGGTCAACCTTGAATTATTTTACCTTGTTTCAACTAAGTTTACAAAAATGAATGACCCCGTAGATTAAGTAACGTGATATTGTTTCAATTTTAAGCAAGTAGTTGCATAAAATATTTAGAAATAATTTTGTGGCTGAGGAAGTAAACTCTTATTTGAAGTTTTACTTGTACATAAACACGTGAGGTCCAAAATGGAAATAGCAGTAGTAGTAGTAATAAAGTGCTGGTAAATGAAGAGAAAAGCAGAATCGGTGTCTTATCTCAAAACATAAAAGCAGCATTATGCAGTGAAGCAACCTTTTTCCTCATTTTCTTCACAGATGGAGGCTTCCCATCGGCGGCGGCACCGCACGTGGTGCTGCTCCTTCGGCGTGCCACCGTCGAGCCCCGACAAGGAGCGTCCCCGCAACCGGCGGATCATGTCCCCGGGAAGAGTGTCGGTTGCGGAGGGCGGCGAGAGGGACGTGAGGATGAGGCTGACAGGGAAGAATGGTAGGTGCATGGTTCTGGAAGTGAATTCGGGGGTTCTGTGTGCCAATTCAGAAGTGTTTGCGGGTTTGATAGCTGATTACTATAAAGGGGTTTCGTCGTCTTCTACTATGTGTAGAATTGAGGTTCCTCAAGTTGACAACTTGGGAGTGTTTCGAGAGACCATTGAGCTCATGTTTGAGAACCACGATGCCCTTACCAAACGCCTCCTTAACATTGGCGTTTTTCGATCCATTGATGTTTTGGAGGTTCCCACTTAACTTTACTTTCCTTCATTTCTTCCTCTTTCACTATTGCTTGTCCCCAGTCTCTTACACGGTTGCTTTACTAGGTTTCAGCAGGCATCATGTTCACCAAGGGTGTTTTGTCGTGTTTACAATACCTTGAAGCCGTGCCTTGGACTGAAGAAGAAGAAGAAAAACTGAGGAGCCTCTTTACAAGATTTAAGTTTGATGAAGCAACAACAAGAGACATCCTAGGAAGGCTTTACTTGCACGATTCAGTAGATTCTTCTTCCCAGCCAAACGTGGCTCGACAACTAGTTTGGTCTATCACCACTTGTGTAGATGGAAATGCAAGAAACGAACTAAAGTCACTAGTGAAGGGTCTTCTTTGCAAAAGCTCAGTGTATGAGAAGAATCACCTTGACCTCAGCAAGGAGGATCTGTATTCTGTTTGCCACTCATGTGTGGAGTCACTGGTAAGAGTGTTTGAGGAGGCATCAGCTGAAAGGTTAACAAAGAATAAGCCATTGATTGAAATATCAAGGCAGGTTGATAACATCAACTGGTTGTTGGAAATCATGCTGGATGGTCAAATAGCAGAGGACTTTGTGAATATATGGGCAGATCAGCAGCAACTTGTTAAGATGCATGATAATGCATCCCCCATGATTAGATATGAACTAAGTCGCGTCACGGCGATTCTCTTTGTTGCCATGGCTACCAGAAAGTTACAATGCCGTTTGGAAGCTCGATCAGGGCTTCTCCAGGTATGGTTCAGGCCTATGCTGTTGGACTTTGGTTGGCTTCAGAGATGCAGAAAAGGGCTTGATATTAAGGTCTTGCAAGAGGCTATGGGTCAGACACTTCTTACTCTACCTCTAAATCAGCAATACATACTCTTCATGGAATGGTTTAGGGACTTTTCAACCCATGGCACTGAATGTCCAAATCTTAGCAAGGCATTCCAAATTTGGTGGCGCAGATCATTCTTAAGAGGCTCCGAAACTTATGCCATTGAGTCCAGGTAATCTGTGCCACTATTTGTCATTTTAATTCTTTCTGTACTGTGTAAAGAGTTGCAATTATGTACACTGAATAACGTAGATAAACTCCATAGATCATGCCTAAATGGTAGGAGAATTCTTCCTCTATTTATTTGCTTGTTTATTGCTCGAGGCTCCATGCCGTCCAATTATTATTGAATGTATTACTGCAGTAATTAGTTGTTATGCTCTATGTGACTTAATTTTAGTCACTTGGGTTGTAAAAACAAAATAATCAATTCATAAACTCAGCCGTTTTTGGCCAGAATTTGCCCTTAATGCTAGATGGATATTCCAGGTGGAAAGCAGGAATACTAAACCTTCAGGGGTCGGATTATGCTGATAGAGAGTTAGAAAAGCTGGGAATATGAAGATGAAAAATAAAACTTGAGAGTAAAACTATAACATTAAACTATAATTAGTTCAACCTGCCATATTCATTTATACCCAAGGATAATGTTTGGATAAAACAGATAACTTCAAATTGATAAGAGTTTAATAGTAAAGGAAGAAAATGGAATGAAAGACCTTCTAAAATCAGCCTTTTAAGTGTAGTCGGATAAGCAACTTAATTAAGCATGTGAATATTTATATTTTTATTATATAAACATTTATATATGTTATTTTTATAATAATGATTCATTTTATGTAAAGAGCGAAAAGAATCACGTAAGCATATAACTTTGGTCCAAATTAAGAGGTGGCCTTTTGCTTTAAGGAATGACGTCCTTATCTTCCTAATAAGGATCTTCTCAAACTTTGCTTTACGATAATATATCTCCAGAGGTAATCTACACTCAAGTAACCTATTTATTTGGTGCTTCATGTATTTTTATTTGTTCCAATAACTGATTAACAGGTTTCGTCAACCAAACAATTTATACATTTTCTGTTGTCTTTATCCTTGCTTTTATTTTTTTACATAGATGTTAATCTTTACTTCTCTATTAACTATATATATATTTCTCTCAACTATATTTTTTTCATTCATTGAATTCTGAAAAATCTTACTTTCAAAAATTAAACTCTATTTTACTCATAGGAAGTTAATGTCTGTCTTTTATTCTTTGTTAACAGCATAAATTCATTTACTTGTACAAAGCTTTGGCAATAACATTTCTAAACTAAATATACAGTTTACATTTAGCCACTAGGTTGATATGACTCCAGATTCCAGAACGCGACTAAGATATAACTAAAATACTTGTTCGATTTGCGGAAACATTTTATTTATCACTTTTACTAGTAATTATAAATTTTCAGGTTTTCACTATTAATTTTTAAAAGCTTTAAAAATATAAAAATATAAAATTTTTACCGCATTTCTAACATTTCCTTTACATCTTCCTTTAAAACAAGTAATTTTACAACAAAATAGCTTTTTTATAATCATATCATAATAATGCTAAAAATATATCAACTACAATGTAGAAGTAAAAAAGAAAAAAAAAAGAAGCGAAAAAAATAATTTTCTAATCAAAATAAAGGATGATTAATCTCCTGAGGCAATCAGAATTCAGAGACTTGGGTCTGTTTGCACATGTTTTCCACCCCCTTCCCCTCTTGTCAATTTGCCTTTTGATGATGCTACTACTGGGGCTTTCCTCCTCCTGCGGTGTTCCTTTTACCTTTAAAAATAGTTGATTTTACTGGGCTTAGGCCCCTTTCTTTTACCCAAAACAAAGGTAAAGGACAACCAAATTGCTTTAATCAATTTGAATTTTCCATTCTTTCAGTGCCAAAACAAAACTACAACCATTTTCACATTGCAATATAGAATTAATCTTCAAGGCAAAGAATGCAATGAATGTAGATTTTTGGAACTACTTCCAGCATAACTAGACTTTAATCAACATTGTTATCATTTGAAATCATGTTAACTAATTCCAGAAATTAATGCTCAAATACACAACTGGTGCCACCAATTTTAAAATGAAAAATAGGAAGAGAATCTATAGCTTTTTCTAATCCACGTTAGGTACTTGTGGCTATAGTTCTATCAATTTTCTAACCTTACTTATCTTGGCTACAACTACCATGTTTATTCTGCCAGAGCTGTGGCGCCTCTAGGTCACTCAACTCCAAGAAGTCTTGGGCGTCTCGATACTCGAATAGATCACCTGTATAAAGCATTTCATTTGTAGTATATTCATTTTTCTGGCCACAGGAAAAACTGCCTTCACCTAATCCAAACAAGCTGTGAAGGTCTCCTAAGTCCTTAAAAATCGCATCTGGATCTGAACATGGAGCACATTCAGCATTGTTTGCTTGATCAGGATCATCAACCTTCTGTCATCCCATAATCACAAAATTAGCATAAATAAAAAAGAGAAGATAAAGCAAGCATAGAACAGATTTCCTGTATATATCATAGGGTTAAAATCTAATGAAAAAGTCTTGCAATAAATTTACAGATAGATAAAATAGAAATAATAATTTACATTATATACTCCAAAATCATGATCAGTACCTTCAACTGATCATCCACAAGTATGCCTCCAGTTTTTAAAGGTTAGTCAAACATGGTTACATGTTTGTATGCCTCCCAGGAAGCTACAAAAATGAGCTAAATAGATGGGCAAACTACTAGACTAAATGTAATAAAAACTAAAGCCCCACCCTCCCTGAACAAAAAAGCAGGGAAGATTATAATATTGTCTGCTTGGCTGGCTCATTGCTATGAAAAATAACCACTAGTTTGCAAGTCTTTGGAGAGGGAAAGGGGAAGGGCAGATCCTCAAATGAAACTGTCAACTAGTGCAAAATCGACAAACAACAATAGAATGTAGCATTCCGTTAAATCCTTTAAACTATACATTTAAGTTCTGACTTGTATTGAACAAATACAACACTAAAGCAACATGCGAGCTGGTAAATAAAAGACAAAGGAAGCCACAGCAGGATGTTATATACACAGTAATTTCAAAGATATCTACCAAGAACAGGGTTATGAGGAACTAAACGCAAATAAAAAAAAAGGATAAAAAACAATTGAGAGATAAAATCAGAGTCTACCAAAATTGGGGAGCATCTGATTCCATCCATAAAAAGAGATACAAATATATCATGCCAAGATTTCCCAAAACAAATGCACAAGTACAAATAACAAAAATAGAATGCACACCTCAATTCTATTATTTTCATTCTCAACCAATGTGTCATCATCTTCTGTGAAAGAATCAAGCAAAGATAAAATGCCATCGTCAACTTGATTGTTTGGGGCGGAAGGATGTGCTGAGCAAGAGGGCATCAATTCTGATAGACATGATACAGATGTCAATCCGACGCATCCACTTGTAGAGGGATGGATGTCATTTACTTCAGTAGTATGACTTTTATTAGGTTGTATAGGATCAGGTGCAGACACAGCAGCAACAGGGGCAGATTGTACAGAATCAATTTCCTCTTCTGTATCCCAGTCTTTCTCATTAAATGGTTTACCATACTGTGCACCATTCCTGGGACCAGGACCTTCCTTTTGGAATACCCTACAAATCACATAGGAGTCCTGCAATACTTACAAACAAACCATTAGAGCACTTGAATAAATTTACAAGAAGAATTCACTACAAGAACAACCACAAAACTGAAAGTATACAAAAAAGTAAACAAACCAAACTCAGAATGCAGGAAGGGATGTATAAAAGGTCAAATGCACAGTAACAAGATAACAAACAAAGGTTTTCATTCCATGCCATATAAGTTAAGCAAATGTAAAGTATACCTCCTACCATAAATCAGCTTAAGGGGCAAGGTTTAACATGAAAATCATAATTCTACTTTGATGGCATATCCAACGAAACCTGTAACATCTGTGAGCATCTCTTCTACTGTAATCTAAAAGAGGGCAGAGCAACTATTACTAGACATTCTCACACTCACAAACCCTACAAAACTAGCACAAAGTTGTTTACCTGCAAAATGCCTTTCTAGTGTAACAGAGGGTAATAACAGTAGCAACTATACTAGAAACCCTCAAAGTCACAAACCCTACAAAACTCATATTTGTTCAGTCAATGTTGTTTACCTGCAAAACGCCTTTATCAGCCAGATCCTTATCGTCAAGTCTAAACTCATGCATAACCCAATCAGTTCGGTCTCCCTTAGGCGCTTTACCAATGTGAAAAACCAGTGTTTTTATCATCCCCACAACTCGGTTCTTGTGTTCAATTTCCCTATCCTTCCCAGTAGTCTTCCAATACCCAGCCTCCGTGGCACGATTCATCCTCCCTCCAGTCGAGTACTTCTTCCCCCGAGGGCAAAAGAAGTACCATTCCAAATCCCCACTTTTGAGCAAAGACATATCTGCAAAACAAAACCCCATTACAAAGAAAACATAACACAGTAGAGTAATCTAGGAAACAAGAGAGCAATACAATGCAAACCTGGGAGATCCCACGGAGCATACTTGTACAAGTCAAGTTCAGCAATTACATCGAAAGGGAATTTCTTACCCTTGACCTTCCTCTTCAGAAAATACTCAATCAGCTCAACGTCAGTGGGATGAAACCGAAACCCTGGAATCAATTTTGTTTCGGCCATCCAAACAAAAAACAGAAAAAAAAAAACCGAAATATGAAGTGCTTCAGAAAGTAGCAACTAGAAGTAACACCCGAATCGTCGGCAGTGAGAGAAGTAGAATCGTGGGAAAAAAAAAAGAGAGTGAATAGATAACCCTAATTGGGGGTCAAGTCCAGTGGCGGAAGAAGTTCCAGGATCGCCAAAGCCTGCCCCGGCTCATGTAGGGAAAACGGCACACGATGGATGACGATCCCTTTCTCAGAAGAAAAGTCATCGGCACAGTGAAACCCTAACACACCGAATTCAGTTCATCTCAGAAATCATACACAAAAAACATGGGTTAGGGTTAGGGTTATTCGGGTTCACACTGATTATCAGCGCATTCTTACCGGGGAAGGAGGAGGAAGGAAGCGCGAGCCGCACTCAGATTTCAGTCTTTGGCGAATATAGACTCACTGCCAAAATGAAGACAGGGTCCTATTTATAATATTCAGTTTTATTTTTTTAAATTAAATTAAAAAACAAAATTGTTTCTTGTGCCAGGAGTTTCTATTTCTATGTTCTATCTTCCTGTGAAAGATTCAGGAACTAGGCGACAAAGTCAATTTCATTTCATCTTATTGAAAACGTTACTACTTCCAAAAATATGCTTACCACATCAAATAGTAATAGCAATTGCTATTTACCCCCGACTTTTTTATTTATACACCATTCTTTCTATTTTTTTTATTTTTTTCTACAAATTATCCTCTTAAATATTCCTTTATATTTTTTTTTCTCTAGATCTCTCGCGTAACTCATCCCACTTCTTGTGTGTGGCACTCCCACCACATAGGCCTTACATTTGGTTACATTTTTATATCTTCTTTATTAAAGATTTGGTTGTCGTTTTAAAAGATTTAAATTTGGTAACTTCACATAAAAAATCTACTAAAATTGAGGATTATGATAACGAAATTGAGGTGTATGTTGCCAATAAAAAGAACTCATTCCTAAAATTCAAGAAAGAGAAAGTAAAAGATTTGATTAATACCTATTACATAAATAAAGTTGGATTTCAATTTATTTTTATCTGATTTTTTTCGATTCTTAAAACCCTTCTACTTTTTACAACATTATTGCACTCAACAATGTTGTGTCAATTGTAGTCATTTTCATTATTTCATCATCATTCCTGTCACCATATTTTTTTAAAATTATATATTTAAAGTGCATTTTTGAAAATAAAAATATAAAAAAAGAGGAATATTTATTCATTTGAAGGTTTATTTAGCAATTATCAATAGTAATTTAACAAGAAAAAATGTCATTAACTCATTAGCATAGTTTCAACAAAAATAAATGTCCAAAGACATAAAAAGTTTTTTAACTATGAAGTGAGTTTTGTTTTTTATTTTTATTTAATAAAATTCACATAAACTTTATTTAGCATTAAATATGTTTAAGTTATGTTATTAATAATATTTTTTTTAAGAATTTATTTAAGATAAGATCTTAATTAAGATGAGATCTTAAGATGAGATCTTAATTAAGATGTTTTCATAAATGATCCTAAAAAATAGTTAAACTAAACTTGTTATGAAGTAAATCAATCTTGTAAAATTTTAAAATATTTTAATAATTCATTAAAAATTTAATTTAATATATAATATTTTAAAAAATATATAAATAAATATTGACTTAAAAATCACAAAATTAAAAAAAAATCTATTTGTCTAAAATTTGAGGGGCACAATCATTGTATTAATATCAAAATATTCAATAGTTATATTAATAAAATTTAATTTATAAAAATTTATTGAAAAGAATAATTTTATTAAAAGTTACTGAAGTAACTTAATCTCTTCTTTTTTTTTTCTCCATGTGTGTATAGAGAGAAAGAAGAAATTGCTTACCTATGCACATTCATGTATAAGTTAGCATAGTTCGCATTTTATTTTGAATTTAAAAAAACAACCTTTTATGTTAAAATAATTGGTAATAATGTCATTTTAATTTAATTAATATTTTAACATTTTTATTTGTCATTCACATTTTCACTTAATTAATAATTGATCTAAACTAATTTAAATAAAATTACATTTCATGATAATTAATATATATATAATTTCTATTAGAAAAAAACACAATTTCTCTCGCTTATATTTTTTCTCCCCTACACTTGCTTTTGTAATTTTGTTAAAAAAAATTGAGTAAACATTTAATTTAATCCTTCAAATATTAATCTCCCTCCTAAATAGTCTTTAAAATAATAAAATTATATAAGTAGCCTTTAAAATATTAAAAATTATTCAATATAATCCCTTAAGTATTGAAAAATCTTTTAATTTAATCCCTCATTGTTAGTAAAATATATCAACACAAAAATTAAATTGATGGATTTTAATACTCTAAAGACTACTTATATTATTTCATTACTTTTAAAATTATATAAAAGAGATAATAGTACTTGAGGGATGAAAACGAAGATTTATCCTAAAAAAAATTACCTAGTGCCATTAGGAAGAAAAATATTTATCCCAGCCCACTCATTACTTAAAACTAAAATAAGTAATTACATCTTTATCATGTTAATTCCACTCCTTGTATTTGGATTGCCTATGTAATATACTCATGGACTTGTGTTTGAATTACAATTATTGTTTTGTTACTGTATGTAATAAATATCCAATTCCTGTGCTAATGTCGATGAATGTCGGTGAAGTTGGGAACAAACTATCAAATGAAAACCAATTCGGGATATCCCTGAATAAAGATGCATAAACAAAGCCTTCATAGGTAACTCATGCTTCATTCGTGGCTCCAAGTTTCCCTGTTTGCTATCTGCCCTGTACTCAATATCATAAGTAATATACATGGGTTTGTTGTTATATAGAAAGCTATACACAGTTAATTTACGGAGCTCAATTCACGAGTAACGGTATTTGCAACTAAAACAAAAAAAATTATGGATAGCATGATTGATAAACACTTATTTTTTAGAGTCAATTACCTGTACCAACTGAACATGTAGAATGCATATCTTGCTGGTTTCTGTACAAATAACAATGCGCACTGCAAGTGGCAAAAAATGAGATAAAACAAGGGCGGTTGTACAAGTTAACAAAAGCCAAACATGAAATTTAGGCCAGTAAGACTGATACAATGTGTATTATAACTAGATCAGCCAAGCGTGCAAGCTTTGTGGAATCAATAGTTTATGATTAAGGAAAAGTAAAAATTGGGTCCAGACACGATGCCATCAAAACTTTATATGATAGATATGAAGGTGAACAAACTTCACCGTGAAAGTAAACAGGAACAATTACACATGATACAATGAAAACCATCAAAGAATTTGGATATCAAATTTGCAGTTGAAGCATTGAAGAATCAACTCTGGGAAGACAGAGAGCTATAGAATCAGAAAAAATAACAGCGGAGGTCTGCCCATGATAACAATATCCGAAAACGTAGCAGGTCAGTCAGTATATGGCATGCTCAACAGCTCAATGCAAGCCCAACACTGATGAATCAAACAGTTTACACAGTTACTCATATCCACATCCAATATAAATCTGGTCCGCACTCCCGCTAAAATCACTGTACAATTTGCACTATCTCAGCATTTAGAAGGCTAATGCAATTTCTCCAGGTAGCAGAGCTTCACTCACAAGAAACAAGGATGGAAAAATCAGAAAAGACTCGGCTCAAGTAAATTTAGCCTCAGACTGCGCAAGTACTTTTGCGAGTCAGAATCTTCCTCCCACTACCACCAGGAGAAAACAGGCTGCACACTGCCACCTATTAATTCTTACTTATCACAAAAACTCTAAAGCCATAACACAGTGAACCAACCACCCCTCCAATGACTTGTAAATGCAAATACTAATTGACGAACAATCACCGTGCAAGCTTAGTCAAAAGGGAACAAGCAACCATCGAATTGCGTTGACAAACTATTTCACAATATCCCATTCAAAACCCTCTGGTAATAATCATACTGCCGTGTCCGCCATGCATCCAGGCTGCTGCTAATGAGGGAGAGCACCAAAGATACACATTGCTGCCAGGAGAGAGAAAAAATGTAGCAAATAGCCAAACAAATTTACAGTTAAGAGAGTAACTAATAGTATTGAAACCTCTTCTGTTAAATTGAGATGGAAACGCTTTCGTAGGTTCTGTATTGTCCGTGCACCACCTTTAAAGCAGGGGAAACCAGAGTCCTAATACCAACATTAGAAAACCATTAGCTCAGAGAAAATCCAGCACGAATAGGAGAGTATTTCTTGATTTTCTCCTCCCATCACCATCCACATGCATGATAACAATAAGAGGCCCACAAGTGTACACGCACAATTGAGTCTCCACACAATCGGTCAGTTAAAATAGGTGAAACTCAGGATCATGCTATAAGATGAGGCTACAATCAAGCATCTATAAAGACAAGGACATATGAAAACCTCAAACCTCTATTTCTCTAACATCTAATCAAACAAAAAATGTACAATCCGTTGTTTATACTGCAAAATAAAAAGTGATTCTGATACAACTTTCGGAGCCACTTTTTAGAAACAGCTACGTTTAGCTTACTATTTTTAACTTCTGAGAAAAAAAAAAAAAACAACTATGTTTTAGGCATCTGCCTTTTTTAAGTAAAAAATCACATAATTATTATAATTTTTTAAACATTTATTTTAACTAAAAAGCACACCACTTTTAAAAAATGCACAATAAAATGGGCCAATACTTTAACCTTTTGCACAAATTGTTTAATTAAAAATAGGTTGTTTTTTCCTTCCAGAGTGTATGTGTTGGAAGGAACAATATTCCCAGGATGCAGCAATTTTCTTTTCAGCCATGCTCTAGAAAAAAACCACAACCTCACCAATTGTGCATCCACTGCCTGTTATCTAAAACAACTATGGTTATCCAATTGCCCAACAGTCATACTGGATATTATGGATCCACCATTTCACTACCAAAAAATTTAGAACATACACCATTTACTGATAATTGCTTGTTATGATTGCCATCCTCTATCACAAATCTCCACATCAAACAATATACCTTTCTTATGTCTCCTACAACTTCAATAGATATTGTTTTTTGCTTGGTTCTCGGCATAATATATCATTAGAGATTGTCTTAACTATCTTAAAAAGAAAAGACATACTCATCACATAGTCTCTCACCAATTCCAAAATCAGGGAACAAAATGCTTCTCAAGATTCAAAAAATTACAATTTTAAAGGAAGGTACCAATTGTTATTATTTTGTTTCTATTTTGTAGTTCAAAGATGTCTAATATGCATGCAGAGATGCTTAAGCACTTCATTGTCCCAATAGTCTTAACTCTTAAGGGCTTGTTTGGGTAAACTTCTTCATAAACACTTATAAAAGGGAAAAGTAGGAAGGAAAAATGAAATAAACTTTTCCATAAGTTAAAAATAATTTATGCATAAGCTAATTTGTAGAAGCTCTCCCATATTAACTTTTTCAAAAACAAATTTTTAACTTATACCTAAGCTAATTTTAACTTATGCTGAAGCTTATTTCATTTTTTCTTCCTATCCTCCTCCTATAAGTGCTAATGGAAAAATTTACCCAAACAGACCCTAAGACTAAAACCCTAAACTCTTACGATCCACATTTTTCAGTTTTTTAACCTAATGATAGGCCAATCAAAATTCACTACAGTAATGTCTGATAACTTCTATTTGCTATGTGAGCATCCCACTGATTGGAAATACAATACATTGCATATAATTATATAAAGGAAAAGGCAAAACTTCCATCACTAAATAGGCTAAGTTGGACTGGTCACTGAACATAACAGCCTGTTGTTCACTTATGAGAAATTGGAATTTATCATAACCAAATAATGAGCACAGGTAGGGTACATATTAGACGGCAGTGGGCCACAGTAGGGAGCTAACATTTAGATTACCTGCAACATCTCAACAAGAAGAATAATACGCTCAGCATGCTTACGGCAAGTAAGGAAGCCTTGAATGCATAAAACCTGGATTACAGGGGACAGAGCACCAGACAAATTTAGAGCTTATACAACCAAAAGCTATATATATATGACTTGTATCAGGTGAGAGGTGAGAGATGAGAGTGAGTAAATCTTAGTCATACAATTAAAATAGATGATTAAGATTAGATTTAACTAAATAATCTTAACCATCCATGTACGGTTGTAAGGCTAAAACTAACTCTTCTTACCTCATTATGAGTATGTTTGGGTAAACTTCTTCATAAGCAGTTATGTAAGGACAAAATAAGAAGGAAAAATGAAATAAATTTTTCCATAAGCTAAAATTAGCTTATGCATAAGCTAATTTATAGAAGTTTTCTCATATTAACTTCTCCAA
Organism: Mucuna pruriens; assembly: GCA_025330945.1. NCBI lineage: Eukaryota > Viridiplantae > Streptophyta > Magnoliopsida > Fabales > Fabaceae > Mucuna > Mucuna pruriens. The sequence goes on from JAENHJ010000119.1 coordinate 592,018, forward strand.
AAACAATTTTTTAACTTATGCTAAGCTAATTTTAGCTTATGGAGAATCTTATTTCATTTTTCCTTCTTATTTTCTCCTCCTATAAATGCTTATGGAGAAGTTTTCCAAAACCGGAAGTATATATATATAAAATAATCTTAATCATTCATGTATGGTTGTAAGGCCAAAATTAACTCCTCTTACCTTGAAATAATCAAAGAACTCGCTTGGAATACCCTCGGCATCAGAATCCATGACCTGGCACAACCACATTATCTCTGTTATTGTATGAGAGAAGCTAGTAAATGATCGATTGGACACACAAAAATAGGTGTATATTAACCAGTAAACTGTCTCAGTTTCACCTCAAGAAGTTCTCGGGTTAATTTGAAAGGTGCACTCTCAAAATTAACACCACCAGGTGAATTGGAAAGCATGAAGCCAAAATCAATATGTATAATGTGACCTTCTTCATCCATTAAGAGGTTCCCATTATGCCTATCTTTCACCTGGATTAAATAAAAAACAGCAAAGTGGGTAGAAAAGCTTCAATAACAACAAGTAGTAAAATATGATTTGCATTGCAATTTAAGCAGGTAAAGCACCAGTTACAGAAAATGCATGCATGTGAATACTGCATAGTAAGATGTTTCACACCTGCAGAAGGTAGCAAACCAAGGAATATCCAGCCATACTTTCAACAAAGTTCCTCTGAAAAAAAAAATGTAAACAAATCACCAAATTATATCAAATGATATTATCTCCTCTATTTTAAACATAAAATTGATGGGTACAAGAAATGCCAAACGAAAAATAAAGAAGAAAATGCTTATGAGATGGAAAGATGGTTTGTATTATTTGCTGCAAAAAGAAAAATATAGAGGAATGGTAATTCCTGCTGTGCAGAGCTAGGCTCCTCTCAGAGAACAGAATATTCTCTGCCCATAACTACCCAATGGTTCTCCACGATGCCTCTCTCTACTCCACATCCTTAAAAAGAATTTTCCCTTACATGGTTCGTTCCTCGTTTCTCACCTAACCTCAACAACGTGGGTCTCCCATTCTGCCCTTTCCTATTTCTCCTAACGTAAACCCTCCATACTCTGGGCTTGGACTGCTGCTGAACTAGCAGCTCATTTTGACCCCTCTGAACATTTGCAGTCCTAACATAAAATAAAGGTGTTCTTCACCATATAATAGATTTGGTAAATGATGAAATGAACATCATTCAAGAGAAAGGGGAGTGGGGGAATAACCCTTTAAATTCAAAACCTGCAAGAAATCATGCTAGAAAAAAAAAAAAAAAAAAAGAAAGGAAGGGGAGGTGGGGCAGAATAAGTAAGTAGCAAATCACAGTACATTGCATTTTGCTAGCGAATGTACTGAATGAGAACTTACTATAGTACATCCCAGACAGGAGTACCTAGGAGAAGAAGAAAAAGGAATACCATTTTGCTCCATAACATAAATGTGATCTTGTTTTGGGATGCTTGTCAGGTGTCATAAATATGGAATTTCAGAGATTATGTTGGATTGTCAGTAGAAACCTTTTTAACATAGATGTACATATGTTATTTATGCAAAGTTAGTACTTTGGAGTTTGGAATCTTTTTATGTGGTCAGGTTTGGTAGGTTGAATTAGAATTTGATATTTAAGGTATGTTTGGCCCAACTTATTTATTTATTTATTTAAAAGCTACTTTCAAATTAAAGCTAGAAATAAGAGCTTAAAAAAAGAAGTAAAAACTGTTTGCCAATTTTCATTTTTTTCAACTTAAAGCTTCTTTTAAAATAAAAATTATTTGATATTTTTTTTAAATATTTAGTTTTCTTTAAAATTAATTATCCCATCTAAAAAATATATATTTATAAAAAAATAGTGTAAAGATTAATTTAATTTACATAAATTTTTTTAACAATAATAAAATATTAAAATACAAATTTTTTTATTATATATATATATATATATATATATATATATATATATATATATATATATATATATATATATAAGGAGAGCAGCCTTTTATCCGAAGAATTCAAAGAAAAAAATCATGCAAAAGCTTAAAAAAAGGTAACAAGTGGGATTGAGTGTTGCTTCCCTCAAATAAGCTGGTGAAAAGCTTGTTATAAGCTAGTGGAGAGATTTTTTTAAGCTCCTTTTTTTTGTCTTTTCTTTGTAAAAAATAAGCTACTTTTTTTTAAAGAGCTTCTGTAAAAAAAAACGTTTGGCCCAGCTTCTCCTAAAAGGAGAAAAGAATCTAAGAAAAAGCCAGGCCATAGCCTATGCATTAGTATGAATCATGAGGTGGATTGGGATCTCCTCACAAAGAAAGATAAGAAATCCTCCTTAGATAAACTAATAGGAAAATAGACAACCATGATAAACATAATTCTATTCAGCTATTTTCTTTTTATGTGAATGTTTTACCAGTCTACTTATGAAAACATGAAATTTAAATGTCAACTGGGGGGCAGGGTTAGAAAGTAAAACATAATATACACCAGTGGAGCAGATGATCAATTAAGACTTCATTGCAACTTATAAGATGGACAAGGTCAGTCTGCAATAATGCAGTATATGTTTGCATCTCTACATTACCTGGGCAAGTTTAAAACTTGGCGAATGTTCTTGATATTTGGCAATGAAAAATTCACGTAAACTAGAGATGTTGGGATATCTACTCTTGATAGAATGTAGAGAAGCCTACAAATCATATACATTTAATAATTAGCAAAGACAAAAAATGTAAATTTTTAATAAATTTGAAATATGTAACCATGGAATCACCGTATCTGGAATTGTTTCAATAAGAGCAGTGTAAGAAGAAGTACATAACACTTCATAAGGTCGCAGCCAGAGAGGTAGGCCAGCTTCTTGGAAAATATCTGGCATCAAAATGTAATGATAGTAAGCAACATGACAAGAAACACAGAAAAGAGTCTGCTTCATTCAACTAGGATAATCTGGTACCAGAATATGGTAAAATAAGATTCAATCATGCATATCAACAAATCTTAGGTGCACCCAATCTGTTCACTAGATAATTTCATTCTTGTTTTTACATATTTCTACTTTAATTCACAACTACTGCATTGAAACTGTAATCAAGTAGATTTAACATGTCTCAATGTGCACATTTAAGATGAAACTTAAACAGAGATCACAAAAAAATACATTTGTTCTTAGAAGAATAGGATATTTCATGACTTGTGTTAGGCTGATTTCCCATTTAAAAAAAAAAAAGTTAAATGGAAAGAGAATGAAATTTCTGAAGCAAAACCTGCTCAGCTGCTTTACCAAAAGTATAAAAGGCTTCATTTGGATCCAAAAGGCAAGTGAATGGAAAGGAAGTGAAAGAATAGCTCAAAACAAGTTTTATTGTTTAGATATCTTCACATTTCCCTTCTCTGAATCCCAAGGTCCAATTCATCATTCATGCCATACTCATCATGAATGCCGAAAACATAACCAATGGAATACTATGTTATCAGTCGGAAGAACATACACATGTGAACCCATTTCTTAAGCTTAAACAAGATCTCACTTCTGTCATTCAGAGCATACACAATATATGCATGCATATGCAAACTATAGACCAACATTTATTAAAAAGGAAATTTAATCTTAAAAAAAAGCAGCCTGTGCTATAAAGTAATCACTATGCAGGGTCCAGGGAAATATAGGATACATCTTATATGACCATAATCATAAATAAATATAAGTTATGGAAAACAAACACCAAAAGACAAAAAAATTGCAAAAAGTAAAAATATTTGCACCACAATGAACAACAATGGTAAATTCTGAATGAGGGCAAAGGAAAAGTCTGAAAAAAGACCACCTACCATAGAAGTGTGAAATAAGTTGAACTGCCAGATGCTCCTGCCTACAATCATCCCCACTCTTTACGATAACCTAAGTCAAAGGGGAAATTGTGCTATCATGCTCAAAAGATATGTGATCTTAAAGCATACATCCTCAAACAGAATAATTAGAAAATTCATCTAGAACAAAAACTGACCATAATTTACACTTCACAAAACCATATTGATATAAAAAGATATGAATATGATAGCTCAGCTTTCAACAAATTGGAAAAATCAAGGTCTTGTTTGCAAAATATATACTCTCCTGACTCTATTATGTGAATTCTGTCATAATGTGTAAAACAGATGTATGTCATAATCTCTAACAACACACAAAGAATGAAGGAAATATTTCATTAATGGCAATATATATAGACAACATTTTCATGGCTAGCCCATTGTCCTAACAAGAGTCTTCAATGCCAAATCAGATCCTTTGTAGCGAAAATATGCAGTATTTGGTGCAGTAAATCATTTATCGGTTATATAAGTAAATAATCATGCACCTTATTACACCAAATTGGTAAAGTAAATTTCAAAGTAAGGTCGGATTTGGAGTGATAAGGTGCATGATTTTACTGCAGAGAAGCCGAACCCCAAATGCAAAACATGATGTATTATCCCACAAGCAAGCTTGTCCAAAAATTTGTGCCAAACTTTCTTACAATTGCACAGCCATAGAATATTCTTTCATTGGTGATGTTAAGTCAAATTATACAAACCATTTTTTTGGTTTAAGACCACAAGTATCTTCCACAGAAAGCTATCCTGTTCAAGCGAGAACATTCACAGAACGTTGGGGTTAGCTCCCCAAGCAGAGATTATTACGTACACAAGTACGCAAATCCAATACTTCGCTCAAGGGAAAACAAGAATTTTACAAAAATAATTCAAGATATTAGAAATTACTTTGACTGCAATATTTTTGAGAAAAGGATTCAATGCACTACACTAGGTTATAAAAAAATATGATGTTTAACAATACAAAATTCTCAACCTTCCAAGAAATTATAATCCATACATAATTACAGTTGCAAAACATTATTTTTTGACTTGGATAAATAGTTTTAATAGAAAATTAGTAAATCTTAAAATTTGGGCTTAGGGCCTAACTCAATCCCCAAAAACATATTTGCAAAGTGAGGTCCAACCTTTATAAAGACTACATTATCCATATCTTTAGTCGACGTGGGATTTCAACCCATTGAGAGCTGACATCCTGATGGCTACACTCTTTGAGGCTTCAATCAGTTTTTCTAGTTAGTCACTTTGTAGGTAGCCTTTTCCAAGACATTGACAACCAACTTTGATAGGCTGCAATTAAGGCAAGCTAGGGATGGCTGCAATTAAGACAACTTTCCAACACACTCCTTCATGCCCAGGGCTATGGGCCTAGAGCATGGCAATACAAGTGACCCAACAATGGATGTAAGGTAGACTATATAATACCATCTTAGAATTGGCTTAGACCTTAATTCAACCCAACAAAACTAACTTGAAAGGGAAGGATTGCCCAAGCTTTATAAGAAATCTGTAATTGATGTGAGATCTCAACACCCTAAGATCCACATCCCAACGGCTTGCACTCTATGATGTTTCACTCAATCTTTCTTGTCAACCCCTCCGTAGATACCCCTTCCAAGACACTGACAACCAATTCCGGGTAGCAATTAAGGCGGGCTAGAGGTGACTGTAATTAAGGCGACTTTCCAACAGTAAATAAACAAGACACTTTTCTTTAGGTGATATATATACTAGCTGAAGAGACAGGCATTGTCGTGCCTGTTTGTCCACATTTTTTATTCTTTGGAATTGGAATTGGATTTATTGCATATGTAGTTGGTGTGGTTTCTTTTTTTTATCAAAGTAACTAATGTAGGAGGTTGAAATACAACAGTGGAGTGGTTTGCAAAAGCAATTAAAGGGTAAAAAAAATCTAAAGAAAGTGGAGACTAAATGGGAATATCTCCTTTATTATTATATATGTGTGTATATATATACCATTTTATTTTATTAAATTCAGGTCTTAATGGCATTCCAAAATATGGACCTAGAAAGCAAATTCTTCAGATTGATAAATATACTTACAGATCGCAAGTCCCAACCAGGCATATTCCCATGGATAGAAGCCTTGCGTATCCTCCCTTTCTTTACCTCCCAAAGTTCACCAGACAAGGCATCACTAGCTTTGGGGGTAATTCCATTAGCCTGTTTGGAGGAATCATGTCATGTATAACAACTTCATATTTCTAAGGCTAAATAAAACTAACAATATTATCTTACCCTTGGTGGTGCATCTGATGAATCTTCTTGACCAGCACCTTTCAAAGGGAGTCCAAGGGGTGCTTCTCCCTTTGCTGCCGCGGCCTAGCATATTTGAAATGTCAGCAAAAAATAAATAGTAATATGAATAGGGAAATGCCAAATAAATACACAAACAATCAATTTATCATAAGATATAATCCTAATTCACACCTATCATATATTTATATTACGTATATGTCTGGATTGGGTTAGTTTTAGAAATTATAATCTATTTCTATATATATAAGGTTTAATTACTCATTTGATTTTTATACTTGCACCATCTTTACGTTTTGGTCTCTATACCAAAAAACTACACATTTTAGTCTCTAACTACAGGTGCACTTTTAATTCCGTTTTGGTCCCTGCCATCAATTGGGTCTTAACTCTTAACTCTGTTAGGTAATACCGACATGAATTTTTTGATGATTGTTAAACTACCAAAAATTGTCACTTTAGCAACAAATTTGTGAGAGTTTAACAACCGCTAAAAAATTTGTGGCAATTTTATACCACCAATTTCTATTTTGTGTCGGTTGTTAGTTAATGGAGAATAGACACACTTAATGGCAGAGACCAAAACAAAATTAAAGGTGTATGTATAGGGACTAAAACATGTACTTGATAGGTATAGGGACCAAACATAAAAATGATGCAAGTATATGGACCAAATGAGTAATTAAACCTAAACAAATTATTTATAATCTTGCTCTTCCTTGTTTGTTTGTAAAAATTATATTATAATCTTATAGATTATTTCTATTACAAGGGAAAAAGTTTTTTTTTTTTTTTCAAACAAGCAAGATTTTGGAGATTAAGATTAAAAGCTAACAGATTATTTTCTAACTAACTTTTGCTTTCCCATTTTATCCCTAACAATTGATTAATTTAAATACATACAAATGACTTTATACCTTTTTCGTAATTTTACTATAAAAAACCAATTATTTTAGACAATCCAAACAAAATAGATTATTTAAAAACTACTTTTCATCAACATATTTAAACATAAAACTTCATGTAATTGATTAAAACAATAGTTTATTATATTTATAATCGATTTCGCTAAAAATAATCCAATCCAATCCAAACACACTACATGTCATGGTGTGAAAAGCAGAATCTTTCATTGAACAGAATGACTTTACATAACCCATACTATTGGTTAATAGCAACAACCTATGTCCTGCATGTATGCATAGTTTAATGTTTCAAGTTCTTAATTATATTATCATGTAACAGGACAGCAGAATCAATATCCCTAAACAAACCTCAAAGACTCACCTTTACTTCCTCCATTGCCACTGTACTTGGAACACGACGATGTTCCTTCCGCCGTCTTGGTGCTTGATCCCCAATTTCTTCCATTTTAACCCCAGGATCAGCTTTCAACACTACCCGCACCCACTCCATGTCACTGTCATGTCCTGGCCTAGCCACTTCTCGTATGCCATCTCTGTAAATTGAAGGAGGATGTCGATTGTCACCATGTAGATCTGCTTCAGTCTTCTCAGGCTGACCATATAATTGTGCTTCCACAGAAAGATTCACACTAACAAATTTGACTTTTGTGTCAGACACATGGGTCATTGCCTGGTCAATAGCCTCAGCAGTTGATCTGGACATTCTATCATAGCTATTGCGATATGCTTCTTGTGCTGTCCATAATGGATATGCCCAAGGGGGCGGTTTTTGCAAGAAAGCATCTCCATTTGCCAAAGGAATCCCACCTTTTGGAAGTTTCTGAGAACTAGATGTCTCCTTGGAATTGCTATAACAAATGTTTTGCAGGAAGGACAATATATCAGAAATATGGTTTGCATTTTACTAAGTGCACTATTTTCCATACGCATGGGGATTATTATCCAAGTAATACCTTGGCATTTCACATCTCAAAACTTCGACACAAATCATGTAAGGTGCCTTCTCCCTAGAATTCAAGAGAACAGCTTCATCTTCAGGTATATGAAGCACACGGTACATGCCCTTTCCCAATGGAAAACAAACTCCTAGGAATATAGGGAAAGCAAGACTCATACACAAGCAAGAAGATAAATGAAAGCTGTAAACAAAGGGAATGCAGTGAACATAATTGATACACCAATAAGTGCATATTTTTAGGTAATGTTTGGATATCTAATGATGAGTGGAATGGAATGTGTCAAGTTAGAAATTTTGGTCCTTTTGCATATGATAATTAGGTTCAAAGATGATATTTCATGCTTAGTAATTAGCTTTTGTCCAAGTTTTCATTAGTTGTATTTGTTTGCTTTCTTTAACTTTTAATTTCTGGTTCTTTTATTTGTATTTTCTTTATCATAAGTTAGATCTTTAATGCTTTGAATTTAATACTTGTTCTTGCTGTTCACTAAAGCTAATTATCAAAGAAAAGGGAGGAGACATGATCCAATGTCATAGGCCATATCAATGAAGACCTGATGTCATAGCATTGGAATTGAAGCTAGGATTACTCTTTAAATATCCAATGCCAACTTGCCAAGGTGATGGAATTGCGATGCCATGGCACTGGAAACTGGGCACAAAATTTCTCTCTAGACACCTAGTGCCAGAGCATGGAAATGCAGTGCTACAGCACTAAGGTTGCAGAGTTAGTATTTTAAAAGGGCAAAGTTAGAAAAAAAGGGTCTCTTAAGTTACCATTCCATTATTAGGATATTTTCATGGTGAAACAGAAAATGCTTTCATTCTATATCCCCCAAATTGGAGGGAAAGAAAAAAAGGGATATTGGATGGAAGCATTCCATCTTGTTCTGCTCCATTCCATCCTATTTTAAGCAATTCTAACAATGGAAACTAGTATCATTCCATTCCATTTCACTCCTTCCCACCAATCCAAACATAGCAAATAAAGACTGAGACACAACTATTTCCACTACATATCACTATTTCCTCTAAGAACTAATAAACACCAAAAAGATAGCTTTCATACATGATTTCCTCCTAGAGAAATGAAAATAAACAATGATAGATGTATGGAAAAGTTCACTTTCTCCACCACATAAAAAGAAAAACACTGCCTATCTGCTTGATTTATCACGGTAACAATCCAAGCATCCAGGAAAATAAACATGTAAGCTCTTTGATCCTTCACCTGGAAAGGTGGCATTACTGTGTCTGAAATTGTTCAGACAACTCTGGCAATAACATGTAATATGCTCCGATGAAACACATAGTGGAATCCATTGACTACAATTAACATAACTAAATAATACCATTAAGAGTTAAGAAATACCTCCAGTATTCTGAGCCTCTGTTAAATCTAAATTGATCCCTGCAAGAGACTTGAAACACAGGAATAACAAAGAATATGTATGTGTCAGAAGCATTAGAATTATGAATACATATTCCCATCTCTAACCATGTCAGTTAGATAAAGAAAACATCAAAGAAACATAAGGAAATAACCTCATGCAGGGCATGTTTGCGATTTTCAACTGGAAAGATATCCACTAACCCAAATGATATCTCACATAATGTCAGCACAAAATTCAATGACTCGTGGTAAGCTCCTTTCCGGAACTGTGATGGACTAATTGGAAGGGGGGGCTTTGTTCCTGCTTTCTCATTTTGCTGCTTTGGCGATCCAGGATGCCTCTGCCAAAGTAACATGATAAAATCCAGTCAAGGCATAACGATATGTTATATGGGAAGCTGCCATGTATCTAATAATATTAAAAGTTAAAACCAGCAAAAATATGAAGAATATGAAAAACATAGTTCAGGATGCATTAATACTAATATTACTCTTCTAAGTTCTAACTCTAACCCACAACTACAATCATCTCTCAAGCATCCATCATGTGTGCAATATGTCATGCACTCGTGCCCATAATGACTGTTATTGATAAGGAGTGCAGGTAGCCAATAATGTGGTTGTTAAAAATGTAATCAATGTTGAAATCTAGATGGATACTGTAAAATGGATTTGTATCATGATGTCATAGTGGCATTAAGCCATTTGTATGGTTAAAAAAAATTATTTGGTGTGCCTGAACATGTATTCCATTCACAAATTTATGGTTTACATTCAACCAATACACAAATAAACTAAATGTTAATTGTTAATAAATATCAAACATACCTCTTTCTGCTTTTTTGACCCTAATAGCTCTGAATCTTCAATTGATCGGTCACGGTCTCTAAACAATTTGCGGAAAAAATTCTCTGTACCTGGACTACTCTCAAACACCCCACCATTGTTTTCATTGGCTGAACTACTTTTACCATCTTCAGGGTGCACACGAAAAATTCTTTTGAACAAAGAAAAATCAGAAGGCTCTTCTTCCTCAACATTGGTTTTGGTTGTACCATCTTCAATTTTATCATTTGTATCTTTCTTGTCCTCAAATTTATCCTTAAAGAATTTCCGGAAAAACCCTTCTTTTTCATCGTCTTCAGCAGTCTTTGCACATTTCTCATCAGAATTTGTAATATCCCCTTCATCATTCCAATCTGTCTTATCCTCAAATTTCTCTCTGAAAAACTTTCGGAAAAATCCCTCTTTTTCTTCATCCTCCATTGTCTTAGTGTGTGTTTTATCATCATAATCATTCTTGCTATCACGAAACAATCTCTTAAAGAATCCCTCTGAACTTGAGGCCAAATCCTCATCCTCACTTTTACTGTCTCTCAAGAGCCTTCTAAAGAAACCATCCTTTTCAGATTCTTCGTCATCCCCTTTACCATCCCTTAAGTGCCTTCTAAGGAAATTATCCTTTTCAGAATCTTCATCATATTTCTCAGATGACTTACGGAAGAGAAAAGCATCGCGAATCCTCTGGCCCAACTCATCATCACCTTTGCTATCTCTTAAAAGCCTCTTGAAAAAACCATCCTTTTCGGAATCAACATCATCTTTCTCCACCGACTTCCTAAAAAGCAAAGCATCTCTAACCTTTGGACCTGGCATAAATTTCTTAAATAACTTGTTCTCCTCAGAAGACTGCGGACTACCATCCTCCTGCAAATTGTTCCCCGAAGAAGGTGAGAATGACAAAGACTTCTGAACAGGTGGTGAAGATGTTAGTGACAACAATCGCTGTTTCGACGACAATATCTTATTCAAAACTTGGTTCCTGCCTCCAGGGCTCGATTGTGCACCTTGAGGCAGTATCAAGGGTGGCCACTCACCCATCAAGGTGGATGCAATCTGGCACTTCTCCTGAATCCTACTAATCCCTTCATTATCATCAGTGTCCTCAAGCTCCGCCAATAAGAACCAATGCACCTTCAAAGCAATCTTAAGCGCCTTGGAGCACACATCTATGACAAACTTATCCAAAGAGGGGCTGGGCTTGTGTATCATCATGTAACACACTTGGAACAAATAACTCTCAATTCCCTGCAAGGGAAGTGTGTACATTCTATTACAGAGATAATCGCGCACCCCAGAGTGATCATGCTTGTACAAGTAGCTAACAGCAATCCACTCACAGAAGAACGATGAGTCAAAGAACCTAATGAGCCACCCATTTTCACTGGACTCACTTGTCAAATTGGACCTCGACTCAATTTCCCTGGGTTCATCAACCTCCCCACGTGTCAATCCTAAAAGCCTCACCATCCTCAACCTATCATCATCAACCCCTCCAAGGGGAAACACCCTGATTTGAATTAGATCACCAGCTAAAGCATACTTAAACCCTACAAATCCCTAAAACCCTAATCCTCACACGAATCGAAATCCCCACTCTCATCGGTTAACCGCAAATTCCGAGAACGGGGAAATTGAGCAGAAGAAAACCCTCGTATCAATCATGAAAATGAAAAAGCAACACAATCCACGTTTTGTCTTGATGCAAGTTAAATAATGCAGCGAAAATTGAAGCGGTAGCAGGTACAATCGGGGAATCTTCCCCCCTAGAATCGCAACGAAGCTTCAATTCGAGGAAATGAAGGTACCTAAGTTGCGTGAAATGTGAATCTGGCTCTAACTGCACGAGTGCGTGGAATTGAATCGAATGCCGCAATGCATCTCCACGCCTTGTTCTAAACGACGGCGTTTTGATCGTCGTGATTACGGTGGCGCTGGTTGTCGTCGTTTCCTTCTTATGAAGAGAACGACAAAGCCGAGTACGAGTTAATTAAAAGATTAAAAATGAAAACCAAAAAATAAAAAAAAATAAAAAAAACTAAGTTGCGCTTAACTGTAACATACATGCACACTCCTAGTCCTAAGGTCGTGGGGCACAAAATTATTTCCCTCCATTCCCAATTAAAGTGAAGCTTACGAAAAAGAGGGGGGCCTCTATCTTCATAAGTTAAGTGTGAAAGTATTTATTGTACTTAAAGGTTGAAAGTGTTAAATATATTTTATTAAAATTTAAATTACTTAAGAAATCATTTTTTTCTATTTTTTAATACAATATATATTTTTTTAAATCTCTATTTATGTGATTGTGAATAGAGATTAAAAAATAAAATAAAAAAAAACACGGTAACGTATTCATTATTGATGATTGACGAGTAAGAATATGATATGTACTTTAAGGAAAAATAAACAAAGTGGAAATGTTATATTATACTATTTTGTTGTGCTACAAGCAGTGTGATGATACATAATTGGAACAACACAGATGGAATTGTACCCACCCATTTAAGGAATCATATATCGAGTGCTTGCCATTTGTAGTCACAAGACACAAATTTTATAACTCTCTGTTTTTCTGTATTAGTGATGTTGCAATCATTGAATAGAAACTGCACAAGTAAAAAAGAAAAACTGGGTAATTAATTCAAATTTTGGCCGACAATTGCTTAAGCGTTTGATAAAATTACACCGTTTGCAAATTACTTCCTTAAACTTAATTTTAATAATTCACAGAGTTGCATTTAAATGTTTAATAATTCACAGAGTTGCATTTAAATGTTTAATAATTCACTTTATGTTATTATATATGTCAACATGTTTATGGGTTTTCTTCAAGTTTAAAAGTTCTTCGGTCATAGTTTCTTTGTCATTTGTATATTTAAATTTGAATTGATTTATGATTTAATTTAAAAATAATATATATTTTACTACAATTTAAAATAAAATATACTCTTATTTACTTACTTTTAGAATCAGATTATATTATTTTTCTTGGAACAACATTAGGTTATATTATTCATTAAATATATAATATATTTCATAGATTTTAATAATCTAAGTGATCTAAACTTATAATCTGGTCCAAAAATATAGAATTCAGTGTGATTTACTTTACAAAGAGTTTTTCTAACTTATTCTAAATAAAAATAAGATTAACAATTTTATAATAACTGTTTGTTATAATTTTTTTTTATGTATTTTAAAAGATGGAATGATTGGTATAATTATGAAATTGATTAATTTTATTTTTACTTTAAATAAGTTATACAACTTTTTCTGATAGATCCTTTTTAAGCGTAAAGTGGTAATTTCAATTACGATTTTATATCCATACTAGAAATTAAACTATTGAACCGTACTAATTAATTAATGAATACAAGTATTGTATTAGTATCATTCCATTGTTTAAATTTATTTTTAAGGTATAAAAAAATTTCAAATGAAACATTTAAATTTTTCTCAACATCATTACTGTTATATGTTTTATTTATTGTTATCATTAAAATTTGAGGACTTAACCATCTTAACAATTAATTGATCTCCCTATTTTTTATTACTACAAACAGAATATGAGATATAGAGTATACTACATCAAACAAATAACCATAAGAGGTTACAAAATATAAACAGCAATCTCAAACAGATAAAGCTATCATAAGAAGAGGAAGAACCGTTTGCATTTTTCAAAACTTTTGTTAAGAGCAGTATAAAAACATGATTAGTTATTTCAAACAGAATCACATGTTTATTAGAATTTTCATAAGACGTGCAACATACTTAATTGACTATCCGACGATAAAATGTATGACAATAGTTAAGGTTAAGAAATAATTCAAACATTAAACCTATATAATCATATCATAAGATGCTGTCATTAGAGTAAAAACTGTTAGTTACAAAAAAAAAAAAGAACGAATAAAAACTACGTTATCAAAAAGCATAAAAAAAAAACACACGATAATGGTCAATATACTTATAGAAAGCGTGTTAAAGTAAATTGTTTTCACATTGAGCAGATGTGTTTTCAGAAAACTTTGTCATAAACAGAATCTAGATATTATAACAGAAAGAACAAATAAAACTCCTCTTAAGTAGTTATGTGGTTCTTTCATCTGCTTTTTAATCGTCCTTTTTTCTCTTCCTTTTTCTGTTCTTCATCTTATATTTTGTGTCCCTCCCGCTTTGTAATCATAAAATAAACAAACAGAATTAGCTAGGAGACTACAATAGATTGTGGAACATAATTATTAACGTGGCGAAGTACTGAGTATGTAAAAACTTTTGTTAGAAAGAGAATTAAATATTGGTTAAGACTTAAGATGATGCATGTATAGGTAAAACTATTTTTAGGATGATACATGCAAGAACGATACTAGGATAGTAAGATGATGCAAGAAGAATATGATAAAAAAACATGATCGGAAAAGCAAGAGTTTCCATCAGTTCAATAGGCAACGATTGGAAAATATGTCAAATACTCTTTTAGAAGTTTAATTTTATAAATTTATTTTCAAATTTTAATTCTAAAAGCGATTTATAGAAAAAAAAAATCACCTCTTTCTAAATCAATTTTGAAATTAAATTTTTGGAGGATATACTCTTTTTTTTTTTTTTTGAGAGGGTTAGTTTTGAAATAACTGTTAAAAAAAAAAAAAGGAACTGTGTAATTAGCAAAAAAGAGTTGATGCAAAAAGTAATGACCAAGAAAAGAAGTTAATTGGATTTGTAGGGAATAAGTGGGCAAGTCCTTTTGTGAAATACCCTGCATGTGATTGGGGCAATGTTTTTGAAGTGGCTGAAGTGTTGTTGGCAAAGGGAAAGCGTTGTTTGAGTTTTATTCTTGTTTGCAGCACTCACTTGCAGAGTTGGTGTTATTTTCACTAGATTAGAAGAAGGAAATTAGTAAATAATAAAATACATAAAAATTTACAAGTGGTAAAACAACTAAATAGGATCGGAAAAAATAAAAAATATTTACACCCTACACAGCAACGGAGACAATACTATATATAGTAGGGGCCAACACATTTTTTAAAATAATTCAAAATTATAAATATTAATCATCAGTTTCACATGTTATAAAAAATATTAAAATTTTGATATATACATTAACTATAATTTTTTTTACAAAAAAATCTTATTAATTATATTCGAAAAATATACTAACCCAAAATAAATTATGTTATTCGTTAGATTATTTTTTACAATAATAATTATAGTCAACACATTAAATAATTTGTTCTCAAATTTTTGAAAAGTAAAAAGATAATGTTGTGTTGCGATAATAATCAACATGCATTCTTAATTTTTACAGTAATAATAGTCAACATTTATATAATAAACAATACTCTGCTTGACAGATCATAAAGACAATGCTTTCTATGAATGGTCTTCTTCTTATAGTAAAGATTTAAGACTCCTTTTATTCGTCTTATATATTAAATTAGGATTTATTTTCTTATAAGTGACTTTTTTTTTTAAATATGACCAGAAATAAAATATTAGATATATCTCCATCAATTATATGAGTGAATTTAATATCAAATTTAACTTAAATATTAAAATATTATTAAGTGAGTTTTTCTTATTTGTATATTTGTTTAACTTACTCATGTAATACTTATTTCTTCTCACTTGTCATTTCAACGTATTTTTGTCTATTTTTTCTTAAAAAATCATGTACATCTTAACCTTTTTTTTCAAGGTTTTGTATTAATTATATATGCATATCAAATTTATAATTTTAAATATTTTTTATACATTTGTAAATTAATTATGCATATTTTTACCCATTTAAAATTTTCCTTTAAAATATTTTACTATTATTTTTATTTAATTTTTAAAAGGAGTTTTTTTTCTTTTGAATGTTAGATTATTTCATTCCTTATATATTAAATTATTTTAGTCTATTTATGAATTCATCTTTTTAATTTTGATTCAATTCATCTTTACTATCCTCACAACTATTTGAATTTCATATAAAAAAAAATTTAGGTAAGCCCCCATTTTTTCTCCGCTTTCTTTAAACAAATTTTACTTAAATTTTTTATATTATTTTAATTGTTGTGATTTGAGTTATGATTCAACAAAATATCTTTCCTGTATAATTTTTTTCTTGTTAATTATAAACCGTGCTATAGAAACTAGCTCGAATTGGCCAGTTGTCAATCTAATATATACTCTTTATATGGTTTGAAAATTGATAACTCATTTGTTTGAGTGATGACCTAATAACACAACACCTTAGTAGATAACTGGTCCGATATTTATTATTCTAGTATAAGTATTTGTTAAAAAAAATATAAAAACATTCTTATTATAAAAAATAGCTAAAAATATTTTTATTTCACAGTTAAAAATACTTTTATTAAAAACAATTATTCTAATTTATGTATAGATATATATAAAGTGGATAAAAAGTTGAGGGGTGGTGTTTTTGGTTGGTGTGATTTGGCAGTATGAGAATGATGTTGTGAATCGTTTGTTGAGGCTTCCCTTAGTTTTCATTCTCTGCATGGGAAAATATTGGGCTAAAGAAATAGAACAAAACTTGGACTAGTTTTCGGACTTGCAATAAAAAAAACTAGGTCTACTTAAAATCATAATAAAAATAATATATATTATTTACAATTATTTTAATTAACTCATATTTGACGATAGAATTCTTTTTGGACATAAAATAAATAAATTATAAGTACTGTAGTCAAAATAGTCAACCCAGGGGCAAAATAGTCATTTCAGATCTAAGAAAATGGTCTGGAAATTAAATATATTTTGAAATTTTTGTAAAATAATCAAGTCAAAAAACCTTCTAAATCTCTTGAAATAAATTTTATAAATTAAGAAAAAATGATATTGAAAATAAGCTATTTTAAATATTTAAAAAATTAACAATAAATAAATTCTAAACTTATCACAGAAGGTTCACTTTTAAAATATTAATCATTTAATTAATATTTATTAAGAATTTTCAAAGTAAAAATATAATTTAAATCATCATAAAACTTTATAACAGGCGTATTATGCAAGAACCTTAATTAAATTGTGTAGCATAAAGGTTTCACGGAAAGATTAAGAACAGTAAATAATACATTACAAAACTTAATTAATTTAATTAAAATTTAATTTCACTTTTAATCCTCCTATTATGGTGAATGAGTAATTTCGATCATCATAGTTAAAATAATTCAAATTATAAAAAAAAAAATTAAATTTCCATTTGCAAAAGCTTAGCATTTTCTTGATCTTGGAAGCAAAGTATAAGAATCTGAAAAGGAAATTTGCGAAAATATTGACCTAAGTAATTCTCTCCCCCAAATTGTAATTGCCAAAGTGAGTTAGACTCAACAGTGAACTCTCATTTTATCTTGTAAAATTATTTATTTGCCTGATCTATAATTTATTATTATTAAATGCCACTCACAAAATTATTTACAAGTGGCAGTTATTTGATACGCCAAATTTACTCATGCCCGGTACAGTTACATGAAGTTTTAACTACGTCCCATCCATCGAAAATTGTGATTTTAAATGTTCAAATGCTGGTCAAGTTGAAAACAGTAATGGAACAAAAAGAATTTGAGCCTCAAAAATAAGTGGGGTTACATTCTCCCAACACTAATCTCGTTTTGTTTTATTCAAAATCAAGAATTTGAGCCAATTTGTCACATCATACGCAGATGCAAAATAAGTTCAATTAGTTTCAAATCCGAAGAAGCAAACCTGATTTGTAGCCCAAAAGAGATCAAGATGGATCATTAACCATCAACAAATCACAAACCACTGTAGGAAGCCTAGTATATATATATATATACGTATGTCAGGGTAATCGTGTTATTCATGGAAATTAGAAAAATAAGTTGTGTACTCTACCATGCATTAATTAAGTTTATAATTGGAAGAGCAAGGCTTTAATTTGATATTGTGGGGGCATAGAATCTCAATCAATTAAGAACATGCTATAGCTTCAGCAGTTAGTTTAACTCGATATATTACTTCGTAAGAAACTAATGAATCAATCTAAAGGTTAAAGCATTGAATCAGCCACTCATTTTGTCTATAAATAGAGTTGGAGGAAAGTGATTAACATAAAAGAGGAAAATGAACTAATTGTTAAAGATAAAAAGGCGAGAAATCGAATCAACAAGTAGGTATTATATATTATCGCAATTTCTCCTTGTTGTAACCGTGATGTATTGTAGTTCCTTCTTAATTTTCTTTTCGTGAGTGCACATGTTTGTATCATTCACTGCATTAAGTTAATGATATTTTGTTGTTACAATGTAATGGTACCTTGGTGAAATAAAACAAAATAAAACTAGTGAAAGCATGTTCACAGGATCAGGAGTTAGAGTGAAATTATAAAAGGGAAAACCAACTCTCTACTCCTGCATTTCCCAAGCTCTGAATTATATAACTCAATTTTCTATTCTAATTTCTCCTTGCTAGAAGTTTCGGTGCCAACAGGGGCCACCTGTTTCTTCACTTTTATTTTGTTTCATTCATGTCTTTTTTCTTTTTTGTTTGATTTGGTCTGTGGTATAATTTTTTCTTCAGTAGCCCATCTTTTATTCTTATTACATTGTATGTCTTTTGATTCTTTTCTTGTTTACCATTTAGATGCTGAGCCTAATTTTTTTCTTTTTCTCTTTTACTGATTACTAACATGTTCAAATAGCCCAAAATTAATTTGTTGTAAATATATAATAGCTTGATGGTTCCATCAAATCAATTTTGCAGTGATGATAAACTAAAAAAATTTAATCCTCAAGATTTATTTTTATACACAAATGTATTAATCAATCTCTTTTTATCTTTCTTCTTTCTTTGTGGTTATTAACATAAATTTAGGTGTGACATTAAATTTCCAAAGCCCATCCTTGAAAAATAATAATTAGTTTTATTTGATCTCACCTTTGTTAGTTTATTTATTTATTTGTTTTCTGTTAATATAGAATTAAATTGCTTAATTTTTTTATTAAGGTAAAGTATATATGAGTAGAAGTAACAAATAAAAATGTTTTATTATGTTAGAGGAGTAATTAAGATTTTTATTTCCATTGAGACATTTTGCTTCCATTATCAAGTAGTCGATTATTCATCTTTTAGAAAAGTTCAATTTCCATAATTCTGTTGCTAATAAATTAAAAAGGAAAAGAGAAATATTTAAATTTATTAATAATTTTCACGATTAATTAAAGGAAACCATTTTTTATTGGAGGTATTAAGGGTATAATTCCACATTTCTCTATAAATCAAAACAAAAGTTTTTCTTTCAATTATTTCTCTTAAATTAATTAGCAGTGACTTATATTAAATTTTTATCAAGTTTAATTTTTTTCTCCCGTCACAACGCTCCATGTTGTGACAACAATTCTCTGGCTATTTTTTATTTATTAATTTATAACAATATTAATTACGCACGGTTCTAAAATTTCAACTTAATGACACATTGTACAGCTAACTAGGAACCAACATTTTGAGATCAAATGATAGATATATTTAAATTGGTTCTACCTTGGGATGAGATTACTGTAGTGTAAATAATAGCAATATTGGGAACGATAAACTTGTTTAAAACAACATAGATTAATTATAATTCATGGCATTTAAATTGACTTTGCTAGTTCAATCATGGAAGGTTAATTAGCACAATGAAAGTTGTTTATTCTTACCAAGTTTATACGCTTTGTAAATGCAAAACTAATTTGTATAAGCATATATAACCTGTTATAAAGTTGATTTGTCGTTTTGCAATCATGTAGATACCTACTCACTCTATGCAAACATTAATCAACTTCCTTATTTGGTAGCCCTAATAAACTGCACGAAACAAAAATACTTCCAAAACTGAACAAACATATTTCATAAATATGCTCGCCGAAGGAGATTTTAGTTTCTCCATTAGATAGAATGAGGCATCGAGTCCTTTTGTAGATCATAGAGGACAGGAATTTAAATGGGGAATAAATTCCAAGTAGACTACTCACAGGCTAGGGATGTACGTAGAGGTAGATATTATATATATTAATTATGAGAATGGCTTTTCATCTATATCTATATAACCAATCACTTTAATTTCATACTTATTGTCTCCCATCTGAAGTAGCCATACTTTATAAGATGGGAAGAGTTAGCAGCAGCAATGGTAAGAGTGCAAAATGTTGCAGCAGAGGGCATTGGAGACCCTCTGAAGATGACAGACTTAAGCAACTTGTGAAGCAATATGGTCCCAAGAACTGGAACTTTATTTCAGAACATCTTCAAGGAAGATCAGGTCATTTTTTATTTTCATGACTATTTTTATTTGTCTTTCCATTTTTTATAAGAAATTATGATCAAGTGGTTGTTGCATACATGTTCTTAATCAATTTCTATATATAATATATATTTAAGTTTATTAATTTATAAAAATTTTTAATAAAATTTGATTATGTGTCATGTAGAGATTAATTAATAAAAGTTATTTTCTCTTTGTTTGCATCACATTTTTTATAAGAAATGTTTGTTCATTTCGGGGTGAAGTTGTTTACTAATTAAATTTTTATATAAATGCATAGGGAAAAGTTGTAGATTGAGGTGGTACAATCAACTAGAACCAAGCATCACTAAAAAGCCATTTACTGGTGAGGATGAAGAAATGCTCCTAGCACTTCACAAATTGAAGGGAAACAAATGGGCTTCAATAGCCAAATTCTTCCCTGGAAAAACTGACAATGCTGTGAAGAATCACTTCCATGTATTAATGGCCAGAAGGAAGAGAGAGCGCTTGGCACTGTTTGGTGACACAATTGATCATAACTATTCTCGAATTCGTTTTAATTTGCAGAACTATAAAAACAAGGGAATCTTAAGTACGCATGGCCCACAGAAGCCATCTCCTTTGACTCTATTAAGTGGATCTTCAACCATCACATCAAGTGCTAGAGAGAAACAACCATTGTTTGATTTGGACCATTTTCCTTCTCATAGACATAATCCTATTGCTTCTTCTATTCTTGGCAGTTACCATAGTTTCACTGCCCCAGCAGGACTTCCTAGTGTTGGCAAGGTTGTTCCTCTTCCACACAAATTTTCAAACCATAGTTATGACCACAGAACTGAACATTCAATCAAAAGAGGTAAACATCCATGTGATGGCTTCGTGGCACTGTGCAAGTTGAGTACCAATGAGCAAGAACAACGTCAACCTCTTAATCTCAACCAAAACGGTGTTTCCTTCATAGACTTTCTTCGAGTGGGAACTTCTTCTGCCAATGATGATAGTATTAATGGATATGACACCCTTTTACACAACTAGCTATTACAGTTACTGCCATTTGGAGGACAAAATATTCACAATTTAGGGTTCATTTTGCTGTTGTTTTCAATGTTTCCTTAATTAGCCCCTAGGATCACAATCTTTTTAATTATGTCATTATTTTGGCTTTTTCTTTGTTCTAATAATTATCCTATTAATGCCATTTGAAGAACAACCTTTTCTTGTTGCAGTGTGTCCTATGATTTCTGTTTCCCTTCTTTTACGTCCATGTTAATCTAATCAAATGTGTATATACTTGCATATACCGTATAATGTACGTAATCTACAATATCATCATTTTTCTATTATCGCTTTGTCTTTTAGTTGGACAGGCATGCTACTTGTTTTGGGGGTGTTCAAAAAATCAAACAGATTGATATTATTTTTGGTTTGGTTTGGCTTTATTTTTAGTACAATTTGATTCATGATTTGCGACTTCAGATCCCAAAAAAATGAACCAAAGCGTACACATCTTAGCGTAAAGTGTGTTAAAACTAATTTGTAATTATGCACTATTTAAGTTTTTTATATTATATACTAATAAAGTTTTGTTACTACTAATTAGATATACAGTGAATAACTAAATTATATGTAGAACACTTTATGACATGTATTATAGTCAATAAAGTATTGACATGAATTGAAAAAAAGAAATTAACTATCTGAAACTTAAGTATTAGTGTAGTTAATACATGGTCAATTCGTGTGATATATATGTTTGATATGTTTAAGCAAAAGTTTGGTTTCCCCGTTGTATATAAAAAAACCACCTAAAGTGATGATTTCAGAAATTTATATTTGTGGGATAATATTTATACGTATAAGTTAGTATCATACCTAATAAATATTTATTTTTATAAATTTAAATTTAAATAAGAAATAAATAAATTTATATATAAATTATATTATAACTAATTTATAATATAAATTATAATAATTTACTTTTAACTCAATAATTTTTTTTTTAAAATATTAAAATTCAATTTAGAATGGAAGATAAAAGGTGATAGATTAAAAGTGATATATACTTAAAAATTAATAGTAGATAGATAGATAGATTTATAATAACAAATATTTTTTAATATAAATTATAATAATTTACTTTTAACTATCAATAATTTTAAAAAAAATATTAAAATTTAATTTAGAATTGAAGATAAAAGATGATAGATTAAAAGTGATATATACTTAAAATTTTGATAGATATTTTGAGATGGTTGAAAAAAATTTTGATTAATTAAAAAAAATTATAAAAATATATATAAAAATAATATTAAAATATCTAATTGAAAGACTAAAATAAATTGTTTAATGATCATGTATAATTATATTCAATTAGAAATATTATATTCAATTAGAAACTATCATTAGTATGATTTTTAAAAGAATATTATAAAAGTCAATAAATTTATCGAACACAATTATTTGTAAATGGACAATAATGTAAAATTATTTTACTCTGATATTGTATAGCTTATTTTCTCAAATAAATAAGATTAAAAAATAAATTTGTTGTCAATATTTATATTATAAACAGTTTTTATTATATTTTAAAATTATATATTATATTAAAAAATTAGTGGTGACAATTGTCTCTACACTCCTCCATATGCTTCGGTCCCTGCCACCTAACTATAAAGAGGATTAGTTCCACCATACTGTAAATGTTCTTGGTTTGAATAAAATTATATCACTTATGATCCTAATTACAAAAAGGCATTAGATTGTAATTGTTAAGTTTTTAATACAGTTATTATTTCAACGCAAAAAAATGACACTTTATCGACCTGGCATTGTATATAATTTATCTCTAACTCTCACTTTTTTAATCTTTTTCACACGTATGTATCAAATAAAAAAAAAAAAAAATATATATATATATATATAACTTTAAAGTGTCCCATTTTGGTATTAAAAGAAAAACATTTTCCTTTTCAATACATTCATTCTGCATTTCTGCTTAAGGTAACACCCGGTTACCATCTTGCAAGCCAAAATAAAATGAAAGTTTATGTTGCAAGGTAAAATGTTTATAAAGATGAAAAGTAATAACAATATACAGTTTATGAATAAAACATTAATAATACGAATTTAAAATCGCCGTTGCCGGGGATCGAACCCGGGTCGTCCGCGTGACAGGCGGAAATACTCACCACTATACTACAACGACAGATGCTATTTTTTGAGAGTTTTATGTTTTATATATACAATTGTATTTGTTGTTAAAACTAAGAATGATAAGAACAATACACAATACGGACGAAAGAGTTCTTTACTCTTGTGTATTGGATACACAAATAAATTGCTCTTTATATAGAGAGGCAATTCAAAATAGATAAAAAAAAGAAAACAAAAAATAAGGAAATTGTATCTACTAAGTTCTAGAAAAAAGAAATTAACATGCAGAAACAAACACCTACAATCTAGGAAATTAAACAACCCAAGTCAAAGATAAAATGTGACTCAATAGTATTGTTGTGGAAGAAGAATTCAGAAGCTAAGGTGGCATAGATAGTGGCAAGTTTTGGACATAGATCCTATATTCTGTTATGAGACGCTCATATGTTAAGCAGTAATATTAAAGAGTGAACCTGCAGCTCAGAAAAATGCCATTAATTTATTTATTTATCATAAGAAGGGCTAGAATCCAACATATTGGACAGCAAACTAAAGGAAGATAAATTTAAATTCATCTTCTATGTAGGTTGAAAATTGAAGAGTATTCTCCAACGTTTCGTCTTTAGCGCAATTCTAGAGAAAATTTCCCGTTGCCTCAATCCCTTTTTTCTTATAAATTGGGGAACGTGAGTGGTTTTCAACCTAGTTCCATGGTTCAGGACGTTCATATAGGTTGTAGTCTTTAAGTAGTGAGAAGTTTGAGCCTAATTCTTTTGTCAACTACATAGCTGATCATCGAGCGACCGTGATGGAAAACAAAATTGATTAAAGAAAAAATGTGAAGGTTGCAACAACCGTAAAGAAACAATTCATTGGCATTGAAAACATCAGCAATGAAACTGTGGTCATGTCTGTTGCAGTTTCAGATTCATAATTACAATTCATAACCTGGGTCCTGCATAAACTTAGTATCTGGCAGCTTAATTTTTGTGAAAATTTGTTTCACATTTTACCGTTTGTCCCAAATCTTAGGCATATGTCTATTCCTTTTTGGCAATTAATTAGGTTTTACAAAAATGCTGATACTGTTGTGCATTTTGTTTTATATCTCAGAAGGTTAATATTTATAATTAATTAATTTTAAGTGACCTCTTTTAAGTTGGTCTTTGTCTTACCTTTAAATATGAATTAACATTATTTTACATTATTTGAGGATGTAAGTAAATGAAATTGAGATGTTACATTACCTACAAGACCACACCACAAACACAATATAAATAGTACTAAGCTAGTATAATGATATCCAACAGTTAACTATAAATGATATCCAACAGAGCGGAAGTGAAATCATTAACACCATGATGAAGTTCCGAGTGAGAGAGTGCGATAAGGTTCCTCTTTAGGTTGTGAACTGATTCGGACGCGGTGTCAGAAGGCACGGAAGAGAGCGAGCCCAGGCCGGGATTCTGGGAGTTGAAGACGGAGAAGACAACCGCAAGTTGCGCGCCACGGTTGAGGAAGTAATGGAACAAGCCCTTGGGGATGACGAAGACGTCACCGGGCTGGAGAATCTTCTGGAAGAGCTGGTTTTGGGTGTTGAGAAACGCAGCCACCAAGACGCCTTGACTGACAAAGACCATCTCCGTGGCTCTCGGGTGGTTGTGGAGGTTGACAAGCCCGTCCACTTCGATGTCGCTTCGACCAATGGAGAGGCCCAGAGTGTTCAGGCCCGGGAACTTGGAAGCAGTAACAATTTTAACCGATGAACCAAATTTGTCTCGTGAACCGGGCCTGCTCAACTCCATGCTCTTGAAATCGTGGGCGCTTGTGTTTGATGGGTTCTCGCAGGCCAGGCCGTTCGTGAATATGCCTTGTTTTTGTGCCGGAGATGTTGGGCAGAAGTCCTTCACGTTATCGCATTTCGATATACATACACGTGTGCCGGTAATGGCTATTAAAAACACGACCAACAACGAACAATGGGATTTCATCTTCATCTTCATTTATTTTGTCAATATTTTTAGTCTTCTTCAACTTTATATAATGTATCAACTTGTGTAATGTAACTAATTAAGTAAGGTCTTGATGTGACGAATGAGTTTTTTGGGGTTGCAAGAAAAACAAGTTAAGACATTCTTGGAGTTCACTGCTGGCTTAGCGCGCCAGTGTGTTATGCATTGCTTCAAAGAAACATTATCCGATTATTGTATTCACTATTATCACAGCACCATCTCCTGGGATTTGATGGAGTGTGAATTTATTTATTCAGTTTAAAATAGCAGAATTCAAATAAATTAACCTGTCAATTTTTAGGTCATGTTTCTATTTATAGCAGTTGTTGTCTTGTACCCAATAAGGTTGTGATGGTTGGGGGAGAGCAATCCTTGGTATACACGCTTCTACGCCATTGGAAATAATCATAGCAGAAAACTATAATTACTTTGTTACACTCTGGTTATTTTATTCTATTAATTGTATTACTTTGTGCAAAAGAAAAGATATTAGCAATATAATTTCTCGTAAGGCAATGTTCATATTTTAAATATTATATTACAAGAAACTATGTCATACTTTTCTTTTCTTTTCAAATAAAAGACCGAAATAATATATTTTGACGTAAAATAATTAGCCTTCGATTGATTTCTTGCTTTTAAAATGAATTTTTCCATTTATTTTTACTTTTAAACAATACTTTAGATATTGTTGCAACCGGTAACCTTACATTTGTTTAAAGATAAACTTTTTTTTTAGTTCTTATAAATATAAAATTGGTTTACTTTTCTAAATTATTTTTTATTAATTTTAATTGAATAAATTAGTAATTTAGTCACTAAAATTATAATTGTTCATCAAATTGGTTCATAAGATTAATAAAATAGTAAAATAACCTATCATATGTTACTATTCAATTTAGTTTCTGATATTATAATATAAAATCAAATTAATTTCTAAAATAAATAAAATATCATCATAACTCATGAAATTATAATTATATACTAATTTAGTTCTTAAAATTATTTGACCGGCTCATATAAATTAAAAATATCAACGACGGTCAAACTGATTCTTAAAATTAAAAATAATTAATTACATTTTTTGTCTCATATAAATCAAATTAGTCATTGAATTTTGTTTTCTTGTATAAAATTTGTAAATTATAAATATAGAGATCAAAATGTGAAAAAAAATTATGAATAAAATTCACAAAATTTTATAAATTATGAAAAAAAAGATGAAATTACTTCTTTTTAATTTTATAGATTAATTTGATCTATCATTACATTTTTAAAGATTAAATTGATAAATAAATCATTACAATTTCAAGAATTAAATTAGTAATTTCCTCCGTCTTAATGCTTATAATTTTTTAAAATAATTTTTATCACGGCTTATTTATGACCAGACATGTATTAAACATGTTATCTTAACATAGTTATTTGCACATGTAAAAAATACATGTCACGTTATAACTGAGTAATTTTATAAAATTAAAATTTATAACTACTAAACCTAATACAAAAAATTCGAAGACTATAACCAAATTAGATAATAAAAACTTATTTTAATTTTGTTTAATTATTTTTAAATTCTCATTTGATTGGTAGAATAAAAGTACATAGAATAGGATATATAATTTATTTTATTTGATCTACTACAATTGTAGGACATATATTCAATAATATAATATAATTATTATAAAAGCATCCAATTGCGTGTTTGAATTATGTTTAATTTCAAAAAACTGATTATTTTCCAAAATTTTCTGATATTTTTTTAAGAAATAATTATTTTTCGAAAAATAAAACTAACCTAAACATGCTATACACCAATATCTGTAAGAACTGAAGATAACTCAAAAATTAGAAGAAAAAAAATGAGACCCGCAACCTCATCCAGCCGCGTGCGGGACCCCACTGGAATGACCGTCATTTTCACCCTAATATTTCCACATTTGTCCACTAACACAATACCACTTAATACCAAACATATCAATATAAAAAAATTATTAAATAAATAAGTAGTAAAATCTAAAAAACCTTATAACTTTAATTAATAATAAACAATATGTTAAAAAAAATTATTAAGCTTTCTCGTTGTACCGATGCCAATCAGAATGATGCAACCTAAATTAATGATTTTCGCAAGAATATTTCCATATTAGAAAAAATAATACAAATAAAAGACCTGATCTGATTCAAAGTTGTTTTCTTAGTTCACTCTATATTCACCCTTGGGCTCTCGTTAAGTAAAACAAAAGAATGACTTGTTTCACCGCCACGTCCTATAGCCACCAACCATGGCAATATCAATCAAATAACACTCTGCACGTGCCACCCAAACTAGGAAATTTGTCACCTTAATTCAGGCTCCCTTCAATACCCAATTCATTTCACCTCTTTTTTTTGTCCGTTGAGATGAAAAAAATTATGTTTGGGATGTGGATCCAAACGTACTTTTAAGCAAGACTAAAACTGCTTAATCAAATCATAAGCCTGTTTTTTTCAATTGTTGGAACTTGCAACCATCCAGGATTTGTGCACATAGTAGATCAGGAAGGTGAACACCAGGATGAATAGCTATTGTTCCGCAACTCAAGACAAGGAACAGGGGGAAAACCTCGGTGGCAAAACCAGTGACATATTCACAACGCCATGTTGCAGATAAGGCTATACCATGCAAGGTAATGTTTTTGAAGCACAAGCCTTCAAATGATGAGCCCTCTACACCTTCCAAAACTGGGGCTTTTGTTGAATTTACACTCACCACATTACTGATTAAAATGTCTTTGAATCTAGGAACAGCTTTTGGATCCCACCCATCATCGGGATGGTCATTTGAACCTCTACTGAACCTAATTGGTATCTTCACTCTCTCCATTCTTATATCACTTATACTAACATTGCTTATGTAGCCTCCTCTGCCTTTGTCAGATTTTATGCGAACACCAGCTGCGGAATCCCACACATGCAAATCCTCAATCGTGATATTTGAAATTCCACCCGACATTTCGCTACCTATGCCTACTCCAGAACAAGTTGGGGTAGTGCCTGATACTCTCCTCACTATAATATTTGTACTAGGATGGGCCACCGTGATTCCATATTGATCCCAACCACTCTTAATGGCCACAAGATCATCCCCACTTTCTATGTAGTTATCTTCAATACATATATTGGTACTTGAGTCTGTATCATCAGAGAGAAGTTAACTAGTAAGAGAATATAAGGCAATTTGCATCTACCATTTGAACTCAGCCAAACAGGATACAGAATGGAAAAAAAGAGGATAGAGTAACAAAGGGGCAAGACAAACCTGGGTCTATGCCATCGGTATTTGGGGCATTAAGAGGAGCCAAGATTGTCATCCCTTTGATCACAACATTACTAAAACAAAACAGGGAAGTTTATTAAATCTCATCAAGTGTTTGTGGTTATAAAAGCTAAAAACATAAGGGCTAACTGAACCGAGTTTCTTACATGTACGTGACAACTGTAATTAGATAGGATATAATTGTGCACAATATAAAAAGATCCCCAAAAAGATCAAACCTGCAGTAAACAGGATGGATGGTCCAGAAAGGAGAATTTCGAAAGGTGAGGTTTGAGATAAGAACATTATCCGAGTTCATTAGTTCAAGGAGGTGGCCTCTTGTGTGCTCCAATGTTCTGTTCCACCAAAGTTCCCACCACATCTTTCCTTGACCATCAACTGTCCCATTTTGTCCTACAAAACCAGATAGCTAATAAAATGCCTGCCAATAATATGTGAACCATACACTTGATTATTTAACTATGGTGTACAAGTATGGCAAACTTGAACTAAATTAATTCTTGGCTTTTTCCTTTCCAATGTAATCACAACTGCCTTCAAATTTACAAAATAGCAGTTAAATATTAAACCTAACTTTTTGTCTCCAACAGACTTAATAATATAATTAAAACCCAATTGGCATTTCAGCCTGAGTTCTGTTCCTCTTTCCTCGATTAATTTGTTGTTGTACCAAATGAATTGAAGGAAAGGAAAAACCTGTCATGTGTTTACCTGTAATGACAACATTGCTGATGCCATTTCCATGTATAAGGCTAATATGTCTTCCTCCAAACCTCTCTCTCCCTCTTCCATAAGATGGCAATGCCTCAATTATCGGCCATTCTTTTGGGTCCTGTGCATCAAATTTTAATTTAAATTAATATATAAACAAACTTACCTTCATCAAATTGTCGGAAGCATAATTAACATCAAATTCAAGGCGTTATTAAATAAACAGGGATGATTCGGTCGGTACCATGTGGTTCCTAATTGTACCATTTGTCGCGACACAAGTCAAAAAGCAATCTCTCACCTCTTTTCTCAAGAAAAACCGATAAAAATAAAGGTGACTTTTAAAAGGACGTTATTTCTTTATTCATAAATAAAAACACATATCCGTCAACATAGCCGGTTATTACCAATAGTTATTGAAATGAAATGAAATAAATTAAAAAAGAAAAAAGAAAAGGTGGAACCTGAGAGGCGAGAATAATGGCACCCTCGTTAAGGAAGAGAGTGAAATTACTTGTGAGATTAAAACTCCCAGTCAGCCACGTTCCCTTGGGGATATTCAGCTGGGCCCCGCCCCGGTTCTGGAAACGCTGCATGTACCGAATCGCCCTCCGAAACGCTTCGGTGTTGGAGGTGACGCCGTCGCCGACGCCGCCGAAATCCTCGATCGACATGACGAACTTCCGCGGGGGAAGGTGGCGGAAGAAAGCAGCGCAGGTTGTTATTGGATCGGGCCCGGGCGAGAGGAACCAAACGGGCCTGGCGGGAAGGTGGAGGTAGAGAAAGGTGAAGAGAGTGAAGAGGATGAAGAAGAGGGCCCAGGAAGGCCTGGTACAGGTTCCCAAGAGCCCGGCGCCAAAGGTAGTTTTGTCAGATTCCATATATATGTATGTTGGAATGAAAGAGGGTTGGGTATTGGTTTTGTTAAGGTGGTGGCGATGGGGAAGGAAGAGAAGAGAGGGTGATCTTTTTGTTAAGGTGGTTTTGTGAAGGTATAAGGAAGAGCAAGTGCGTGTTGCACTACTATTTGCATACCGGAACACACCACGGGTCTAACTGTGTAAGAAAGAAAGGAAAAACAAAAAATAAAAATTAAGAAAAAAAAAAGGGGGGCGGGGTGGGGGCTACTTCAAAATTTGTATTTGTCCGGTGTGCCAAACTCCCACTCATACAAATCCAGCTTTTGCTGCCTCTTCCACGCCATCAAATACCCTTCATTTCTCTCTTCTTTTCCTGAGTATGGAGTATTTTACTATTTTGTATATTTTCAAAGAAAAGTATTATAAAAGATATGAAATACAAGCATATAAAATATTAAAATTTATTAAAATAATATTTCATTTTTTATTATTTATGTACACATTTATTTTTGTTAAATATTTTTTTTATAAAAATACCTTTTTAAAGTATAGTATCAAGTAATATTATTTATTTAAGAATTCAATTGTATGTATTTTTATTGTAAAAAACTTACACTAATAATTAATAAAAAATCTTCATTACTTTAAAATATTCATTATAAAAATTAACAAATTAAATATATATATATATATAACAATTTTTTATTGAATGAAATTATGGTTACATAAATTATTTATTCCATTTATGTTAAATTTAAAAAAAATAATGAAAATGTGGTCATATTATTCTTATTGCAATACACTTTAAAACACATATCACATGTGTTTATTAAATAATTTTAAACTACTATAAAATTTCCAATAAAGGTATTATATCATAAAAACTATCTTTTATTTGAAAAAATATTAAACAAAAAATTTGGAAAACAAACTGGCTAACTTGTACTAATATAAATTAATTATTCTCTAATATAAAATTTTACACGTTAATGAAGAGGTAAATTTTGAAAATTACCAAAAAGAAGAATTAGAGGGTGAAATATATAAATTATTATTATTTTTTAAATAATTAAAAGTATTTAATACTTTTAACAATAATCTTTATTGCACTAATAAGTAAGACACATATAGATTTGTTTCTTTTTAAAGGTAATGGGTCCAGGCCACCGTCCCATGGAGTTGATTTGGTGCCTGAAAAGCTGGCACAACAGATGGAAATGCGCGCCATCACCGGATCATGTGTGACAGGTAAATTTCTTCTCTTTCACACACACACTTAAATTTGCCAATAACATACTAACATGAAGCAATATTTATTATTTTACGTTTAGGTTTACAGAACTTTTTTTAGACAGGGGTGCAACTTTACACATCAATACATGGCAGTAACATGGGTTTAACACGCACCTAATGTTGTTCATGAGACAGATTAAACCTTCTTGTGCTGTCTTTTGTTTGATTTTAAATTTTGATCGGGTTAGTTTGTTAAATTTGAACCCGGTTTTAGACTTATAAAAGATAGATAATGTTTTTGTCTAATTAAAATTTCATTTATTTAAGGATACTATCAGATTGTTTCAAAGAGTTGATTAAATAAAAGTATAGAATGATTTAAATAATTAAAAACATTCAATCGATAAATTATTACATTATAAAACATTTCATGAAATCATCATTTTAAACAGAAAACTTGATTTATTGCTTGACAAATAATTGCTGAATTTTACTCTTATTACTCTTTATATATATATATATATATATATATATTATAAATTTAATTGTTACATCTCTTATTTTACGTTTTCTGTGATATATGACATAATTTTTATTTAATACCTATTTTTATAAAAAAAATTTAAATTCTCAAACTGTTAAATATTTTAATTATTTTAATTTTTTATTTTATTACAATTTTTTTACATCAAATCTTTATTAGTTATATTTTGAAATTAATTCATTTCATTCTTTTTTTCTAAAAAATGTTCTTTTCCTATATTTAAAGTACTTATATTTTATTTAAATTAAAAAACTCATATAATGTACGAGTATAATATATTTAATAATTATATGTTAAAACATTTTTCAGCTATTTATTATTTTATTAAATTATAAAACTTTGTTTCATACCTCGTCTTTCACTTCCAGAAAATCCCCGTTTAGTGATAGAAAAAAAATCCAAAACGTACATTACACTTTAGCACGGTTAATGGTATTCATGCTAAACAAGTAAATATCTACGGTTAGGTGATGCGAGTGATTTTTGATAAATACTTTTATTTTTAATCCTACATATTTTACATCTATATCATATCATGAGTAAAAAAAATACTAACGTCAACCTTAAAACAAACAAGTTACACCATGCTTTTGTGACACTAAAAATCCAATTCTGAGTTTTCTTATTTATTTTTATTTTTTGAAAAATTGACGCTACTTATTCATGTTTCATCGCCATGCTAGTTTGCATTGACTGGTCCATATTATTTTGTATCTTTAATTTATTTATTTTTGAAAATTAATACAGGTCAATTCGATGCTAAATTGTTTAGTTTTGAATTATGTTAATTCTTTTTATTTTGTTAAATTATAGAGTTACACAGCATAAAAATCTACAACGTATTTTTTTTAAAATAATACATATTCAAGTTAGTGTAGATTTTACTATTCAAATTTGATATCCGAATTTATTTCATTAAATTTATAATTTTAAGTTCAAATCAAACTGATATTTTAAACCAACCTATATATGTTTTTGGAAATGATAGTATTGTATCGTCAGATTGATATATATTAATGTCCACTCCTAATATAACATAATATTTTGGAATTATACATATCCTAGACATTATAATTAAAAAAATAATAATAAAGCACAATCTATGTATATATTATAATCACATAATGATAACTATAATTACAATTAAAAAAAATACCAAAATTAACATAAAATGAATATTACAACTGAATTGCTCACAATGTCAATCAAGATAATGATACATGTCAACATAAAAAATTCATAATCACAATCAATGTAATAATACTTTTTAACACTTTTTTTCGTTGATGGTATATTTAGATCATCTTTTTTGGGCTTATAAATTAGGTACAACCTTTATGTTGCCCATTTTTAATAGCTTGGTTCATTTTGGGCTCGATATAAAGATGTTGAACATAATAAATTAAAAAAATCTCTAAAAGTATTATTGTTAAAAAAAAAAAGTGAAAACATTTTTATTAAAAATTGACAATTAAAAAATAATTATTCTAATTTATGTATAGATATATATATATATATATATAAAGTGGATAAAAAGTTGTGGGGTGGGTGTTTTTGGTTGGTGGGATTTGGCAGGCTGAGAATGACGTTGTGAATTGTTTGTTTGGCTACAAGGCGGGCCGTTGAGGCTTCCCTTAGTTTTCATTTGCAGGTGCGCCATCTTTACTGCCTAGGAAAATATTGGGCTAAACACAAGAGAACAAAAATTGGACTACTTTTCCGACTTACAATCAAAACTAGGTCTACTTAAAATCATAATAAAAATAATATATATTATTTACAATATTTTTAACTAACTCATAGTCCACCCAGGGGCAAAATAGTCATTTCACTTCTAAAGCCATAGAAATTTCAGAAAATGGTCTGGAAATTAAATATATTTGAATTTTTTTGTAAAATAATCAAGTCAAAACACCTTCTAAATCTTTTCAAATAAATTTTAAAATTAAGAAAAATGACAGTTGGAAAATAAGCTATTTTAAATATTTCAAAAAAAATAAAAAAATAAATTCTGAACTTTTCACAGAAAATTCACTTTTAAAATATTAATCACTTAATTAATATTTATTAAGAAATTTCTAAGTAAAACTCTAACTTAAATCATCATAAAACTTTATAATACATTGATTGAATTATGTAGCATAAAAGTTTTGTGGAAAGATTAAAAATCGTATATAATATATTACAAACCTCAATTAAATAAATTAATTCTTAATTTCACTTTAGGTCATCCTAATTTGTTACATGCATAATTTTAATCTTCATTAGTTAATTGTTTAGTTTTTGTCCATACATATGAAAATTAGGTAATTATAGCATGATAGTTTTAATTGTTGGATTTTTGTTTATCTCAACATTATTAATTGCTCGATTTTTTAACACAACGAGCAAATTTACTTTTACCGTTAACTTACTATCCAATTTTAACGGGTGTTTACATATAATGAATAAGAGTATTTTTTTTTTACCTGCTTATTAGTGGAGCGGAAACAGATACAATAATATTCATACTTGCAAATACTTGCTATCCATTTAGTTTATAAACTTAATTATTTTAATTAGTATAATTGTATAGAGTAATTATATAAAATATAAAATTATTTTATTTTTGTAACCTTTAAACTATTTTTTAAATACCAAAATAAAATATCATAGTTAAAATATTTATTAAAAATATTTTAAAACTAATTTATTTTTAATAAATATCCATTTAAAAAAACTGTAAGTATTCTTGCAAAATATGGGACGAGCACGATATGAATATTTATCCAATAGGATATCAAACTCCAATTTGTATAATATTATTATAGTGTCTGATATATTTATTATTATTATTATTAAATAAGTGAATAAATTAATTTATATTGATTAAATTAATTAATTTGAAAAATATGTATTGAGTTGAAAAGTAGATTTTGTGAAAGAAATGGAAGAAACGACTTTTATCAGACATTTCTTAATGACTTGAATGTGAATATATTTAACTAGAGAAAGGGAAGCTAGAAACTAGAATATTAAAAATTTATAAGTTAATTGATTAAATTGAAATTATTTGAAAATAAATTAAAAATTATTAAAAATAAGTTAAATATAAAATAATATAAAAATATTTAATTATTTGATTTCTAACTTAATAAATAAATATTTTAAAAAATTAATAAGAATAACAAAAAAAACTAATAACTTATAAGTTAATTTATTTATATAATTTTTTTAAAAAAATTATAAAAATAAGTTAAAAATTATTAAAATAAGTTCGTGTACAAAACACGTTTATTTTAGTTAAACTAATTACAAGTTTTACTAAACACTAAAAATGAAATTATTCAAATTTTATTTTAATAAATTAAACTTAAAACATAGATTAAAATTTAAGTTATTTAATTTTCATCCAAAAATGTATTTAATAAATATGTGAATGCATCAATTTGGTGATTATACAAAATCCATTTCCCCAATAATGCTTCTCCAATTATTGTAATTATTGTACTATGTGTGTGTAGTGAAACGATGGCCCAATAATATAAAATGACAGACGGTTGCGGTGGTTGAAAAGAATCTTTCATACTTAAATAACTTAAAACAATGAAAATTTTAGAAATAGATTTTCTCAAAAAATTTATAAAATATGTTTAACTATTACTTAATTTTTTTTAAGAATAATATGCTTATTTCTAACCATTTTTTTTCCTATACTTAGTTAGTTCTAATAAAATATTCTAAGAAATAAACATGTTTACTTTAGATTTTTAACCTCGACGGTGCTCATGAATTTGGTATAGCTATCAATCGGTATAAGTAAATTCTAGTTGAACTTCATTTCTTTTAAATTATTGGGTAAATCCTTATAATTTTCGCTTATTTTTAATTAAGTCTCTATAATTTAAATTATTTTAAAAAGTTCTTATAGTTATAAATTTTTTAATTATAATCAAATTCCTATTATTAATTCTCTTAGTCTTCCGATGTGTTATAGTGACACGGTATCTTTATATGGATTTTTTTTCATCAGTTGGGTTTCGTGTTATGCTCTTTTTGGGTTTCCATATTGCATAATTTAGATGTTACGATTCTTCTTCTGAGATCCTTAATACAAGAGACACAATGCTAAGTAAAAAGCAACGGAAAAAATGTAGATACAAATAGTATCCTATATATATATCAAATATATCTGTTCCCTTAAGCCTGAAAAGTATCTTTTACACGAATCTACCTTAATGAATCGAAAGAAAGAACAAAGTATATTGATAGTCAGCAGTATTAAAGCAAGGTTGATTCATTTAATTAATTTTTTTAAGCTCATAGATACCTTTTTTTAGAGTTCTTTTATTTAAATTCCCCGAGGTTGCTTTATCTCGAATGAGTTTAGTTGTGTTAAAAATAATTTATTTTTTTCTCTTATTAAACATTAATTATCTAAGCTTACTGCAAAACCATTATCATCTATAATATTAATCTGCCGGCTTAAATATATTTTAAATTTTTTGTCTCAATAAAATAAATAAATTTTAATTTTTATTCTTATAAAAAATTTAATTTTTATTTCTATAAAATTTAGAATAATTATTTATGATTATGTTATGTCATACTCATTTACTGCTTATATATTTGAAAAAATATCAAGTGACAATTCAATTCCATGTAACACTTATAATGTCTAGAATATTATGTTAATATGTGATAGTTTTAAATTTTGTTCTAAATTCATTAAAAATAGTAATTTTAGATTTTGAAGGAATAGTAACTCAAAGAAAAACTATTTTACAAATACCATAGTAATAATTTACTCATTTTGCAGAAATAAATAATAATTATTTCAAAATTTATAAAGATGAA
The DNA here is from genome assembly GCA_025330945.1 of Mucuna pruriens. Lineage (NCBI taxonomy): Eukaryota > Viridiplantae > Streptophyta > Magnoliopsida > Fabales > Fabaceae > Mucuna > Mucuna pruriens. The sequence goes on from JAENHJ010000119.1 coordinate 629,214, forward strand.
GAATAAAAGAAATTTTTTTATAGGACTAAAATCTAATCTTACTCATTTTATAAAAACTAAAAATGATTTTTTTTAATGTAAATGATTTTTAGATATTTTTTAACTTCTTATCTGTTTGAAAATTTTTTCATCTTTTTTTTTAAATTAAAATTTAATATTTTATTAAATTATCGATAACTAAAAATAATCTTATATCATAAAAAATTATTTATCATAAATTTAAAACATATTCTATATATTTAAAAATACTTATTTATTATAAATTTTAATTATAATATAATTTATATATTCAAAATTATTTATTTATTATAAATATTAGGTATATAAAAGAAATATTTATCCTGTTATCCCCTTCAAATAGATAAACTATTAATTTGTCAATTAATTAATACATCTCTAAATTAAGAAAATTTCATGATCCCAACACCATTAATTTATAAAGGCGCACAGACCCACGAATAACGTGTCCAATTACTTAACTTGAGTATGTACACTACAATGTTTTTTAATATTGGGTGATATTATTCTTATCAACCGTTCAACAATCATTTTTAAAATATAAAATAAGCAACAATATTAATATTTGTACTTTAGATATTTTTTTTGTTTTCAATGGTTATAAATCCGCTCCTAAAATATAGAATGGATATAGCTAACATTATTTAAATTATAGAAATTGTTTTATCAATAATTATATAACTGTGCCTAAAACATATACTAAATAATAATTTTTTAAAGCACATTATAATCAATAGTTATTGATAATGTTGGATTAATGAGATAAATGTTTTATATTTCATATCAATAGCTAAAACCATTGTCGAAAATTGATAAGCAACAATTTATTTACAATTTTTTTATAACAATAGTTAATAATTATTAAATTATAATTTATCGCAGACAGCAAAGAATTTTTTTTTATCGTACAGAAGTCTTCTTCTTACATTGCGTAATAAAACTTTTAAAATTCAATTATTGAATGAACCTTTGATTAATCCCACTTGCACATTAATTTATCAAAAACACATTAATTTATGATAAAATAGATTAGGTAAAGAGTAAACTTTTACATTCACGTCAAATTACAACTTACCGTGATAAATTTGTTAAGTTTGTTTTCTTTTATCCTATTCATCTTAAAAGTGATATTAATAATAGTTTGGGATTAAATGTAATTTTATATTATCTGACAATTATATATTTAATTTATTAATAACAATAAAAAATTATTCTTATAAAATTTAAGAGTTTTTTTCTTCTTATTGTATACAATAGTAAAAACCATTGTGAATAACTAATTGAGAACAACTTTTTGTATATAGTATTTTACACCCGAACCTTATGTCAAAAACTGTCATAAGGTGTAAAAAATCATTCTCGTACATTCAATAACAATTATATAATTATTGTCTAATTATTAATCATATACAACAACTTCGTGGTAATGGTTAAAAATATATTTGATAAGTGAGTTTAATATTTTATAAGGTGTATTGAATAATTTATAAGTTTCTTTTATTAAAATAAAGTCGTTTAGCATTTACTAGTGTTGCAATTAAGACCGCGACGAGATTGGCGAGTAGAGAAAATGTAAGATTTGAGTTTCTTTTAGGCATAAACTTAGAGACTGGAATTACCATCGGTGTTTTAAGGTAAACGCCAATAATCTATGGGTTAGATAAGGCTAGGTTTGGGAAGCAAGGTGTAGGTTTAGGAATCAGTTATGCGTAGGGATTACTTCAATATCCCGTCACGTTTATTTGAAGATAGTTATCCTAACTAGATACATGAAACAAAAAATGGCTCTTATATGATAACTTTCGCCTTTATGTAGTGGAGGATATTTACAAAGGTTGGATAAGGGGTATTTGGTTTTTTTGAAATGAACTTGACAAGAGTTGCCCCTTACTCCTATGTATCTCTCGTTACAATGGAGAAGTCAAAGTTTACGTAGTTCTTGAAGCTTGAGTTGTTAGATGGTAGGAGGGGACGAGACTGACTTAGCCCAACGAGTGTACAGACTACATGTCGGCTAAGCTATGTGTTGAGAGATACTCAATGCACGTGTGTGGTTTGGAGTGGAGAATGTATTTTGGGTCAGACCGAAGAGTGCTGACTCTCAACCAACCTCGGCCTACAAAGGTTGATTTAGAATTAGGCCATAGATTACAGCCTGTTTCTAAGTCTTTAGCATATGAGAGGTTTATTTATGAGTTGGAAGATGAATGAATACATCTAAGAATCAGTGATTAACATGGTATCCAACAATTATTTTCCCTTGCTTCATAGAAATATGGATGAATTCTATCATTCCCTTACCGAGAAGCTTCTTCTAACTCCCTTTTACATTCACCACCAGTTTTCTTAGGAACTCTAGAACTCATAATTTTCTTTCCTGATAGAATTTCTTCTCTTTGATTCCAAAAATTTCGACCCTTTAGTCTTTATTCTTGGGGTCTTTTATAGACCACTCCTTGCCCCTGGATCATCATTTCCTGGATCTTCAAGGAGATCCTCCACATTAATGCAATGCCTCCTTCCCCATGCTCATTAATACCACAATGCCTCACCAGGGTTTGCCTTCCATCTTTTACATTTAATGTGGTGGTGATTGTTCATCTCTTTGTCCCGACGAACTGGATGGAAAGTGACTTCCACTTTCCTGTTCACCTGTAGAGCTGTAGAGTGGCAGGTCAAGGACGACTTCTCGCAGAAGTCAACATCTGCTACGTCTCTTTCCCCTTACATGCGCCTGTCTAAGAGGAAAGGTGGCGTGCGAGTCCTGACACCTCTCACTTCCCTGGTCTCCTTTCTTCAACTGTCTTTATCTTTACTCTTTCAGGAAGAACAACCAACCTGTTGTTTATCTTCTCTTTCTTTTGCCTCCCCTTTTCCAACTATCTGTCACTATTAGGCCAGACAAAAAAAAGGTCCCACAACATGTAACTTTTAGTTTATTTTTATAAATTATTTCAAGAAGCAAATTTATATATTATTAGTTTTTTTATCCTTTAAAATTTTCTTTTTACTTTATAAATTAAATATCTAAATATATTATTTTATATTTATCAATTAACTTATTAACTAAGTTTTCTAAATACTTTTTAGTGAATTCGCTAACGTATAAAGCTTAAAGCTTTTTACGTCAAATTAACTTGTAGCTTGCAAGCCAGTTCGAATATATATACATTATTCGTCATAACCCGAGTAAAGCTGGTTAGTTAGTGGCTCGATTCAGTCGATTAGATTGGGACGTTTGCTACCGTGGGGGGAGAACTGGACATGTCTCCCACAGTGGGATAGTGACTTTTAAACCCTTAGATATTATGAAGTTGAAATCAATCAATGGCTTTTTAAAAAATGAAAAATTATTATTTCTTTTTCTCCCTTAGTTTTCCAATTTGTCCTTGGCTTTTGCACATTTGTCTCTGACCATCCAAACCTCACCTTCAAGCAGGACTCTGAGTGCTTCACCGCCATAGCCATCGACCTTGTCCAACATAGAGTGGTAAGGGTTTAGTAATTCGAGAAAACTCCCCTTTCCATCATCTCCCTAAACAGCTCATCAGCATCACCAAACATTTTCCCACTACACAACCCATTCAACAAGTATTATAAGTAATCACATCCATAACAGAATCGCGCGCAACCATTTCGTTCTGCACGCTCAACACCTTAGCTACATTGTCGTTCCGTAAATACCCATCAATAAGAATAGTATAAATAATAGTATCAGCAATCAACCAAGGGTCTCAAATTGGGAAAAGAAAGAAAAAGAAGGAAAAAAAGAAAAGAATAAAGAAAGAATAAACTCAACTATCCAATTTAAAATTGATAAGTCCAAGGTCTCAAATTTTTATCTATGGTAGGAAACATGGTTAACTTTCCCACGTTAGCAAGTCTCAATCTTGGATAGGTTGATAGTTACCAAAAATTGAATAAGCGTTGTTTATATATTCTCTTAGTTGAATAAATGTATCAATATTACATTGCTACAAGACACATTGAAATTGAATTTTTTAAATAAGATTTTATATTTAAGACTTTGTAAATAGAAAAGACGTAATTAAGAAGAAAAATTCTACTTATTGTTGGATAAGAACTTATTATCTACTTTAAGTTTGTTTGATATATGAATTTATTTTAGTAATTTTTAATTTATTTTTATAAGTTACTTGATTTTTATAAATTATTTCAAATAATTTATAAAAAATAAGTTAGTTTATAAGTTATTGATTTTATTTTTATTTTTTATTTTTATCTTTATTAATTTTTTAAAATATATTTTTAATCTTTTTAATTTAAAAATTAAATAACTAAATATATTTTTATGTCATTTTATATTTATGAATTAACTTGTTAAACTATCTTACCAAATACTTTCCATTCAATTACTTAACTTATAATATGATATTTATATCTTTTAACAATACTTATAATATTATAACTTGAATATTTAGAGTTTTTTTAAAGGAGAAAATACAATAATGTCAATAAGATTAAAATCTAGAATTTTGTATATATTATCTATTTTTTTTACTAACGCTAACATAGTAATTAAAAAATATTTAAATTATTACTTAAACCAAATGGTTATTTTTGCAACGTGGATGTAATTGAAAAAATGGTTATTTTTAAGCAACAACTACCGAGAATACTTTTAAAAATAAAAAACCATTGCTTATAATACTTTCAGCAACATTTTTTTAAACTTTTACCAGCGGTTTCTTTGGTGTGGTAGATAAATCATGTACTATTATATTTTATAACGTGAATAGCGAGTTCAATAAATTTTTGCTTTTGTATAACGTGTTCAATTATTGTTGATTTATAAGTCACTTTTTTTTTTATATCTTTTTATAAAGTCGCATTCACATACATGACGACGAGGCAATCTTGATTGGACGAAAGGATAAAAGAAAAAACCAGGGCAATTTTTTTTGCGAGATGGTTCAAACCATGTTGATTGACCAATTTGGTAGAAAAATTAGTTATTATTAATAAATGATCAAAATAAGATTATTTTGAAATGTTTTATTGAATATGTTTTTGTCACGAATCTCACTATATACTAAAATTGCTAACTTGAATGTCACTTCAAAGTGACATGTCCCGTGGGACACAATTTGTTTTTTAAAAATCCATCACATAGATGTTGTTAGATCACATGGTGACTTTTTTAAAAATTAAAAAGAAATTAAAAAATAAACGTAAACAAAAAATAAATTTAAAATAATTTTTTAATTAAAATTAAATAAATTTAATACAATATTTAATATAAATAAATAAACTTAAATAAAATTTTAAAATAAATAACTTATATAAAATATTAATTATATATCATATTAATTATAATGTATTAATTATAAAATAAATAGTTGCACTTATATAATTAACTACGTAAAATGTTATTAACTATGTAATAAAAGGAGGTTGAAATCTGAACATAATATATTGATGTAACCACTTGAATAAGAAATTCTTTTTTTATTTCTTTTGAAGCATCAAACAGATCAACATTGTTTTGAATACAAGTTATCATAAATAAATGAGATGTTAGAACTATTGTTACAATTGATGAATAATATGATGCTTACAATGACAAGGAGTTAATGCGACGGAAGATGTAGAATAATTTTTCGAATGTGATATGTGTCTTTAGAAGGCTATTTTTATTATGTAAATGTTGATCACGCATGATATATCTCTTTTTTGTCTTTTTTTCATTTATAACTTATCGCAAAATCTCTTTATTGCTTTTAAGTTTGTCGTTATGTTTGTTAATATCATTAATTTATAATTTTGTACCAATATGGTCGTTGAAGCCAACTGTATTTTTCCCTGCATTTTGGCATCCTAAGGAGTGTGAGCTTCCACATGAAACTAATGGCAAATGGCAAATACAAAAGAGACATTGTTGGGTTTTGTAAAGGAAGAAAAATGAGAGTAATTTTTTTTATTTTTAATCGATTTTTTAATTAGTTTAATACTTTTAAAATAAAAGAACAAAATTATAAATTAGTACAAATTTAATGTCTTAATTTTTATTTACTTTGTAAATATTATATTTTATTAATTTAAAAATAAAATTTTGTTTCTCTTACCCCTATTTAAAAACTCCACTCCCAAAGTTGTTTTACTACTAAATGAAAGTATAATAGGAGGATCTCTTTTTTTGTAATTTTGGAGTAGATGTAGACACTGATGAGCTGAAAAATGTATTGTATTTGGCTAGAAGAGACAATTTGGACTCAGTACAAAGGCCGTAAACTGCAGTAGAGAGACGATGCCCGGAGGGACCATTTTAATTACCTATTTTTATCGTAGAAATTTAGTCTGTTTTATAATTTTTATAAATTAAAAAAATACTTTTAAGAGTATTTTAATCTTTTAAATTCTTTTTTAGAGATTCCAAATTTTTGATAAAATTGCGTTGCGATATAAATGATTTTTTTTTTTTACTTGTGAAATAGGTGCATGAAAAATAGTTACTAATATCTCTTACAATAAACTCATCCAACCGCAAATATTCGTCTCCAACGTAAAGTATATCTATAAGAGGAGTTTTCAGGAAGATCAAATAATAAAGAGTTAATTTGCCTATGTCTCTTACAATGAATAGCATTTAACCCCAAGTCCCCAACGTAAATAGGAAAATATATAAGATCTCTTAGATAAATTTTGATTTGCTCAAATAATGCTAAATAAAATTTTCTATGCCCCCAAAATATAATATAAATTTTTTTAGTATTAATTAACCACGTCTTAGAATTACAATTCTTGATCAAAAGTTTTAAAACGTCGTTGATCATTGATTACCATAAACATACGTTCCTGGATTTACGAGATCGATCACGAACTCACAATAATTGATTATTGCTGATCATTATCTAAAACTCATAATCGATTATTTACGCCAAAAATTATCGGATCACAATAATGATTATTGATAATCATTATCTAAAACTCAATCGATTATTTACATAAAAAATTTAACAGAAACTTCTTTTGCGAATTTGATAATCGATTATTCTACTAAATAATTGATTGCATTGCTAGTAGTGTCTTCTCAATATTTTGATTTTTAATACTCACTAATCATATTTAAATTGGGTGCTACAAAATTTGATTTTTTGCTTTGAAAAAAAAAAAAGATTGTTGAGCATTTATTGATTCATTTGTTGAGATCCTCGTTGCTCAATTGTCATTATTCTACGTCGAAGTTTTTTTTTTCTTTATTCTGTTTTGTGAGGGTAGGTATTATTGAAAGATTATTGTTGCAGGAATATCAAGTTGTAAAGATAAAAATATTGTTGTAATATTATGAAGACTAGTATTAATAGAATTAGAATTTTTTCTCATTCGTAGGTGAATAAATATTAAATAATTCAATATCACTTTAAATAAGTAAAATCACACAATTTATTCATTATTTTTATATAAAAAATCATTATTCAAAAAATAATTAAAAATTTTGATTTCATTAATGTAACTTAAATTAAAAAATATTAATTTTATTTTTTATTTTTTTGAATATAAAATTTTTAATTTTTTAATCAAGACTAATAGGGTCTATTAGCCAAACATAATGCTACATTAGACTAAAAAAAATAGTAGCTCAGTTTAGATTGGTAAAATTCAGTTTTTACATTTTGATTAATAGGTTAGATTATCCATTTTGACAGCTTTAATCTCAACTTCTATATAAGAACTAAACATAAATCATAGGTAATTAATAATTGAATTAGGACAAATCCCTGTTTATCTTTCTAATTCTCTATTTTTAATTTATGTCTTGGATATCTTATATACATTCTCATATTTTGTTAAAATTAAATAATAGAGTATTGGTCATTGTCATCAATAAAATTGTTTCTATTAAAATTTATATCAATTTAATAATTTTATAAAAAATAAATTATACATTAACAGTATAAAATAATTTTATATTATTATCTAATCTTAATTTATTATGAATGATAAGTTTGTTAATATTTAAAATAAATATTTTAAAAATTATTCTAAAAATAATTTGTATTCTCTGCGTGCTGACAAAAGTTCTACGATTATGTTTTCAAAACCAATTCAATGTTTAACATTTGTATTACAACACTTTGTTAAACAAAAGTTAAATACAAGTTTTATAAAAACTGAATAAATTGACAGAAATCATCCGACAATCTTGCGTGTTACAGTTTCGTTTTGAGTGAATTTATAACATTGAGAATTTTTCATCTAATAATTATAATTTTTAGGATTAATTTAAGAAGTTGTATTGAATTATGTTTTTAAAGTATTTTTGTGATAATTTTTTTTAGTATTTATTCAATACTTCTAAATAATATAAATAAATTTATATTATTTAATAAAGACTATTTATTTATTTTTAAGAGATATCAAAATCTAATAGTATTTAATTGAAACTTTTTATAATTTACAACAAGTTTTATGGTATTAAAAATAAATAAAAAAGTTTGATAGATTTTATGTGACTTATAATAATAAATTATCTATCCAATAATTTCATTGAAACTTAGATATATTTTTTAATTCTTATTTTTTTATTATAATTATTAGACTTTCCTTTTTCTCATCACACATAATTTTTTTATCATTTTATTAAAGGTGGTACAAACTTTGATATAATATTTGATCATATTTTTCTTATAATCCTATATGTTTTCTCTACAATAAGATAAATTTTTTTTTGTGTAGTATAATAAATATTTATTTGAAATAATTTTTTTAATTGGTGATAATTATTCTATTAGTAATTCAAATGAAAAAAATATAATAAAAAAATAACATAGGAATGAACAGATAAGGATATAAATTCTTATAGCTTTGAAATATTTGCTAAATCCAATTCTTGTAAATTTATATATTTCTTACCAATTTTAAATTTCTTTTGATATAAATTTATTAAATTTAATTTATAAAATCTTGATTATAAAAATCTAATAAATCATTACATTTATATATATATATATATATATATTTTTTTTTTTTTAATTTTAAAAAATTAAAATAATATTTTAAAATTTCAATTCAATATACTCCTTTATATTCTATTTGTGCATATAGATAAATAGATGGGTTCATGGTGTTTTTAGTTACAAATATTTGTTCTAATCTCTAACTTTTAAAACTAATAGTATTTATCTATGTGTTTTTTTTAAATCCTCAATTATTCCTTACAGTTAACACTTTTTGTCTAGGTGTATAAACTATACTTTCTATATTTTAAAAAAAATATATAAAGATTAAATCTAATATTTTAAAAGTAAGAAACTAAAACGTAGAAAATTTTCAAGAATAAAAATAACATTATTCTTTAAAGAAAAATGTTAAAATTTACTTTTGATCTCCATGTAATATCTAATTATGTGATTTTTGTTCACTTTTTTAAATTATACAATTTTAATCAACTGTTAGTTGACCATATGTTGATCTTTCTTTTCTCTTTTAATATCTATTTAAATCATTAAATCATTTGACTTGTTTTAATTATAGTAAAAATATTATATATTATATATAACATTATTATATGAATTAATTTTATTTTTAAATTACCTATTTAATGTTTAATATAGTTTAAAAATAATGAAATTTAATTTATAAATCATGTAATTTATTATTTAATACATTTTTCATATAATAAATACAAAAATACAAAAATACAAGTACTTTTGTTTTCGATCTCCCTTTTCTCCAATTTTCTTCTATTTTTTTACTTCATCACTAATATCTTATTTATGTTAATATTATAATATTTATATTAATATACTATATTATTTATTTTAATATAATATAAGTAATATGATAGAAAATGAATAAAAATATAAGAAGAGAAAGAGATTGGATGTTTATATTTATTTTTAATAAAATATAGTTGATAAATTTATTTATTAAATATATTTTAAATATTTTAATATTACTATACAAGTTAATTATATTTTTGATCTTTACTATTGTGTAAATTTAGTTTTTATATAATATTTAATATTAATTATTTTGATTTTAAAGATTACTATGTAATATAAATATTATAAAATTAAAATAATATAATATTAATGAAGTGGTTGAAAAAGATGAAAAAAAAGTTAAAAAGAATATAAAAGATAAAAATGATTTGTATTTTATATTTATTGGATAAAATATATTAAATAATAAATTATATAATTTATTTATTATTTTTATTATATAATTTTATTATTTATTATTTTTAAATTAAATTTAACATTTAGTAAATTTTTTAAAATATAATTAACTCATATAGTAATTTTATATATAATATAGAATTTATATTATGATTGAAATAAATCAATTGAGTTAATAATTTAGGTGGTGAAAGAGAAAATGAGTGTTTTGTTCAAATTTCACTTTTACTTCTTTTATTATTTTTTAAATGATAAATCCTTTGTGGTATTATAATCATATCTCACTATTAATTCTTTTAAATATTAATTTTAATATAAAATATATTATGTCGATAAATTTTTTTAATGGTTAAAAATCTTCTGCAATAATAATTGTCGGTGGAAAGAATTTATTGCGGCTGCCATCTTACCATAAGAGTGTTATATTAGTCAGATCATAGTAGTGAATATGTTAAGTTAGTTGAGAGTTAATTTACTAATTGACTAAATTTATGCAATTTTAAAAATTGAGAGATTAGAATTGCGTAATTAAAAAAAATAAAAAATTAAGGTGATAGATTGAATATATTTTTTTATACGAATAGATGGAACATTATAAGAGGTAAAAAATATAATTTAATTAAAAAAAAGACGAATTCAACCTACGAAAGCGTGCGTATCTAGGAGTAGGAAATATGACAACAATGTTTTTCTGCCACGGAAGCATATCTGGGAAATATGCCAACATTTTGTCACCTGCAGATTTCATGGGCCAGCCGACAGGCGTATCTTCTTTTTCGAAAATAAATTGACGATACGAATACGTCAAGGTATGAGAGCTATATGATATGAATATTATATGGAGGAGAGTAAAAAAGAACCTCCAAAAGTTCTCATGTAAAATTATGTGTCAATGTGATCTTTAAAAGAAAATTGTGGGTTATCTTTTTACTTTTATTTTTAATTTAATCATTCAAAGGTAATAATTAAGAAAATTAGTTTTTAAAATTAATAAAATAATAAAATAGTATTATTAATTAATTTAACCTCTATGATTATAATGAATAGTAACATTAATCTTTAAATGAATAAATTAATAAAATAATATCTAAAATTACAATAATTAATCAAATTGATTCATAAAATTAAAAAAAAATAATTATATTTTTATCTTTTATCTTTCAAAAATTTTATAAATTATACTTTTAAAGTTTCTTTTATTTGACCTTGAATTTGTATAATTTTATAAATTTTGTTTAATTGATAATTCATGATGTCACCATGTTAATAATGCTAATACTGTTGTTGACACGACAAAGAAACAAAATTCCTCCCTAAAGTGTAATTAAACTAGAAGATAATAATAACAACTGTTGGAGGTGAGATTTGAATCTTTAACTTTTTCTTTATTCTCTACAAATATTAAAGTTATAAAGTCATTTAATTTTATTATTTTTTTATTAAAAATATATTATATGTATCATTAATGTATTTATTAATTATACTTTTTATCTTTTAAGTTTATGTTTTTATTTATATGAAAAAATATAAAAAGTTAATATGATCGATATATTTATTTATTAAATACTTATATTTTAATTATATAAATTTATTTATTCAGTTATATAAAAGTATTTATTATTTACACATCTTTCATCTTTTATTCGTAGATAGTTATTCAAAAATAAAAACATTTAATAAATAAGTTTATAAGATATTGTATATTTAACTAATAAATTATATAATTTAATAGAAAAAATTGTATGACATATAAATTTATATAATTAAAAAAAAAATTATTATTTTAAAATTTAAAAATTTAATATTTTTCATACAAAAAATTGTAAAGATACACTTAGAGAACCAAAAGTACAATTAACATATACAATAATAGTATATAAACTAATATTTAGTGATTTTAGTGGTTGTGGAAAAAAAATGGATTGAGAGTTCAAACCTCTTCTAATACTTTTACCCTTTTCTAAATACTTAAACATTCATTTATCATGTTAGTAGTCAACATTGTAGCGCTAAAATCAACTAATGATAATGGATGATCAACTAAAGATATATTTGGATAAACTTATTTAAAATATGCTAATTTGTAGAAATTTTCTTAATTTTTTTAAAAGTTTATTTTTCATTTTTGTACTAGATAATTTTAGTTTATGAAGAAACTTATTTTATTTTTTTCTTATTTTTATTCTCTTATAGATGCATATGAAAAAATCTGAAAAATCCTAAGTTAAGACAAAATTTGTAAAATCATAATAGTTTAGAGTCAAAAAGTGAAAAAAAATCTATAAGGACAAAATTTATAAAATTTTAAAATTAGGAGACAAAAAATATAATTACTTTTTTTATATTTTTTTTGAATCAATTTGAATATAATTTCAGAAATTCTAGGAATTAAATTAATTGATTCAAATATTATTTTAAGAATTAATTTAATTATCTATTAAAATTTTAGAAAACTAAATTAATTAATAACATAAAATTTTAGAGATTATTTTAATATTTTATTAATTTTGAAGAAGGATATGATTCATGATTACAATTTGATGATTCACTATGTCTTATTCATATTTTCAACTCAGAACTAATTTGAAAAAAAATAAGCTAATAATCCGTTGGATGTATATTGACCACAAAATATTCTGACCATGTTGAAATTCTTCAATTTAAAACACGAAGTACACGTGACTTTAAAGTAATTAGAGTAAAAGTGAACAAATTTATTATATAATTTTGTGATTTGAGATTAGATAATTATATAAAATTATTTTAAATTATTAATATATAACTTATTTTTTTAATTAAATAATAATTTTGTGAACACGAATTTTCAAATTTATTTTAAATAATTACTTTTTATTTAAAAAAATTTATTGCATAAAAATATAGAGAATGTAATAAAGAGAGAAAATCTATTTTTACATGAAAATAAAACATTGAATATGATCATAAGCGTTTATAAAAATCAAAATTAAAAATAATAAATCTTTAAAATTAAAACTTAACTATAAACATATTACTACTATCACAATCATCAATCACTATCATTACCTTTATCATTATCGTTATCATCACCACCGCAGTGGGATAATGATGGTGAAAATGATAGTGGTATGGTCTTATAGAAAGAGTATAATTAAATTTTATTCTCATTATTTTATTATTTTTTATCATCATATGAGAATTGTTATTATTTATTTTTATTTTCTCATTATAAGAATTTTTAATTTGAAATGTCTTTTATATATATATATATATATGGGTATGATAATAAGATTTTATCATGAATAATTAGTTAATACTAAAATACTTAAGTCATGTAAATATTTTAAAATGTTGCATAATTAACTGACTTTTTATCATGAGAAATAAAAATTATAAACATAAAATTTACATTTTATTTGAATGATCATGACTAAAAATAACTAGAGAAAAAACTTTAGAGAATAGAGGAGATTCTATTAGTTTTGTTACACAAGCTACGTTATTATTTCTAATTATTATTATTAACAATTTATGCATGCATTGTTTAACTTTCTCATGGTATTTTTTATTTATGAAATGGGAAAATGGTTAAGTTTGGGTGACTCTATTGTTGCAATTGCTAGGTTTTATGCTAGACACGGTGGAAAGTATAGATATATAGTGCTAACAAAATTAGAAATCAATTTTGCTTCGGGCAGATGGTTGATGGTTATGTTTTTCTTACTGTAAAATCCTAAAATTTATTTAATTATTTTTTTAGAAAATAAATTACATTATTATTATTATTATTATCAATTTTATTTTAATTATTAATTGCTGCAGGAAATTATTTTATTAAATAATTGAATTTTGAAGTTGAATTATTATTATTATTGTTATTATTCTTAATGATGACAGAAAATTAATCTAGTATTTAAATATTTACATTTAATTTTATTTTAATGGAGAAGTTGATGGTTTTATAAACTAATGAAACATTAATATGAATTATTTTCATTTATTAATTTAATTAATCGAATTAACGGGGGAGGCTGACAGCGGGTCGGGGTTGACCTGAGCCAACTAGAATATTAGACAAGGGTTAATCAGTTTACCTTAATTAGTGTTTTGCGCATCAGATAGCTAGACCTAGAGGAGAGAGAATGCATCCCTGCAAGGAGGAGGAGTTAGGGTGTTCAGATCGTCCTGGAGCCGCATCAGATCGTCCTGGAGCCGCATCAGATCGTCCTGGAGCCGCATCATATCGTCCTGGAGCTGCATCAGATCCTCGCTGTTCTTCGCATCTAAGGTACGGGGGAGATGAGTTCGGTTATATGTGAATACGAGGGTGTACGGGTAGTAAGGGCAATCCCTAAGTCTCTCTAGGATCTAAATTCTCAAAATTGTTTGGTTATTATATTCTAAAAATGTTTTAATCGGTAGAAAAGATTCGTTAATGTGTACCATGTTTTTGGTTGACTTAATTAATAATGTAATCGGTTACCTTAAGTGTGAAGGAAAACCTCTAGAGGGAATCCCAAAGGAACAAAAAGAATGACTTTGATGAACATGTTTTCTTCATTATGCTTCAAAGTATGCAGAGCTGATGCAGAGATAAGCATTTGAAGAAGCTGCAAGTGATCGAAATTGGAGAAAAGCAATGGATGAAAAAATTCATGCCATTGGAAAAAATCAGACGTGGGAGCTGACAGACTTACCAGGAGATAAAAGGCCAATTCGAGTGAAGTGGGTGTACAAGACTAAGTACAAGACTAAGTACAAGACTAAGTACAAGCCTAGTGGAGAAATAGATCGTTTTAAAGCAAGGTTAGTAGCAAAAGGATACAAGCAGAAGCCAGTTATTGATTATTTTGAGGTATTTGCTCCTGTAGCGAGATTAGATACAATTCGTATGCTTATCTCTCTATCAGCTCAAAATAATTGGAAAATTCATCAAATGGATGTTAAGTCTGCTTTCCTAAATGGTACTTTAGAAGAAGAAGTCTATGTTGAACAACCTGCTGGATATGAGATTGAAGGCAAAGAAGATAAAGTCTATAAGCTAAAGAAAGCATTGTATGGCTTGAAGCAGGCACCTAGAGCGTGGTACAAGAAGATTGATTCTTATTTTTTACAGAATGATTTTCAAAGATGCCCGTTTGAACATACTCTATATAGTAAATTTGTTGACCCTAGTAATATTCTTATTGTGTGCCTTTATGTTGATGATTTAATCTTTACTGGCAACAATTCAAAGATGATTGCAAAATTCAGGGAGGCCATGATTAGATGCTTTAAAATGACAGATTTGGGCATGGAATTTTCATTTCTCAAAAGAAGTATGCTGCAGACATTTTGAAAAAATTCAAAATGGTGAATTCAAAACCAATCTCAACACCTGTTCAAGAAAAATTGAAGTTAAAAAGAGATAGCGATGAAAGAAGAATTGATTCAACATACTACAAGAGCTTGATTGGAAGTCTCAGATATCTGACAACTACTAGACCAGATATAGTATTTGGAGTAGGATTGCTCAGCAGATTTATGGAAGAGCCACGTGCATGTCATTTACAAGGAGCAAAAAGAATCCTGAGATATATTAAAGGTACTTTGACTGACGGGATTTTTTATGATAATAATTATAATATAAAGCTAGTTGGATACACAGACAGTGACTGGGCAGGAGATATTGAGACAAGAAAAAGCATGTCAGGGTATGCATTTCATATAGGTATGCATTTCATATAGGTACTGGAGCAGTAGCATGGTCCTCGAAGAAACAACCAACAATTGCACTCTCAACAGCCGAGGTAGAATACATAGCTGTAACAAGTTGTGGTACACAAGCAATATGGATGAGAAGGATCCTTGAAGCAATGCATCAAAAGCAAAATACTCCCACAATGATTTTTTGTGATAATAAGTCTGCAATTGCACTTTCAAAAAACCTAGTTTTTCATGGGCGGTCCAAGCACATAGACATTCGGTTTCATAAAATTTGAGAATGGGTAGTTGAAAAAGAAGTTGTTATTGAATATTGTCCAACTGAAGAACAAGTTGCAGATATTTTTACAAAACTACTGAAAGGAGAATTGTTCTATAAGTTGAAGAAAATGCTCAGAATAATTAGTGTGCATACTTGATTTAAGGGAGGCAATGTTAGAAGTAAATAAATCAAGTATATATGCACGACTAATATTTACTGTTGATTGAGTCAAAGCATTTTAATTTAGTTTCCAACTTTCCCGATTTTATTATTTGATTTTCCGTTACCCATATTTAGGATTATGTTGTTATTGTGTGGGATAGTTTCCAACTTTCTAGATTTAGTAGTTATAGAGTCAAGCCTATAAATTTGGCTCTCTTGGGATTGTTACCACACCACAAAAAATCAAGTTTGAGATAAAAGAATATATTCTCTCTTTCTCTCTTGCTTTCCACAATATATGTGTGTGAGTATTATTTTCTGTTAAAAAATTATGTCCCACTGATATCAAATTGGTATGTCAATTCTATCTCACTATTTGTGTTTCATTTATATAAGAAAGAAGAGCAGCAGGGTCTTCCCTAGGGCCCTTATTAATAATTGTTATTGTAGGGTGTCTTGTGGCATTTGAAAGGGATTAAATTCTTGGATTAACGTTTTGCCTTAATGTGATTTTTGTTTGAAATTGTATGGTTAATCGTCTTAATTACTTGATTCTCTGGTTGTTCATGGTTGAGGTTCAATTTGGGACTCTTGTGTGTAATGGTGAAATTGGGTAGAATTCAATGATGTTTTATTTGCGTTTCTGTGCGTTCTTATAAATGATTTATGGTAATGATGACTAAATTGATATGATTTTGGCATGATTGTGGACTGTGTGAATGAAGTATGAATCATGAGAATGATGTATGAATCATGAGAATGAGAATGTGGATAAGAATGCATTGAGCATGGGCATGAGATGCATGAGAAGCCAGACATGACTATAATACCCTGGCCATATGTCGTGTTTAACAGGGGACCTTGGTCAAAAGTGGTGTTTAATAGGGTGAACTAATGATGGGAGACATTCATATGCATGGGCCATAGGTGGTGTTTAACCATGTTACACGCTGGCCATATGTGGTGTTTAACGGTTGTGTAGAATGTCTTCGCACGGGTCATAGGTGGTGTTTAACTGTGCGACACACCGGCCATATGGGGTGTTTAACGGTGTGACCATCATTAGTGATAACTAAGGGAATTGAGGAGGTTCGCCCATGGTGTGGAGTTTTGAATCGAGACTCTTAGGTGTGGTGATGAGCATATGCATTGTGCGAGCATGTGCATTTTGTAAACATGAATGAAATGTGATTGATTTTGAATGCGATGGGACGTGTGATTGTGTGATTGATATATGAGTAATTGTTAACTGTTAGTAATTGGATACGGTAATGGGTGGGATTTTTATTTCTCACCGTACTCTCTTGTGGTTTTCTTTTAGGTAATGTTGAGGGCACTCGTGGTGTCGAGTTTTGAAGAGGTAGGGTCTTGCTGATTTGTGTGACATCGGGGCTTGGGATTTAGAATAGTGGTTCTATGTCTTTTCATACGTACTTTCGCATCTTAAATTTGAAAATGATGGGCATATCAATAACTCACTAAATGTATACAGAAATGAAAGTGATTTATATATTTGAAATATGTGTCAAACACATGAATGACGTGTTTTGATCAACATTAATAATTTGTGTGATAATTTTTTTTATGTGTACTTAATGTTTGAACATGATAATGACCATGTGAACCTTTTATCCTTAAACGAATTGAGTTTTCTTGGTTTTATCTATTACCTTGTCTTCCTTTTTATTTACTTTATTATTTTAATTTAAGTATTCGGGGTAGAAGGGTGTCACATTTAGTGGTATCAAAGCAGGTCGATTCATCGGCCATGAGTTATGTGTTTACTATGCTTGCACTATGCTGAACGGTGATGTTGATTGGATGTGATAATTGTCTTGATTGATTTGTCCTATTTTGACTGCTCCACTTTCTGCATCTAAGAAAAATAATGGCTGGAGGAGGTAGAAACGACCGTGCTATTGCTGATGCCTTGATGATTGTGGCTCATGCTGTTGGTAATCTGAACCAACGCCAAGAGGTGGACTGACTTGCTCGATTCCAAAGGAGCAATCTAGTTATGGTGTTGAACATAATTGGAAGAAATAAAGTATATTTTGGAGGTTGCCGTATGAAAACACACCTTCTACATCATAACATTGATGTCATGCACATAGAGAAAAATGTTTTTATGAATGTATTTAAAACACTGTGATGGACATTAATGGTAGGACTAAGGATACACATAATGCTCGAATGGATATAGTAGAAATATGCAATTAGAAAGAGTTTGAGTTGAAAGACATTAGTCGTGTCAAAATTTTCAAACCAAAACCAGCATATACATGGACCAAATCCCAAAGAGTCGCTATTTGTAAGTGGGTCAAAGAATTAAAGTTGTGAGATAAGTATGCTTCAAATTTGAGTAGATATGTCAACCTTAACCAAGGAAAGTTACATGGAATGAAAAGTCATGATTGTTATATTTTCATGCAACGATTGTTTCCTATTGCATTTGACTCATTACCAAAACGATTGTTTCCACCAAGCTTCTTTGATTCAATGAAGCATCTTCCAATTCATCTACCCTATGAGGCTAGAGTTGGTGGTCCAATCCAATATAGTTGGATGTACCCTTTTGAGAGGTATAAAACTAGTAACCATTTATATACCATTGCACTATATCTGTTAACAATTGCTTCGTGACAATGTGCATTCATATTCTTTGTTAGGTTTCTACATTCCCTAAAAAACATAGTCAAGAATAAGGCAAGGTTAGAGACTTCAATTTGTGAAGCTTATTTAGTGGAGGAAACATCGATCTTTGACTTATTTAACTATCTTGATAAAATTGAAACGAGAAGGACTATGATGTCTTGTAATGTTGATTCAGGTGAAAGTTCTTCATCTACTCCTCCTATATCAATTTTTAATTACCCAAGAAGAGCGGTGACAAATCAATAACATATTTTTTGGACCAAGTTGACCTCGAAGCTGCTCACTTATATATTATTCTAAATTGTGAAGAGGTTAAGCCGTATTTAGAGTAAGATTGTGTTTACCTCATTTTACAACTCTAATTATACATGTTAATGAGGTTATGTTGTGTATTTTGATTAATCTACTTTTTCCATTTTAGTATTTATACAGAGTTTTTAAGATAGCTCAATTCCCCAGCTTCAGATGCTCAAATTGGCCATGACATTTCATCAAAATTTCTTGCATGGTTCAAACAATATGTAAGTTAACACTTTTTAAGTTATTTAAATGTTATTTCGTCCATAATAATATGGTGTATGATGTTCATCATTAAATTTTTTAGGTTTTAAATTCATAAAATAATATTCAAGACTCACTATTACTTAATTTGTCATGGAGGCCTAAGAGAAAAGTTAAATTATGGCCTATCTATATTATAAATGAATATAAATTCCACACTATTTTCTAGAGTGAAGGCTTGAATTCGTTAAAACATGATATTTATGTACGAGGAACTAATGGTCAATTAGAATATATTTTTTATGGAAAGTTGTTTGACATCATTCAATTAGAGTATACTGGTTTCCTAATAATGAAGTTAGTTCTCTTTAAATGTGATTGGTTTGATAACACTCCTAATATAGGGACAAAATTACATAATAAATATGAGATCGTTGAAGTATGAGAATCATGAAAATAAAGCATACCACCTATTCATATTTGCATAACAAGCTGAGCAAGTATATTATACTCCATATCCAGAGGGACATCATAGTTGATTGGCTATAACCAAGACAAAGGCTCAGAGTAGAATTATTAATAATATATTAAGTGAGACCGAGCAAGAGTCTTCGTACCAAGATGATGACTTTGTTGGGCTTCAAGTTGTGTCGCATATTGACCCAGATGTCATTAACGATTTTCTTACGGATATTGATGGTGGTGAGGAAGAAGTAAACAGACAATTGTTAGATCAAACAGACTTGGATGAACCAAGCGAGGATGCATACATATCAAATGAGGGTGAGATTGATAGTGATTTTAATGATACAAATACTTCTTAGGTAATTCATACATTAAAATCAACTACATTTCTTGTGTTAATTCATTTTTACATTTATATGACCATTGTTTGTAATAATTACTTGTAGTGGTTATGAGAGAAAGATAAATGACATGTTTTAGTGTAGAAAAAAAAGATTAGATTTAAAATTTATCTCATAAGTTGTGTTACTTTCTTTTTTACTAAAGATCTAATATTTCACTTTCTTTATTTATGTTCACTTATAATTATCATATATGTAACAATTTCTACATACAGATGATAGACAGAGGTAGAAATGATGGTCGTAGAATTGAGGCAAAGGTCATGGTGTTGGTGGGAGAGCTCTAACCACCATCAACTATCTCACTTCTACCATTTACATCTCAACCTTAGAGTAAACAATTCCTATTGACAACTTTTGTAGTGGCCACACCTTCAGTACTAGAAGATTCATTGACATCTGAATACTCACCTCTACACTTTAAACATTCAGTTGATCAAATGCCTTCCTTCAAGTAATAGACAAAGAGTAAGTAGATTTTAATATAATAGTTAATCTTTTAAATAACATTCTTTAAATATGACATTAACAATATCATTTTCCATAAATTTACACCAGCATATGGCCTTTCTGTTGTCATCTCACGGATCATTAGATAGAAATTTGATGAACCATGACCCACTTGGAAGAAGGTACGACTTCAAGTTTGTGACATGTGGTTCAAAGAGTTTAAGATAATTTAAATTATGGTTCAATTTAAATTGTATTTTTTATTGTATTATCCTTGTTGCTTAACTCATTTTTTTTTATGCAGAAAGAGTATAGATGACACCTGTAATAGGAGCAAAGTATTGGAGCTATTTTTGAGCAAAAAAGTTCACACATTTTGAAAAATGCAATGAACAAGATTAAGAATAGACATGATAATTTGACTTGGATTCCGACCAATGTCCAAGTAGCCTTAGACCAATATTGGGGTTCTACATATTTCCAGAACAAGAACTCTATTGCCAAGGTAAATTGAGCTATTGATAAGGGAGCCTCAACTTATTGTGGTGAGTTTATATCTATTGTAGTTCACTATGAAAAAATGGTAATTTTATTTGCTTTTTATTTTACTTAATTGCTTTAAATTCAATATAATTGACTAGATATATTACAATTAGGACTTTTGTTTAAATTTATGTAGGCTAAAGAGCTTCAACGACTGCCAAGTGCTTGGGAGGTGGTGGAGAAAACAAAAGAATTAAAGATTAGAGAATGGATAAATGATAAAACTCGTGAACTTGCTATAAATTTAATCTCGTAGCTTTTTTAAACTTTATAGTTTATTAGATGTTAATAAAAGTAAAAATTAATTAATATTCAACTTTGTTTTGAAGGTGAAATATCAACAAAGTCGACAAAAACTCTAACAATGTATCACATAGGAAGGCACTTATGCAAATGAATCTTCCTCTGCTTCTATCAATGATGATGACGTACATTATGACATTGTTGGAGGTAAGGATGACAAAGAGAACATATATGGACTTGAAAAATTAAGCAACAAGTTCATTCACTCAACACGTCTTCAGCCTAATTTGATTTAGATGCCAATGGTAGAATAACTAGAAGAGATGCGCGAGACTATTCATAAATTGAATAATGAGCTTATTGCAAAAGAAGCTAAGGATGAGTCACTTGAGGAGAAGGTGGTGCATTGATGTATAATCATGAGGGACAAAGTGAGTAAATGTGACAACAAAGTGAGAAAATGAAACAGCAAAATAAAAAAATACAACTTATTTTACAACACTTGCAGCTTAAGTCACTTATGCCAAACCCCATTCCACCATATAATAAATAAAGACCATGTTGACAATGCTTAGGGTGTATCTTGATGATGCACTAAAGGACCATATATTGCATGCTTATTTTGATGTTATAATACTATATTTTTTGTTGATACTTTTAATTGGTTATGATTTTATATATAATTGTTCATTGTAGTTGTTGACATACTATTTTTGGAATTTGTTTATCCTTTGTTATTTATAGTGTAATTAAGCTTTTGATTATTTATAATTATTTGACAAGTTAAAATTATATATTACCTATTACAAATATCTATTAAAATTATATAGCGAAAATTTCAGTCGCTAAAACGCAAAAAATGTTTTTTTTTAAAATTTGGAAAGTAGGCAAATTTAGCGACTGAATATTGCAAGTATTAATTTGATCGCTACGAAGTGATCGATTTAGCGACCAAACGTGATTTTTTTCAATTGCCAATTTTTGCGCAATTGCTTTAGCAATCGAAAAATTAATTATATTTTATTTTTATTCAAATTTTCTAGTGACCAAAATAGCGACGAAATATTCGATGGCTAAATTTGGTCCCACGATCAATTGCAATCAAAATCGATGATGATCATGTCATTTCCTTAGTGACATAAATTTTTGGTCTCAAATAAGCGATCAACCAATATTCGGTCGCATAATGACTTAGCAACTTGAAATTTTGTGATTACGCACATTCAATTGCTAACACATTTAGTATCCCATTTAAGAAAAATAGCAATCGATTTTGTGGGTCGCTAAATAGTCAATTTTTTGTAATGTATCTTTCTTTTTCCTTAATTTCTTCCTCTTCTCTCCATCTCTTCCTCTCCATCATTCTCTTTCACCTCACTTTTTTTTCTTCCACTACTCTCTTATGACCCCAAAGCATGGTGGTATGGCATGGTTGGAGGCCATGATCGACACCCAAACCTTTGACATAATGAAACCTTTTCTATGTCAATGATGTTGCTAATAATGGTGAAGGTCAACAACATCGATGTGATCAGGGAGAATAGATGTGTGATTTGTCTGTCTAAGTTCTCTAGTGTGTCTATTTGACAAACTTTAGTGATGCAAGGGGAAGAAAGCTCTAACAAGAAAGGGAGAGGTCATTGTTATTGTGGGTAATATTCTTAAACCTTTTGACACTAGATTTAGAATGATTACATTCATTTTTTTGTGTTGCAGGTGACTAAGAGTTAAGTATCAACGAGTAGAGCTCATGTGACAATATGGTGGTTAAGGGTTGAGGAACTTCGATTAGCAAATTGAGTGTGGTTGACAATTGGGGGATAGGGTGTGGAAGCAAAAGGAAGAGAAAGGAAAAAAAATTGAAAGGAATAGGAGAATGAGTTGGAGTAGAGTCACCATGATAATGATGATTTTTTTTTATGTTAATCTTTTTTGTTACGGTTGACTTGGTCAACTCTAATTAGTGTAGGTTAAGAGTTGTTTTGACCGACTCTAATAAGTGATAATCTTTTCTAATTGATTAGCATCGATTTTTAATTATAAGAGTTAACTTTTAGCCATACACTAATTTATGTTTTTTTTTATAGGAAAAGTTATCAGGGGAATAACTTGATTAATTTTCTCTCATTTTTATATATATATATATATATATATATATATATATATATATATATATATATATATATATATATATATATATATATTGTATTTATTGTGTAAAGATTAAATGATTTTAAATTTATTCACACAAAAATGAGTTTAGATTTAATGAAATATCAATGAACAATTTTCACATGCAGTGGAAATGTGGAATGCCAATGCATTTAGTCACACATTTTCTTTTGCAATACAGGTGCTCACACACCAAAACTTGTACATATATACCATCCTTAGACGGTGCTGCATATGCAAGGTGTGAAGACGTGCGTAACTAGCATTTACTTAAAGTATATTTAAAGATTAATTCTATACAAAATACAAAAGTGATAATCATGCTTCGTTATTAATTAATTTAGCAATATGTGAGTATATATATATATATATATTATTTATGATAGTATAAATTTTTAAGTTAACGTTATCTCAATTAATTAACACTAAAGTTAAACCCATAATAGATAGCTAAAAGACAAAAGAAAATTTCTAAATTAAACAAACAAATAAAAGTGAACAGTATGGGAATGTGATTTTTTTATTCATTAATTGTCAATAATTTAGCAATCAGCAATAGTATCTATGAGCACTTATATAAATATGTGTCGTCTCTTTTCAACTACAAGCAGTCAAGAGTACAAAACAAGGGTTGATTTCAGAGAGAAGCAGCAAATAAGAATGGGAGAGGTGCAGCAAACAATGGAGATGAAGAAGGACGATAGCAATATCATTGCAAGGTCCGAAAACAAAGCCAGACTCGCCATTTTGGAACTAGCCCACATGATGAGTGTCCCTATGTCCCTCATTGCTATCATTAATCTTAAAGTCCCCGAGGCTATATGGCAAGATGGCTCCAACACTCCCCTCTCCGCAGCCCAAATTCTCGACCGCATCCGTCCCCACGGCGGTGGCGACGCCGAGAACCTCCAGCGCGTCCTACGCTTGCTTACCAGCTATGACATCTTCGTCGAGCACTTGAGCATCAGTGACCAAAGGAAATACTCCCTCACACACGTGGGAAAAACTCTTGTTGACGATGACCAAGGTCTATCCTACGCTTATTACATCCTCCAGCATCATCAGGTTAATTAATTTACTTTAGGAGCGGTTCTTGTAGATATTTCTGATGTTGGCTTATAATAAAAATTAGTGTTTTACCTCGTTGGAACTTCTTGATTTTAAGTTAAAACTCTATTCAGATAAATTAATACGAGAAATTTTTATAAGAAAAAATTAATTAATTAATTTATAAGTATTAATTTATAGATAAATTCAGCTAAAGAATATGTAATTATAATTTTGTGATAATTTTATATGTTGTGTGTACAGGATGCATTGATGCGAAGTTGGCCGTTGGTGGGGGAAGCAGTGGAGGATCCAACAAGGGAGCCATTTGTGAAGGCGAACGGAGAGTCAGCAATAGAGTACTACACGAAGAGGCCTGACGTAATGCCCTTGATTTATAAGTCCTTGAGTGGGATGTGTGTACCCTTCATGAGGGAAATGCTTCAAGTCTATGACGGCTTCCAAGGGGTGGAAACACTGGTCGACGTTGGGGGAAATTCCGGCGTCTCTCTCCGCATGATCATGGAGAAATACCCTAACGTCCACAAAGGCATCAACTATGACCTGCCCGATATGGTGGCAACTGCACCGCACATTCCAGGTTCCTACGCATCTATATATATTTTGCCAAAAATTATGGTCGACACACGCCACCTTTTTGACACAAAATAATTTGTAACACTTGTTATTATACACTTATTTCCCCTCAGCATTTCATTTTCATCTCAATTTTATGAATAATTATTAGGTCATTTTGAATAATTATATTCACTAATCTCTGCATAAGCATGATATGTAAATACATATCATAAACAAATTGATATTAATTAATAAGGACTATCAACGTATAATAATTTTAGACTATTTAATAAATTTTTTTATTTCTTTTTATTTTTATTATATTATCTAACATATTTATCAATTATTTATTTATTTTTTTTCATTTCATTTTCTTCTTTTCAGCCGTACATTAAAAAATAAGATGTATTAGTCTCCCGTCAAATTAAAGAGGATATGTTTATGCATGGGATGTTTAGAGTTGATATGGTATACTTGAGTGATTATTGTAAACACTAATATATTTATTTATTTTTATTTATTATTTATTTATCACATCACTTCACTTATTATATTATTTTTTTTTCTATTTCCCTCTGGTTGGAGACACCCAAGGCAAAATTATTTTTATTACTTTATTTTGGCTCAATCCATTTTGCAAGGCAGCTGTATTATTTAAATTTAACATGCCATATAAAGTCTAATTATTTTAATCTTTTACCTTTTTAATTTTTTATACACGTGTAAAATTATACCTTAAATGGAAAGACACAACTTTTTAATATCTATTTTGATGTTCTTAAATATTTTCCTTTTGGAACGTGGCTTTTGATTTATTGTTCCTAGCATAGCATTTACTTGTGGATTATATATTATTGCAGGTGTAACACATGTTGGTGGTAACGCGTTTGAATCTGTTCCCTCTGGGGATGCCATCTTCGTCAGGGTGCCTTTCTCAATTCATGTCTCTAAAATAATTTTAAGCCAAATGCTAACCAGTTATGCCTAGTAAAAATAAAAGGTTTTTATTATAAAGATATTATTTATAAATGTTCTTTTTTAAAGATTCAATCATCAAATGCTTTATTTTTTAATTATATAATTTTTTAACCACTATCCTAATCATAACAACGAGTCAATGACATTAAAAAAACAAATAATAACCACAGTTGGTATTACAATTAATATTGAGCAGTGTTATTCAACATATATTTCATAAGAAAATATTTATTCAAGTTGATAACCTAACTCAACTTCAAGATACATGCATGTGTACATAGGTGATAAAACTGGAGTGTCCGCCTTGTGCAAGTGGGTTGAAAATTGTAACCTATCTCCTTTATGGATGAGATGAGTAAGATGACATATGTACATAAGCTTCTTATTTTACAAAACCAACTTGAATTTAATAAAAAACTTAAAAATAGTAATACCTTAACCTAAATTTGAATATAATTTTTTTATTAGATAAATTGATTTTATAAAATAAACTAATTATAATAATAATTAATAAATATGTATTTTGAATAACACTAATAACTTAATTAAATAAATTGATGTCAAATTTATTAAATTACTAAAATTATATATCTATATAATATAAATAAAAATATTAATAGTAGCATAGTTTTTTAAAAAAAGAATAAAGAGTCTGACAGATAAATCCATCCCAACCCTGGGTTGATAGGTTTGTTAAAACGAATTGTCACAGACTGGTGGACTAAAACTACCTAATATCCACTTCTATTATTTTTTGTGGGCAAGCAAATTAGTCAATCGGGTTCAACATGCATTGCCACTCGTACATGTGTAACCAAAGGATAAATGTCGAAATTATAACGTTTTATGACTAGCTATATATTGAATGATAAAAACTATATATGTATATGAGTATCGATCGACCTGTCTAATAAGATGTTGATTGAAGTTGCAGTGGGCATTTTTAGCATGGACAGACGAAGAATCGAAGCTAGTGTTGCAGAATTGTTACAAGGCACTTCCAGAGGAGGGAAAAATGATCGTTTGCGAACCCGTGCTGCCGGAGCTGACAGATGAGAGTCACCGAACAAGAGCATTGCTGGGCGGTGACATATTCATAATGACAATGTACAGAACAAAGGGCAAGCACAGGACCGAACAACAATTTAAACACCTCGCCATGTCTGCTGGTTTTTCTCGTTTCCGTGCCTTCTATGTTGATCCTTATATGCCTGTCCTCGAGTTTCACAAATGATCACAAGTTGCCCTTCTATTCTGTACGTCTACTCAAATAATGAATAATGGGGAAAAATAATTAGGAACAACTGTACTGGGACACTTATTCAGATTTTTGTTCCTTGTATCAATAAACCTTCCTCGTAAATTTGGAATTAATAGGCTTCGTTATTTATGTTCTGCTGTTAAATTGTACACTTCCGTCCCAGTTAACAATCTCAACTACACTTAAAAAATATGAGAAAATAGGTGATAAAATTATATGATAAAATAGTTTTACTGTTACTTAATTACAATTCATTGTTGATTGATAAGTTGGTTGATTTTAAACTTTTACAATATTTTTTTTATATTAACTATAATTTATAATTGAATAATCATGTAAAATTGTAAGTTTTCTTGAAATTTTTGATGATATTTATTCTAGTATAGAAAATATCACTTTAGTTAATTTATTTTCTGTTAATATTCTATTCCTAATAATTATGTTTTTTTTACTTTATTTCTATTTGCACCAACAATTACGAAAACAACATAGTATTTTTATTTTTTATTTTTAAATTTACAAAAAATTAAAAATAAAACATCTTATTTTGTCATTTTGCTTACAACAATGTGGAATTAAGAAACAATACGAAAATTGTTAGTAATCATAAAAGAAAACGTTACAGTAAAAAAAAAGAGATTTAATTTAATGTATGATAATTTTTTACTTTTGTACCAACTATTTTGAAAGTTATACTGTAACGATTTCTAATTGGTTGAAACTGTGAAAATATTAGATTGATTGGAAACTAAACTCAAGGTAATAAATGAAAATTTAATTTCTAAAAGTATTTTATATTGGAATTTATTTTTTTTTCGAAATTTATTTGTCATATATGAATTCTTATCATTTTTAGTCTGGGACGAATTTCTTTTGTTTTCTTCACAAAAAATTTCACCAAAACTAACGTGACACATTAATAGCGTGTTTATTTTTCCGTTTGAAACTCAGTTGAACGCTAAACTATATATGTTTGTTTGTTTGTTTTTTTAATAAAGGGGTCTAAGCCCAACTCAGAAACAATAAGGAAAAGAAATGGAGTTAGCATATGCTAACAGGCCTAAAGAAATAAAATCTGGAGCAAAATAGAAAATATGAGTAGAATGGCCATTGCAAAACCACATCTTTATTTATAGAGGCTGTTATTCAGGACTAAAAAGAGTAGCACGTATGAGACTTGAAACAACGTTACCTTGTCTAATAATAGTAATGGCATGAAGATAATCTGATTCAACAAAAAGCTACGTTGGCAAGCAATATGGATTTCATGGAAAATTCCACAAAGTTTAGTATGAAACATCGAATATACTAGTAGTGTACATTGGATTCAATTAACCTAACAAATTCTATAATTCACCAAATTAATTAGGATTTGTTGGATTAATCATTTTTTTCCTTTAAATTCAAATCAAATCAATTATATTTGGTTCGATTTTAAAATTTATCTTTTTCAACTTAGGTTAATATATTTTAAACTTTATTTAGTATTTCGTTTTTTTTCTTCTATTTTTGTATTTTTTTTAATATAAATTTTTTAAATGTCTTAATTTAGTCATATATATCATGTAATTTTTATCATATTTTAGGTGAAAATAATAATGAGATATATAAGGTGATACTTATAAAAAATTTAAATATTAAATAAAAAATTAATCATTAAAAGACAAGGAATATTTTTATCTTACGTAAATATAAAATTAAAAACTTATATAAAATATAATATAAGAAGAGATAAAAATTTGAAAAAAATTATTAAATTTTTAATCATAACCTGATCCAAATCAATTCATTAATTGTTAATTGGATTCATTTGGTTTGAATTATGCAGTTTTTTTTTCAAAAATCTGAACCAAACTAATCTAATTAAATATATTTCATTTGAATTCGATTTTATCTTTAAACTAAATCAACCCGTGAACACCTTTACCCCCAAACATTTCCTGGGAAAGAAGTGTAGGCCATTATGATTCCTCAATAGGGATTTATATTCACAGTCCTTTTTTACGCTTCACACGTGCCTATACTTTTATTCACAGTCCTCCCCTAAACTTTTCACCTCCCTCTCATCTTTTCACTTCATCTCATTATAGTCCTTCCCCCATTTCCTCTCTCCCTCTTCCTTCTACTTCAATGTGAAAGCTCTCTGATGTACTTTCTTCTCCATTTGTTGATTCACTTTGATTTTTCATGTTTCCAGATTTTGTGGAAACTAGTTCTTGTTACGAAAGCTAGTTTACATAATGTATCATATGAAGACTTTTAATGTATTACAAACACTTTTTTTTTAAATATTTCATTTGTGTTGTGATGAATGTGCAAATATGATATGACACATATGAGAGGGATTGGATCTATTAAAAAGACTATTTACTGAAGGATTATTTTTGAAGGGTAGAGTTGCTAGATTTAAACAAGCATGACCTACTACCTTAGCTCATGGACATAGAGTGGTAGCATTGGAACAAGAGCTGGAGGCATTGGTGCTTGTTAATTAGAGTTGGAAAAATGGGTTTGACTTGACTTAATAGTCCTATGAGTTAGGTCAAATTAAATTTTTAAATATGTGGCTAAAAAATAACTGGTCCAATCGATGGGTCAAATTAGGCTAGTAAAAAATTGAGTCTAAAAACTAATGAGCTTATTTTGGCTCAATTTTTTTTATTTTAACTTTTTTTATTTGTAAAAAGTTAAAAAAAAATGCCAATTTGGTCTAGCCTGTCAGGACAGGTAGGTGAATATTGCAGCCTATAAAAAAAGTGGGTTAGGTCAACCTATTTTTCTCCCTTGACTTGTCAGATTGAGTTGAGTGACCAACTTTGCCACCTTTATTGCTAATGGTGAAGTGCTAGAAGAGTTGATTATTGGTTTAGACGCCTAGGTACCACCAGTGCAACGTGATTCTAGTTAGCCTTTTTTAGGTCTTGAGAGCCTATTTGTCTTGAGGTCCTTTACAGGGCATATTGCTAGACACTTGTGGGAAAAAGGACTTCTATGAGCTAAATGTGGTCAAGCATGGGAAACATGTGTTGTCCTTCAAGGTAGAGCATAAATAGGTGATGTAATACATGCAAAAGTTTGGGTTAACACCTCTTCTAGAGATATGCAATTGTATGGTGGACAAGAGCATATTGTTTGCTTTTGTTGAGTGGTGGTAGGAAGATACCAATTCCTTCTTGTTGGGGGAGATGACTGTCACTTTAGATGATGTGTCACTTATCCTACATTTATTATACTTGACGCGACCTAAATTGCGTCGACCGGGTGGATTTTGGTGTTTGGTGATGTGGGAAACGAAGTGCGGAATGACTCTTCGCCGCGGAGGGACCTTAACGAATCGAAGTTAGAGCAGGTGTCAGACTAGGACCTGGCGAGATGAGTCGATATCGATTAAGCTGCCCCCAAGGAGGGCCGACTTGAACCGAAGTGACCCGGATTGGAGTCGCCAACAGAATTTACAAGTACATCGGAAACTAGAGGTGAATAAGGCCCTATCTTTGGAACAAAGAATTTAAGTACGAAGCCGATTACGCATGGGAGTGACGTGTCATCCCATTCGCCTACCATCTGGTAGTTATCCCATGAATTGCATGCTACGTAACCTCTATTACGTGATGGGTGATGCAAGGATATGTTTTAGGCGGAATGATTGACTTGATGAGGGTAGGCCCCTCGCTCCTACGTACCTTAGAGTCGGGAGGAATCAAAGCCAACATAGTTCTAGAGGAGTGATAGAGTCAGACTTTCCCTTAGGTGTCCTTCCCTCAAGGTGTAAACTGTGTCGTGAGTCTTAGCGTGATCGGACTTTCCCTTAGGCATCCACCAGAGTCTAGGGCACGAGTACTGAGCTTTACGTTGGGCGCTCAGCCTTCGCTATTACAGGCGGAGTTGGGACTGTCCATTGGGCGTCCTGCTTTGGGGCTGGATTGAACATTCACATGGTTGCACGCTAGGTGGATTCGGACGTTTGTCCATTGACTCGTGGTCAGATGAGAAATGCGGAGTGTCGGGTCGTGATGGCTGGGACCGACTCGGTTTTAGGTTGAAATGAGCTGTGTACCTGCGATCCAGAGTGTTCGCAAGTAGATTTGGTCTCAAGATTGCCTGCCATATGAAGTGTGACAGACTCTTAGGATGAAAACGGGATGGATATGGTGGGCTGTTAGGATAGGTTGTACGCTAGAGATTCTGAGAGTTTGGATCATACGGCCTCAGAGGTGCTTTAAGTTCAGTGAGAAATGGGAGGTCGACTCGTATGGCGAACAATGTATTCGCCATCTGAAGTGTGCCTAGGGCTTGATTGAAGTTTTGGCCAAGAGGTTCACCTGGGATCTAGAGAGCTAGTCGCAGTCGCTGCGTGAGCTGGTAACTGATTTTTTTGAATTTGAGTCGTAGTTGCGCAGCAATTCCTCAATGGTTCCACTCCTTTCCCTTATTCTTCGATTCTTGGCCCCGAGCTCCTTAAGTTGAGGCCTTTTATAGACTTTGAGAGGGTGATGAGAGCGCGTATGATCTTGCCACATGGGGCTGCTCTAGCCTCCTGATCTAGTTCGTTAGTCCTAATGATCCCCAGGTTGATATTCCTGCGCTTGATCGTGACATGTTCTCCTGGATTCACGATGCTTCTCTCGAGTAGTGGCTGACATGATCCTTTCCTTTACTATGATTGACGAGGGCCTTGTTCTGTTAATGGTGGTAGGGCCTCTGGTATGTTGGTGTGACTTTGTTGATAGCCCTTCTTTTCTTTCCAGAAGACCGTGTGGCTCGGGTTGCCCTTTTGGTGAAGTCGTTACCCTTGTGCTAAGGTGGCAGATCTTATTTGATTCTACTGAGCTGGTTGACTCTCGTTACTGTTGAGGTGGGGTCTCGCGTGCTTGGCGTGGCCACTTCAGGTCCCTGATCATTTGTGCCCCTTTTCTACGTATGCCCAGTGGGGGGTTGTGGACGCCGATCCTCTTGGACTTCATCCGAGTCGTGGGCCGGGTCGTGTACGTTTTTGCCGGTCCTACCCTGCTGACTGTTGTCAAGCGTGTTGTGTTTTTCTTCTTGGATGTGGCCGAGTCAGCTAAGTCCCCCTAACGGGTCTCTTTTTAGCCTCCTTGGACATGAATCTTCTTTGGGCTTCGATATCCTGTGGATTGCCTATTGGGCTGGACAAATTTGGGGTCCTACAACCAGATAGTCAGAGTTCACTCTTGCCAAGAGTTCATCCCTGCAGACCAAGATTGAACGAACTGTGCACTAAAACGACTTATAACAAGGTACGACCAAAGGAGGGACTGAGACCCAATTAGCCGACCCGCTAGTCAGGACGGGGAATCATGCCTAGCCATCTCAGACTAGAAAGGAGAATTAAAGTTTATTCCCTATGATAAAAAACTTGAGGGGCTGTGTATTGATCGGCCATAAAGACTGGGCTCTAACATGCATGTAAAGTTGCACAACAATTGGCACCCTCCGAACTTAAGACCCAATGACAGATACGCTTCAACCCAATAGAATATCTTGGCCTAAGGAAGGCAGTCCACTCAGACCAGCCCCTTCCTATCCCAAATGCTCAGCTCCCAAAGTCAATCAGAAGGTAGTTGGGACTGTTAGGAGTATGTTAGAGAGAATAATAGGGGATCATTCATGTATAAAAAGGAACTAAGGGACACACCTATGATAGATTACAATAAGAGACTAAAACATACGAATTACCTGGTCTCTCGTACAAGAACAATGACCATTTTCTATAATTTCTTTCCATGAAACCCACGTTGTGTTGTAGGAATTGCTCAGTGACATTTGATTATGTTCCAATTAAAAAGGAGTTGATTTCCATTTCATTTTTGGTGTTGCTATTGATGCAGACCTTCTGCTGTGTTATGTTAGATATCCAAAAAAAATGCATTACCTGATATTTGAACTTTCTAAATCTTTACAAATTAACTTATGGTTGAAATTTACAAACTCTATTAATTTGCTCGTTTATATTCACTATTTCCCTCCCCATTGTTTAACTGTCAAGCGCTGTATGCAACTTAGCGGTGGCATGAGCACAGTCGGGGCGGAGACCATCTGGGTCCATTTCTAAAGAGACATCAATTTTTTTTTTATTTAGTGTAAATAAATATTAAAATAAATTTTATATAATTAAAATTATATAAAAGGTATGTTTCATTTTTAGAAAGACATCAATTTTTTTATTTATTTTGTATAAATATTAAAATAAAATTTATATAATTAAAATTATATAAAAAAGTAAAACAATCACCAATAAATAGGTAATGTTTGGCTCGATAGAAGTTAAGTTACACATTCTTTTATAAAAAAAAAAACTCTTAAAATTTTAAGAAGCTTATTTTTAAGTGTAAATATTAAATAAAGGAGCTTACTAAAAAGTTTCTTGGAGTAACTTCTCATTAACCTATGTTGTCGTGCGTGACCTAGGTGCAATATTATATATATATATATATATTATTTATTAAATATTTTTAATATAGTATGATATAATTGAATTACGTCTGATAAATTTAATTATTTATTTATTTAAAAATATTATTGAGCAATATATAATAACTTAAATATTTTATTATTTGTAATTAATATTTAAATATTTTTTAATTAATATTATATATTATTTGAAAAACATTATTAAAATAAAATTTTATTAATTAAATTATTTATTTAAAAAATTAAATATATGTAGTTTAGTGTTTTTTATTATTATTATTAAAATAATGTATATAAATTAAATTAATTTTACATAATATTTTTATTAGATGAAGTAATTAATTTAAAATGAAACTATATCTTTTTTACCAAACAACTTTTAACTTAAAATATAATTTTGTTTTAAAAAATAACACACAAATAACTTTTACTTTTTTAAGCTATTATTTTTATCTTTAATTTAAAAGTAGCTTTTAAGTGATAATACAATTTATGCACAATATTGAATAGAGGAGAGTGTGGTATATTAGTTACTTCAATATTTTCTTAACATTTACCTAAACAAGAGATTTGAACTCTCTCTTTTTCTATAATCTCTCTAACAAACGACTTAAATGTTATGTCTTTGCTGAACCTAAACAAGGTTTGATTTATTTTTTTCTCATATTATTAATATATACCTCCCTATTTATCTAATCTCTTTGCCACTCAGTGTCTCACTTTTTAGTTGTTTACACTTGGAAATTGGGATTGCAAGTACAATATTACAATGTAATGTAGCAATGTCAAGTGGACCTAAGCTGTTTAGTCGGGTTACAAGATGTAAATGTAGATGAGATGGTATCATAAAAAGTACAATAAAAAATAAAATAGATTTTTTAAGTAAGTAATAATCCAAACTAAATATGAAGTAAAACTTAAAAAACTAAAATAAAAAGTTGTTTCAGAATATATAGTGGAATGGGATGTGAATTTAGTAAATAATTTGTGTAACTTATAAAATAATATTAATTATTTTTATTATTGTTGTATCGAAAGAAGT
Organism: Mucuna pruriens; assembly: GCA_025330945.1. Taxonomy (NCBI): domain Eukaryota; kingdom Viridiplantae; phylum Streptophyta; class Magnoliopsida; order Fabales; family Fabaceae; genus Mucuna; species Mucuna pruriens. Next base: position 664,249 of record JAENHJ010000119.1, read on the forward strand.
TAGAAATTAAAATTGTTAAAATTATATTTACGAACTATAAAAATAATATTTTAAATAATTTTGATGATGAACATATTAATAAAATTTTTGTAACAAAATACAGAAAGAAAAATATTTAAATAATTATAATATCATTATTTTCTTGATTTAGGACACCAAAAATTTTAGAGAGAACTTAATGCAACTCTAGTTATTATAGTTAAGTTACAAACTATGTTAATCACCCAGTTTGATAAGAATAAATTGCTTTCTGACTATGAAGGGAATAGAAGAGGAATTCAAAGGAGATGCATTCTTTGGAACTTTAAGCCCAGTGGAAGAAAATAGATTCGAGATTTAATGGAATCAAGATCCTCTCTTAACATCCAATAACTACTCCGAGAGCTAATCACAAGATTTCAACTTCGCTACTATGTGATATATTTTACTTAATTACTGCAATACATGAATTCAAAACTAAAGGAGAAAAGTTAATTAGATACATTTGCTCAAGTATCTTTGTAATATTGTTGACGAACTTGAAATTTTATTTGGATAATTTATATGAACTTCTAATACAAAAAACATTAATTGTAGGCTAAGATCAACCCATAAAACACCAAAATCATTGCATCTAAATTTTGTCTAAAACAAAATTCTCAATAAAATTGTAATCCTCTTTATCAAAACTGAAGCATAGAGGTTGTATGAAAAAGATAATTCCTAAGGTAACTGAAGAGTTTGGTAGATGTCGTGGGCAATAGCGTCGGCATCCATTTTGACTCCAAATAAGCCTCTCTTTGATAGTCCAGCACAATACAAGCCATGATCACCCTTCCAGTGGCTTGGAAAATCATTTTTCGGCATTCCTTCCTCATTTAGAGCATATTTGTAATCCTGCAATAGACACAAATCAATTTAGTGAATTTAAATTGTGTTTAATTATACTTACCTTTTGGTTTGAAGAAATAGACATATATATATATTCTTTGTTTTGGCAACATAGGTAAGGTTTTACTAGAAGAGTTCTATTCATACCTTAAGCCACACATTTGTTGCGCTTCTATAGCCAGTAGCAAACACAATCACATCATACTCTTTTTCCACATTGTTTTCAAATATGACCTTCTTATTTTCAATTCTCACTATATGAGAAGGAACTACCTGTTGGGGTGTATAAATTAATTAATAAGAAGAAAAATCCATAATTAACCCCCATATTTCATGTGTTAAAACGTTATGTATAACATAGTTGTAAGTACCTTAATTTCTCCATCCTTAATCTTTCCAATGGTTCCGACATCGAGAACCGGAGACCTTCCAGTAACATCCTTAAGATAGAATGGTCCACTTTTGGGTCGATAAATACCGTATTCAGATAGATCACCGTATTCCATGTTTGCCAAAAAGGTAATTAAAGTGTCCACAACATCAACCGGCAAATGTTTCAGCATACGCATACCTTGATGGATCAATTCTTTCGTCAGGACATGAACCTACAAATCACAAACATTTTTATTTTTTATAAACAATTTTTGTGTCAATTGTTGCAGATAAAACTTGTTGAAACTTATCTATCTGTATACTCATATACAAATAAATTTAATTTGAGTATTTTTTTTTAAAAACTGTATTAATTTATATATATTCAGAAAATCACCTTTTTCTTTTGAAACGTAAATAAACCAATATCATTTTCACTAATTTAAAACATGGTCTAAAGAGTTATCTATGTATTGCTAAATATTTATATATCTTCACATATATATATATATATATTATGGATATGGATGAGAGTGTGAGGAGTGAGATGCAAAAAGATATAATACCGGGTTTCGGACGACAATAGAAGTGTTTGCACCATAGTCATTGAGATCATAAGCAATCTCCATCCCAGAGTTACCAGAGCCAACTACCAAGACCTCTTTGGATTCATATTTTGAACCCGATTTGTAGTATTTGGAGTGTAATATCTCTCCTTCAAAGCTTCCTAGTCCAGGCACATCAGGAATATACCCTTCACTGTTTTCACCTGTGGCAATCACAAGAAACTTAGCCACGTAAGCTTCCATCGTTCCTTCTCGTGTGTTCTTTGCTTCAACCTTCCACTTGTTTCCAGCTTCATCATACACAGCAGATTCAACCAAACGACAATGGAGAGGGTTTATGTTGAATCGTGCAATGTATGTGTCTATGTATTCAAGAAAATTGGCTTTGGATAGGAAGGTTGGGGCTGATGGTGGGTGAGGCATGAGAGGCAAACAACAAAACTCGCTAGCTAAATGGAGGTTAACTCTATCATAAGCATTTTTCCTCCAAAGAGATGCACTACAATCCTCTTTCTCGAGTATTATGTGAGAGATAGAGTTTTGTGATAGGCATGCTGAAAGTGCAAGGCCAGAAGGACCTGCGCCTACAATTACCACTGTCACTTCCTCCATATTCTTTTTTACTTACTCAACAGTGGCTTCGCTATACTTCTCTCTATATTTTCAGACCAAGAAAGGCTTGCAACTTTATATACACATGTGAGTGTATCAATTCATGAATGAAACCCTTTTTTTTTTGTACTTGTTGGAGGATGTCTGCTTTCATTATATTAAAAGAATTTCTATATATAATTTTACTTAAATAACTACCATGTGTGTGGATGGTAATATTAATGTTAGGGGTTCACAAAATGAATATCATGGTATTAATATTTTGACTATATAACTGAATTCCTATAATTGAATTAATCACATTTATATGTTGTTAAAAAATATTAGCACTATACATGATCTTTTCTTTTTACTAATTATTGAAAATTCATTTTAGTCACCTCTCTTTCTCTCTCTCTATATATATTAAATTATTATATATTTCTTATATTGGAGAGATCTCAATCCTTGAATCATAAGATATTAACATTTTCACTACTAGATCTGAATTCTTATAATTGAATTTATCACATATATATAATGAACAATACTGTGTTTGTGTTTGATAGAGAAAATGTTTTCTTTACACGGTTTTCTTCTTTTAGTAAACATTAAGACTCATTTTATTCACCTAATATATTAAATTATAAGAAAATAAATTATTAGGATCTATTTTCTTACAAAGTGACTATTTTTTTTAAATATGAGGAGATGAAATATTAAAGAAATCTTCATGAATTATATAAGTGAACTCAATATCAAATTTAATATAAATATTAAAATATTATTAAGTATGAAGATTTGCTCAATGTATTAATTTCATGTAGAATGTATATGTCATTCTAATTTCCAACATACTTGTTACTCCATTTTCTCTTAAAAAATAATGCAAATCTTAACCTTTTTTCTTTTTCTTTTTAGTTTTAAAGTTTTTGAATTATATATGCATATCAATTTTATTATTTTTCATATTTTATGTAAATTAATTATGCAAATTTTACCATTTTAAAATTTTCCTTTTAAATATTTTACTTTTTTTAAAAAAATTCTTTTAAATGTTTTATTGATTATTTCTTTTCTTATATGTTAAATTATTTATTTTATTTATGGATTCATCTTTTTAATTTTGATTCAATTCATCTTTACTATCTCCACAGCTATTTCTTTTCCTCTGCTTTCTTTATACAACTTTTTAACTTTTTTATATATTATTTTAATTGTTACAATTTGAATTATACCTTTCTCCCTGAAAAGTAAGACTCTTTTACTTAATTCATGTATATTATGAAATTTGGTTAATTTAATAGCATTAAATTTATTAATAATTTGTATTATTTTTTTAAAATTATTCTTAAAATTATTAAGATATATTATTTTACCCTTTCCATTTAAGTACTTTTCCAACCACACTGTTTAATATCAAGAAAAATAAAATAAAATCCACAAATTTCAAAAGTAAAGTGATATTTATTTTAAAATAAATATGAATTAAAAATGAAAATATATAAAATAATTTTGTGGCTGAAATAACACCTTCCTACTAATGATACGAAAACAATTTCGTAATAAATATTTTTTTTATTTTTTATCTAATTAATTAATATGATCTAATTCTCCTAAGTGATTTTTTCAAAAATATCCTTTTTGATAAATAAATTCATTATTATTATAAATATATTTTTTATAAATTTTAAAACTATAGGTTTGGACAAGTTTTTTTGTAAAAATATTTTTTTATAAAATTTAAAATTATAAAGATGTGCATATTATTTTTAATATTTTTTATTTAACTTTCGCATAACAAAATTTTTTATACTCTCTGTTTTAATTTTTTTACAATTTCTGCTAAAACATTCTTTAAATGATGTGGTATTAATATTATTAAATAATTTGTTAATTAATATCATGAAAATTTTTAAATAATAAAAAATATTTAAAAGTATAAGGTTTAATATATTAAAAAATATTAAAAAAATATATTTTATAAAACAACTTTATTTTTAAAAATTATATTAAGAATATTTATTAGTATTTATTATTTTTAAATATACTTATTTATCACATTAAATATGAAATAGTTTTTAAATATATAATTGCATTAAATGATTTAATAGGGACATCGTGGTATTTTTGTATCATTAAAATTTTCTATACTACTCAAGAAAGTTAGATTTTTACCTTTCTTATGAAAATATTTTTATAGTATTTCTAGAGAATATATTTTTTTTAATTTATATACCAAATATGGAAAACAACATTTCTACTTTCAGATTCATGAAAAACTAAATGTAGGAGATAAAAATACAAATTGAATATTATAAGGGATAAAAATATAATTTAACCCAAATATAACATGTAAATGAAGCCACCAACTTGTAGTATATGTAAGGAATAATATTTAAACTGAATATTGTAAATATTGTGAAAATACCCTAAAATGTAAATCGAACAACTGAACAAAATAACACGAGGTTCTTTTTTTTTTTTTTGGCTTGTTACTTATTTTTTACGTAATTTTTTTATTATATTTATTATTATTTTATTATATTTATTATTTTTTTATTAAATATTAATTGATTTTTATAATTTTCATGCACATGAATTTAATTACATAAATTTTATAACTTGAATGAGTAAGAAAATGATTTAAAATTGTGTCTCAAAATTAAAAACGATCTCATAAGAATAACATTAACTCAAATTATTGTCAAATGTATGAATTAATAGGCATGAGGTTATTTCAGTTTAATTAATGGTCTCCAGTTCAATCTTAAATATGTAGCTACATTAAATATTCGGAGGTATACGAGCTCAAGTCCTGGATATGTAGTTGCATAAATACTTATGGTCTTGAAAAAAATTAAATCAAATTTGTGAATTAAATTTCTAAAATAAATCCTTTAAAAAATAAAAGACTAAACAATTTTTTACAATTAGAAAAATACTAAAAATGTATTTTAACCTAAAAGAAATAAAAAATAAAAGAAAAAAATTAATAGACATCACCGTCAGTAATTAAAAATTATTTTTGATATGATATTTAAGGTAATTATAAAAATCATTAAATTTATTGTATATGACAATTTTTTTTTATTGAATGATAGATAAAATATTTTTATAATAGTAGTATATGTATTACTTATTCATAAAAAAATATTATTTTCAAAAGTGGTTCTTTTAAATTTTAATACATAGGTTCGATGAATTCAATAGCTTATAAATTGTGTAAAAGAAGTATAAAGAAAAAGAGGAAAATGTTATCTATATATATATATAATTTTAGGATAAATCTATGATAACCCAATTCAAGGCATAGATATCTAGACATTAAAAAAATACTTATAGAGGATTTTATTTTACTCAGCTAACGACTCAAGATTATTGTAGATGTGTATATATGACTAAAAAACAGTTATTCAACATTAAAGTTACACCTAGTAACAATGGTTTTAATCACTAATTTTTTTAATTATTTTAAAAATATTTTACAAAAGATTGTCCAAAATTTAGGCTAGTCTAGACTACTTTCAAGAGAAAATTTTCAAATAATGTATTTTTTTTTTCAATTTTTCCTGTTGCAAAATATCATTATTGTTTATAGGTAAACTTCGTTGAAATTTTTTTGACTCATAATTAATGATTTTAATAAATTTAGAGATAAAACAAGTTTATTTAGACTATTTTTGTGAAAAATTATATAAAAGGGTAAAAATATCTTTTTGCACTTTAAAAATTTATTTATTTTGACCTTACATTTAATTTTTATTTTCTGAATTTTTTCATACTTTGAAAATTTTAATTTATTTAAATAAAAAATGAATCTTCAAGTAATTTATTATAATTTTATACGAAATTATCTTAGAAATTTCTGAAAAAAATCCACACGCGAGAAAGTAAACCTCTCATAAAAATATCACATTAAAATAAGATTATTTTGAATTAATTATACATTTTCAAATTTTAATAAATGAGAGTATTTTAGTATATTTAATACTTTAATTTATTTAAAATTTGAAAAAAAAGTGATTAGAGATAATTACCTGAACATAAATAATTTAGTTTAAATTAATTAATATATATAAATAAATATAATTCAATCCTTTCATAAAATTTAATAACGTAATTTTTTTTTTACGTCAAATTTAGCGACTGATGTTGTGACAAAAATACATAAAAAATATGTTTAGAATTTAGTGACCACAAATTTGGCTACCATACTTACAATTAATTTAGCCTTAAAAAATAATTGGTCTCTAAAATGAAAAGAGTAAAAAATTAGTCACCAATTTAATGATTGATTATTATGTTTAAAAATATAAAAAAATTAGTGACTAATTTAGCAACTCATTTTTAAATTTATAAAATAATTTAGTTACTGATTTAGTAACTAATTTTTTTTTAAAAGTGAAAGAAAATGTTTGTTGATTTAGCGACTAATTGTTTTTTCTAAAAAAAAATAAAAAAATAGCATAACTTTAGAGATTGATTTCTATTTTTTTAACAAAAAAAAATTTTAAAATAACCACCAGCTTAGCGATCTATTTTATTTAAAAAAATTAGTAATAGACTTTTATTTAAAAAATAAAAAAATCACCGATTTAGCGATCAATTATTTTTTTCAAAAAATAATTTAAAATTAAAATAAGCCACCGATTTAGCGATAAATTTATATCTTTATTTTAAAAAATTGAAAATAAAAATCAACCATTGATTTAGCGTCTGACTTTTAGTTTTTAAAAAATAAAAAAATTATCAACCACCAATTTAGTGGCTGATTTTTAATTTTTTTCTAAATTTTTTTTTAAAAAATTAGTCATCGATTATTGACCAAATTTTAATTTTTTATAATTTTTATATTTAATAAGTTTTGAATAATAATTAATATAACAATTTAGTGTATTTAAAGAATATTTTTACGATTAAAATTATGATATATTATTTTTTAATATGTCAACTAAGACTAAAAAATCTTAGTAAATTTTAAATTTCAAATAATTATATAAATTGATAAGTTACATTCAAAATATTAAGCACTTCTGTTTGCTGAGGTCTAAAAGTTTAAAAGAAAATTCTTAAAATTTTCATTTTGTTTTTTAATCCGTAAATGTGTTTTATTTCATTTTGAATTTATAATTTTTGGCTGATATTTTAATAAATTCTAAATAAGATGTTTTTTTTCTATGTATATTATATGTCAATCTAGTTAAAAAAACTTAAAATACAGAAGACCCTTTATACTATAGAGATCAAAATTTGTTGATATTGCCAAATGATATGATTACTGCATGAAATAAAAAGCTTAAAAGGCATATGAATTTTTGAAGATTTATATAATTGAAACACTTTATGGACTCAAATATATTTATATAAGATGTTATTTTCACATGCTATTATAGGTTATTATATTTGATAAAGTAGTTATAAGTTCTTATTAGTTATTTGATTCAAATTTAAATTTCTATGATGATTCATTATGTATCTATAAATACAAGTGTAAGCTAGTGCTGCAAATCAATGAATACAAGTTATACAATTTCTTTTTAAATTAATTGTGAATTTTCAGTTTCATATTATCAATTGAGTAATCTTTTCATGATGAACATATCATTTTATAAACATATAATTTGGATTTATAGCTACATTCTAGGAATTGAAATGATAATAATAATTAAACATTTTAAAATATTTTATGCTTTTAGTTTCATTTTTAGTCTGTTTAGTTTAAGTTATGTGTAATTATGGGGTTGAAGTTTTTTTCAAGTCAATTGACCAATAAAAAAAAGCAGTTATTGAATTTTATTTTCTTTTAATAATTTTTTTTAAAAAAAGGACCGATTTAGCAACCAATTTTTTTTTCTAAAATTTGTTTAAAGAAAAATAACAATGATTGCTTTAGCGATTGATTCAATATTTTTTTTAAAAAAAAATCAGCCATTGACTTAGTGACCAAAATTTCAGTCACTACATTTGGTCCGTTCAATCAATGCGATGGCAACCACTATTGTCATTAGTGGTCGAATTTCGGTCACTAATTAGCCATTGATGAAAGTTTGATCACCAAATGGCTCATCGACTAGGGTTTTTGTGACGGGTGGAAATTGGTCATTAATACATTTAGTCACCAATTTTTCAAAACAAAGACTAATTTTTGGTGATCACTAAACTTCAAATTTTTGTAGTGTTTGTGAAAGGAGAGACAAAGGGCGTGAAAGCAAAAAGATGCTTGTATGAAATTTTAAGAAAATTATCAAGTGTTAATGCCTTAGTTATAAGACATTGTAAGTATTTAGTGACTTGTGAAGGGCCACATGTGATGTGGCAGACTTGTTGAAACTTGAATGCATTGACTTTTGGATTATGACTTTGATTTGATATTCGAGGACAATGATGTTAACATTTTCTCTACTAAAAGGCTAAGTACTAACTTTATGAGTGTGCACTTAGTTTGTGACTACTGTAAAAATGTTAGTGGAGGTATCGTTATGTGTCCTCAAGAACATGTAGATATGTAATTTTAGATGTGGTTTAAGGTCATTGAAAACCTTATATTGTGGTAGCAACTATCTTTGTATGCATATCTTAATGATGTTATATATTAATTGTTTCATAATCAATACTAATGTTGCCCAAATGATTTGTGGCATATGTTGCCTTATTGACCTGTATGTTAATGATCTATGTTGTACCATGTTATGGAAAATTTCTGGTTTGTTTCTTGGTGTTTAGAAATCTTCGTAGTTGAGTTTGATGCATTTTCAATTGTTAGCATGTTAAGGAAAATTTTCTATTTTGTTATATGATGTTTTTTTGTTGCTACTTATCTTAGAGTATGTTCATTGTTCATGAACTTCTATGTTTGTTTAAGTAAGTTTATCCTTTTATGTATTTTTATTTATGAGTGTTGCGATACATCTTCCACTTTAAGTTTGTTGAGGTTGTCATTGGAAGCAACAATGCATAATGTGTGGATTGGATTTCTAAGGAAAAATTATTAGGTGATTTTGGACACATCTTGTATGTGGGTCACAACTAATCTTTGATATGATATGTATTTAAGTTTTTTAACTCACAATAAAAAGTTAATGACATTTAATTACATATTATGTAGAGATTGGTTGTGATTATAAATTAGATGCTAAACCACCTAATAATTTTTCATTTCTAAGATGGTGAACTATACGAATGACTTGGATACCTATCTTCTTGTTCATTATGAATGTGACTATGAAGATTTGGATTCTCATAGCATAGATGTGGCATGCACCCTGCGAGATAAATTAATGACCTCGACTATGTGTAGTAGAGTCTGTGGTGGTCCCCATCCAGGGACAATTACTATTAGAGTTGTGATTTTAGATGAGGGAACACCCTTTTGAAGCCTCCCAAATGTATGGTACTAGGGTACTATGCATGGATGGATCTAGGAATCCATCAAAACGGGGCTAGAAATTTTTTTTCTTAAATTTGTGATTATTTAAATATCTAATTTTAATGAATAATTATTTAATAAACAATAAATTTTACAAAATATTTACTGATTTTACGTGTAAAACTAAAATTGATTTCTATTTTAAATGACAGGAAAAAATACGCATCTTAATTTATTTCAAAATATTGTAACTAAAATATCTGCATAGCACTAATCTTTCCTAAACTAATGGATTTATTCTAATTAAGAAAGTTAGTTTAATTGTATTAATCTCATTTAATGATAAATATTTTTCCTAAACTAACCTTTATTAAAACTTAATATCAATAATAAAATAAGGTTATTGCCTTATTGGAAATATAAGCTCCAATAAGATGAAATTAGTTAAGATTTGCTTATGTTAGAGCATGACATATTTTTTTCTTATATTCTATATAAGAGGAAGTATTTATTATTGTGTATGCATGACCTATCTTATTTAGTATTTATCTTGCTTTGTGCTTTATTTATTATGTGATTTGTCAATACATGATAGTTATCGATCTTGGAAAATGCAAAAAAAAATTACTCTTATTTTCATAAACAAATTTACTTAAAATTGAAAATTATGCGATTACATTAGTTAGTTTCATGCAATGTTCAATGAGGCATTATAGTGACTACGTTTATTATACATCACAAAATTTGATTATTCATTCTATGGTTTGCCACGTTGAGAATCTAGATCTTGGAGTAAATGATTAGAAGAAGGAAGACTTGATAAATTCTAAGGAGTTGTGCAACACATAGATGATTGTAGATAACTTTGATTATGATTTTGACATGTGTTCAAATTGGTTTTCTAACTTTATATAAAGTATGTCATTCTTGATAGATTATTTTTTACAAGAAATACATATGTAGCTTTTTGTGATTTTGTATCATATGGTCTATTTGACTATATAGAAACCAAATATGTTTTAATTCCACATATTTGAATACTAACAATGTGATTGACATGATCAAGTAGGAGTTGGATGTTTCTTAAGCTTGGAAAAAAAGACATGAAAACCAAATCTAAACTCATGAGTACCCATTCAATTCGACTCCATTTTGAAAGCATAAATTAATCACTTTGAATGAGTTTAGGTTCAGGTTTTTCCCGAACTGTGAAAGTAGATTCATGTTTAAGTTTAGGGATGTAACTCTTTGTCCTACCATGCCCCCAAACTCACTCGGCTATATATATATAAGATGTTTATGACATTGGATTGTTTGAATTTTATATTTCAATTATTAATATGGGCTAATATTATAAGATAATTAAATTATTTATTTATCATTAATGAGCTTTTATATGGTCAAATTAAGTGAGCATATTAGACTACTAAACAAGATAATATGGGCTTAAATGAGTAAATGTCAATGCTGACTAATAATCAATGTTGATACACTTATTATAATTCTATACTCAACTGTATTGGATGTTTACTGCACCTAATACTTTTAATCGAGTTTTGTATATTTGGACTCAAAGTTTTTGTGAAAATCTGTTATTTTTTGGATTTAAATATATTTTGACATTGATTCCTTGTTTGAGTCATATCTCAAGCTACAAAAATGTAATTGAAGAGATTTTGGTGTATGTGCAGAGTTCGAAGAAATATATACAACTCTCATGAAGGAGTCATAACCTAGTTCGGTCCTTAACCTTGATGAATTTGGACTTGAAGTTAAAGATATTGTTCTACCTTGACACCACAATATATGTGCAATATTCTAAGTATAAAGGTCATCTTAATGTGCAACCAACGTCTAAATTTCAAGAACATATATATTTACAACTTTCATGAAGACACTGATAACCAATTCAGATATCTAAATGGTCAAATAAATAAATAACTATAGTTGACAAAATTTTACTCTATAAGTCGGCTATACCTCTTGAAGGAAAGTAAGACAAAATAAATAAAGATATTTGAATGTTTATAATTTACTAGGATTTGAATAAATTTGATTATGATATATTTTCCTTTATTAGGATTTGAATAGATTTGATTATGATATATTTTTAGAATTAGTTTCTTTTATTAAAATAAGGATCTTATTTTATCTCATTATTAGAATGAAGATCTTATCTTATATTTTCTAAAAGATTTTATTAAGAATTGATTTAGACTTATTTATGATTTGATCTTATTCTTTATTTCGTGTTTCCTATAGGAGTTATGTAATTAAGAAAGTAATAAGTCAAATTTGAGAAATAAATTCAGTTTCTCTTTTGAATCTATATCTTTTCTTTAATTTTTTTAAATGGTGATGATCACGAAAGGCTAGAAGTTTAAATCAATTCAAAAGCTTTGATAAATATGTATAAAATTTGAGTTTTTGTTCTTAATTTAAGTTTGTATACATCTTTTTCTCCTTTCCTTCTTTAATTATAAATTTGTTTTACTTTGCAATTGTTGGTTGCATGTCTATAGTTAAAGAAAAATTAGATTATGATTGATTAATTTGAAACTAATTGAGGTTAGGTAATCAATTAATAACCTAAGTTAAATTTATGTGTTAATTATTTTCTGATTGATATTGCGATTTAGGTTTTGTTAACAAATATTAGACAATTATCTAATTTAATTTGACTAGATGCATGTAAATTCCATATTTATCGAATCGTGATAATTCTACAATATAAGTCATAACCTTGGATTGATATTTTTATAAATTTGATTTTATACTTTAATTTCATTTCAATTGAATTTAAAATCAACTCTCCCTTTTCTAATTTCACTAATACAATCAAGATTTCTATATGATTATGTCCTTAAGGAGAATGACTTAAGTTGTAACCTACACTAGAAATAAAGGGAAAATCTAATGTTTTTGGTAGTAACGCGACATTACTATCATTGACCTATTAGGGTATAATGAAAATCTATTAGGTTAGCACACTATATAAAAGTTATGATCTTCAATATATTGAATAAAAAAAACCATACTTCATTCTCTCATTTGAAAAAAGATTAAGATCCCATAAAAAATTCAAGAAATTTTATTGAAGAAGAACCATAAGCCACCAATTTCATTGTTTATAGTTGTCTATGGTAAAATTTTTTCAACAATTATTGAAGAACATTTAAATCAAAAATCGATAATAAATTCAGATATTTATTATATTTTTAGTAATTCAACATGATGTAAATCCTATGAATATAAAAACGAGATTGTTCTTTAAAAAAAAAATACATGCTTATTTGTGGTTGCATTATTTTCATCTAAAATCCTTTTAAATTAAAAATTACAAACATGCCTTAAAGAATTGTTTCTAACATAGATCATGTAAGTGTTTTAGATGCTATATTTCGAAATACATATCTTGGTGCTTGTGAAGATTACCATACACGAGATATAGTCATTCAATAAAATGGTGGCATTTGATTTAGGAGATGACTTTTTTTTTTCTTCTAATCGTTGATAAGAAGAATTCCAATTCTAAAGCTATTTAAATTTTGAATGTTTGGGCTTAATTACTTGTATTCTTGTCAAAGCATTATGTCTACTCGACTACTCGTAAACATTATATAATACAAGTAATTAAGTTTCAAAAGTAACTTTTTTTTCACCTTATACTTATATATATTATATATATTAAGTGAAAAAAATATTTATAATGAAATGTGGAAGAAGTTATGAATAAAAAAGGTTATGATTAACAAAATTATTTTAAAAAATCACATAATTTTGTATTCAAATTATTTATAAATACTTATATGATATACTTTTTTTTCTCTCACACTTTGTTGCTATATATATATACGTACGTACCTACATCAGACAGGTTCCTCATGATTTTTTCAAACCCAACAAAATCCGACAAAAATGAAGTCGTCTTTCTTAAACCTAAATTCATCCTACTTCTAACACGATTTAGGACAGAAAGAGTCAACTTTTCCCTGGCCGTCCTATTTTCCCGCCTAACTAAAAATATCTTTCATGTCATTATATGAGCATTTGTCAAATGACTCAAATCCTACGTCCTCTTACTGCACTACTACGAACTCAACTTGATGTAAATCATGTAAGATCCTCATGTACTCGAATCTTATCAATATTTGATGTAAATATTTAAATTGTCGTCGAGGTGAATTAATCGTTACCCTTGCGAGGCTATCATAGCAAGAAAGAACAAGGGAATTAATACTACAGTGTACAATATAAAAGCACAAGATACATGAGAGGAACCCAATTCCAAATTTATTACGAGGAAGATTTATTCATGTAAGGAACAATCTCAATAAGGGTCTGTTGTTCCTAATTACTTTCCCCCCATTCATGATTTCAGTAGACTTAATAATTAACATCACAATTGAAGGGCTACTTGTAGGTCATTTATGAAACTCAAGTACAGTGAAATAAGAATCAACATAGAAGGCACGGGAACGAGAAAAACCAGTAGAAATGGCGAGGTGTTTAAATTGTTGTTCAGTCCTGTGCTTGCCCTTAGCTCTATACATTGTCATTACGAATATGTCAGCACCCAGCAATGCTCTTGTTCGGTGACTCTCATCTGTCAGCTCTGGCAGTAGGGGTTCGCAAACAATCAATTTTCCGTTCTCTGGGAGAGCCTTATAACAATTCTGCAACACTAGCTTCGATTCCTCGTCTGTCAATGCTAAAAATACCCACTGCAAGTTCAATCAGGATAGAATACATATATCATATTGACGTATTTAGATCTTTCTTGGTAAATTGGTAAATTTTTCCACATTTTGTTCAAGTTGGATTTTGGGTTAGTAGAAATATATATACATACCTTGGAGTATTTACTACCTATATATAGAACCAAAAATTCGGAAATTGATTAGGATACTTGTTAGAATTCATAATTAGATATAAAAAAATATGAATTCAATTTTACTGGAAATTTCTTTGATTTTAATTTAATTTACATATGTAAAAATTAAAATCGGATAAATCTTCAGCGTTAATTTCTTAAAAATTTTTAAAGTATTTAATTGGCTTAATCACATTTTTTTTATTAATTTCTCTTTTAAATAAGGTTAATATATACAGTTTTGATTACCTCAATTGTTTTCCACTTGAATTAGCCTCTCATTTAATTGTTACTGTCAACTCACTCTTTTTTTTTAATTATTTCAATTAAGTCCATTCATCAATTTTTTTTATTTAACTTTCCAAATTTTTAACTTACTTTTTAAAATTTTGAGTTAAACCCACTAACTTGTCTTAGTTAAAATTCACGAATTGAATTTTTTTCACTCATTGAATTTTTTCACTCCAAAATAAAAAATCTCAATTTTTGCTAATTTTAAAACGTTAATATCATATATTACAAAATGTTTTAAATTTCATTAAAATTTTGAATTCTAAATTTTTAAAATAATTTCTTTAATTCAAATTCATCTTAAATCTCTTATTACGCATTGACTATAATAGAAAAATCAAAATTACAATAAAGTATATTTTATATTTTATAAATAAAGTATATTTCATATTTTATTAATAAAGTGTTTTCTTTATTCCTTATTACCATGGATTGAAAAAAATCCTTTTTTTATACAATTTTACTATATAAAACAATAAATTTCCCATATTAACTTAGTTATTTATTTTGTCTATTCCAGTAAGCTAATCCGTGTATTCATTTAAAGATTAATTTTAATTAGTTTCTAGCATGTTTAATAACATATAGATTAATTTTAATTTTAATTCATACATTTCCAAAAATCATTTAGAATGCAGTATTACTATAAAAAAAATAAAATTATTATCCAATTAAATATTGGCTTATATGATAATTGTTGACATTTGTAATAACTGTTTTATGAAGATATATACTTTTTAATTGATTGAGAGTGTACACTAAAATATGAAAATTAAACTCATATTTTAAAAAAAAAGAATTACAAATATAAGATCTAATTTTACAATTAAACTGAAACATTTTATTAATTTAAATAACCTCACACAAAAGTATAATTAGTTGTACACATTCACACATATTTTATAGAAGAGACCTAATGAGTGTTGCTGAATTAACACCATAGGTTGAGTTTGTGGAGGAGGAAATTGGTTCGATTCTCACATTTTAAGAAGGAACAATAAATTTTAAATACGATTAAACTCTGAATTGAGTATTAATCTTACGACGGTTAAAAAACATATTTTTATAGAAGAGGAATAAAGTTATTATAGAAGTAATTTTAGTAAAATTATTATCTTCAATAACTCTATATATATATATATATATATATATATATATATATATATATATATATATATATATATATATATATATATATATATATATATATATATATATATATATATATATATATATATTTTATTAATTTAGTCCTAGAATATTTGATATTAATTCAATCATTATGTACATCAAATTTTAAATAAATTAGACATTCATAGTAATCTAATCTTATAGTCAATATTTATTTATATTTTAAAATATATTATATATTAAATTAAATTTATTTAATGAAATTTTAAATAGTTTAAAATTTTTTAAATTTTTTAAATTTGATCTACTCAACAATAAGAACTTTTAATTCATCTATTAGATTAACATGATTTAATATGTTGAAACAATTATTATAAAGAAAAACCTTACCTAGGACAATAGGCAACAAAAATTTAACAAACCATGGCCTATAATGATGGATATCACTTATTAAAATTTTACCTATCATAATAGGCTATTTTAGCACTATATATAGCCTCAAGTAAAAAAAAATGTTGCATATATAATAGGCAACTGTTACTTAAAGCACATATAGAAAACTATTGCCAAATCATTATGTATTCTTCCAGTAACGTTTTACAGTTGTTTCCTAAAATAAATAAAAAAATCGTAGTGTATTATTTTTAATAAAAACATTCATTTTTATTAGGCATATACCTGGTTCAGATTTGGCTCAAAATTATTTTAGAGATCCGAATTGCTTACCTTGATGAAGATAGCATCCCCAGGGGGAATATATTCAAACGCGTTACCACCAACATGGGTTACACCTAGAATAAAATATTAAGCTACAATAAATTAAAAGCCACATTCAAAAGGGGAAATATTTTGTAAACATATAATAAGAAGTGGTCTGTTTCAATTTTTAAATTTTTTCTTTGTGGATTTCAATTTTAATTTAAACTATGTTTTTACGTGTATGAATATTAAAAACCTTAGGTAAAAATAGAATAAATTATTATTTTGGGTTCTTGAAATTCTAGACATTGTTACATTAGTCATTGAAAATTAAAAAAAATCTAAAAAAATCTAAAATTAAATTAAATTATATCAGTTAAATTAGTTTATCTGTATCGTTAACCAGTCATTAATTATGTTAATAAACGTGTGGCAAGATGCATTATCTGTCTTATTAGTGGTTTTTTACTAGGGATAAATTATTGTTGGACATATTTCATACTTGGTCTGATTAGTGTTTTTCTACGGTTTAATACTATATTTAAACTTATGAATAAGAAACAAATATTTAATCTATCAAGAACAATAAAAATAGTTAATTAGTTTAAATCCTATTTCAAAATATTTATAGAATTAAATAGTTTAAGTGATAGTTATATTTAATTCAAAAATATATTTTCAACTAATGGTCAATGATGTGACTTATTAATAACTCAATAAATATATTTATTTTTATAAAAAAATAAGTAAATATTTCGTTAATAGATGTTTGATTTTTTATCATGTAAATGGCGAAAACTTTGATGAAAGAGGAAAAACCAATTTTAATAATTTCTAGATATAGAAAGAAATTAATTTCAAACCATTTGTAGAAGGATATCCTTGTTACAAACCAAAAAATAAATTAAGGGTATAAAAAATAATAATTAATATATTTGAAAGTATGTCAATGTTAATTTTTTATAATTTAGGAAAAAAAATAATTTCATTTATTTCTTATATATATAACCAAATGTAATATTATTTTAATCATTGAAATTGTAAACTTGTCCTTAGATTTGGATTTATTTTCCATTTTTCTAATGTCAATGACTATAAATTTGACCTCAAGTCAATTGTATTTGTTAGGGTCACCATTTTAACGTATTATTTGTTTTGATTCTCATGATCCATGAGGGTGAGAAAATCTTTCATAAACTGTCTTGACTTCACTTTTTAAATTATCTAAGATTTTTTTAGCGTAACGAAAGGAACTGCTACTATAACAACACCCCCATAATTTTATGGAACAAAATGATAGTTTACTTGGAATGTATATATATATATTATGCGTAGATACCTGGAATGTGTGGTGCACGGGCCACCATGTCGGGCAAGTCATAGTTGATGCCCTTGCGCACGTTAGGATATTTGTCCATGATCATGCGAAGAGAGATACCGGAATTGCCACCAACGTCAACCAGTGTTTCCACTCCTTCGATACCATCATACACTTGCAGCATTTCCCTCATGACCGGTACAGATATCCCATCGAAGCACTTATAAATCAACTCCATTTCATCTTCCCTCTTCGTATAGTACTCTATTGCTGACTCTTTGTTTGCCTTCACAAATGGTTCCTTCGTTGGATCCTTCACTGCTTCCCCCACCAACGGCCAAGTTCGCATCAATGCATCCTATCACACACACTCATCCAACTTCAATACTTCCATCCAATATATCATCCATTAATGTTTTTTATTAAAGAAAAGACTCCTAATACAGTTTGCAAGATCCGCAGAAAAAGAGGATAAAAAAAAGAGACAGATAGAGCACCTTAAGTCACTTGAAGTTACTCCTCCATTTTAATGATTTTATTTCTTACTTTTAAAGTATAAAAGGGATATTAGTTATCATCTTCCACGATACTGTGAGTGCTTAAAATATTTAAATTATTTCATGCTATGATCATAACCTCTTCTTTTTTTTTTTAAACCCTAAACCCTAAAAAAAGAGATAAAGATCAATATATAGCGAACTAAAAAAGTTTTTCTCTTTTTAGGATTGTGGTAAACCACTCATGAATAGTTTAATCCAGGTTTGCTCAAACCATGTCCTTGTAACATGCGAAGAAAAAAGTAGATGAACCACGGCAGTTGGCTGCTTAAAGTTTTGAGCGACAAACAAATAGGATCCCATATTTATTATGTAAATTCTCTGATCATTCATTTTTTTTAGAAAATTATTCTTTTGCTTTCTTCTTTCCTCTTAACAAAGAACAAAATTACGCTCCTCTTTTTTGGGAAAAACAATTAGGAAAAACTGAATGATGCTCAGTTTAAGGGGAAAAAAACTCTAGGTTTAAAGACACTTAAAATATTTATCTCACTCTAAAAAAAGAACAGAGTTTGAACTTACGATCGATTGATGTGCATGTTAATTCTTCTAAACATACTCTTCAATACATATTTTATAATTGGTTAACTCTTTAAAAATTAATACTTCAAAAAATAACTTATATGATGGACAATTAAATTGACTTTTAAAAATTAAGGCAGTACTAACATTGTTCTATTATCTTCCTTGTTATTTAAGAAACATGAAAGGGCATTATTAAAAGTAAATTAATTAACCTGATGATGCTGGAGCATGTAATATGCGTAGGATAGACCTTGATCATCTTCAACGAGAGTTTTTCCGACATCTGTGAGGGAGTATTTCCTTTGGTTACTTCTGCTCAAGTGCTCGACAAAGATGTCATAGCTGGTGAGCAAGCGGAGGAGGCGCTGGAGGTTCTCGGCGTCCCCGCCGCCATGGGGTCGGATGCGGTCGAGAATTTGGGCCGCGGAAAGGGGAGTGTTGAAACCATCTTGCCATATGGCCTTGGGGACTTTAAGTTTAATGATAGCAACGAGGGACATAGGGACACTCATCATGTGGGCTAGTTCCAAAATGGCGAGTCTGGCTTTGTTTTCGGACCTTGCAATGCTATTGCTAAAGTCTTTTTCCATATCCACTATTTGCTGTTCGTCTCCCATTCCTATTTGCTGATTCTCTCTAAACGAGACGCTTGTTTAATTTGTACTCTTGACTGCTTGTAGAAGACAAGAGACGAGACAAAATTATATATAAGTACCAATACATACGGTTACCGATTGCTAAATTACCCCCAATGAATAAAAAAAAAACCACTCTCTTTATTTGTTTATTACTTTAAAATATCATTTTTCTTGATTTTTTGTTTATTAAGATGATTGCTTTAATAGGGGTTTAACTTTTCTGAGATGGAAAGAATGATTTCTTGTTGTATATTAGTAATGATTCGTGCACTTATTTTATATATTCAAAGGTACGTCGAATCAATCCTTTTTAGAAATCATAATCAAATTATTAAAGGAGATAAATTAGAAAAATATGAAAAGTAAGAAAATAATATCTCAACTTATAATAATATCTCAACTTATAATAATATCTCAATACTTTTATATTTTTTAATTTAACGATTAAAAGTTGATCATTCATTATTAAATTAACTTAACAAAATAAATAAATATATATATATATATATGAAAGAGTAAGATATGAAGAAACCTAAATCATATAATCATTAATAAATTATTTGGATTAAATCACAAAGTTGTATGAATTTTTTAAATAATATTTAGTAATTTTCAAATATATATATAAATACACATACCAAACAAGAACAAGAGATACTCAAACTAGACACTGTCTAACCACCTATGTGGACCGTACGTTTGCAGGTCTTGGGTACTTCAGACAGCCTTGACCGGCTTGTCTTTGACGGGTCTTCATCTCGCCTGGAGGTGGTATGTGGACTGCTAGCTCGCAAGTCTTGGGTGCCTTGGACAGCCTTGACCGACTTGTCTCTGACGCCTCTTTAATAATATCACTTAGAGGGGATCTAATGACCGACCGCTCTTAGATCTTTAATCATCTTGCCTAAAGGGGATCTAATGACCGGCCGCTCGCAGGTCTTTAATCATCTCACCTAGAGGGGACCTTATGGCCAACCTCTCAGGTCTTTTGCTTTCGCGTCTGGAAGAGACTTTTGACCGACTTCGCGAGTCTCTTCCTTTCTCACCTGGAAGGGGCCTTTTGGTCGACTTTGCAGGTCTTTTCCTTTCTCGCCTGGAGGGGACCTTTCAGCCAACTTAGCAAGTCTTTTCCCTTCTCGCCTGAAAGGGATCTTTTGGCCGACTTCGCAGGTCTTTAGTCTTCATGTCTAGAGGGGACCTCTTCGGCCGTCCTCGTAGGTCTTTTGTCTTCGTGCTTGGAGGGGACCTCTTCGGTCGACTTCGCAAGTCTTTTCCCTTCTCACTTGGAAGGTACCTTTCGACCGCAGGTCTTTAGTCTTCGTGCTGGAGGGACCTCTTTGGCCGTCCTTGCAGGTCTTTTGTCTTCGTTCCTCGAGGGGACCTCTTTGGTTGTCTTCATAGGTCTTTTGTCTTCGTGTCTGGAGGGGAGCTCTTCGACCGTCCTCGTATGTCTTTTGGTCTTTGTGCATGGAGGAGACCTCTTCGGCCGTCCTTCGCAGGTCTTTTGGTCTTCATGCCTGGAGGGGACCTCTTCGATCGTCCTTCGTAGGTCTTTTGGTCTTCGTGTCTGGAGGGACCTCTTTGGTCGTCCTATTTTGGTCTTCATGCCTAGAGGGACCTCTTCGGCCGTCACTCGTAGGTCTTTTGGTCTTCGTGCCTGGAAGGGACCTCTTCGACCGTCCTCGTAGGTCTTTTGTGTTCGTGCTTGGAGGGGACCTCTTTGGCCATCCTTCGTAGTCTTTTGGACTCTGTGCTTGGAGGAGACCACTTTGACCGTCCTTTGCAGGTCTTTTTGGTCTTCGTGCTTGGAGGGACCTCTTTGGTCGTTCTTCGTAGGTCTTTTGGTTTTCGTGTCTAGAACAGACCTTTTGGGTGGACTTCACAGGTCTTTCTCCTTGTGTCTAGAGGGACCTCTTCGGTCGTCCTCACAGATCTTTTGGTCTTCGAATGCTCTCAAGTTTTGTTCGAGATGAGGAGCCGAAATCCTTTTTGGTTACCTACATGAATTGTGGATTATTGTCTTGCATATTTCAAGATACAAATATACTTACCGAAGATTCGAGGTTACTCGCATGGCGTTGTGGGCATGCCGACGGAGGATGTACGTGCCCTATCGAATTGATCCTGGCTTAATGGTCGGTTTGCATATTTTCTGGCTTTCAAGATTATCCCTTACGCTCCGGTCTTTCCAGCTTGCTTTTTTTTTTAGGTGCTCCCTAAGAAGGTGCGTGGGTGAGTGGGTGGTGATGAGGTTGGACGAAGGAGGGACAAGTTATCTCTTTCTCTCCAATTGTTACTTTTAGAGAGAAAACTGAAATATCATATATTTATTACTTCCTTATAATAATGGATAGTGGTAGCACAGTTGGTTAGAGTGTGGAATCCTTCTCTGGTTGATCTTGGGGTCGAGGAAGTGGTCAAGAGATGTATTTTCTCAAGAGATGTATTTTCTCAAGAGAGAAGATTAAATATCAGTTATTTGCTACCTCCTTGTAACAATGAATGGTGGTAGTACAGTTGGTTAGTGCGTAAGTCCCTTTCTTTAATAATGGTGAGGTTGGGTCGGTGTGTGAGGGCGTGACAAAGATATTTGTTAAGTTTATACTACTGGATTTTACTAACCTTTGTAGGTATCCAAGAATATTTATTAAAAAAATAAAATAGTTTTAAAATGTTTTTATCTTTAATATTTAATTATTTTGACATTTAAAAAATAGTTTAAAAAGTAAAAAGAAATTAAATATTTTAATAATTACTCTGCATAATTATATTAATTAAAACACTTAAATTTAGAAACAAAACCGATAACAAATACTTAAAAGCATGGATACCATTTTATTCACTCCTACTCTATTCACAAGCTGGTTGAAAAAATATTCGTATACATTACTCGTTGCTATCCATTTTCTAGTTTTATTTGCAGGTATCCATGGGTGCAGGTGTGTTTTTTACACCTGAACTCTAAATGTTTCTATGTTCTATTAACTTACTTTTACTTGCAGAATCAGGTGGATCTTGGAGATGTTCATAGACAAAGCGCGTCCATGTTCTCACATTTTTGGAATTGCTTTGTTCCATTGAAGTTGTTGACTTTCTCATGGCACTTGCAATTGAACAAATTGCCAACGACACAGAATCTCCTCCATGTAGGAGCAATTAATGATTGACGGGGATCTCTTGTGTATTTTGTTTTGTGCGATGAAAATTCAGACCATTTTTGTGTGTTATTTGTCCTACCAACTCTGGTGTGTTGTCTACTCCAAGCTTGGATCTCATTCATTCTACCACATCATGGCCACACACCTTTGCAACATGGTCGATTTGATTGCAGCGAAACCAAAAATTATGTTCTAGAGGGGTTGTTTTGATATAGTCGGTACTTTGGATCTTATAAAAGTGAGATCTTGTTCTTAGTTTATGGCAACAATAGAAGGCTATCATTACACTTTTCATATTGGAGTACGTGTCCTCCTGGTTCTATAAAGAGGTGTTGACAATTACTCTGTTTGCAAGTTTTGATGTGCAACTTTGGAGATGTAAATAACTTCTTTCCACTAGCCACACACAAGTCATGATACATAATATATTTCCACTATTTCATAACTGTTCCTGATGCATAGAGGTGGTATAAAAGAAAACAGAGGAAGGACTTGTGGTATGCTCCTTTTGACTAATGGCAAAAGTTACATTTGCAAACATGCAACTGGCAGTATGGAATCTTGTAGTTGGTTCCTTTGACTTCTGACAAATGTATTTCTATGCTGTCTTTGATCAAAGAAACTTCAAAATTAGTATTGGTTGGTACCTATTGGGGAGTTCATGGATCCCACTAGTTGATTTGTGGCCATTCTCTTGTAATATATATTATGTGTTACTGACAGTTTGGGCAGGGACATTTTCATCCTTGTATATATACTGGTAGGCACCCTTAGTGCTCCGTTTCTTTATATAATCTTTGCTTATAAAAAAAAAAGATATTATCTTTTTATATTTTTTATATCAAATTTCATATAAATTAAACATTTATTGACATATTATCTAGCAATAAACACAAGAATAATATAGTGTTGAACCATATTTTTGAAAAAGTGTTTTTTTATGAACAATAATTTAGAAAAAAAAAACTATAATTTAGAGTTTTCTTATTTCAACCAAACTTGTATTCTTTGCATTTATAATATATTTACTTCCCTCCAAAAAAAAAATCATATTTGTATAGGCAGATTCAAAAGTATAAGCATTTAACTTTGTTTCGTTGTGTCAGTCAATTCTTTAAAACCTTTTTTTTTTCCTTTTTATGATATCACACATTTAATTGTGTTATCACATTATTAAGAAGTTAGCTCTTATGTTTTTTTGGTGGTATATTATTTTGAAATTTATCGACCTTTTTTTTTTGTATTAAGGAGGAACGGCAGTTCAAAGAAAACTATATCCTGCGAGGCACAGATCGAAGCCCATTACATCTCTAAGATGCAGATGAGAACACCTTGCAAATCGGTTCATGAAGTATGTGCAATCCTAAGCCTTTAGCACGAGCGAAAGAAGCTGGACAATAAACAACATTAGTCTCTCGATATGTACACGAGCAATGGTAATGTTCCACGTTTTCAAAAACCACCCATGAATTGAATCGACCATGGATGTGCGTTCGGTTCACACCATTGGAGAGAAAATAGAATGACAATACGAGAATCACACTTCAAACAAAATATATATATATATATATATATAAACCATTTTCTCTTTCTTATTTGGATTTTTTCCCCTAACTTATTAAGATACTACACATGACAAAAGGTGTTAAGGGACATATCAAGTACAAAATAGCATGCTTAAACTCTGCTTACTGACGTGTTAGTTACAATCCGACTTTGTCAGAGGGTGATATAACGACTACAAGTCCTTATGTCACTTTGGAGTGGATTCAGTTGGTAGAGCGGAGTTGGCTGGTAGAGTGGAGTCGATTAGTAGAGTGGAGTCAACTTGTAGAGCGGAGTCGGTTGGTAGAGTGGAATCGGATTGGTGAAGCGAAGTCGGCTTGTGGAATGAAATCGATTGACGGAACGGAATCAACTTGTAGAGTAGAATCGATTGACGGAGTAGAATTGATTAGCAGAACGGAATTAATTGTTTTAATTTCATGTCTTATTTTATCTAAATAATGTCAATTTAAAATTAATTGTGATGCCAACTAATAGTATTTGATTAGATTAAAGTTAATTAAATTCAATCACTTAAAAATGTAGCGAGATTGTCAAAGATTTTGACACTTTTTTATATAAAAAGAATTTGACATTTATTCGGTAATACAATTCTTGCATATGAGCATTATGCACGTCGGCTATTGGTGGTAATAAAAAAGAAAATAGGGCTCAGTCAAACTCGATAGATACTTATTCTCATATGTTATTATTAACTAGGGAGAAAATCTCGATAATTTTTTTTATATATATTTGTATGAATATTTTTAAGTAACTTGATCCAAAAACAAAAGTAATTATAATTTATTCCTCGTAGACAGGTTAGTAATTATAATTTTTTTATTTTACTACTAATTTTAGCTATCATTTAAATTAATAGTTAAATCTTAATTAATTAACTATTAATTAACTAAAATATTATTTTTTTCTAACTAAATTTAAGTTATATTCATTTATACTTCTTATTACTACAAATTAGATAAAAAATAACTATAAATTTTAAAAATTTACTATAAATTAACTAAGATTATTTTCTTAACTAATTTTCTACTTATTTCATGCTACCATTAATATTATAGTAATTTTATAATTAATTATTTTACTAGAAATTAGTTACAAAATAATTATTAATTTTAAAATTAACCACAAAATTATTTGATAGCAAATTTTAAATTTTCTAGTAATATTGATCACTTTGATTACAAACTTTGTTGGCAATACTTATACTAGAATAACTAATATCGGACCAATCATCTACACTAAGGTGTTGTGTTACTAGGTCATCACTCAAACTAGTGAGTGATCAATTGTCAAACCATATAAATTAGTATATATTAAAAAGTTCAAAATATTTATAACATATGAATTTCTTATTTTAAAATTATAATACTATATACCTTTATATTTTCAAATTAAATTCACTAAGCATTATTTCAACCAAAAACCCACAGAATCACCAATTCATTTGGACCACTTTCACCGGCTAAGTTACTAGTTTTATTATAAAATCGATCGACTCATGTCATAGTAATTCTATATATAACTAATAAAATCGATCGACTCATGTCATAGTAATTCTATATATAACATTTTTCAATCCAACAATCACTTCAGAACGATTTGATTATATCTTGATTTCTGATTATACAAGAAAAAATATTTTTTAGCGATCGAAATTAACGACCGATTTCCACAATTTTTAAATAGAGACGGAATTAACGATTGAATAGGATTTTAAAAAAAAATTAGAGACCGATTTAGCGACTGAAAAAAAAATATGTTAGAGACCGAATTTCAGAAAAACTAAAAAATTAAAAAATACATTAGCGACCAAACTTCAGAAAAAATAATAATAATAAAAAACTTAGCGGCCGAAATTTAAAAATAAAAAAACTAAAAATATTTATTAGCGACAGAATTAGCAACCGAAATTATAAAAATAAAAAAATAAATTAGCGACCGATTTTAAAAATAAAAAAAAAAGATAAATTATATTTTAGCGACCGAAAGTAAGCGGCCTCTAATTCCCTTGCTAAACAATTTAATGACCGAAATGTAGTTTTAGCGACCGAGTTTTCAGCTTTAGAGACTGAACTGTTCGGTCGCTAAACATGAAGTTTTTTGTATTGATTCGACAGGCCTATTTGAGCTAGTTTCTATAATACAGTTTATTGATCAAAATAAAAAATAATAAAAGAAAGATATTTTGTTGAACCATAGTTCAAACCATAACAACCAAAATAATATATAAAAAAATTAAGTAAAAATTGTTTAAAGAAAGCAGAGAAAAAAAAAATGGAATCTTACCTAAAAAAATTTATACGAAATTCACATTGTTGTGAAGATAGGTAAGATGAATTGAATCAAAATTAAAAAATGAATGCATAAATAAAATAAATAATTTAACATATAACGAATGAAATAAGTAATATAACATTTAAAGGAAAAAAACTATTTTGAAAATTAAATAAAATAATAGTAAATTATTTAAAGGAAAAATTTTAAATGATAAAAACTGCATAAATAATTTAAAAAATATATTTAAAATTATATAATTGATATTCATATATAATTAATTACCTTGAAAAAAAAAGAAGGTTAAGATGTATGTTATATTTTAATAGAGAGTATATATATAATTTGGAAGAATTTATATATAATTTATTTAAATTTATATTATAAGTATTCGCGAAGGTGTTTGGAAGAGCTCATAAAAATAATTTATGACTAATTTATAAGATATTTTTAATTTATTTTTATAAACTCTCCAAGATAGCTCGTAAAAATAACTTAGCTTATAAAAAGCAGAGCACACATTTTTTATTTGTTTGTTCCTTTTTTAAATAAAATATTTTATTTGTTTTCTTGTCCATTCAAATTATAATTATTTTTTATCTATAAAAATTGAAGACAGTAATAGAGAGTTTACAACATCCTACTCAAGTTAGACTCTACCGGTAAGTTATAATTGTTGGTTTCAAGTAAAATTTTTATTTTTTTCATAATAAAATATAATTTAATTAAATAAATTTATATTTTTATATGTTTTTAGTAATTTCTTTTATATGATATTAGTAATTTTTTATCTGTTTCCTTCTACAATATAATACGTAGTGGTTGAATTTTTATAATAATTTATTATTATTTTATACTTATATATACAATTTTAAATATAACACCTTATTTTATATTTTAATAAGGTTTTGATTATTAAATATCTTAACTTTTAAAATTACTCATAGGTGTATGGTAAAATTTTCATATGTTACTTAACTTTTTGTTTTAAATTATGATATTTAAAGTTTTGTTTTGTAAAAGTTAAAAATAGGTAAATAGTGGCAATAATTTTTATTTTTAATATTTTTGTGATATATATAATGTTAGTATAATAATTATTTAGTTAATTTTTAAAATTTTATCGTAATTTATTCTTTTTTAATTTTTAAAATAAGACAATATCTTATAAGTACTCATATAATAATGTATTCTTTAAAACTATATAAACACTTATCAACATGTATATCCAAATTTAAAGAATTTATTGAATTTTAAGCACTAAACTCTTATATTAAAACTTATTGATTAAAATCTTAGTTAAGATGTTTTTCTAAATGAACCCTAAGTAAAAAATATTCATTTAATAATATTTTAATATTTAGGTCGTATTTAAGGTTAAATTATAATTAACTTAGGTCATTTATCTTATGATAAAAATTTGTTTTGATCCTTTATCTTTTAAAATGTTCATTTTAGTCATTTAACTCCCAAATTTGAGTAAATATTATTCTTAAAAAAATTATTTTCAATTTTAGAACACGATTTTGAATTATTCTTTTAATAATTTAAGACACTTACATACTCAAGTTCATTAAATTAAAGGTATTGGACACTTACATACTCAAGTCAAAGATCAAACTTTTAACCTTGATTAATTAACACTATAATATTTTATTTCCTCATAATTTTAAACCAAAAAATAAGTCTTAAATTAGCCTTAAATGTTTACTAAAAGGAGAAAACTATATATAGAAAACATTTTCTCTATCAACCACAATATTATTCATTATAGAAATGTGATTAGTTCAATTAATAAATTTAGATCTATAGTCAAAATTTTAATATCTTATAATTCAATGATTGAGATCTCTCAAATTTAAGAAATATAAAATAATTTAATATCTAAGGCGAATAAAATGAATCTTCAATAATGAGTAAAAAAAATCATGTATCATGTTAATATTTATGAAATATATAAATGTGATTAATGTGATTAGTTCTATAGTCCAAATGTTAATACCATGTTATTATTTTTTTCAACCCCTAACATTAATTTTACGTATCCACATATATATACAGTACTTATTGTTTTATTTATTTTAAGTAAGATCATATATAGAATTCTTTTAATATAATGAAGCCAAACATCCCCCATTAACATTAAAAAAAATGGGCTTCATTCATGAATCAATACACTAAGACGTGTATATAAAATTGCAAGCCTTTCTTGGTCTGAAAATATACAGAGAAGTATAGACAAACCACTGTTGAGTAAGTAACAAAGGATATGGAGGAAGTGACAGTGGTAATTGTAGGCGCAGGTCCTTCTGGCCTTGCACTTTCAGCATGCCTATCACAAAATTCTATCTCTCACATAATACTCGAGAAAGAGGATTGTAGTGCCTCTCTTTGGAGGAAAAATGCTTATGATAGAGTTAAGCTCCATCTGGCGACCGAGTTTTGCTCTTTGCCTCTCATGCCTCACCCATCCTCTGCCCCAACCTTCCTATCTAAAGCCGAATTTCTTCAATACTAGACACATACATTGCACGATTCAACATAAACCCTCTTTATTGTCGTTTGGTTGAATCTGCTGTGTATGATGAAGCTGGAAACAAGTGGAAGGTTGAAGCAAAGAACACACGAGAAGGAACGATGGAAGCTTACGTGGCTAAGTTTCTTGTGATTGCCACAGGTGAAAACAGTGAAGGGTATATTCCTGATGTGCCTGGACTAGGAAGCTTTGAAGGAGAGATATTACACTCCAAATACTACAAATCGGGTTCAAAATATGAATCCAAAGAGGTTTTGGTAGTTGGCTCTGGTAACTCTGGGATGGAGATTGCTTATGATCTCAATGACTATGGTGCAAACACTTCTATTGTCATCCGAAAACCCGGTAATATATATATATCTTTTGAATCTCTCACTCCTCACTCTCTCCTAGATATATATATATTTAGCCATGCATGCATAACTTTGTAGACCATGTTTTACATTATTTAAAAGGATTGGTCGTTTATATAAGTTTCAAAAGAAAAAGGTGATTTTCTGAATAAAAAAATTATATAAAAAAGTTGTTTTATTTACTTGTAATTATAAAAGTACTTTTATTTAACAAAATATTTATATTTATAGTTTTATTTAATTATTCAAAATAACTTCTTAAAATAATTAAAATATGATTTAGTTTTAAATTTATTTGTAGGTGAGCATACACGTACATAAACTGCAACAACATTTATTTGCAACATTTACTCAATAATTGTTTATGAAAATAAAAATGTTTCTGGTATGCAGGTTCATGTCCTCACCAAAGAATTAATCCATCAAGGTATGCGTATGCTGAAACATTTGCCGGTTCATGCTGTGGACACTTTAGTTACCCTTTTGGCAAGCATGGAATACGGTGATCTATCTGACTACGGTATTTATCGGCCCAAAAAGGGACCATTCTATCTTAAGGATGTCACTGGAAGGTCTCCGATTCTTGATGTCGGAACCATTGGAAAGATTAAGGAGGGAGAAATTAAGGTAACTACAAGTATGTTATACATAACATTTTAGCACAAAAGAAATATGGGGATTAAATAATTATGGATTTTTGTTCTTATTAATTTGAACCCCAATAGGCAATTCCTTCTCTTATAGTGAGAATTGAGAACAAGAAGGTCATATTTGAAAACAATGTGGAAAAAGAGTTTGATGTGATTGTGTTTGCTACTGGCTACAGAAGCGCAACAAATGTGTGGCTTAAGGTATGAATCGAAGTCGTAACACTTTTATTTAAATTGTAGTTATTAATACGTTTTTGTGCATTTTTTTCTCTGTTAAAATATGATATCAAATGAGCTTTAATCTTCTAGTTCTTATCTATGTTGGCAAAACAAAGAATATATATGTCCATTTCTTCAAACAAAAATGGAAGTATAATTAAGCACAGCTTGAATTCACTAAATTGATTGATGTTTGTTGCAGGATTACAAATTTGCTCTAAATGATGAAGGGATGCCAAAAAATGATTTTCCAAACCACTGGAAGGGTGATCATGGGTTGTATTGTGCTGGACTGTCGAGAAGAGGCTTATTTGGAGTCAAAATGGATGCTGAGGCTATTGTCGACGACATCAACCAAACTCTTCAGCTCCCTTAGGAATTATTATCTTTCACATTTGCCCTTCTGTCTCAATAAAGAGGATTACAGTTTTGTTGAGAATTTAGTTTTCCACAAAATTTAGATCCAATTAATGTTTTAGTTTTTTTTTTTTTTTGAATTTTCTATACGAATTTGAAATTTTATTTTGATAATTTGTATAATAAAAATGTATTAAAAGTCAATGTAAATTATCAAAATAAATTTCAATTTTAATTGAATAGCAACAGTAAAAATAATGTATCTTAAATTTTTCCTTTTAGTTCATGTATTGGAATATGATTGCATGAAAGGACATAACATTATTATTGATTAAGTAAAATATATCACATAGTAGCTAGTGAAGTTGAAAAATAAATCTTGTTATTTCCTCTCATAGAAGTATTTATTGGATGCTGAGAAGATCATGATTCCATTAAATCTCAAACATACCGGTAAGTATATTGATCGTACAAGGAATAAAAACAAATATAAAGTTATCGTATATATGGGAACTGTGATTCATTAACAATTCGATCAATCAATTATTCTTTTGATTTAAAAATTAAAAAAGAATTAAAATTTATTTTTATTTATTTATAAAAGAAATAACACAATTAATCAATTTTAAAAAAATTCAATTAATTAAAGTGATTAACATCTATTTTCTCTAATTTAGTTTATCCTCAATAATCCCCATCGGTGATAGACCCTTCATTTGCATCTAAAGAAAGATTAGCAACAAGCAATAACATATATCCCTATCCAAAAGCTCAAGAATTGTATACTTATAAAATTGGAATAATCTAAATCTCAATTTCTGAATTGTAAAATTTAGATATCTAATCAATCTATTAATGAGTGTCAACTACAGAAAAGTATTAGTATGTCCATGCATTCTTTTTTCCATTTAAAACATTAAAAACATCAATCACAAGAAAACAAATACATACAAATTATTTTCTCACAATATTCATCAAGTTAATGTATTAAAGTATATAAAAAAAGCTCTATAAACCTACATATGTTTTACACTTATACAATCCTAATTTTAAAATTTTTCTTGTCCTCAAACAACAACTAATTAAAACTTTGGATTAAAACAAATTTTATACATAAATTTAATTTTATCTTAATTTTTAATAATACATCAATGTTGTCTACTTCAATTCAACATATGGTTGTACAAAACAAATTTAGTTCACTCAATTCTAAGAGTTAAGATTCCTTTCTAGAGCAAAACACATCAATATATTAACTCAATCAACTACACTCTATGCCTTCCTCACTTTTCACATAATAATGTGCTTACAATCAACTCACCAAAAAGGAATTTTGTTTTCATTACCATATACTTGATAAGATTTTAAAATTGTCATCCCATAATAAATATACATAATCAAAAGGTCTTGTCTAGGTTGTAATGAAACTAGGGTCAAATTAAAGGTGTAAAAATATTGGAACTAATCTAATCAATAATTGGGATTTAAAGGACTATTGTGGACAACAAAATCAATTTATCACTATCCTTCGTTGGCATTAATATTTTTACCTACCAAATTTTCACACCCAAGTATTCACAACAAATTTTAAACATAATTAAGCATAAAATAGTACATCTATTTATGCTCCTTTTCTTTTTCTCTTTCTTTTTGTCAAGTTTTTATAAGAAAATTTTATTTTATTATTATTCCACCTCAATCCGAAACTTATTAATTATTCTCAAGCAATAGCACAACTCCAAACTTAACAAGTCATAAGTGTTTTGTAAGACTAAATTTCTTAGTTTCAATCAAGAGAGACAATATGATTTTTTCACTTTTTGGCTTAAAAAAAACTAATTCAAAGAGTAAATTAGTTAAGACTAAAAAAATGTTAGTGTTGAAAGCATGACCTCTATTGAGATAGGGAAGTTATGACGAAGACAAAGCTAAAGAAATAAAAAATAAAAAAAGTCAATAACTTAGAAGACTTTCTAATTTTAACTATGTCTGACTCGAGATTTAGTGGGAGAGATCAAAATTAATGTTTTTCAAATCATAAAACTAAAACAAGAGTATTTTTGGATGTTACCATAAGATTAAAACGTTTTGACAAAATACTTTTGTAAAGTTGAATCCAAGACATCTTGACATAAGTACAATCTCTTGGGAATACTTAAAGTTGTAGAAATTGAATTTCAAGTATAAAATCATCTACAACTTTCATTTAGATAGTTAAATAAAAAAATATTTATTATAATTATTTCTTGCTAAGACTCGAATTTACCAAGAGAGACTCAAGTTCTTATTGAAAGATTCAAGTCTCACTTTAAAAATCTAAGTTTTTTTCATGATTTCTCACAAAAACCCAAGTCTCCCAACCTGAGACTCGAGTGTCCACAACAAATACAATTGTATAGAAGATTTGAGTGAAATTTAATCTTTATACCTTTATCTCATTAAATCACATTAATAAGGATTTGAATATTAATTATTTTTATCTTTTTATTTTCATATGTTATATGGATAATAAATGTGCAATGCATAGGTTAATCTTGATAATTTTGTTATATTTTTATACAAAAAATAGGTTTTTACTTTATACTTGTGGTCAAACATAATCAAAGTCCTTGCATTTTCACTTTAATAAATTTGTCCCTCCAACTTTAACAAACTTGTTCTTAAATCCAAGGATCCACAAACAATAACTAGTTAGAAATTTCACACAATAACTAGGCTTAGAATTAGGAATCTAAATTGGAAGAAGAAATTAAAGATATGGAGAAGATAAATATGAGGTTTTCACCATTATTCCCCAAGGATTAGATAAGAAAGAGTGAGATTCGCCACAAGTATCATGAAAACCTGATGAGAATAGGGTTCTTGTTCAAAAATAAAAGGAGAGAAAGTCTCTCACAAGTGCATTACATAATTTTCATTCAATCAAAAAGTAATTAAGCTAAATATAATGAAGAACTCTACCCAACGTTTCTTGATATCAACAATTTCATCTTTAATGGATGATGATGCATTATTGTTGAATAGTTGAAATTTCAAATAACAAAAATTAAAACAATAGGTCATGAACTAAGAAAACATAATTAATCTAAGTTATTAAAATTGATGTATTATCTACATCCATGAATCAATAACAGTTGTGGAGACAATGGTAAACATATGTTTTATCACATAATATCCACACTCATAGATTCCATGTCATATTTGATACTACAAATAATGAAAATTTTAAATGCAATTGGTAAATATTATAAACTGCAATTGAATCTTAGTTTCTAAACTACTTACTATAGGACAAATCCATCTTGGTTTTTTTTATTTATGACAAGTGCCTACTCACCAACCTACTATTTTCTTCCATAGCTCTATGATACATAAATAATCTTATAATTATTTTATATGTTTGAGAAGTTATAATACAGAACTTAAAGCATATGTACTACAAATAAATACTTACAAGTCAACTATTTTGTGAATGTCTTTGTTGGGATTCTTTCCCCCATAAACAGAAGAAGACCACAAATCCGTAGGGTAAAGAACCAACAATTTCCCAGGGACTTACATTGAGAAACACCTAATCACATGGTGAAATAGAATAAAATCAATTATAAAAAAATTGTCAAGTAAAATGTGAAGTTGTACTTATGAATAGTAGTAAGGTGCTAGGTAACACCTTTTTCATCCTTTATGGAACTTATTTTATAGGTAGACTTGAGATTCAACTGTTTATTACCTATGCTCTAAATAAGGAAAGGGTCAATGAATCCATAAATGTACTCGATTCCCCTTGACATAGAGAGTCAACATAGATACTTAAGATATTAAAATCAATGTTAATTATAATAGTTTCATAGTTAATTAGTTAACTTATTTACAAGTAAGATTTACTTACATCAACCATAACTATATAACAATTATACAAAGCATCCACTACAAGAAAAATCATTTTTAGCGATGAAAATTAGCTACCAAAAAGTTATATATGAGTTATACGAATTAACGACTGAATTAGCAACTAACTATTTGTAGCTAATAATCGATAGTTATTTTTGTCGCTAAATGAAGTATAAAAGTGTTGGTACAACCAAGGCACGAAAATTGCTAAATGGAGAAAAATAGCGACTAAATCGTGGTCGCTAAATTGGTAACTATAATAAATTAACAACCGAAAATATAATCTCAAAAATTAATTAAAAAGAGAATGTTAGCGACTAAATTAGAAACAGAATAAAAAAAATCAAAATAAAAACCAAATTAGTGATTAAGTATTTTTTTAATAAAGAAAAACATAATTACTGGCTGATTTAGCGACCGAAAAAATAATGTAAGAAATTTAATTAAAAAGAAAATGTTAGTGACCGAATTAGCAATGGAATAAAATATAATCCAATTGAAAAGATTTTTAAAAAAAGAAAAACACAATTAGCAACAGATTTAGCGACCGAAAATATAATGTTAGAAATTAAAAAAAAAAGGAAATGTGAGCAATTGAATTAGCAACGGAATAAAAACAAAAATTTGAAAATAACGACTAAATTAGCGACTGGGATGATTTTTCTTAAAAAAATAGAAAACACAATTTAATGTCACAAAAGTAATTACAAGAAAATTTAGCGACCAAATTAGCAATGAAAAAAACAAAAATTGAAAATAGCGACCTATTTATGACAGAAATGACTTTTAGAAAAAAAAATTAACGACTAATCTAGCAACCGAAAATGTAATCTTATAAGTTAATTAAATAAAGGAAATGTTAGCAACTGAAATCTTGTTTTTTCTAACTATTAGCGACAGAATTAGCGACCAAAATTGAAAAAAAACGATCTTTTTATTTAAATACTTAAAATTATTTATATAAAAATAGCATTGTTTTTTTAATATTTAAAATTTTAACTTATATTTGATAAATAACAATATATTTATTTTTATTTGAAATCATTTATTTAATAGATATAATTTATATAAATGGATGTCATAAATTGTTTTAAGGCATTTATAATATGACATATTTAAAACATTATTAATGTCACATGAGAATAATTTAAAAAAATACTATGATCGTAAGAATTATAATGATGAAGTCTATTCTAAATGAAGTGGGTATATTTATTTTTAAAATAAAGTAAATTTAGTATTTTGCCTTTAAATTTTAAATCTTTTCTTTGGTTATCCAAATAATAGTATTTTTTAATTAAATGAGTTGGTTGAGTCTATATTTCCTTTAATTATGGTGTTGAAGTTTATTTTAAAGGAAGTGAGTGTAATTATTTTTAAAATTAAGTCAATTTAGTAATTTTGTCTTTAAATTTTAGATCTTTTCTTTGGTTATCCAAATAATAGTGTGATTTTTTTAATTAAATGAGTCGTTTGAATTTATATTCACTTTAATTAAATTTGTCTTTTGAGTTTATATTTCATGTAATTTGTAACATCCTAAAATTTATTTAATTATTTTTAGAAATTAATTACATTATTATTATTATTATCAATTTTATTTTAATAGAGGAGTTAATGATTATATAAACTGACGAGGCTTTATCTAAATTATTTTCATTTATTAATTTAATTAATTGAATTAACAGGGGAGGCTAACGAGCAGGTCAGGGTTAACAGAGGTAATCAGTTTATCCTAACTGGTGTTTTACGCGTCAGACAACTAGAGCTAGAGGAGAGAGAATGCCGACCTGCAAGAAAGAGGAGCTAGGGTGTTCAGACCGTCCTAGAGTCGCATCAGATCATCACTATTCTTCGCATCTAAGGTACGGGGGAGATTGGTTCGATCATATATGAATGTAGGAGGGTACGAGTAGTGAGGGCAATCCCTAAGTCCCTCTAGGATCTAAATTCTCAATTTTGTTTGGTTATTATGTTCTAAAAATATTTTAATCGGTAAAAACAATTTGTCAATATGTTCTGTGGTCTGATTAATGTCTTGTCCTAATGTGATTTTTGTTGGAAAATCGTATGGTTAATTGCCCTAATTATTTGATTCTTGTGGTTGTTTATGGTTGTTCATGATCTGGGGCTCTTGTGTGCAATGATGAAATTGGGTGAAATTCAATGGTGTTTTATGTGCGTTTCTGTGCTTGCTTTTGATAAATGATTCATAATGATGATGGTTAAATTAATATGGTTGAGTATGGCTATGGATTGTGCGAATGATGTATAAATCATGAGAATAAGAGTGTGGATAAAAATGCATTGAGCATGGACATGCGAGGCATGAGATGCATGAAAAGCTAGATGTGGCTATAATACCCTAGCCATATGTGGTGTTTAATAGGGGACCCTGGCCAAAAGTGGTGTTTAATAGGGTGGACTAATGATGTGGAACATTCATATGCATGGGCCAGAGGTGGTGTTTAACCATGTTGCACGCCGACCATAGGTGGTGTTTAACAGTTGTGTGGAATGTCTTCGCACGGGCCATAGGTGGTGTTTAACTATGCGACCCACCGGCCCATACAGGGTGTTTAACGGTGTGGTCATCATTAGTGATAACTAAGAGGATTGAGGAGGTTCGCCCATGGTGTAGAGTTCCGACTCGAGACTCTTAGGTGTGGTGATAAGCATATGCATTGTGCAAGCATGTGCATTTTGTAAACATGAATAAACTATGATTGATTTTGAATGAATGAAATGTGATTGATATATGAGCATCTGTTAACTGTTAGTAATTGAGTACGGTAATGGGTGTGATTTGGGGCATTATATGTATTTATATATGATTGAATGTGATTTCTCACCGTACTTTCTCTTGTTGTTTTCTTTTAGGTAACGTTGAGCGCACTCATGGTGCCAAGTTTTGAAAATGCGGAGTCTTGCTCTGATTAGTGTGACATCGGGGTTCTAGAAGTTAGAATAGTTGCACTATACCTTGATGTTTGAATGACTTATTTTAAAGATGATGATGACTTTAGTTTTGTCAATTATAATGTTTAGATCTAAAACCTGCTTGAAAACTTTGTGCCTACCTTTTAATTACCATGTGAACCTTTTATCCTTAATACAAATTGTGCTTTTTGGTTTTAACTATTACCCTGTCTTCATTTTATTTATTTTATTAATTTAATTTAAGTATTTGGAGTAGAAGGGTGTCACATAATTATAGTCTTAAAGTTTATTTTAAGTCAACTAAGTCTATTTATTTTTAAAATAAAGTCAATTTAGTATTTTTGTCTATAAATTTTAGATATTTTCATTCTTAATCTAAATAATAGTGTATTTTTTAATTAAATTTATATTTTTAGTTTATATTTCGTGTAATTATGATTTTTAAGTTTATTTTAAGTCAACTAAATCTATTTATTTTTAAAATAAAGTATATTTAGTATTTTTGTATTTAAATTTTAGATATTTTCGTTCTTAATCCAAATAATAGTTTTTTTTAATTAAATTTATCTTTTGAGTTTATATTATGTGTAATTATAGTCTTGAAGTTTATTTTAAATAAACTAAGTCTATTTATTTTTAGAATAAAGTAAATTTTGTATTTTTGTCTTTAAATTTTAGATATTTTCATTTTGTATCTAAATAATTGCGTGGTTTGTTATTAAATTTATCTTTTGAGTTTATATTTCATATAATTATGGTGTTGAAGTTTATTTTAAGTCAAGTGTGACTATTTATTTTTAAAATAAAGTAAATTTAGTATTTTTGTCTTTAAATTTTAGATATTTTCGTTTTGTATCCAAATAATATTTTTGTCTTTTGACAAATTTCAATGTATTTTACGAATATGAAACTACAATATTAAAGAATTTTAATGTAATATTTGTAATTTTTAATATTTACAATTAAAAAAATCTTTATATATAACTAAAGATATTTTGTGTGATCATTTCAATGAGACAAAAAAAAAAGACAAAAAAATTAGAAAAAATAATAATTACATAAAAAAATATTTGTTGAGTTATCTTAAGTTGAAGAGGTCAATCCTCGAAGATTTATACAGTGTTTGTGTTATTATATATTAAAAGTAATTATATATGAACTATTTATAAAATTTGTACTTACAATAACGTTATATAAATATATTTAAATAAAAATAAATTATATATTTAAAATCATTTGTAAAAATATATACAAATAATAATACATTATATATTTAAAATAATGTATATAAATATATTTAAATAAGAATACATTATATATTTAAAATATTATATATAAGTGTATTTAAAAACTAAACGTTATATATTTAGAAGAATATATATATAAAATTAGAAATTTATTAAATAATTATATTTACAATAAAAAAAAATAAAAAAAAACCTCAGACCCTTGAATTCCCACTCCGCGTGCTGTCTCCCCTCCCTATCTTTTCAAGATTTGAGATTTCCCCCTTTCTATTACAAGTAGCAGTAGCGTCCTCCCTTTCTGTTTCTTTCTAATTTTAAGGCTTGATCTGCCTGTCATACTTTGCAGGGTCTTGAAACTTCTTTCTTTTATCATATTTTTTTTGAAGTTTCTTCAAACCAAATAAAAGTTTAATAAAGGAGTTTTATAGTCAGCATAATTTATAGGTATATAAATAAACATTTTAAAAATCTAGGACCTGTTTGTTTCTCTTCTTAGTTTTTTTTTTAATTACTGAATCAGTGCATT
The DNA here is from genome assembly GCA_025330945.1 of Mucuna pruriens. Classification (NCBI taxonomy): domain Eukaryota; kingdom Viridiplantae; phylum Streptophyta; class Magnoliopsida; order Fabales; family Fabaceae; genus Mucuna; species Mucuna pruriens. Next base: position 703,766 of record JAENHJ010000119.1, read on the forward strand.
CACTTCACTTTTCATTCATTAAACAGGTTTTTGAATTTTTAAATTTTAAAAAACAGAAAATTGTTTTAAAAAACAGTACTTAAACATAATCTTAGTCTCTACGTTCTCTAAGCTCTAATTTATCTTGCAATCTTGAGATGAACTTTTTGTTTCTTTCTCTTACCTCGCAGGGCAGAGTTATTGATGTGTATGATCCTTATTTTGCAATGAACCACTTCAATCACCTCCCTTCAACGAATCCACTTCCAATGATATTTTTCTTTTTTTTCACTTCTAGAAAATTTGAAATTTGTTTATAGATCTATTTCTAATTTCCTTTGTGCTCAAACTCTTGTTTTTCTAAGGATTTGGAAGGTCCCTCTAGAAATGATAAAGTTCTTTTGATTACAATATGTTGATTCCTTCATAATAATGTTGATAGTCTCGTGGTGGATTTCTATTACCATTTTTGTTTATTTCAGCTACTAGATGAGGTTTAAACATAACAATGTTATTGTTGATTTTATGGCTCTAGAGTTTCTTCACATGGTCAGTAGCTCAATCCCCTCACTACTTTCTTGTATAACATTGATGTAGCCAAGTACTAATTTCTAGAATGGTCATACATTGTATATATAAAGAAAGATTTGACTGAATCCTATATGTTTTTATTAACAATTTTCAAATACAAAAACTTCAGTAGATTGGGTTAGTGTGTGAAGTCATAGTTAGCTGGATTTCTAAAAATTATATTTAAATTTTTTTATGACACTCATTGTTCGAGAACTTAGAGTAGTGATTGGGAGTTTAGAACCTTAGGATAATAATTTAAATTATTTATGCTCATATACAATGCATTTCAAGTTACATGACATTGGATTTCAGTACATAATTATCTTATCAATCTCGGATAGTGTCTAAATACAAAAATGTTATATCTGTATAGCACATAGAGGAAACATGATATTGTGATATTTTTTATACAAATTGTATAATTATAGCACTATGAGGTATGGATGCTATTGTATATTTAAATAATATATATATTTTAAAATAAAAAATTATTTTTAATATGTCAACTAAGATTTTGATGAGGATCCAATAATTAATTTTGGTGATGATTCAAAATAGATTGATTTTAAATTAATTTCTATTTTTAATTTTATTTTTTTAATTTATCTCTTTAACAACTGAAATAGTAAATGACAAAATAATTTAATTTTTATTATTTTAATTCACCTTTTTTAGCAATCAAAATAGCAATCTACAAAATAATTTAACTTTTATTTTTTTAATTCATCTTTTTTTTGTGACCTACACAGTAATTTATTTTTTTTATTTCGTCTTTTTTAGTGACCGAAATAGTGACTAACACAATAATTTAATTTTTATTTTTTTAATTCGTCTCTTTTTAGCAACCAAAATAGTGACTAAACAATAATGTAATTCTAATTTTTTTAAATTCGTCTCTTTTAATGATCGAAATAGGACCAATAAAAATAATTTATTTTTTTAATTTGTCTCTTTTAGTGACCATAAAATAATTTAATTTTTATTTTTTTAATTCGTCTCTTTTAACGATCAAAATAGCAACCAAAATTTTAGTAGCTAAATTTGGTTCCATGGGTTAGGTGACCATGTCATGCTTTAGCAATCGAAAATTTCGATCGTAAATTAGCGACTAAACACAATTGGTTGCTAAAATAGCTTAACAACTGGGGTTTTAGAGACTACAAAATGCGGTTGCTATTTTGGTTGCTAAAGGATTTAGCCACCGAGTTTCAAAATTAGCGAAGGATTTTATAGTTTAACAACTGATTTTGACTATCACTAAACTTCAATTTTTTGTAGTGATCTTGACACCCTCATACAAATTTCCATAACATCCTTCTGACATATGTAAGGTGAGACAATAGAGTTGTTGCCTATTATTTCAGCATCAAACTCTTCTTGTATAGGGTTCCTACCAATTTGTATGACCACCATCCATAGATGTCGAAGTGGGTCAAGTTGAAGTTTCGACCTTTTGAGTTGAACATCTTTCTTAGATCCATAAAAGTCCTAAGACATGCTCAATTTGGTGGTCAAACCATAGTGAACCATAGTCAATTAAGTCAAAAACAAGTTTGACTCAAATTAAAAATGTTTGATTTGATGGTCAAACTATGGTGAACCATGATCAGTTGAATCAAATCAATTTTAATTCAAAATTAAGATGTCTATTTAGTAATTTTAATGTTCTTATAAAAGGTATATGTTCTAGTTATAAGTTTATATTATATCTAAAAAAAGGGCCTCTTTAATTATAATATAACAATTAGCTCAACTATATTTTATGTGCTCATTCATGCAAGATCATAGCAATTTATTAAAAAATATTATCATACAGTTGATTCAACTATGTTTTATGTGATCATTCATACAAGTTCATACATATCAATTTATTCAAAAGGTCCAAAATGCTATAAATGACCGTTTAACAACCACACATGCAATAAACTCATCTGACTTTCAAAATTATAAAAATTAAATTTCTTCATTTATTTGAATGAGAAGACCATAACTTTTATATATAGAGAGTGACACATGTAAATGGAGATACAAACCCAGACAAAAACATAATCAAGACAAATAAATTATATTTATACAACAATTTGTAAAAAAAAAAACTCATACCAAAACTATTGTCATGTAAATTATTGTATAAATAACTTAACTATTGGTATAATGCATCGCAAGGTTTAGTCAACTCATAATCCTAATCCCGATACTAATTCTATAAAAAAAATTGGAAAAAAAGAAAGAAAATAACTACCATGCGCATATAATGCTACCAAGGTATAATGCATCACAAGGTCTAGTCGAATCTTAAACCTAATCCTATTAAAAATTGAAAAATACTACCACACATATAATGCATACCATGTACATATATGAAACAACCAATTGGGAGGAAGGAAAGAACTAGACCAAACAAAACAGTCGCTGCCATTTTGAAGACAAATATGGTAGTTGAGATCATGGCAAAAAAAAAAAAAAGAGAAAATAGGAAAAGGAAACTTAGTCAAGCAAAGACAACAATGGTGGTAAGAGAGGGACGAATGTATGAAAATGTGGCAATAGTGGCAAGTAAGGGTTCTAATGCAATGAGGTTAATGGTGGTGGAACAAGGTTACAAAGGACGCAAGAAGAAAAAATGATGGGAAGATAAAGGGGAAATTCTGAAATTTATAAACCTCTTTACATTAAGTATTTTTTATATTGGTTAAATTTTCAATTGATATAAAAGTCTCAGTTTATTTATAAAAATACTATTGTGTTTTCATTTAAATTAGTCGTTTGTGGACCAATGTAAATAGACCCAGTGTTAAAGTTTATTTCTACACTAAGTTTCTGTATTTTTATTTTAATAAATTTCATCTTTCAACTTTGACAAGCTTGTAGATTTAGTCACTCTCCTCTAACAAAGTTAATGTCATTATTGATTGACAAACAAATTTCACGTTTTTTATAGTTTATGATTCAATCTAGTAGTTATAAATCACCATAAAATATGTAAACATATAATGCATGTGTTTGCACTTACCATTTATTAACAGCTTTTAAGCACCACATTATTATTCTTTAATTTTTCTCTCATCCTCACAACTCACCCTCCCCTTCTTCTGCTAAATATATTCGGGTCTCAAATTTTGCCACTACCACCATCACCCTTCAATTACAACCTAAACTCTGATATTCGTCAACTATGCCTTCTCGAGAACTCGGACTGTGCCATGAGCTACCTAGAAGAGAGCAAGGAAGTAAGGTTCTCGTGTTACTCCTATGTTTTCACGTCCATTACCCATTTTAGCCGTCAACTGGGGATGTGGTTAATGCATTGATAGGAGCTGCCAATATTGTTAACTAGGTTGGTGTTCAATAAAGTGCCTAATAGAGATAGGTTTGAGTCAGATATGGGAAATATGAATATGTCAATACTGTTAGGTTGGTGTTCAATAAAATGCCTAATAGAGACAAGATTTCATGGAAGATGATTCTTAGACAAAAGCCAAACTCTTACTTTAGTTTGTGTCCTATGTACTTGTGCTAGAATAAGAACTTTGACAAGTGGAAGTAAAGCAACGAGGTTATGCACATACAAAGGGATCGCACTTTCCCACTTAATAATTAACTCCACGGGTTTAAATTTCCTGCAGATTTGGATAGATTCTTCCCTTTACCGAATCTGGTCTAGGTTATACAATGCAACTGAAAGGCAAGCAGCAATACTATTATTATTGTTAAATAAAACTTGGAAAAGCCAAGGAGAATGATGTTATGTATGGTTGCGGAAACGTTACCACAGTAGATATATATAAAAAGAGAAGCATAAAGAGAGCAAAGAACATAAAGAGAAAAGACAACGTTGAAAGTTGAAACATAACGAAGATAGTAGTTTTCTTGTATGCACAAACTCACTTCCATGCTCTTGCCATAATAAAGAGCCTGCTAACCAACATTAAGTTAAGTATTCAAATCTTGATTTTAAGTATAGAAAAATTTATGTTAGAAAAAAAATGTCAATCGTCTTGTAAGCTCATAGTTTTTAACGAAAAATAATTACCCTTTTTCTTGAATACTTTGTATCTATATAATAGATTAAAAAAACTTTAATTACGAATCGAAGAAACCTCAGTGACAAGCTTGCGCTACCAATTTGTGATTTGCTTTTGTTGCTCCTCGGATATTTTTTATTTTGGGTCAAATTGTAGCTCCCTGGTTTGGAAGAAGGTCGCACAAGTGAGTTCAAGTGACTTCGATTCGAAACATGGTTCCTTCGTGCATTGGTTCTTATTTTTGCGGACAAAAAATTGTCTGAAAGCACATATAACCTGAAATTCATTTGTCCAGTCAACGACACTAATTCTATTAATAAATAAATAAATTCATAGATTTATTAAAGTTGGAAGAATAAATTTATCAAAATAAAAATACAAAAACTTTAACTATATTTAATCAAAAGTACATGGGCTACTTTTTTTATATAAATAAAGAGTAAAAAATTATAACATATATATATGAGTTTCTTATTTTACAAAATTATGAAAATAATTAATACTATACCTTTAAATTTAAAAAAAGAAAATTTATCATACATTGTTTCAACAAAAAACCCACCGTACCACTAATTTATTTGGACTAATTTTACAGGCTAAGTCACTAGTTTAATTGAAAAATGGATCGATTGATTCTATAATATTTTTAATTCAACAATCACCTCATACTGCAATTATATCCTGAGCTAGTTTGTATAAAATTGTTTATAATTAAGAATAAAAATAATAAAGGAAAAATATTTTGTTGAACCATAATGCAAATCGTAACAATTAAAATAATATATAAAAAAGTTAAGAAAAATTTGTTTAAAAGAAAGCGGAGAAAAATTGGAAGCTTCCCTACAAAAATTTATATGAAATTCAAGAAAGCGGAGAAAGATGAATTGAATAAAAATTAAAAAGATGAATTCATGAATAAAATAAATAATTTAACATATATGGAATGAAATAACCCAACATTTAAAAGGAAAAAAATATTTATTTAAAAATATATAAAATAATAGTAAAATATTTAAAAGGAAAATTTTAAATAGTAAAATATGCATAATTAATTTACATAAAATATAAAAAAAATATTTAAAATATAAAATCGATATGTATACATAATTCAAAACCTTGAAAATCAAAAGAAAAAAAGGTTAAGATCACTACTAGAAAATTTAAAATTTGCTACCAAATAATTTTGTGGCTAATTTTAAAATCAATAGTTATTTTGTAGATAATTTCTAGTAAAAATAATTAGCTACAAAATTACTATAATATTAATGATAGCATGAAATAAGTCGTAAATTAGCTAAGAAAATAATTTTAGTTAATTTGTAGTAAATTTTTAAAATTTGTAATTATTTTTTAGTTAATTTGTAGTAATAAGAAGTATAAATGAATATAACTTAAATTTAGTTAGAAAAAATAATATTCTAATTAATTAATAGTTAATTAGCTAGGATCTAACTACTAATTTAAATGGTAGTTAAAATTAGAAGTAAAATAAAAAAAATCTTGTAATGAATGTACATTATTATTTAAAAGAGAATGAACCAAAAAGTATGTTGGAATGACAAGTAAGAAAACATAAGTTCTACATGAAATGAGTAAGTTAAGTAAGTATACAAGTGAGAAAAACACATACCTAATAATATTTTGATATTTAAGTAAAATTTGATTTTAAGTTGACTTGTATAATTTATTAATATTACATATATGACTTTTTGTATCATTTAAAAAATTGTTAGAAAAATATAAAAAAAAATTTACTTATTAATTTTGGTAACATTTTAATAAATATTGTACCCGATTCATGTCACAAAATATCATAAACAACATTTAGATATTCTTAAAGATATTAAAAAAATATTACATAAAAAATATTGATAATAGTTTTACAATAAAATATTATTAAAATATTCTTAAATGTTTGCAAAAAGGAGAACACCATGTATAGAAAACATTGTCTCTATCAAATACATTACTTATCATTGTATAAATGTGATTAATTCGAATTCATCTATAGACAAAATGTTAATATCTTATAATTCATGGATTGAGATCTCTCCGATATATAAGAAAACATATAATAACTTAATATATAAGGCGAATAAAATGAATCTTCATTTTAGGAATTCAGTTCTATAGTCAAAATATTAATACCATGTTATTCATTTTGTGAACCCCTAACATTAATATTACTATCCATAGACATAGTTATTTAAGTAAAATTATATATAGAAATTCTTTTAATATAATGAAGGCAGACATCCCCCAACAACTACAAAAAAAAAGGGGGGGTTTCATTTACATGTTATATTTTGGTTAAATTATATTTTCGATCTCCTATAATATTCAATTTACATTTTTGGTCTCCTACATTTAGTTTTTCATGATTCTGAAAGTAGGAATGTTGTTTTTCCAAATTTGGTATACAATTTTTAAAAAATATCCTCTAGAAATACTATAAAAATATTTCCATAAGATAGGTGGAAATCTAACTTTCTTGAGTAGTATAGAAATTTTTAATGATACAAAAATACCATGATATCCCTATTAAATCATTTAATGCAATTATAAATTTAAAAACTATTTCATATTTAATGTGATAAATAATTATATTTAAAAATAATAAATACTAATAAATATTCTTAATATACTTAATACAATTTTTAAAAATAAATTTATTTTATAAAATATATTTTTTTAATATATTAAACCTTATACTTTTAAATACTTTTTATTTTTAATTTTTAAAAAATTTTCATGGTATTAATTAAAAAATTATTTAATAATATTATTACCAAAACATTTAAAGAATGTTTTAGCATAAATTGTAAAAAAATTAAAACAGAGAGAATAAAAAATTTTGTTATGTTAAAGTTAAATAAAAAAATATTAAAAATAATATGCACATGTTTATAATTTTAAATTTTATAAAAAAAAATATTTTTACAACAAAACTTGTCTAAACCTATAGTTTTAAAATTTATAAAAAATATATTTATAATAATAATTAATTTATTTATCAAAAAGGATATTTTTGAGGAAATCACTTAGGAGAATTAGATCATTTTAATTAATTAGATAAAAATTAAAAAAAAACTATTTAATACGAAATTGTTTTCGTATCATTAGTAGGAAGGTGTTATTTCTGCCACAAAATTATTTATATATTTTCATTTTTAGTTCATATTTATTTTAAAAGAAATATCACTTTACTTTTGAAATTTGTGAATTTTATTTTATTTTTCTTGATATTAAACAGTGTTGTTAGAAAAGTACTTAAGTGTAAAGAGTCAAATAATATATCTTAATAATTTTAAGAATAATTTAAAAAAATAATACAAATTATTAACAAATTTAATGTTATTAAATTAACAAAATTTCATAATATACGTGAATTAAGTAAAAGAGTCTTACTTTTCAGGGACAAAAGGTATAATTCAAATTGTAACAATTAAAATAATATATAAAAAATTTAAAAAATTGTATAAAGAAAGCGGAGGAAAGGAAATAGCTGTGGAGATAGTAAAGATGAATTGAATCAAAATTAAAAAGATGAATCCATAAATAAAATAAATAATTTAACATATAAGGAAAGAAATAGTCAATCAAACATTTAAAATATTTTTTTAAAAAAGTAAAATATTTAAAAGGAAAATTTTAAAATGGTAAAATATGCATAATTAATTTACATAAAATATGAAAAATAATAAAATTGATATGCATATATAATTGAAAAACTTGAAAACTAAAAAGAAAAAAAAGGTTAAGATTTGCATTATTTTTTAAGAGAGAATGGAGTAACAAGTATGTTGGAAATTAGAATGACATATGCATTCTACATGAAATTATTACATTGAGCAAATCTTCATACTTAATAATATTTTAATATTTATATTAAATTTGATATTAAGTTCACTTATATAATTCATGAAGATTTCTTTAATATTTTTTCTCCTCATATTTAAAAAAAAAAAAAGTCACTTTGTAAGAAAATAGATCCTAATAATTTAATATATTAGGTGAATAAAATGAGTCTTAATGTTTACTAAAAGAAGAAAACCGTGTAAAGAAAACATTTTCTCTATCAAACACAAACACAGTATTGTTCATTATATATATGTGATAAATTCAATTATAAGAATTCAGATCTAGTAGTGCAAATGTTAATATCTTATGATTCATGGATTGAGATCTCTCCAATATAAGAAATATATAATAATTTACTGTATATATATATATATATAGGTGACTAAAATGAATCTTCAATAATTAGTAAAGAGAAAAGATCATGTATAGTGTTAATATTTTTTAAGAACATATAAATGTGATTAATTCAATTATAGGAATTCAGTTATATAGTCAAAATATTAATACCATGATATTCATTTTGTGAACCCCTAACATTAATATTACCATCCACACACATGGTAGTTATTTAAGTAAAATTATATATAGAAATTCTTTTAATATAATGAAAGCAGACATCCTCCAACAACTATACAAAAAAAAAAAGGGCTTCATTCATGAATTGATACACTCACATGTGTATATAAAGTTGCAAGCCTTTCTTGGTCTGAAAATATAGAGAGAAGTATAGCGAAGCCACTGTTGAGTAAGTAAAAAAGAATATGGAGGAAGTGACAGTGGTAATTGTAGGCGCAGGTCCTTCTGGCCTTGCACTTTCAGCATGCCTATCACAAAACTCTATCTCTCACATAATACTCGAGAAAGAGGATTGTAGTGCATCTCTTTGGAGGAAAAATGCTTATGATAGAGTTAACCTCCATTTAGCTAGCGAGTTTTGTTGTTTGCCTCTCATGCCTCACCCACCATCAGCCCCAACCTTCCTATCCAAAGCCAATTTTCTTGAATACATAGACACATACATTGCACGATTCAACATAAACCCTCTCCATTGTCGTTTGGTTGAATCTGCTGTGTATGATGAAGCTGGAAACAAGTGGAAGGTTGAAGCAAAGAACACACGAGAAGGAACGATGGAAGCTTACGTGGCTAAGTTTCTTGTGATTGCCACAGGTGAAAACAGTGAAGGGTATATTCCTGATGTGCCTGGACTAGGAAGCTTTGAAGGAGAGATATTACACTCCAAATACTACAAATCGGGTTCAAAATATGAATCCAAAGAGGTTTTGGTAGTTGGCTCTGGTAACTCTGGGATGGAGATTGCTTATGATCTCAATGACTATGGTGCAAACACTTCTATTGTCATCCGAAACCCGGTAATATATCTTTTTGCATCTCACTCCTCACACTCTCATCCATATCCATAATATATATATATATGTAAAGATATATAAATATTATATATATAAATATTTAGCAATACATGGATAACTCTTTAGACCATGTTTTAAATTAGTTAAAATGATATTGGTTTATTTACGTTTCAAAAGAAAAAAGGTGATTTTCTGAATATAACGAAAAAAGTAGTTTTCATTTAATTGTAATTATAAAAGTACTTTTATTAATTTGAAAAAAAAATATTTATAAATTAATACAGTTTTTTAAAAAAATTACTCAAACTAACTTGTTAAAATAATTAAAAAATATGATTTAGTTAAATTTATTTGTATGTGAGTATACAGATACATAAGTTTCAACAAGTTTTATCTGCAACAATTGACACAAAAATTGTTTATAAAAAATAAAAATGTTTGTGATTTGTAGGTTCATGTCCTGACGAAAGAATTGATCCATCAAGGTATGCGTATGCTGAAACATTTGCCGGTTGATGTTGTGGACACTTTAATTACCTTTTTGGCAAACATGGAATACGGTGATCTATCTGAATACGGTATTTATCGACCCAAAAGTGGACCATTCTATCTTAAGGATGTTACTGGAAGGTCTCCGGTTCTCGATGTCGGAACCATTGGAAAGATTAAGGATGGAGAAATTAAGGTACTTACAACTATGTTATACATAACGTTTTAACACATGAAATATGGGGGTTAATTATGGATTTTTCTTCTTATTAATTAATTTATACCCCACAACAGGTAGTTCCTTCTCATATAGTGAGAATTGAAAATAAGAAGGTCATATTTGAAAACAATGTGGAAAAAGAGTATGATGTGATTGTGTTTGCTACTGGCTATAGAAGCGCAACAAATGTGTGGCTTAAGGTATGAATAGAACTCTTCTAGTAAAACCTTACCTATGTTGCCAAAACAAAGAATATATATATATATATATATGTCTATTTCTTCAAACCAAAAGGTAAGTATAATTAAACACAATTTAAATTCACTAAATTGATTTGTGTCTATTGCAGGATTACAAATATGCTCTAAATGAGGAAGGGATGCCGAAAAATGATTTTCCAAGCCACTGGAAGGGTGATCATGGCTTGTATTGTGCTGGACTATCAAAGAGAGGCTTATTTGGAGTCAAAATGGATGCCGACGCTATTGCCCACGACATCTACCAAACTCTTCAGTTATCTTAGGAATTATCTTTTTCATACAACCTCTATGCTTCAGTTTTGATAAAGAGGATTACAATTTTATTGAGAATTTTGTTTTAGACAAAATTTAGATGCAATGATTTTGGTGTTTTATGGGTTGATCTTAGCCTACAATTAATGTTTTTTGTATTAGAAGTTCATTTAAATTATCCAAATAAAATTTCAAGTTCGTCAACAATATTACAAAGATACTTGTGCAAATGTATCTAATTAACTTTTCTCCTTTAGTTTTGAATTATTGCAGTAATTAAGTAAAATATATCACATAGTAGCGAAGTTGAAATCTTGTGATTAGCTCTCGGAGTAGTTATTGGATGTTAAGAGAAGATCTTGATTCCATTAAATCTCGAATCTATTTTCTTCCACTGGGCTTAAAGTTCCAAAGAGTGCATTTCCTTTGAATTCCTCTTCTATTCCCTTCATAGTCAGAAAGCAATTTATTCTTATCAAACTGGGTGATTAACATAGTTTGTAACTTTACTATAATAACTAGACTTGCATTAGAGTTCTCTCTAAAATTTTTGGTGTCCTAAATCAAGACAATGATGTTACAATAATTATTTGAATATTATTTTTTCTGTATTTTTTGTCACAAAATTTTATTAACATGTTCATCGTCAAAAATATTTAAAATATATAGTTTGTAAGTAGAATTTGAACCATTTCAATTTATAATTTCTTTCTATAGATCTAGACACGACAATAATAAAAATATAGTTAATATTATTTTATAAATTATACGTTTATTTAAAATATAATTTACTTAATTCTCTTCTTACTCGATTATATATTTCGGCTTTTATTTTAGTTTTTTAAGTTTTACTTCATATTTAGTTTTAACTATTATTTACTTAAAAAAATTATTTTATTTTTTTATTGAATTTTTTATGTTACCATCTCATCTACTTTTACATTTTGTAATCTATCTAATCAACTTAGTTCCACGTTAGCATTATTGCATTACATTATAATATTGTACTTGTATGTGTAAAAATGCACGGTAAAAAGGATGAGGTTAAAGAAGTTATCTTGTACTTGAAAGTCCAATAAAAAAGGGTAAATGGAAGAAGTGTAAACAAAAAAAGTGACAAGTTGCCCAGAATCAAAGGGTAAGAGGAGAACTAAGAAGGGATAAGGTTTTTCCTTTAGAAGGTCGTAGTCAAAGTGCTAAAGAAGACTTCAAAGACATAACAATTACAGCACTTTGAGGTCCTATGATTAGGGGAAGGTTTAAGAAAACGCAAGAGAAAGTGCACCAAAAAGTTGCTACTCTTACGGTCAAAAGGAAGCACTATGAGCACCTAACTTGTATAAATGTTCCGACTGCTAAGGTGACTTTGTTTAAGGGTGGAGTGACCTTATTTTCCCTATATTTTCATGCTACTTTGAATATATTTTTAGTAGGATAGCTTAACCTTGGGTCAAAGCCCATTTTAAGACCATTTTCCTAGTTAGCATAGTTTCGGTCACTAATTTTTCGTTACAACTTCCGTTCCTGACGTGCTTTGCCAAATCAAAGGTATCTGAAGTTACGGACCTTCGAATTGGACAAACTTGATGTCATTGGAAAATTAAGAAAGATATCTACAACTTTGATGTTTAGGGCTTAATCCAGTTCGTACTATTTCAGTTCCAAACTAGCTTTCGAAAGTCATGTTACGTAAGGGTCATGGGAAGGGCCATGTAGGTTTGTGTTTTAGGTCGTCCAGCTTGCGTTTAGGCTTGTCAAGCCTTGTGCTTTGGTTAAGTGATCTTAATTAGGATTAGGGACCTTAATTAGGATTAAGGAAGAACTATATAAAACTCCAATATAATTACTATAGAAACTTTTTGATGAAATTGAATTTGTGTCTTAACACTTGAGTTATATTCAAAATATATTTTATGAAATGCTTGGTTAAGTGAAAAGAATACAATTTCTTTTTTTTTTATTTTGTTGGAAAAAGCAGAAAGAATATAAAATATATGTTTTTTTTCCCTCGTCTTACTTTTCATTGCTTTTTAGGCTTTAACAAAATTTATTTTATTTCAATTATTTAATAAATAAATGAATTAAATACCTAAAAATAATATAATTATCTTAACTTAGTATATTTTTTATTATCTTAATTATCTCTATTATATTTTATAAAAATATTTTTAATTATTTAATTAATGTCCTTATCATTTAAAAAAATCATTATCAATTTTTTTTGTTAGAAACTCAAAAACAGGCAAACAATTACCGAAACTTTTTTTAAGGCTTGTGTGTATTTTTATTTTCTAATGGGCAAAGCTAAAGATGAGCCCAATTTCCACTGGACTCCTCAGCGGGTAGTTCGTGACTTTATCGATCTCTATTTTTTTTTAAGGTTTTTGCTATTTAATTTTTTTAATATAAAATTATTTAATTAAACTTAATTTTTTCTCCATTTTAAATTAGCTCCTTTACACACTCTTCTTTTCTCTACTTTTCTCGGTACTCCCTCGTTCACTGCCCTTCCCTTCTTACTTACAACATAATTTAGGTTTACCAACAAATAAAAACAAATTAAAAAAATATATAATTTAAAAAAAATCCAGAAAATACTTTTTAAAATACTTTCAGAATCTGTTTAGAAATTACTTTCCAAAAATAATTCAAAAAGTATTTTATAGAAAAGTTCCAAAAAATACTTTTAAGAAGTATTCTAGAATAACGAAAATAATTACTCTTTACTTTATCACACATGATATGTAGAATTTAATAAAGATATTTTATATTAACAACTGAATTTAATATAGAATTGTAATAAAATGATATTAAAGTAAAATTACGATACCTTAAAAACATAAGAGGGGAAAAAGAAAAAATAAACAAGAAGGTTGAAAGAAAATAGATTGGAAGGATTAAGAGAGTAATAAAGATGAAAAAAATTAGAGTTTATACCTTTTTAATATAAAATGATATTTTGGTAATAAAAATTATAAATAAAATAAAACTAAAAAGTTTAATAAAAAATGAAGAAAATATAAATAGCAAAAGTCTTATTTGTATGTCCAGCGAAAATTACTACCATTGTACGATAGTTTCCTGGTACTAATACGTCATTCTCCAATAATAAAAATATTTATTTTATATAATTAAAATATATAATAAATAAATGTTTTAAAAATATAAATTATAGTATAATTAAAATGTATAATAAATAAATATATATTTTAAATTTATAATAAATAATTTATATTTTGATACAATATTATTTTTAATAATTGGTAATTTCTGTTAAAAAATATAAAAATTTATTAAAACTAAATATATAGAAAATGATAGATTAAAAAAGATAAATTAAAGATTTTTTTTTAAATTTCTTATTAAAAATTAAAATACGCTTATTCAAAATAACTATTATAATTTATATATTTATTAATATTTTAGTTTATATACTACACAAAATAAATGTTTATTTTATATAACTAAATTTTATAATAAATAAATACATCTAGATATATTTTTTTAGAATAAAAAAGAAGAAAAAATCTTAAAATTAATATTTTTAAAAAAAGTTATATCAATTAAGTTGGATAACTATATGAATAAATATCTATATATAAACTTAAATATTTTTTAATATACAAATTATATTTTAAATATATGGTAAATAATTTATATTACAATAATACATTATTTTCATTATTGATAATTTTAGTTAAAAATATTAAAATTTGAATTCGAATTAAAGAAATTAAAAATGATAGATTATATAAGAGATTAAAAAAAATTCTTAAAATCATTATTGTTGAAGAAAAATAATTAAAAATATTTTTATTAAAAAATAATAACTAAAAATGTTTTCATTCAAAATAATTATTTTTATTTATATATAGAAATATCTAGAATTTATATTTATAATAAATAAATACTTATAAATATATAAATTATACTATAATTAAAACTTTTAATAAATAAATATTTTGAACATATAATTTATATTTTAAATTTATGATAAATAATTTCTATTAAAATATATGAAAATTTAATGTAAAATTATAGATATTAAAAATGATAAATTAAAAAATAAAAATACAAAAACCTCAATGAAAATTCTCATTAAAAGATTAACTAAAAACATATTTGTAAAGAAAAATTCTCTTTTAAGACAACTGTTGTAATTGCAAGCACGTATCCGATTTAGCACGAACCCAACAGCTACACAAAATTCGCGTGGGTTGGGGTAACGGGTTAAGCGTAAATGAACACAAACACGTGTTACAAGCGTTTTGTGCTTTTTTATCTCTTTCTCCATCAAAATCAGATCTGAATCAATCTGACCGTGTTCAATTTCATTTCGTTCGTAATTCACTTCTCGTGACTTGTGAATCTGACCATCAAACTCCAAGCCCCAAACCTATTATTTCCTTTCTATAGATAAATCTCAATTCTCAACTTTGCTGTTCAGGTGATTTCTCCGTCTTCTTACAAACGAAATAAGCAGAGAATATCTCTGCCACTGCCAAAATTTGACAATCGGTGAGTTTATGGTCTCTATTTATGCTTGTTGCTAATAATTAAAACATGCCGTGTTGTTTTTGAAGTAATGGATTTGAGGTGATATTGTATCATTTGATGTTCCAGGATGTATTGGTATTTTTTTCATTTGTAGTTGCTCTTTTCGTTATGAAGTTGCTGGTTTTAGTGTTCCTGATTTGTTTGATTCATGGTTTATTACTGTATATGAGTTTGTTCTACTGAAGTAAAAAAATAAATAAATCTGAATCTTGAAATTAGCCCTGTGATTCACGCTTTGTCTTGACATGTTCAAATGCTATAGTCTGTTTGAGTTCAGGTGTGGACAACGGAGCAAGTTCCATGTATGCTTTGAGTTTTATGCTACTCATGATATGTTGATTACTGGTTTAGCTTACTGAGTATTTGAAGTTGCCAAGATTTTGCTGTTTTGGGACTGTGTGTGTCATAGGATGATTGCTGATTTGGTTGTGGAAGTGTTAATTGTTTTTACTCCTATCCTGTTGTTTTATTCTTTGTAATATGAGGATTGATAAGTATTGTAAGAGTCCTGTGTTATCTATTGGCATGAAGTAAATTGCTTCCAAATATCTTCTTGTTTCTTTTGCTTTCTTTCTTGCCTTTGATTGTCAACTTGTTGGCTTCATAATGGAAATACTCATACTAATCATTTACCAAGTGTCATGGAGCTTTTGAATATTGATTTTTTTGTGGGTTAATTTTCACATTTTAATGTCCTTCAAGATGTGAGTACTTGTCCTAATAGACAATTCATATTTTTTTCGTAATTTTTCCTATATATATACTTTTATTTTTGTATGAAACCTGCAAAAAAAGAAAAAAAGCCAGTGAAAGAACAATCCAAATTGACCCTGATTTTTATCCATTGGTTTGGTTGTTATTGAACAAGAAAGTTTTCCAAAACCAAACCAAACAGAATTGTGGTATTTTGATTGGTTTGGACATTGTTTTTTCCTCAATCTTGTGCCCACCCCTAGATAACGCCATGACAACCATAAAAAGTCACATCAATATTTAACATGTCATGTTGGCTGGATCATCAACTTAAATTGATGTGCTAATGGCTGAATCAATGTAGCTATTTGGCTGATAAGTTCAAGAATAATGTGCACCTAACAATATTAATTAGAGGAAAAAATAACCATTTACTCTTGCATTACTAGGAAAACTCATCATTGACAATTAGTGATCATAGTACACTTTTAAGCCCGATATAGTTTTAGTTGTTCTTTTTTACTGAACAGTAATAACCCTGTCAGACTTGATTCATACAGATACAGGTTCACCACTTTGGGTAAACAAGGAGAAGGAGAGGGCAGAGATGGTAAGCAGAGGCTCATACAGCTCGAGCAGCCTCTTGACTGGTAGATTTCATGCTAGAAAACTATCTCCCAGCGTTATCACTTTCTACACCATGTTCATATTTGCTTTCTCCATCTTCGTGTTCTTTTTCTACACGAGGAACTTTGTTGATGAAGATCCACTACACCCTCTGTTTTCTCAACAATCTAAATCTCACCAGGTATTCTGCTATTCCCTTGTTTATTCTTTCCATCGCTTTCAATTGAATTAAATTGAATCAATTTTAGGGATCTGGAAAGAATTTGTGGGTTTTGTCATTGATCCTTTTATCTGATTCACTATAGATCCAAATCAGGTGCTGATTTGTGTAAATTGAACTGGCTTTGTTAAATTGTCTTAGCAAATTTCTTTATCCAACAAATGAGAAAAAAATCAAGAAATTTTCTGTGTAGAGAAGAGAATTTTTGCAGTAGTGGAATTTAACAGTAATGATAATTGATAGGCATGTGTGCTAGTCATTTTTTTTTTATAGTCTTCCAATATTTTTTTGTCTCTTAAAAAGTATTGCAGGTACTAAAATGTATGCCAAGTGTTTTTTTGCTTACATATTTAAGAGTACAGATTTATATTCTTGGGATGGTATCAGCAAGTCTTGTTGGTTCTAGCTATATTAACTAGCACTCTGGCAGTTCAGGTTTCACTTTGCTTTTTTCTTCCCTTGTTTACACTCAATAACTGCTGCACTTTGTTGCATATTGCTACAGGTGCCAGAGTCACATGTGAACTATAAGCTGCTTTGGGATTCTCCATTCAATCATGGCTTACACCAATGTGTCAAGCCAACTACTAAATATAAAGGTTTCAGATGCTTACATCTACTCTTGTAATAGCCTGTTGAATTTTCTTTTTTCACTTGGTTCCACTCCTTTTATTTTTTTTTTTTCAGCCACTTCTATAATTTGTTGTTTGTCAACAACAGCATAGTGTCACTGTCATTGTCTCATGTATTTTTGTCTCTTTCCCTTCCTCTTAAATATGTTTCACACTTTTACTGCATCAGCTGCTCAAGGATTTGATCACTATCTAACTGTCAGAAGTAATGGTGGACTAAATCAAATGCGAACTGGTGTAAGCTGCTTCTCCCTCTCTTGCACTGTCTTGTAACTTCTATATAATAGCTAAATTCACGCTCTTAGTAACTGCACTTAGTTAAATATTTACATCCAATTACAGTTTCAAATTTAAGTACATAAGTTACTATCTTAACTTCCTTGTATCTTTTCTGGGTTACTTCTTTTGACATCAAAGGCTGGGAATTTAATGTTTATTTTGTCTTTTCATTATTCTTTTCCTTTTTGACAATTGTGAACAATTTGACTTTTTTCCCATTCCTGCAATACTTCATCAGTTCATTGCATTTGTTAAATATGATGCATTGGATATGGTGAAATGCAGTTTAAGTTTTGTTTTGTCTTATGTATGTATACAGATTTCAGTTTGCATTGATGGCACCTTCTCTAAGATTGGTAGTCACTTTGTGTGAAGCCAATTATTATTCTTCTACAATTATTTTACAATTTATTTTCATTGTAAGTAATCATTCCTTTATCTTATAGATATCAGACATGGTGGCTGTGGCACATATAATGAATGCAACTTTAGTCATACCTCAATTGGATAAACGTTCATTCTGGAAAGACTCAAGGTATTACTGGGCATACTCTATTTTTTAGTATGTATTATATCCTTTTCCAATTTTATCTTCTTATTGGGTGTGTGCACAGTGTATTTTCAGATATATTTGATGAGCTTCATTTTATCGAATCCCTGAAAGGAGATATCAAGATTGTTAAGGAGATTCCTAAAGATTTGGAAGTTGTCCCCCGGGCCAGGAAACACTTTACTTCCTGGTCTGGAGTTGGTTACTATGAAGAGATGACAAGGTTATGGAATGACTATCAGGTACTCAAGCTTTTCCTATATGTTTTTCAACTTCTTGTGGTTCTCATTTTCTACAGAAGGCTTCATTGTAAAATTTTCTAATTGGCTAACATAGTTTTTCACTTTTTCTTGCTTAATCTCGAATCAGCAACCTGTGAAAATTAGTTGTAATGGGAAAATGGGTAGTAGGTAGAATTCTCAGGGATTGTTATAAATCTGAGAGTATTTAATGCTATTAACCAGTAAATGGAGAAGTTACTTCCAATGATCAAATGCAAGATATAGGTTTATGATTTTAGAGAAATGAGAGAATTATATGCTCTGGTAATATGAGACAGTCTCCCTTTTGTATAGGGTTTAGCTAAAATTAAAATAAAAAGAAAATGAAAAATGAAATGATAAATGTATCAACTGTATCCGTAACTAATTCTGACGCCTTGGAGATAGTAACCAACACAATACCTCTAATTTTACAACATATCCTTCCCCTGAAGAGGACCCTTGTCCTCAAGGGCCAAAATTCTGAATCAATTGGTTCTCAGTCAATTGAGCAAGACTTTCTTCACAGACTCCATCTAACAGCTTCCCTAGCTTTGTTCACCAATGCACATTGTCCCAATTGCTTTCGGCTGTGTTCTTATGTTTGAAGGTAAAATATACACAAGTGGATGCTGCCAGCAATACAGGTGTGCAATACACCAACATAACACAGGTTACCAAAATCCTTGTACCTTGAAGTATTAAAACATGACTTTTCCCTTAAATGGGCGTCAGCAACATTCATGAAGTAAGATGCTTACCACTTCATCGATCATTGATCTCAACTCTTCGGTGATGCATTTCATGGGGCTTATTTTTCCATCCAAATGTTCTTGCAAAATTAGAACTAGTTTGTAAGGGGATGAGATTAAAAGCATTTGAATTTGTAGCCTCTTTAAATTGATCAGCAACAGCATTTGCAGCCCAAAAGAAAAATAAAAATAAACAACCTCATGAAGAGTTCCCCCACCTCCAACTGTAATGAGTCAATGACCGTTTCCATTGCTATTGCCCAACACCAATTTTGACTTATTAGAGTTAATTCCATTACAATTCACTGGTGTATGATGGTCCCAATGCTAGTGTGCTCTCATCTTTTTCCCCATTTAGTCTGTTGCAGTCATCCTAATCCTTAATTGTGTCTATTCCAAAAGATATTTGTAGGATCATTTTCTGAAGTATTCATGTCAGTACTACTTGAGGTGATAAATAACACTTCCACAACTTTCAATGTCAAAATTTTCTCTCCCCCTTTGACACTTCACCAAGTTGCTTCGGGGAATATTGCTAATCTTCCAGAGATTTAGAGGCTTTTGTGAATAACTTGAGCTGTTTATGGGCCAAATCTTTGTAACAATTTGCTACAATCATCTTAGGAAGGTCTCGCATTTCACATTGCTAAATCTCCCTGAGAGTTCCTAACCTGGCACCTTTGTCCATCTCTTTAAGATAAACTGAGATGGCACTGCTTTTTTGTTCATATTATAAAGAGCTATTAATTCCAGGCTACACAGAAATGCTACATGCTCAAACTTCAAACTACTGCAGACAACTGTATCACTTGGAGAATTTAACATGACACTGTATTGGCTAGTATGTTCAGATGCATTTGCTTTGTACTCAATGATCCATTTCCACCTTATAGTTTAACAATAACATAAAAATTGAAAATAGAACACCAAAAAGATTAGCACCAGGATAAAAAATAAGATAATCTTAAGAGAAGTGCTACCAACACATTCTCTAACATACTCCTTCTAGGCTCTAGCACACACTACTATTGGTTAAAATTTATTAAAAACTAAAATTAGGTGAGAGACTCCTTAAACAAAGAGTAGGACTCACAAAAATTTGTAATTTTTAATAAATTTCAGTCATAGTAAAGAGTGTGTTGCTTGCATTTCTCTAATCTTAATTGTATCAAACCATATAACATTAGTGCTTCAATTTTCTTGTATCTGATTCTGAATAGTGTCAGAGTGCTAGTTATGAAAGTTTCTGTATGACTGAGCACTGAGACACCTTTATGCTCGAATCGATTCATTTCTTCTTTAATGTAGCCAATACAAAAACCTAAAAAGGAGGGAGGGGGGATTCGATGACAGCTCAGTGAAATTATTTGTCATGAGTATGAAAATGGACATTGTAGTGTTATTACAAGAATTCATATAGTTATGCTCAAGCTGTTAGTACAGAATCTTAGTGAGATTTTAGTATTATATATCGAAAAATTTTAGTCAGAGAATGCTGTGTTACGTATTTTACGTGGGAGTTTAACCATATTTGAAGGATATAGAATGCTCATCCTTTACTATTTTTTGAAAGATGTCTGTTTTAGGCATTGAGAACCACATTAGAATTTTTGCTAACAATTTGCTGATTGCTAACTTGTGGGTGTGTACAAACTTAATACCTCTTCTCAGTGAAAGGGATTTTTTCTAATTTATGTTCATGCTCAGGCACTCAGCAAGTGATTTTCATATTTGTCATTGTGTTTCTATGTCATTAAAATTCACTTTATGGCTGTGGACCTTATTTCATAATCAAAGTGGATTGAACAAATAATGATTTGATCTTCCAGGTGATACATGTTGCAAAATCAGATTCTCGACTTGCAAACAATGATCTTCCCCTGGACATACAGAGGTTGAGATGCCGAGCGATGTATCATGCACTTCGATTTTCTCCTCCTATAGAGAATTTAGGAAAGGTTTGACCTTTTTTGTGGTGTAATTCCTAGCATCCTAAGTATCTTGTAAAAATATCATTTGTACATCATATTGCGATTTTGTAACTGATAAAATGATGGACTGGAGATTAAAGAGGCAGTAACTGATACAATTTCCATGTGATTTTTTTCTCTTTATAGTACTAATTAAATTGTAGCATATTTAATAGGCAATTTAGATAGAATGAAAAATTAAAGAAAAGAATCGTATGTGAAAGGATACAGATTGAAATGAAATGTGATTTTTCCTTTCAATTTGTGCATAATGCATAAGTAGCTGAAAAACTTTAAAGGCAAAAGGTTGGACTTCAAAAGGTGAAAGAGAGAGATAGGATTCCGTCTATTTTTGCTATTGTTTTCATATTTTAAAAAAGGTATTTTCAAATCTTGTGGGAAACAGTGGACAAATAGGGAAGGTTTTGATTTAAGAGGATTTGCATGATGGCACATAGAGGTGTGACACATTATTGGTAGTATAAGATTTTGTGGGAAATTTTAGTATATGGGGCTGACACATTGTTGTCTCATCGGTAGATACTTTATTGATACAGTATTAGAGTATAAACTTGAATTATTTAAATATTTTGAATGTTGGTAAGTTGTTAGGTTCAAAACCTTACTGTACATCATGCTAGAAAATGATGCATATGATCCCGGGATTGAGTCTTCACTTTTGATGCATTTAAGTTGTCTACATGGGGCTTCCTGTTAAATTAGGTTCTGAGCATACATGACGGTTACAAAACAGAGGTTGGTGGATCGTCTGAGATCACGCGGAGGAAGATATATTGCTCTCCATCTGAGATATGAGAAAGATATGCTGTCTTTTACTGGTTGCGCATACGGTCTGACAGATGCTGAATCTGAAGAGCTTAGAATTTTGAGGTGAGAATAGTTATTATGTATCTGCTACCATGTGTTTGAAATATTATATATATAACTCTAGAAGTACTTAATCTGTCTACTGATCTTTTTAAAACAAATGTTTCCATTCTTCTAGGGAGAATACAAATTATTGGAAAGTAAAAAAGATAAATTCAACAGAACAGAGAGTTGGAGGATTTTGTCCGCTGACTCCAAAGGAGGTGGGCATTTTTCTTCTTGCACTTGGATATCCCCCATCGACACCAATATACATTGCAGCAGGAGAGATCTATGGTGGTAATACTCATCTTTTGGAGCTCTCATCTCGCTTCCCTAATCTAATCTTTAAGGTTTGTAAATCATTTTTTTGTTTGTCTAACTGTGTCAATAAGTAGTCCAATAGCACATAATGTGAGTGATGTGCAATGATGACCTGATTAATTGATTGGTAAACGGTAACAGGAATCCCTTGCAACTCCTGAAGAGCTGAAAGCTTTCGCCAATCATGCAACTCAAACTGCTGCCCTTGATTACATAATCTGTGTGGAGAGTGATGTATTTGTTCCATCATATTCAGGAAATATGGCAAGAGCAGTTGAGGGACATCGCAGATTCCTAGGTCACCACAAGACAATCAACCCAGACAGGTATTGAATTCAAGAAATTGTAATTATAGTTTCCTCTGGGCTGTTGATACATTTCAACCACCTCTAGGTATCTAGTCTTGTTTTTCTTTCTTTTCTTCTATTTCCCATGCTTGCCAAAGTGTTGTGTAATTTTTCTTGTAATGTTTTGTATTTAAGTATCATGCATCCAAAAAAAAGAACGCCTGAGGATTGTGTTTAGCTTTTTGGAAGTTTTTGTTATCTACTTGAATTGTGAAAGAAGTTGATAGGGGTCCCCTGTTCCCTTCCCTTTACAATTATGTTGATTCAATGCTCGATCTAAGTATTATTCGTTCTACATGTTGAGATTAACTACAGATGAGAATGTTGCATTGGATGAGTGGACACACTAGAAAAAATCGGATTAGGAATGTATGCATTAGAGAGAAAGTCGGGTAGAGCATTTATTGCTAAAAAATAATAGAATCTCAGCTTTGGGCATTTGTAAGACGACCTGTAGAAGCTCAAGAAAATACAGTAGACCAGATGGAGGGTTACCTTATTGCTAAAGAGAGACTGATATGAAGAAACCCATTAAGAAGGATTTAGAGGTTAATGATTAGTTTATAGACATGATTCACGATAGAACATAATGGCTTGGTTTGATTCATGTTGCTAATCCCACTTAGTGAGAAAAGGCTTGGTCATTGTTGTTGTTTCTGTTTCTTTCGGTGTCTTCTAATACATTTTCATATGTATCAGGCTGGTCCACCATGCTAACGAGACGACAATGTTTGATATGCCAATAATCTACTGTCTCGTTCTGGATTTCACTTGCTTCTGTAGAGAAATACTTGATTTTCTGATAATTTGCAAACTGGATGACTAAGAGAAAGGGCTTTTTACACTTTCAATTCCTCCTTTTATCTCTTTTCTAAATTTCTTATTCATTTGATCTTCAGGAAAGGACTTGTTGGAATTTTTAATATGCTGGAAACTGGAAAGCTAGAAGAAGGAACGGAACTGTCACAAATAGTGCAGCGGATGCACAAGAACAGGTAGGTTACTTTATTGCATAACGTTAAGTCATGTTTGTAAAAGTAGACCATTCATTAGATTTCTCTCCCTTTGCTTCCTGATTGTGACCTTATTATCTAATTATCCAATGACATGATGGTTAGAAATTAAAACTGGTTAAATACTACATTTTTCTTTTATTAAAGGCTATTACCTTTTTTCCTTTTAATTTGTAATTATTCTTCTTTCCATTTAATCTGCAATTGCATGTTCTTTCCTCTTTAACCTTAGTTGACTTCATTTTCCCAGTTATCATTATCAAAATCAAAGAGTTTACTTATTTTTCGTGATTATACGTAGGCAAGGAGCTCCAAGGAAAAGGCACGGTTCCTTAGCGGGAGTTAAAGGCCGAGCAAGATTTAGGACTGAAGAGTCTTTTTATGAAAATCCATATCCTGAGTGTATATGTGGTTCTAGAAGCAAACTAGAAATAACATGACACGACAAACCAAACTGCAGTTCCAATCTAGAATTTTTGGAGGGACCGGTTAATCTGTAAATTTGGTTGTCAAACTGTGTAATTCTAAATTAGCCATTTCTGGCGTGCATGGTTTGTCTGTGCCCTATAGCTATGCCGTTGTTCACAAGCACATGATGTTGGCAGCTTAGCTAACAATTCTCTTTATTTAACATTTCTTTCTTCATAAAACTCAAAAAGAAAGTTATTTTATTGTTGGATTGTGCATGATTTGTATGACAGTGTATTTTTAATTCATGGATAGAATATATATTATTTTTTCCTGCTTGCATTATAAAGTCTACTATCTTGGTAAGGTCAAGGATAGTAAGGGGGAAGAGAGAGTAATTTTTATTTTGTCAAGGCAGTTATATAATATTTATCGAAGATTAAGATATTAAATTTATGTTAATTTATCATTTTGTTTACCTTATTTGAAAAAATTGTCAAAATTAGAGAATATTTATTAAAACCCTTTTGCCCTTTTTCTTTTAGAACTTTGTTCCCAAACATCATAGCCTTTTTTTATGAATTTAAATATAATAGAAAAATAATTTATTCAAAAATTAAATCAATAAAAATATAAATAACTAAATAGAAGAAAGATTCAAGTTTGATGTGTCTCCCATTTATCCGGTTTATTGCTCGTGGTAGAAGACCACTAATTTTAAGGTAAGCAATTGTTGTCACAATAATGGCAGCTCCAATTCTTCAACTCACCTCCCTTCTCCTACAAAACCTAATAAAGAAACATCTTGGCCTTGAAACACTTATTTTTTATTTTTTATGATAGGGTTTGAAACTTTACATGCACCTTTCTCGCAGAGCTGAGCAAATCTAAGCTTACATCATCAAGAACCACCACCTCTCAAATGACTTCACTATTTTTACTATGTTTATTATTTTCTGCATTTTCAACCCCACAACCTCTTCCATGATTCATGCCCACCGTATGCAAAAGTAGAGTCAGAACTTTGCCTCAAGGGTGGCCAAGAACAAAAATCACGACTTAATAAAGAAACTTTAAATTTTAACATATATGAGAATTCAATGTATAAATAATTTTCTTATAAATAAAATAATACATAAATATATTGAGTACAAAAAATAGTATAAGATGAAGAAATTGATTAGATAAATAAAGTAAAATAAATTATATATTTTAAGGGGCACGAAATGATTTTTATAGCAATTTAAATAAACAAAAAATTGAGATTATTGAAATTTCTTGTTTAGAGGATAATGGAATTTCTTGAAAGGATCTATCTTGCCTCAGTTTTTCTACCGTAGGAGACTAATAGTTGCTTGAAATATTATATCAAGCTCTCCTCATATGTGTTCTTTATATATACACACACTAAAATGCTTGATATCACAATAATATTATAACCAAATACTAATTTCTCAAATAAATGTTTAATAATTATTATATACTTGTTGATATAATTTCTCAAACAAATGTTTAATAATTATTCTATTTTTTTAAATATAATAAACATTTTATTATTGAGTTATAAAGGGATAAATTAATCTTATCATATGAGTTTATTTTCTCTTATCATCACTTATTATAAAACTTGAAAATAATTCCATTAGAAATTATTTCGTAGAAAAAGTTTTCATACGCATCAATACATGTAAAATATTAAGATATGAGCATTTATAATTAAATTTAAAATAATCATCTTATATTTTAATGTAATTATTTTTACAGTAAAAATAAAAAGTAGCATCATATTTATCCTTATTTACGTAGAGTGAGCTTATCTTTCTTCTGAACGAGGAAAAAGAAGAAAAATGAAGAATTTAATTTCTTTTGAAAGAAAGAACAAAAATAAAAATTAGTAGATTTTTTTAAAAAATTATTTTTAAATTTAACTGTTCTTTTAAAATTTTTCTTCAATTAAATAAGAAAATTTGTAAATTTAATTTTTTTTTCCTTTTCCTTATTTTCTTTCTCTCAGGTTATTTATAAAACAAACTAAATAAATTTTTACTAAAAAACAAAGAAAAAGCGATAATCTTGTCTTCCCTGAACCCCCGAAAGGAACTTCAAAATGCAGAAAGCTGGTAGTCTCATAATCACACTGCTCTTTGGATATTGTTTACTGAAGTGAAGTGCGATAGTAGGAAGGGATGAGCGTAGTGAAAAGTTGAAACTTTTTCTTTATTCCTTATCATCGCAAAACATGAATTCTCAAATCGCAAACACCATCGATAGGCTCCAACTCCCTAAACCCTTCTTCCCTCCCAAAACCCCTTTCCCCCAATTTCTCCATTCTTCACCTCGCTTTCTCACTACTACGTATACATTCCCCCTTCGCAACTTCACTAATCGATGCAAACTCAGAACCGTCGCTTCCAATTCTCTTTCCGACACAACCACTTCCAACCAAGAGCAAGAACAAGACGCCGAATCCGCTCAACTATTCCAGGTTCGTTAAAGAATTAATAATAAGTAATGTAAAATAGAATAATCTAATGATGTTCTGGAAACTGAGAATACAGCGTTTTCCATATTGTAGGCAGTTTTTTTTTTTTTAGATATTTTTTTTTCATAATCAGTCCTAGGGAAGAAAATAAGAAGCCAGAATGAATCATGAATTATGCTTCTTCAACAAGTTAAATTAAAACCAGCTTATACATAATTTAAAATTACCTTGTGCGTTAAAATTAACTTGTCAAGAAGTTAAATGCGAAAATTCAATAAATTAGCTTATGCATAAATATATTTTAATTTATAAGAAGAATTTATTTTATTTTATTCTCTTGTAAGTTTTTATTGACAAGTTTGTCCAGAGCCTTATTTTGGTACCATCTTTGAGTTTGTTGGTGCAATGCAATGTTTGTTTTTCATGCACGTGTGAGTATTTAATTTGGAATTTGTGTGTTGATGAGAGAACTGAACTGTGTGCAGAAGCTGAAGGAGGCGGAAAGGAAACGGATGAATGAGTTGGAAGAATTTGACAAGAAAGCGAACGTGCAGTTAGAGAGGCAGCTTGTGATGGCTTCTTCTTGGAGCAGAGCTTTGTTGACTTTGCGTGGAAAACTGAAGGGAACTGAGTGGGATCCTGAAAATTCACACAGGATAGATTTCAGTGATTTTTTGAGACTTCTTGACTCTAACAATGTCCAATATATGGAGTACTCTAATTATGGTCAAACAATATCAGGTGGGGATTTTTTCTTTTCTTTTCCAGGACTAGAAAAAAGAATTAGTTAAATGAAAAAAGCTTACATAAAAGTTCAGTGCATAAGTTGAATTTAGCTTATGCTAGAAGCTCAATTCATTTTATCTCTATTTTTTTTTCTCTATAAGTATTTTTATGTTATGCTTGACACTAAACTAGTTGACTAGTTGACTTGTTGTTAGGAAGATGTTTGGTGGGCATTATTTTGATTCTCTGCTTGCTGGTGTGAATATGTTGTAGGAGGATCTTGTGATAGTAAACATGGTTTATGTGGGTGCTGAGTCTAGAAGTTTAGCTGAAAGAGATTAGAGTAGACTTTGGTTTATATTATCTTTGCATTTTTGTCACTTCTGAGTTTGATATTTTGTGCTATGTGAAGTTCTTAATATTGGTGTTGGAAGGTCACCTTAATTGCGGTCACCTCTAGCCATTGCGACTTCTTTCAAGACCGCCTTAATTGCAGTCTTGAGTGGTGGTTCACATCGACTAAAAATATGGTAAAATTAAAGTATATAAGGAGGGGACAATCCTCATATTACAAGCCGGTTTTGTAGGGTTGAGTTAGACTCAAATACACGTTCTTAAGATAGTATCAAAGCCTATCTTAGATTCATTGTTGGGTCATCTGCATTTTCCACGGTTTAAACCAGTAGTCCTGGGTGTGACGGGGAGTATTGGAAAGCAGCCTTAATTGCGGTCATCCTTAACCTGCCTTAGTTGTGTTCTCTTTGGGGGTTGCCTTAATTGTAGCCTCAAGGGTAGTGATTTAGTCTCACATTAACTAGAGAGATGGCTAAATTTAAAGTATATAAATGGGGAGTAATTTTTACCTCATAAGCCGATTTTTTGGGGTTGAGTTAGGTTCTAAGCCCAAATTCTAAGGGTTAGGTTGCACATGTTAGTTGGTTGATGAAATTGTTGTGTTTATTGCCATTTTTGTGCATAATGCATTGCTGTTTATTTGAGAAAATCTAGCTCTATTTATTGTGAATTAAGTAATGAAGATGAGGGGATATGATTTTTCCATTTCTATTCCTAACAAAAAATGAAAGTAGAAAAAGGAGGGCTCAGCAGGATAAACCCCAGAATGGCATAAAAATATCAATTGTGTCTCAATGTACACTTTTCTTTTGGAATGATCTGCAGTGGCAAGAACTGGGTAAAAGTAATGCTCTGGTAGCAATATATTTTAAAATTTTTAATAACTCAATAAAAGGGGGAGAAAGAGAAAATATAGTTCTTTGGAGACTGTTGTAATGCTCTAGTGACAATTTTGACAGATTGAGTTGGTTCACTGTTGGAGAGCATTTGTCTCATTTAGGTAGACTTTGTTAAAATTCTATTTTGTTAGGGTTTGAAGATTACATAAATTTCATAATGGGCAATGTAACTTCTGAAAATATGTGCTATTTGGCATTTAGTCATTTTACAATATATTCTCCTTAGTAATTCCAAAAATATTGTATTTCTGTATTGCACTGCAGTCCATGCTGTTGCTTTCAGCTCAGCTACATAAAGTGGTCAGTCTGGTTGAAATGTTGTTTTGCTAAATATTTGTTTCCACGTTTCTGCAGTTATTCTACCATATTACAAAAATGGGAAACCAACAGGAACTGAGGGGAACCCCAAGGATATTATTTTTCGGCGTCATCCAGTCAATCGAATGCCAATTGATAGTTGGAATGATGTTTGGAGAAAGCTACATCAGCAAATTGTAAATGTTGATGTCATTAATGTGGATGCCGTGCCTGCTGAAATATACTCAACTGTTGCAACTGCAGTCATATGGTCTATGCGTCTCGCTCTGGCTGTTGGATTTTATGTGTGGATTGATAATTTGATGAGACCAATATATGCAAAGTTGATACCTTGTGATTTGGGAACTCCTAGCCAACAAACAAGGCAGCCACTTGCTAGACGCGCACTTGGATCTCTAGGCCAGAGTCGGTAAGAGGAGAAATTTTCTGTATGTCAGGAATTCCATTTATGTCATTCATTGTGAGTTTATAGCTGGTTGATACTTGTCATTCAACTTATAATTAAGATTTGCTAGAGAATATTTCTCATTCTTTAGCCATACTCAAACAGCTAATGCTTTTGGGTAGGGGGTTCTTCATTAGAGATTTAGAATCATTTTGTGGGGAAGGAAAATATGATGTTCCTACATTTTCCTTTTTTTTTTCAAAAAATAGAAATTCTTGTAGAATCTATCATCAATGCTCTTTACCTTTTAAGTTTTTGTAGCTAAAGAGGGGCTACTTACTATTGCTGTCAGCAAATTGTCTACAACTTTTATGTTTGTTTCATAAATCATCTCCAAGTTCTGAATAGTCTGCAGAGTATAGCTACTTATGTTTAGATCCTAAATACTTTGCAACTTCTTGACTGTAAACATGTGGGCCTGCATCAGCTCTACTGTATTGCATAATTTATTTATAAGAGATCTACTTTTCAATTAAACTTTTGAAGTGTCCTTGTCAAATTTCTTTTAGATAATAGAGGCAAATCACTGTGCCTCCCCAGCTTGGATTTGCCTAACCATTTTTGTTTATTATTATTTCTTTTCACTAGATATATGGAACTCTGCTGATGCTGATATTGTCATATCTTGGGTCTTTGCTTTCCTTCATCTTTATCTTGGGTCTTTGCTTTCCTTCATCTTTATGATATTTAGGGCATGTTGAGGGACATATATATATATATAGTTTTGCAAATCTTGTACATTATAAGAAATGTGGTCTTCTGTTGACTAGTTCATGACAATGGGTTAAGTGTTCAATATTGTTGAGAAGTTTTAAGTGCAACTTCTTCAAATAAAAAGAAAAGAAAAAGATTTTGACAACCGATCTCTTTACACCCAGAATCTAATTATTATGCTTTCCTCCCAGGGCTAAATTTATATCTGCAGAAGAAAGAACCGGTGTTACATTTGATGATTTTGCTGGCCAGGAATATATAAAGAATGAACTACAAGAGATTGTCCGAATTTTAAAGAATGATGAGGAGTTTCAAGACAAAGGAATTTATTGTCCAAAAGGTGTACTTCTTCATGGGCCTCCTGGAACTGGTAAAACTTTACTGGCTAAAGCCATTGCAGGTGAAGCAGGGTTGCCATTTTTTGCAGCTAATGGCACGGATTTTGTAGAGGTGCTGCCTCTTCTCCAAAGATGTTCATATGTATTGAATATAAGTTTGCAAGAAGTAGAACTGTAGCATTTTTTTTTGTTCAATATCTAAATCCAAAGTCATGACATTTTTTGAAGAATGGGATTGTAGACAAAATCAGCTTGTGATGTAAGGGTTGTCCCCCACTTATATACTCTAATTTGGCCATGTCTCTAGTCGATGTAGGACTAAACCGCCACCCTTGAGGCTTCAATAAAGGCAGCTCCCCAAAGAGGCTGCAGCTAAGGCAGGCTAGGGGTGACTGCATTAAGGCGGTTTTCGAACATGTACCCATGAAATGTGAATTGATGCATTTATAAGGCTTGTCCTAGTTTTTGTTTTTACTTAATTAGCTTGGAACTTTATAATTAAATGAAATTGGCTCATTTAATCTGTTCCTTTGTCCCCAGATGTTCGTAGGGGTTGCTGCATCCCGTGTTAAAGATCTTTTTGCAAATGCAAGATCATTTTCACCTTCTATAATCTTTATTGATGAGATAGATGCTATTGGTAGCAAGCGTGGAGGACCTGATATTGGCGGAGTAAGATATGAACTACTTTTACATTGCTTTTTGTACTCCCAAATCAATATATAAAAGTTATGGAAAGAAAGGTGAACTACAGATTTTATGTTTTAGCATTAATGCTTGAATTGACTTAAAATTGTTGAAGTTCTAATGTTCTATAAGATATTATCAATTTTTCTAAGGCTTATCTTTTTGGATAAAAGAAGATATTTATTAAGACAAAGTGAAGGAGAGAATACAAATGGGAAGAAGGATAAGAATACTTGTTAAAGTAAACGAAGAAGGAATAAAAGACATCAGTGTAGGAAAGCTATCCAATCCCTTAATGTAGTTGTAATTCCTTTTAAAAAGACCATGTACTTTACACTATATGGAGGCCAAATGCATATTCTTTTCCTCTAAAGCAGCTTATCTAAAGAGATATCCTAAAAAATGCGGAAGTTACTCTCCACTGAAATCCACCTAAGTGTATTAAGTTAATAGAAAAAAGATAAATGGTGATAATTAAATGGCAGACACAAAGAGGATAGGGTATTGAGAGAATTTGATACCTTTGTGTAACGCTATGGAGAATCCCAATAAAGGGGGCAAAGTGGGAGAGTCCGATAGTGTAGGAGGAGATGAGTCTCTAGAAAGATGGGAAATTGGGTCGGAAGTAGTAGGGATGATTTGTGAACAATAAAGGAGTTGAGACAAGTGTGGGAATAATTTGAAAGGAAGAGTGACCAACTAGGAGCATAATATCAATGTCATGAAGCACATCTGAAGTAGGTGAGAAGAAAGGATGAGTCTCAAAAAAGCTAATACCTGCAAATCCAATATATCTTGAGGTCTTGATAGTAGCACTTATAGCCTTTTTGCTATTGAGACTGTCCAGAAATGACAGTGGGGATTTCATGACCATTTTTTTTTATTGGAGTCAAGACATGGGCAAAACAAGTGCATCTCTGAAGACGCAGAGAGGAAGAGAATAAAGGTCCTGCTTTGGAAGCAATAGAAACTGGGGCACCTTGTTTTGGAGGACAGATGGTGGCATACAATTGATGAGATAGCATATAGTGAGGATGGCATGGCCCCAAAAAATGGTAAGTTGAAGTGAAAGAGCAAGGTATGAGCTGTTTCAACTAGATGTTGATTTTCCCTTTAGGCAATGCTATTCAGTCCACTGTTACTGGGTTATGAGCACATTGACCTAAAATGCTCTGGAAATAGAGCATCAAAACCACTGGTGAAGCAGTAGTGTAAAGGATCATGATTAAACCACTGGTGCCATATAGAATTAGAAGAGGGTTTAAGGTAAAACTGTAAAACTATATGTTAATCAGTCCATGCAGGTACATATTATTATTTATACTGTTGGATATATTTTCTGTTTATAACTGTTTTCCCCTATTTTCCCTATGGCTATTTTTTGTATTGCTTTCTGCAGTAGTCTTTCTTCTCTCTATATTCTTACTTTACTTGTAAGCATAACTTTACTATGTATATGATGATGTATTTTGCTGGGTTGTATAAGCAAGGACCTAATATAAATAAAATTCAAAGTTTGTATCATGGATACCACTTAGTTCACTATATTTTGTCTATTTAACTTGGTATGGGGGCAGAGTTTTGCTCTGCCTATGCCCATAACTGAGGGTTGTCATCTAGGGTGTCGCCACTGCCGTCCGCCGTCGTCTATCGCCGTCTGCCATCGTTTGCCGCCGTCCGTCATTGGAAGTTTGTTTTCCTGTGTCCAATGATTGAGAGTCGTCATCTGTAGTTGTCGTCGCTGCTGTCTGCCGCTGTCAATCGCTATCCACTGTCGCCAGAATCAATTGGGTCACTGCTGTCTGCCGCTGTCAGTCGCTATCCACCGTCGCCAGAATCCTCCAATTGATATAGGGTCAAGTGTGCCACGAGGTGCGTCACAAAACCCAGAAAGTTTCAAGGTCAAAAGACCCTCCACGCGCTGTCACACGCTGTTCCCGTGGCTCAAGCCTATTGGTGCGTGAACACCACGCGCCGCCTTCCAGACCTCCGTTCTCTACCGCGAGCCTACCGTTCTGTTCGTCGGCCTCTTTCCTACCTATCCAACCTTCAGAATCTTGGTTGGAAGTATTGTAGCTGGTAGATTTGAGTTATCGTGCTACTGTTCACCAAAAAAAGAAAAAAAATTGTAGTGTTTAGAACTGTTTGAGATTGAAAATGGCCAATGCCAGTTCGTTTTCTCAAGGATCTGTTATCTCTTTTTCGGGAACCCCAACTATCACAGTGGAGAAACTCAACTGGTAAAATTATAGAGCTTGGTCAGATTCAGTTGAGTTGTGGTTTTTGGGACAAGGGTTTCATGACCATTTGGAAAAATAAGAGGATGAAATACCAGAAGAAAACAAAGCTCCATGGTTGAAGCTTGACTATTAACTATGTGCTATTTTGTGGCAGTCCGTTAGCCATGAATTATTAGAAATCTTAAGGTCATTCAAGACCTGCTATTCTTTCTGGACAAACGCTAGAGATGTTTTCGCTAATGATGTTCAACGTTTATTTGATTTGTTTCTCCTCAACAGATCAACCATGATATGGTGTCGCACATAGCCAAAGCCAGGGCTACTGTTGAAGAATTGATAGGTTTACTTGTGTGTAACTCTGTTGAGGAAACAACAAAGCGAATTGACAAATTACTGATGGTTCTAATCCTGCGAAGCCTCCACCCTGACTATGAGCATGTTTGGGATCAAATATTGT
The DNA here is from genome assembly GCA_025330945.1 of Mucuna pruriens. Lineage (NCBI taxonomy): Eukaryota > Viridiplantae > Streptophyta > Magnoliopsida > Fabales > Fabaceae > Mucuna > Mucuna pruriens. The sequence goes on from JAENHJ010000119.1 coordinate 737,954, forward strand.
CAAGCGAGCAGATTCCCTCTATGAATAGCCTGATTACTAAGCTTCTTCCAGTACCTACCATAACGAAATGTGATGGTATTGTTGTTGAAAACTCTGCTATGGTAACCTCTCGTGGTAGAGGAGGAAGAAGCGGTCGTGGTACTAAAGGAATGTCATGAAATGGTAAAGGTGGACATGGTAAGCTTATCTGCTCACATTGTGGAAAAGAAGGATACCTACAAAATAGATGTTATGATTTGATTGGTTGGCCGGACAAAACTGCAAATATATCTTCAAGTGATATCCCTTCAAATGGAAGGACTGGTTCTCAATTAATCTTAGATGAAGAGTATCAGGAGTTCCTAAGGCTCAAGTCCAACAACCACGCCCAATCATCTGCATCACCAAGTGTTTCAACTGCATGCATTTCTCATTCCATGGGGAGTCAAGGTCCATGGATAATTGACTTAGGTGCTTCTGATCACATTTCTGGTAATGACTTTGTATTCTCTTCTATTTCCTCACCTAAGTTTCCTCACTTCATTTTATTAGCCAATGGTTCCAAAATGGTATCTCAGGGAGTTGGTCAAGTTTCTCCATCCTCATCAATTAGTTTAAACTCTATATTCCTAAATGTCCCTACAATTTGATTTCTTTGAGTCACTTGACTCATTCTTTGAATTGTTCAGAAACCTTTTATGTTGATTCCTTTGTTATACAGGACTAGAATACGGAGGACTTCATTACTGATTAGTGAAGGACATGAATCAAGAGGACTTCATTACTTATCCAACAATCCTTCTACGATGTGTTTTGCGTCTGTATCTCCAAATCTTTTGCATAATTGTTTAGGGCATCTTAGTCTTGCAAAGCTAAAGTTAATGGTTCCTAGTCTTAATAAATTGTCTACCTTAGACTATGAATCCTGTCAATTAGGCAAACATGTCAGATCCACCTTTCCTAACCAAGTCAACAAAAGATGCAATTTTTCTTTTTCTATTGTCCATTCAGATATTTTGGGACCAAGTCGAGTAACATCTTTTGGTTTTAACTATTTCGTCACATTTATTGATGAATACTCACGATGTACTTGGGGTCTATTTAATGAAAGAAAGATCTAAACTTTTGTCCATCTTAATGTCCTTCTCTAAAGAAGTGGAAAATCAATTTGGAAAACCATTAAAATATTGAGAAGTGACAATGCAAAAGAATATTTTTCTTTTGACCTAAACTCATATATGTCTTCAAAAGGAATCTTACATCAATTCACGTGTCCTCATACTCCTCAACACAATGGTATAGCTAAAAGAAAAAATAGGCATTTGGTTGAAACTGCCCGCACCTTACTCTTAAATGCAAATGTCCCTACTAATCATTAGGGTGAAGCCGTTCTTATTGCCTGTTTTTTAATAAATCGAATGTCATCTGTCTCTCTTGAAAATCAAATTCCTCATTCAATTTTATTTCCTAAAGATAAAATGTATCATGTGCCTTTTAAAGTCTTTGGTTGTGTATGTTTTGTTCATGATGTCTCTCCAAGTCATGGTAAACTTTCTGCAAGAGCAATCAAATGTGTATTTCTTGGATATTCTCGTCTTCAAAAAGGGTACAAATGTTAGTCTCCATTCACAAAAAGACGCTATACGTCAGCTAATGTTACATTCTTTGAGGAAACTATGTTCTTCTCCACCAAAGATGATTTTGACTCTATCCAACAGGCACTACCAATTCCATATCTTAGTTCAACAGAGTCGTCATTCTTTGAAACACATAATCAAGACATACTCCAACCTTCCTCTTCTGTTCATTCTCAATCTGAATTGTCTCCACCTTCAATGTCTATATGTCAAAGCAGGACACAAGAGATGGGTACTCCAGTATGTGAAGATCCACTTGATTCATGTCCTCTATCCTCAGCTGACCCCACACCGGATCCTCCTTCATCCTCACCTTCCCATGATTCTAACATTGGTTGGCCCATTGCTTTCTGAAAAGGTATTCGCTCCACTTGTAATCCTCATCCTATTTACCTTAGTTATCATCGTTTATCTCCTTTGTATTTTTCTTTTGTTCCCTCTGTCTCATCCATTACTATTTCTAAATGTGTTTGTGAAACACTTGATCATCGTGTTTGTGAAACACTTGATCCTCCTGGATGGCGACAAGCCATGGTAGTTGAAATGTAGGTGCTGGAACAAAGTGGTACTTGAGAGTTAGTTTCTCTTCCCTCAGGCAAGAAGGCAGTTGGTTACAGGTGGGTATTTGCTATTAAAGTTGGATCTAACAGCACAGTTGATCACCTCAAAAGCCTAGTTGGTGGCCATAGGATATACTTAGGTATATGGTCTTGATTATGGAGATACTTTTTCTCCTGTGGCAAAAATCACTACTATCTGCCTTTTACATGCCATGACTGCTATTCATCACTGGCTTCTTCATCAATTAAACATCAAAAATGCTTTTCTACATGGTGACTTGGATGAAGAAATATACATGGAGTAACCTCTTGGTTTTGTTGCTCAGGGGAGTCTAGTTTAGTATGCAAGCTTTATAGATCCTTGTATGGACTTAAACAGTCCCCAAGAGCTTGGTTTGGAAAGTTTAGCCAAGTTGTTCAAAATTTCGGGATGACAAGAAGTGAAGCAGATCACTCTGTATTTTATTGTCATTTCTCTTCTGGTAAATGTGTGTATTTGATTGTGTATGTGGATGATATTGTCATCACAGGAAATGATATCAAAATTTTCCAGTTAAAGTAGTACTTATTCAGCCACTTCCAGGCCAAAGATCTTGGCCACTTGAAGTACTTTCTTGGCATAGAGGTGACTCAATCCAAGGAAGACATTATTATCTCTTAGAGAAAATATGCTCTTGATATCTTACAAGAGACTAGTATGAGTAATTGCAGGCCAGTTGACAGTCCCATGGGTCCAAATATGAAGCTAATGGTAAAATAGGGTGAACCTTATTCTGATCCAGAGAGATATAGAAGACTAGTGGAAAAACTCATTTACCTCACTATCACTAGACTTGATATCTCCTTTGCAGTGGGAGTTGTAAGTCATTTTATGTAGGCACCTTGCATTGATAACTGGGCAGCAGTCCTTCTTATTCTTAGATATATCAAGAAGACATCTAGACAGTGTTTACTATACGAGGATAAGGGAGACACCCATATATCAGGTTATTGTGATGCTGATTGGGCAAGATCTCCCATTGACAAACAATCTACTACATGTTTTTGCATATCTATTGGGGGAAATATGGTCTCTTGGAAAAGTAAGAAGCAAAATACTATTGCTCGTTCTAGTCCAGAAGCAGAATATCAGGCTATGGCTTCAGCCACTTGTGAATTGATATGAGTAAAACAACTTATTCAATAATTGAAATTTGTTGATGTCCAACCAATGAAATTGTATTATGACAATCAAGCGGCTCTTCACATTGCTTCTAATCTCGTATTTCATGAGAGAACCAAACATATTGAGATTGACTGTCACTTTGTACGGGAGAAGTTTTTGGACAAAGAATTCAGTACAGAATTTGTTAACTCGAATAATCAACTTGCTGACATTTTCACTAAATCTTTAAGGGGACTACAGATACAAGCTATATGTTCCAAGCTTGGAGCATATAATCTATATGCTCTAGCTTGAGGGGGAGTGTTGGATATATTTTCTGTTTATAGCTGTTTTTCCCTATTTTTCCTATGGCTGTTTTTCTAATTGCTTACTGCAGTAGTCTCTCTTCTCTCCGTATCCTTGCTTGTAAGCATAACTTTATTGTGTATATGATGATGTATTTTGCTGGGTTGTGTAAACAAAGACCTAATATAAATAAAACTCAAAGTGTGTATCATGGATACCACTCAATTCACTATATTTTGTCTATTTAACTTATACTCTGTACAATATTAACTTACACTGTACAATTTTAATTACTAGTGAAACCATCTTCTAAGTTACAGCAAATAAGTATTAAGTAGTTACAACTAATACAGTAATACTAAACATGCTCAAATTTAACAATTTATTCTAATAGTATAAAAAAATCACAACTTCTTGGAATCATGAGAATGATAAGTAACAAAGAAAAGAAAACTACATATTTTCACGTGTTCAGATTTGTGACATATTTATTGGCTGGAGTGCGATGGATTTTGAATATGGACATGTTTTAGAAGGTACTTAAAAACTTGGATTAGCTAGCAACTTTACAATGTACAGTGATATTGGAATTTTATCCAATGTAATTTAAAGACCTTTTCTTGGTCCTCTTGGGGCTATCCTGATGATTTTATGTCATGCGTGATTGTTGATAAACGTTCCCTGCAGAACCCATACATCATTTTCTCTAGGCTAGGGCATGGCTTTTTTCTTTTCTTACCTCCCAGTTCTCTCTTGTCCCTTCTAATGAAACTTCTGGAATTACATTATATAGGGAGGTGCTGAAAGGGAACAAGGCTTACTTCAGATACTGACTGAGATGGATGGATTCAAAGTTTCCACAGCACAGGTAAGTTTTTAATTGGTTGCTGGGATCATAAAGATGCTATTTGATATACTGAACTTGAATTTCAGGTGCTCGTGATAGGTGCCACAAATAGATTGGATATTCTTGATCCTGCTCTATTGAGGAAGGGTCGTTTTGACAAGATCATTAGAGTTGGTTTGCCATCAGAGGATGGAAGATTTGCCATTTTAAAGGTATTTTACCCTCACAACTGTTATTTGCTGAGATCCTGTTTTCCTCCAGTATTTCATCATCTCTAATTTCCTTTTTCTCATTTATTTATGATGCACACTAGGTGCATGCTAGGAATAAATTTTTTCGCTCTGAGGAGGAAAAGGAGACTCTACTTAAGGAAATTGCTGAACTGACAGAAGATTTTACCGGGGCAGAGCTCCAAAATATACTGTAAATAATCTTTGGGGGATATTGCTTTGCCAATCTATCATGAGAATATAGGCTGATATTATCATGAATTAAATGACAGGAATGAAGCTGGAATTTTGACAGCCAGGAAGGATTTGGACTACATTGGGCGAGATGAGCTGCTTGAGGCATTAAAAAGGGTTGGTGGTTTCTTAGCTTCTCTCTGGCTGGGCAATAATATCTTTTCTAATGACATTTTCTATCATCTTTGGTACAATTTTATACTGTCTGATAAATCTTATGGATTTGCAGCAAAAGGGAACATTTGAAACAGGGCAAGAGGATAGTACCCAAATTCCTGAAGAATTGAAACTGAGATTGGCATACAGAGAAGCAGCTGTTGCTGTTCTTGCATGTTATTTTCCTGAGCCCCACCGTCCTTTTGTTGAGGTCACTGTTCTCTATGTTGTTCAGCATGTTCCATGTGCATGTGGATACATGATTATTTCAACTGTGTTACTGTGTTTATTTTTTGCAGACTGATATAAATTCTATCCGCAGCCAGCCAAATATGCGTTATACTGAAATTTCTGGCCAGGTTTTTGCAAGGAAATCAGATTACATTAACTCTATAGTGCGTGCTTGTGCTCGTAAGTTGTTTGAGTTTCAGGTCATTTTGGAAAGTCTTATTTGAAATCTGATAATAATTTGATTTGAGATTTTCATCATTTAGATATTTTACTTTAAAACATTTCATGTTCTATTTCTTGAATAATAATTATCTTGGATTAAGTGACAAATCAATTCTACGAGGACTGCATTGTGATAATATGTCCTTATACAAAATTTTGTTTTTTGGTTTTTGTATGTCCTTTTGCTTTTTTTGTGGCACCCAATTTATATCATCTTAAATTTTAATCCCCTGTATAAATGATTGGTTTTGATGACTTTTGTTAAGGATCCTAGCAGTGGGTTTCAACATGTGAACTTCCAATGTAAAATAAATTATTTTTTGATCATGAAAACCAACCAGCAAGGTTATGTAAACTTAAATTTGTATTTTGTATACTCTTTAACAGAAGAATTCAAAGAACTTTCTGTAGCTACCCACAGAGATGATTATCTAGGATTGCTACTTTGGTTATTAAGCTTTTTTGCTTATTGAAATTTGTTTGTAGCAAGAGTAATTGAGGAGGAGATGTTTGGGATTGACAACTTGTGTTGGATCTCTGCAAAGGCAACATTAGAAGCTTCAAGGCGTGCAGAATTTTTAATTCTGCAGACAGGAATGACTGCTTTTGGGAAAGCATATTACAAAAACTATAGTGATCTTCTGCCCAATGTATGTATGTCTGTGGGATCTAACAGCTTGTACTTCAATACACATTCTTTCCCTTAACAGAAGTGTTTTATGATTATAGTTGTATCACAACTTATGTTGAAGAGTTTTGTACAGCTTGCAACGAAGCTTGAAGCACTTCGAGATGAGTATATGCGTTATGCTTCAGAGAAGTGCTCATCCGTGCTAAAAGAATACCATCTAGCAGTTGAGACAATCACAGGTCGGGTTCTCTTGTATTTTTTTGTTAACAAATGAAATGGACTATCCTTTCTGGGAGTTATTTAGATCAGTTCATGATAATTAAGACCTGCTTTTAGGATTTAAGTATTACTATAAAATAAGTTAGCGATTATTGTTAATTTGTCATTAAGAGGTGCACAGAAAAATTACTACATGCTTACTTGTTTTGCAGATATTTTGCTTGAAAAGGGGCAAATCAAAGCTGAGGAGATTTGGGACATTTATAAGAGTGCTCCTCGTGTATCTCAGGTTAGATCTTAAACTAAAGTGGGGCATGTTGTCCTGTTTTATCAGTAGCCTGCCATTGACATTGTTATATGCGTGCTTGTGTGTGGGATTTTGAGATTTTCTAATGACAGTATGACACATTTTTGGTATTTAATGCATGATTTGAAAGTCTTCTCACATTTCAAGATAGTGATTTGGTTAATATTTATTACTTGCTAGTCATATGTTGGATTTTTTAAGCGTTACAAACTTAAAATTTCAGTATGGCAGGCTCTACAAACAACTTTTTCTTTCTTTCTTTTTTCTTTTTTTAATATCATTCTTCTTGGTTGAATAAATGAAAATCTGAGGTTCTATCTTTTTCCTGGGTTTTAGCCTCCAGTCAGTCCAGTTGATGAATATGGGGCCCTGATTTATGCTGGACGATGGGGAATCCATGGGATCAGTCTTCCCGGAAGGGTTACATTTGCGCCAGGCAATGTTGGATTTTCGACCTTTGGTGCACCCCGCCCTACAGAGGTATATTTCAAAATCTTGTTTTATAGGTTGCCATAATTTGTCTTACAGCTGATTTGCGCTCTTTCAATTTTCCTTCTTTTTAACTGCAGACACAAATTGTTAGTGATGAAACTTGGAAACTAGTAGATGATATCTCGGATAAAAAGGTTCAAAACATTAGAGATGAAGCTTCAAGGGTGATTGAAGAAGAGAAGGACAAGCCACAACTTCTGATGGCGAGCCATTTTCTTTGAGAGGAACTTAAATTTGACCTACAGGTTTGTGGGCATTCTATTATATTTCAACTGCAATTATCTCTAGTGTTCATAATTTTGGTTTTTGGTTGTGGTGAGTAATGGAATAAGGTGACAATTAAATTTGCCATTGACAGGTGTATCTATTGGGAAAAGAATACAAACATCAATTATGTGGCAAAAATAGCAACAATGGATCAAACTAATTACTCTTGTTTTCTCGTCTCTAATCTACTTTGTATTGTAAAATTTCATGCAGCCCTTTTCTTTGAGAAGCTGCACCATCAGGATGCTATCCTTCCCTTTGCCCATAGCTCTATTTCAGCATGAATATCAACTTGAAATGCATTTATCAAAATGAAGATTGATAGAGTCTCGAACAAGCTGAAGGGTACTTAAAACTCATTCAAATCATTCAATTTTGTGAAGAGATTATTTTTTGCCACAGATGGAGCACCGAGGATTTTAGTCTGAGGTGTTAACTACTTAAGTGAAATGCATTACCGGGATACTTTACTGAGACAATTGTAAATTTATTTATCAATTATCTCTGCTCTCAGATGTAGTAGTTTAGTTTGAATAGGTGAATTAGTTTTTTAATTAGTTTGAAGAATTTGCTTTGTTGTAGTTATTAAGTAAGTTAGTTTTTGATTTATTTTTATTATGAGGTACAGTTCCTAAAATTATGGAACATGATCTTTTATTTTGAGTTGTTGTTCCTAAAATAATGGAACATAATCTTTTATTATGTTATCTTAATGTATTTAAATATCAATTACTTGTGAAAACTATGCTTCGCAATAAATACAATATCATTTATTTACCTTTTTCTTTCATTCTTTACTATTTTTCTTTATACACTATTAAAAACCTACAATTGGTATTAAGAGTCTATTTCTTACGGGGCCTCTAAAATGGAAGCTAACACAAGTTTTTTCCAAGTAACTCCTCCTATCTTTGATGGGGAAAAGTATGACCTTTGGGTCATGAGAATGGAATCTTAATTGGAGGTCTTGGATTTGTGGGATACGGAAAAGGATTTTGAAGTGTCTTTGTTGCTTGACAATCCTACCATAGCCTAGATAAAGAATCAAAAGGAGAAAAAAAAAAAGCAAAAAGACAAAGGTAAAGTTATGCATATTTATTGTTGCTTCTTAAACTATCTTTATTAGAATCATGATCCTCAAATCAATCTTGGACTATTTGAAGTAAGAGTATGCAAGGGATGAGCAAATTTGAGGCATACAAGTGTTAAACTAGATGAAGAAATTAGAACTGTAAAAAATGAAAGAGTCCG